>CAVMJV010000008.1:3434439-4121327 GCA_963681835.1 Meloidogyne enterolobii
GGCCGATAATGGTAAAATTTTAAATTTGAAAAAGATTTTATAAAAATTTTTTCTTTAGATTCTACGAGTTGGAGGGATGTTCTATTGTTTAAATTAATTATGACTGCAGGCTTTAGGCAAGCTTTCTTTTTTGGAAATTAGTTATATTTGGCTGTCGAGGGTAATTCCAAAAAACCTTTTGGCCCATAAGACCTCTAATTTTTAAGAGAATATCAGAAGAGAATATCAAGGGATTTGGAAGGAATAAGGGGATATCGAGGGATTTAGTTTTTAAAGGGGATATGGATCTCTATCAACCCAGAGTTTAGGTACACACTAAAAATATGGCACCATTGGTTCTAAAATACATACTGGGTACATATCTTCGCAAAGCTGGGTATTTATCCTCCTTAATCCCTCGATATTCGCTTTAAGGTTTAGGGAGTCTTTTGGATTCAGGTCTTTTGGGGTTGACTCGGCTGTCGTTATCTTCAGCCTTACTTGAGTATTTCCTTCTCTTTTTTTAATCAAATAAAATTTTCCCCTCTTTTTTCGATGGGAGAGGGGATTATTTTTCCATATTGATAAATTTATTATTTTCAAGGACGTTCCCAAAATTTTTCGAAATTTTTGTCAACGAAAACGGGTGTCTTCCTCGATTTCCCCCAATCTCTTTCTTGGTGCTTACTTTCCCTTCTCGTCTTCCTAAATTTATGTTAAACCCCCTATCTACTTTGTTAATTCCCCCAACCAACCCCTCAATTCTTTTTTTCTCTAAAATTTTTAAACGACCAAAGAATTAGTTAATATTCGGTGATTAAATTTATTATATTAGTTTTGATAACACAAATAAAAAACGTTTCTTCTAGTAATAAATGTCATTTTCAATAATTGAAAAAAATTTAGAGGGAAAATAGTAAAATAGAAATGACATTAAAAAGGTTCTTTTTCGATGAGGGACGATCGGTATCGAGTTAACGAAAAAAATAACCTCTGACGTGTTCACTTTGAACTAAAACATAAAAGGCTCTTTTCTTCAATAGGAAAATGTCTTTGGTCTGTGTAAAATTTTAGAGAAGAAGAAGATTCAAGACCCGATGGCCATAGGTCCTTAAACCAATCTAGTAGCTGTTCTTAGTACATTAACAGTTAATCAGTTATGTCCTCTGATATTTCAGCTCCTATATTTTCACCTTTTCTATCAAAAAAATTTTTTTAATAAAATAAAAATTTAATTTATTTTAGTGTTGGAACTCCATTAAATTCCTCTACAACAACCTCTAATAATAATATTTGTGTTGGCGGGACAACCAACAAACCGGTTAACAACGGATTAGGATTTGCCTAAAAATAGAAGGAAATAAAGCAGCTGGGAAGCACTTTTAGAGAGCCATTTAACACACAAACACATTTCCAGATTTTTTCTTTTGATTTTTTTAAAATTTTTAATAATTAATTTAATTTTTTAATTCTTTTCCCTATGGATAAGGCTATAAAATTCTCAAAAATTGAAAAAAAATTTTTTAGTAATTTTTTTCCCTCTAAAAATGTTTAAAAATAAATTACGTACACTCTACTTATTTTTTAAAAAATTTTACACAATAGTTAAAAATTTATTTAATTGAAATTTACCTAAAATAGCGCCTATTCCCCCTTCAATTTTTAATATTGCAAAAACATTTTATAATTTTTGACTTTTCTATAAATAAACTTGGCTTGTTTAAATATGCCTATTTTAAAGCTTTTATAGGCTTCAGTTAATATTATTATTTAAATCAGGGATGTCACGGGTTGAGAAAAATGTCGGGTCGGGTTTCGGGTCGGGTTTCCAAAATTTTTCTCGGATCGGGTTTCGGGTTTCGGGTTGAGCAAAAAGTCGGATCGGGTTTCGGATCGGGTTTTCAAAATTTTCTTCGGATCGGGTTTCGGGTTTCGGGTCGAAAAAAAGCCAAAATTTTGAGAATTTTGGAAGGCCAAAAAGCCAAAAATCTTCCCTTCTCAGCGCCGCAGGCGAAAATTTTGAGAATTCTTGAAGGTCCTAAGCCAGATTTCTTCTTTTTTCAGCGCCGCAGGCGAAAATTTTCAGAATTTTGGAAGATCATTAAGCTAAAAATCTTCCCTTTTTCTGCGACGCGGGCGAAAATTTTGAGAAAACTCGGGTCGGGTTTCGGGTCGGGTTTTGAAAAATAAAAATTCTCGGGTCGGGTTTCGGGTCGGGTTTTAGAAAATTTCTCGGATCGGGTTTCGGGTATCGGGTCGAAAAAAAGGCCGGGTTTCGGGTTTCGGGTATCGGGTTTCGGGTAACCCGTGACATCCCTGATTTAAATGTTGCTATAAAAGCGTTAAAATATGCTTGTTTAATAGAAAATGTTTTAATTGTTTGAAAACAAGTTTATTTAATTCAGTACATGTTTTATTTGACTAAAACATGTTTAATTAAATAAAACATGTTTGGTAAAAATAAATCAAGTTTATTTTTCATAAAACAAGTTTATTTATTACAAAAACATGTTTTTAGCGACTAAAACAAGTTTTATTGACTAAAACTTGTTTAGTTAACTAAAACTTGTTTAATGATCTAAAACAAGTTTGTTAAATATTAAATCAACCTTATTTAATATTTAAAAAGCCCCTAGTTTCTCTTCTGAACAAGTTTGTTAAAAATATAAATTAACGGTTATTAAAGTTTATTTTTGGAAACAGTTTAACATTAAAGTTTCTGCAACTTTAAATGCTTAATATTAAATATATTATTATTTTTTGTTTTTTAATCTCTTAAAATGAATAATTAACCTCTCCAGCTGTGTGCGTAATTTAATGCCAATTTTCACAGTTTTTTAGTTTTTTTTTTAAGTTTTTTGTTAAAGCTAGAATTTTATATGTTATGTTAACATTTTATTAATCTTATTTACTCTATTTTCTATATTTAATGCAGTTTTTAAATTTAAATATTTTAATATATTATATGTATTGTAATAAATAATTAATTTAAATTGAATAAAGAGATTATGAAAATTTTTTCTAACTTTTTTAAAAATTATTTTATTTGTCAAAAGTATGTTACTTTTTTAGTATCCAACTCCCAAACCCAACTCCGAAGGCGCTAACCCTACTAGAAAATCTCGTATGTGGGTTATAGTAATTTTAAATTATATAATTTTTCTTACATTTTTTTCGTTCAAATTTATTTAAAATTAATTTTTCTTTTTTGCGGGGTTCCTATTTAATCTTTTTTTAATTTTCGTTTTAAATTTATCCCAAAATTTTTTAATATTTTCTACATTTTTTAAATTTTAATAGAATTCTGCAAGAAACTTTTTTTTCAAAATTTAAATTGCCCATTTTAATAAAAATGTGTTGGAAAAATATTAGATTTTAAAAGGAAATCGTCAATTACCTAAATATATAAGAACATAAAAACGTGTTGTGTATTATAGTATCTCTAAAATTTTTCAATTTTCTTTAAAAATTTTAAAAATTTTCTTTTATTCATATTTTCAATTTTTTAACAATTCTTTGCTCAATTTATTTTTGGAAAATTAAAAAAATTTCAAAACTGAACACTTTTTAGGGTTTTCTCTCCGTTTTTTTTGCTGTACTTCTTTTTGTTCTGAAATTTTTGAATTTTATTAGTCTATTTTCTTACTCTGTTGATACTCTTCATTATGTAATTTATACCCTTCGAATAAATTACTCAACAATCTTACGTCAGTATCTTAAATGAAAAAAATAATTTTTAAATTTTAAAAGAATTCTACTTAATATATAATAATTGAATAATTAGTTTACCTAAGTTTTTAAAAGCTGACTTGAATCGTCAAAAATTTGCCTCGGAGTAATATTTTTGGATGGGGAGCCTTTTTGGGTTCTCCAAACTTTTTCGCTAATTATGATTACAAGAGAACATAAATTAATCTATTTAATATATAAAGATGCGTTATTTATTTCATATAAGCATAATGAAAAAGTAGTAAATATTTCTTCTTGAAGCACCTGTGGATATTTTTGGATGGGAAGTCGGTTAAGGCTTTCCAAATTAATCTTCAGGTTCTCAATGTTCTACTGGTAAATGTTTTCTAATAGCTAAAGTGATATTGCGTTTTTGACCAAAATTCATTAATTATTCTTTAAACTAATTCACTTTTTGTCGGATCGGATAAATTTGAAATAAACGGCCAAGTCAACCGGCCTTGACGTCGTTTCTGAACTGTGAAACCATCAATGGCAACTTGAACGCGGTCCAGGATTGTATGATAGAGATCCCCATTAAATCCGATGCCTCTAGGAATTAATTCCCAGTGTACCAGGGCTGGGCGATTTCGCATTTTCGCGTTTCGCATTTTTCACATTTTTTGGCGCGAAAAGTTTCGCATTCCGCATTTCGCTTTTTATTTTTTCATTTCGCCCAGCCCTGCAGTGTACAATCAAGGGGCTCATTCTTCTCAAAGGGCTCATTCTTTTTGGGTTAACCCATTAATATATAAAATTTCATTAATAATTTTAACTAAATTTATTAAAAGTTTGGTTGAAACGTAGGGCCATTTGTAGAAAATACAGATAATATTTTTGAATGGAGCATATTAGGATGCTCCAAATCATTTATTTTTATCAGTGTTGGAGTGCAATAGGTGCATAAAATTTCTAAAATTATAATTTGCTAAAATAATTACCCTTTACAGCTAAGTGTAATAGAGTAATTTGTTATTTAAGAAAATAAGTAGTTTCTTGATAATTCTCAATTTTGAAAAAACTAGAATTTTTAGATTTTAATGTATTATATTTTTTAAATAATTTTAGTAATATAAACACTAAAAAGTTAAGAGTATTCTTCAAGAAGTCCTGTCTCGGAAAATTTCAATATTTTAAAACATCCTAGAGTTTTTACAGTCTTTATCTTTGTATTGTGTTTTTAAATTTCCTTAGCTACTCAATTTTTTAATATTTTTTTATCATTGTTGGATAAAAAAAATTTTTATATAATAAAAAATTTGTTGGATAAAAAAATAAAAAAAATTTTTTTTTTATCATTGTTTCCTTAGCTACTCTATTTTTTAATACTTTAAGTAATAAAAATAGTTTTTTTCTATTTTTGGCAAACTATTTCCGCTATTTAAAATATTCGGAAAAAGAAAATTTTTTAAAAAAAGCGTAAAAAAGCTTGTCCTGTGGAAATTAGGTTGTTTCTAATTTTGTTAATTCCATCAAACCAAGCTGATTTTGATGCCATTCGACTCATCTCACTGATATCTTTCTAACAGATAACTTGTTATTTTTAAAAACGATGGTAGGCAGTTAGGCCAAACCTTTTAAATAATTACCCTCTCCAGTTATAAGTTGATAAAATAATTACGAAGATTAATTATATAAAAATCCCATAGCTCAAATTCTACATAATATATAAGAATTCAATATCTTTTTATTTAGGAATGTTATAAAAATTTTCACAGTCTTTTCAAAATAAGCAAATTATTTTTGAATGGGGAGTCAACTGGACTACCCAAATTATCCTTTAATATATGTATTTTTTCATAATTTTAATAATAAATATATTTTTTTTCTATTTATAGCAGTGTTTCCGCTATTTAAAATATTCATAAATAGAAATAAAAAATAAATAATTTAACCAATTTTAAATATTTTATTAAATATATTATTTTCATTTTTTTCAAATTCATTCTTTCGCTTATAGTTAGAAAATTTAAAAAATTTCCACAAAATTATTTCCCTTAAATTTCCTCACAATATAAATTTAATATCAAAATTTTCCCAAAAAAACAATTTTTTATTTTAAAAATCCCAATTCTTATGTTAAAATTAAAACATTTTTTTCTAAAAGAAACCTGGCATATGACTTTTAATATAAAATTATATATTATGTATTTTATTTTTAATAATATTCACCCAACCATGCATTTATTTATTCATTTCTCTAAAAAAAACTTTTTCCTATTTTATAATAAATAGCTTTGGCAGCTGAAAGGTTTTTAGACAAAAAATTGTCTAAAATGCAAAAAAAAGTTTCTGTGTGGGCTTAAATAATGAAAAGATTTTTAACAAAAAATTGAAGAATTTTAAGTCTATTTTATATTTTATGGGCTCAATGTAAAAAATCTTAAATCCCTAGTTTATAGAACGCATTTCATTGGTGTTACGACAATTGCGGATACGCATGTGTGGATGCGACAATTGCGGATTAAATATTTTTAAAAAATTTTAAAAATGATTTAAATGATATTCCGTTTTTTTGTCTCGGCTGTCAGTTCCAGACTTCTGACGGTTTCCGAATCATTTTTAGACAGATGTGGCACTGAAAACTTTAAAAAATCTTAAACTTTTTAAAAATTCTCTATCCGCAATCGTCGCATCCACACGTGCGTATCCGCAATTGTCGTACCGACATTTCATTCATAAAAGAATCAAACATGAATGTAAAAATTTGGAGCCTGTTTTTAGAGTCTACATCCAAAAATATTCAAAGTTCCACAACATATCATAGGCTTTACGACATTTCAATAATTTAATAAAATAATTATTACATTTTTATATATTAAGTAATTTCTCTTATAATTTATATTTTCTTTTTTTATATTCTTTTTTTCATTATTCTCATAAATAGGGCATGACAAAAGATGCAAATGCATATTTTGCATGCGGATATGAATGAGCCTTCTATAACGTTTCAAGTCTCCTGATTTAGATTGAATTTTATTTAATAGAATGAATTTTCTCAGGAAAAATTAGAAAAGTTTAAAAATTTGCATTTGCAAAGACTGTTATTATTACTGTATTTATTCTGATACAATGACATCTCCAATAGAATGTCCTTTTGAATGATAAAAAATAATCTTTATGAATATCCTTTTTTGGCAAAAAAGAATATAAAAGTGCTGGCCTCTCCAATTGAATGGGCTCTCCAATTGAGATGGGTCCTTTTTGTGTGTATCGAAAAACAGAATGGCGGCCATTCGAAATCCTGCAGAATCTGGGATCCACTTTTAAAAACCTTAAAAATCATTATTTTTTTCTGAAAATCATTTTATTTAGGTAATCGACCATGCTGAGTCCGAATCTGATATCAGATTTTGTTTATTTTGAACCCCGGACCTGAATTCGACCATGTCGGATAGAGGGGTAAAATTTCGAAATTAAAAATTTAGGGCTAATCTGACTCAACCTTTCGAGCTGAGTCGAATGCCACCAAAATTATAGCGATCCGACTCCATAGGGCCGAGTTATAGACCCCCAAACTTAGAAAATTTTTGGGGTCAAAAAATTCGAATATACAAATGATAGCTCATTCGAAAGGGCTCGACGAGCTGAGTTGAATGACACCAAAATCAGCTTAATTGGGTGATTCTGAACTAAGTTATGACCAACGGAATCTTCGCTGGAAAAACTGTGGGTATATACTAAAGCGACCTAAAATCAAGCATATGATAAAAAATCATAGATAAAATGTCATATTTGACAAAATCTGATATCAGATTCGGACTCAGCATGGTCGATTACCTAAATAAAATGATTTTCAGAAAAAAATAATGATTTTTAAGGGTTTTATAAGTGGATCCCAGATTCTGCAAGATTACCGGCCATTCAATGAGAATAAATATGGTAGATATTTTAAAAAACTTTTTGCCCTATTTTAGTGCATAAAAGTGTTTTGAGGGATTAAGGGGGGAAATTTTTTTCGAAAAAAATTCCGAATCCCAAATGAACTAGTATTGCCCGATGCAATCTATCGAGATTGCATTTAATCTGTTGACTCAAAAGAAGTCTTTACGAGGCACCAGACAGATTAAATTTAGAATAGAATCTGAATTGCATTATGAATGAGATATCTCTACGAAAATCTGAAATTGTGTTAAATTTTAAATAAATAAGTCCTACCGTTAGCTGAAAATTTGGAGAGTTAACAACTACTCCCCATTCAAAAATATATTGATCATTATATTCAGCCATTTATAATTTTTTATAAATTTTAAGAAACTTTTGTAAAATTGTTAACATATTTTTATATATTAAGCAAATTTATATTATAATTTTTTCTCTTTTTATGTTTTCTACTAGGGTTGTTGGCGGTCGGTTAACCGAACCGAAACCGGAACCGAAAACCGGTGTTTTTGGCCAATAAACCGAAACCGAAAACCGGGGGTCGAAAACCGGCGATAACCGAAAACCGGTGACATAAACCGACCGGTTTCGGTTTATAAAATACACCCCTAAAGATGGAATTTTTGGGAATTTTTTGGCCATTTGAATTCCCAAAATACACTTCGCCAAAATAATTTTCCTAATTTCTCCTTCAATAAATAAGTTTTTTCACTGATGTGCATAACATTGTGTTTGGTTGAGTGGTTACTTGATGGGGTCACTTAATTTGTTTCTTGTATTGGACTGGGTTCGAGTCCAAAGTTGGAAAGTTGACTTTTTTTGTTAATTCCAAAAACTAATAAACTTAAACTTGAGCTTTTATTTCATACTCGAAATTTATTTTCAATATTTAAAAAAGTGAAAAAACAAGTCAAAATTTTCAGTGGAGTCCTATAATTCTCAAAATTTTCGCCTGCGGCGCAGAAATTAAGAAATCTGGCTCCTTTGCCTTTGAAATTTCGAAAAATTATCGCCTGCGGCGCAGAAAAAAATAGGGCATATTGGGGGGGGGGAATAGCAGAAGATTAGGAGGATAACCCTAAAATTGGACGAATTTTGGCTTCTTGGCCTTTCAAATTTCTCAAAATTTTTGCCTGCGGCGCTGAAAAAGAAATATTAGGATTTGCAAGGATTAAGGTGGATTTGGGGCTATCCAAAGAGTAGGAGATACAGACCCGAGAAAATTTAAAAAATTATAAGGAGTTGGATCGAAGATATCAAAGGGTTTGCAAGGATATCAGAAAAAGTTAAGCCTGTGTGACCACTTTTTTCTTATTTTTCTTACATCCCAAAACTATTTGCCGTAGGAGCCGGATCTAATAAATGGCCAATACCCACACTGTATTTTCACTTGAGGCTCTAAATAACAAAATTTTCGTTGGCTGATCTGTAGAATATTACAATGAGCATAATAATCGGATAAAATATGAATTGAATATGTTGTATGGCAAAATTTAGGCATAAACCGGTTTCGGTTTACCAAAAACCGGGGGTCAATCGAAAACCGAAACCGAAAACCGGGGGTCGTAAACCGGCCAAAACCGAAAACCGAGGGTACCGGTTTTTAACCGGTCGCCAACAACCCTATTTTCTACGTTTTTTGAATTAACTTTAACATTTTCGTCTTTCACAGTTTTTATATACTTTTGTCTATGTGACTTTTGTTGAATTTATACAAAAGCCAAAATAAAAGGGCAGATCACTGACCCGATGCTTTTATTTCAAAATTACTAAAAATATTTCTTTAATTTTATTCTTATTTCATAACCAAAGGAAATGATATTTAAAAATTAAATTTTAAAAAAAAAATTTCTTTCCTACAAAATTTTCCTTCCTAATTGCCATCTTCTCTCAAAAATATAATTATTTCAAAAATAATACTTTTGTACTTAACAATTTTAAATAAAAGCAAAAAACATTTACGCCATTAATTAGCCTTGTATTGTTCAAAAAACAATTTAATTCAATTTTAGAAAAAAAGGAAGGAAAGGAAATATTAAATTAAAAGTAAATACTAGTCTCTCTAATACCTTTTTTTCCTCCTAGACATCCAAAAATTAAATTAAATAAAAAGTACATCCATTCAAAGTACACTTCATTTTTCTGTTATTTTTTATAAACTCTTGGAAAGCATGCCTAACAAGAAAAGAAAATTTTTTTTCTTGTTTTAATATTAAATTAACACATTAATGTTTATGTAAGCATTGACGACAGCAAATACACAATATTAATTATTCCTTTTAGAAAACTTTAGATTAATGATTATTATCAATTATGAGTTTTCAAGTTTAAAAGCTTATTAAAAGGTAATAAGTTTATTATTTCACGGTTAATTACCTAAATCGAACACATTAGCTAAAATTTTGGAGTGTCAAGATTGACTCTCCATCCAAAAATAAAATTTCCGATTATGTTTTTAACCGGACTTCTATTAAATTCCAGTAATCATAGATATAATTATTATTCCATTTTTATATATTAAGTAGTCTGAGATGTTCTAGTGTTTGTTATACATATTTCATTTTTATATAGTCATTTAATGAAAGGGAGTGTCATTAAAAGTTTATTTAATCTTATTGTTTAAATTCGATCTTATTTTTTGGGAAAGGTCATCCATTCAAATTTAATAGAATAATTAACACAATTTTATAGTATGTATTAGAGCTTCGCCGGGAGTTACGGTTCATCATTTACGGTTAAACCTCAACTTTTTAACACCCCTAAGGATGATTTCTCATCTTTAATATGGGCGAAATTAGGCGCAAGGCTTTACAAAATTCTCAAAATTTTTGCAAGCATCGCTGATCACCATATTTATACTTAGAATAATGTAAAATTTTTATTAAAAATTTTTTAACAAAGTCCCGGTTCCGGCCCAGAATGATAAATTTAGATCCGGTTGACTCTCCGGAACTTTTTTTCAGCCGGGGTCCGGCCAAATTTGCAGTTCCGGCGAGTCACTAGTATGTATGTATTATGCTACGCTTACATAAAAAACGCTGGCAGAAAACGCTGTTTTATGCTTACATAAAATCGGCGTTTTCCGCAATGCGTTTTTCCGCTAGGCGGAAAACGCAAGTTATGTAAGCACTCAAACTGCGCAAAAAAGCTAACGTTTTTCCGCAGCTAAAACGAATTTTTAAATAAGCACTCTCAATTTGCGGAAAAAACGCCGGCGTTATTTCTATCTCAATTTTACATACTATTTTAGGCGGAAAACGCTCATCGTTTTTATGTAAGCATAGCATTACGCAGAATTTATCAAGCTATGAACAAAAACTTTAGAGAGCACATTAACTCTCCATCCAAAAATATAATACCTCGTCGACGTCGGCCTCACTAAAGAAAATTTTTCTTTATACATATTTAATTATAATAGTTATTGTATTTTCATATATTAAGTAATTTCTCACTAATCATGAATTTTACTTTTACCTATACTTTTTTTTATTCCCATAAAATCTTTCAAAAAAGATATATATTTCGTAAAAATAATTTAATTTTCTTTTGAACAAGTTTTTTAATTACTTTATGTCCAAAAGCAGCATTGCATTTGGATTTTATTTATTTTTTTCTAAAAAAATTTTTTTTCAGAAAATATTAAAATAAAATTATTTTCAATAAATATTGCGTCAATGACTTCTTTAATGGAAAATAATTTAATTGGTAAAATTTTAAAAATAAAAATTAAATATTTTCCACTGGAGATGGGTGTATTTTATGTTCATTCTATGGAAAAATTCATTCATTTGATGGGAGCTGAATAGAACTATTATGGAAAGGAATCGTTTCCATTGCGGACATTTAACAATTTGCGTACTGGGTTAATAAATTTCTTTTCCAATTTGGAAATTAATTGGAGTTATCTATTTATATCCTTAAGTTATTCTTAAGCAGCACATAATGGAATGGACAAACAAATTATTAGTTTGTCGTAGAATATTAAGATTCTGTGCATAAATACGTGCAAAATATGCTATATGCCTAAAATCTGTGCCCTAAAATAACTGTCCGCAAATGATTACAATAATGTATTATCTTATTCCTTTTCAATTTTCCCCTCGTTTATAGATAACATCAACATGCTTTCAATAAACACAAATTCAAATAAAAATGGTAGGGGATTTTTTAGCAAAAATTTATTATTAAAAAACTTTAAAGGAATAATTAATCAACACTCTTCACCGTTTTCTCCCACACTGAAGCGTATAGTAAAAGCTGAGGAGGCTAAGGATAAAAGAAAAGCATTTAAACAGACTGGTGGGAAAGTATGTTTTTTTGTATTTTTAATTAATTAAAGCTTTAATCTAAATAAGTTTATATTTTAATTTCGAAATTTCATTTAACTTATGAATTGAGTTTTCGGTTCAAAACTGAATTTTTTGGAATTCCATTTCTGAGTCGATTCGAAGTGTATAACTCTATTAACGATTAGTTATATAAGGATTAAAACTTTATTCTAATCTTTTAGGAATTAGAAAGTTAAAAGTAGAGCCCGGAATTTCGTACCGTACCGTAATCCGTACCGTAATTCCTGCCATATTCTTTGCCGTACTCCTTACCGTATTTCATAATTTTACCGAAAAATACCGAATAATACCAAAAAATTCAAGATCTTACCATACCATAATACGGTACGGAACCGATAAATACCGAAAAATTCCGTTGGTAATATGGTACATTCCGTGCTATAGTTAAAAGTTAATTTATTCAAGTTCTTAATTTTGTTATGTATAATTTGCGCTAGCCGATTATGATACTACTAGTCCATTACAAATATTTTTGAATATTTTAGAGTTAATAACAAACTCTCTATCCAAAAATATTTGTTCATCCTGCAATTATGATATAAATTTTGAGAAAGTAATATATAAATAAGAAAATAATTGTATTTTTACATATTAAGTAATTTTGATAAATTTACTTTTATGATCAAATGCATACTTTCTTAATTATTTCCAAGAGTTAATCCTGAATAATGTTGATTCAACTAGCAGCATTTAAAACTTTTGATTGAAGGTTGTAATGCACTCTCATAGTTGTAAGCGAGTTCAAACGAACATTGTCAGTAGTATCGCAGGTTCGAAGTTGCCTGCTTGCTGAGTTTAGCTAAACTCTTACTCCTTTAAGAGTTTAGCAAGCCTTTGTATAACTCTCCTACCTCTAATAAGCTTGAATTTTGAGTTTAAGCAAGTTCCTGCCTTTAAAAACCGTGCCACCCCGTACTTGACTTCATTAATATGACGAATTTATTTAAAGAATACTTGCTCGCAACTTGCATAAAATATCTATTTTTAACCGTAATCCTTTAAAAAATTAAAATACTTTTAAAATTAAAAAGATTAATTAGCTATATTTTCCAAAAATAGTCTCGTTCCCTTGGCAATTCCGAAACCTTATCAACAACAATAAATAATTCTTCCATGGCTTCTTCACCTTCTCGTTCTGCCGGATTAATGGGTCGATCTGAATCTGTCAGCAGACATTCTATTAATTTAAATAACGACAAAAAGAATATTTATTTGACACCCAAAAGTAGTGGAAATCCTTCTCCTTCACATTTGGCTGTTCCTAAAAGTAGTGGACAACACAATTTTGTTAAGAGGAAATTGTCTGATTCGGCTAGTGAAGTGGTAATGTTTGTTATATTTTATGATTTACAATCGTACCTCAAGATACATTCGATATTGAAATGGAGAGCACACCTCTATTTAAAAGAAACTTACTATAAGATATAACGGTACTCTTGTGTTATCTCCCCCCATTTTTTATGCCCCCCTTTTTCTTCTCTTTCCTTCCTTTCTCATTGCCGCTTAAAATAAAAAATGGTCAAAGGCAAATAATGGTCAAAGGCAATCACTAAATTTATTTAAAAAGACATTCAATCTGAGAAAGGAGTCATTTTTGAATTTTTATTAAATTTGTTTTCGAAAAATGAATATCTTCAAACTTCCTCAAAATGAAGAAGATGCGATTCAATTTTTACAGGGTAAAAACATTCTACCAAAAAACAAAATTTGTCTAAATGGACATGAAATGAAGTTAAGCATTGGAAAGCAAGTTAGATGGAGATGCCGCAAATCTAATTGTCGTTGTGAAGTAAATATGCGTGTCGGAAATTGGTTAGAAGGTAGTCGTTTACCATATGTTACAATAGTACGCTTCCTCTACTGCTGGTCGTTTGAATACACTTCCGGAAATTTTTGTCAGCGAGAATTGGGAATTGATCCAACAAACACAACAGTTGATTGGAATAACTACCTAAGGTGTATTTGTGTAGATCACCTCATAGCCAAACCACACAAATTCATCGGTATTTTTATAATGTTTAAAAATATAGCTGTTTTTAGGAGGTGATGGGATGATTGTAGAGATAGACGAAAGTCTCTTCACAAAAAGGAAAAACAATTCAGGCAGAGTCCTACCGCAACAATGGATCTTTGGAGGCTTATGCAGAGAATCTGATGAATGTTTTTTGGTTCAGGTTAATCTTCTTATAATAGATTAGACAAATTTCATGGTATTTATAGGTTCCAGATCGATCAGCAAAGACGTTGATGGCAGAGATTGAGAAGCACATAAGTCCTGGGACGTTGATTATTTCTGACAGCTGGAAAGGATACAAACATGACGAACTTGTTGAGGCTGGTTTTTCGCACTTCACGGTTAATCACCGCTACAACTTTGTTGACCCAAAAACTGCAGCTAACACGCAAAAAATCGAACGTCTTTGGGGATCTGCGAAATGGAGGAATAAAAAACATCGGGGAACATCGCGGCATCACTTGGAAAGTTACTTGGCAGAATTCATGTGTAGACAAGAAGCTAAAGGGGAAAATTTTTTTGAATGGATTTGTAAGAAAATTGCGGAATTTTGGCCTCCAGAATAATGTTTATTTGTCATTTTTTTTGTTTTTATAAATTTATTGCCTTTGACCATTATTTGCCTTTGACCATTTTTTAATTTTAAGCGGCAATGAGAAAGGAAGGAAAGAGAAGAAAAAGGGGGGCATAAAAAATGGGGGGAGATAACACAAGAGTACCGATATAACTTTGTTTTATATTCACTTTTTTAGATAGGTATATATTTTTATTCAATATCTAAAAGAGCAATTATCATTCTAATTAAGTTTACGGAAAAGAAATTTAAGTTCAAATCATAATCTAATTAAGGACTGATATTTTTGAGAGGAAGTCTATAATTGACTTCCTAATCTTTAAGCACGCAATAAACTAAGTTCAAAATTAAAACTGGTTCTAAAAGATGCTTCCAAATATTAGACAAATTTCTTTTTCTATAGAATTATCTAAAATTTTGTTTCGAGTTTTTAGTTATCTTATAATGAGGTTCGAATATTTCTTGTCTAAACATAAAAAATTTTACTTTTAGAGCGATTCAATGACTATGTCGGGAAAACGAATTTCAAATCAGGCACAACAAATTGTAAGAAATTTAACGTTTACTAAGGGAAATTTTGTTATTTGATTATAAAAGCTGGTTAATTTTAAATTTTCATTTTAGGCAATATAATTCTTTTAAGTCGAACTAGTCAGCTAAATCTTTAAATTTATATTTAGAGAGTTTCTGATAACCTCCCTTACAAAAACTATACACCACTACTGGAAATTAAATCGTCGAGTTTGTACAAATTTTTTTATGTAAATAAAACAATAAACATATTTTTGCATATTGAGTAGAGCATTATATAGACAGTGAAAAAATTTTTTCCAGTAAATTTAACTTTATTCAATCCTCAATCAGCTGACAAAATATTAAATTTTTATTTTGTTTTAATCATTAAATTTTCTAGATTCTTTCTTGCATCGAAAAATCCCGTGTAGACCCTTCCAGCCGTGTTTTAAATCGAATGGTTCACAACCGGGCAGATTTTGCTACTTTTTGTGTTAATTTGGGAGAGGAAAATTGGACTAGATTAGCTGACCAATTTAGAAATTATTTAACTGATGTTTTGAGTAATTTGGCTAATAGAGAAAAGGTACCTGTTAAAAATATTTTAAAATTATAATGTAATTTATTTAATATATAAAATTCGTTAAAAAGTTTATTTAAATAAGAATTTAAAAAAACAAGTTTTATATTTTGACAGCGTAGGCACATTTATATTTTTGAATAGGGAGATTTTAAATGGCTCCCTAAAACTCAAAACCGAATTGATCTAACGTTAAAACTATAAAAATTGTAACTAATTTGTTGGATGCATTTTTAAGATAGTTAGAGATTAATCATTTTTAGATAGTCCATTAATTAATAATTTTTAGATAAGACGTCTCTCAATGCAATTTGGAGCCGAACAAGTCGCTCGACGCCCCTTTGGATTTAAGGCTGATTTCTTTGCGGAGATGGCTAGCTCGTTAACCACCGAATGTGTTTTTTTGGATGGAGCTGCACATTCTGTAATTTTTTAAACTTTTAATTTAAAAAATACAAAAATAGTGGATTTAGGTTGTCTTTTCTGATTTTAAATGAATTATTTTCGGTTTATTCTAATTTTTATTTATTCTGATTTTTCATAATATGTAAAAATACATTTATTGTTTTATTTATATTCAATTATTTTTTGATTATTAATGGCGTTAATAATTATTTTATTCGTATTTTTGAATAGAGTTAAGTAATACTCTAAAAGTGTTTATTATTTTAATATTTTCGTTTGTTCTTACTTGTCTGTTTAAAAGCAGTATACCCAAAATCTTTTGCATATTCAGATGAGTTATTTTGAATTTTTATTTATTCTGGTCGTGTGTTTGTGTTATTTTGTATTTCGTTATTCTGATTTTAAATTATCTTCTATTTTTGTTTATTCTGATTTATGGTATTTAATTAGTTTTGTATTGTGTATTTTATAACGCGGAAGATTGGATGGACATACCACCCCCAATTCTGTTTTTAATTTTTATGTTTTATTTTTAATTCATTCTGATTTTCGAATTATTGTATTTTACTTATTCTGATTTGTATTTTTAATTTTTCTTTATGCTGATATGAGATTTATAAAAATTTAAAATGCTTTTACATTAATTAAATATTAAACATATTCAGAATAAATAAATTAAAATTAAATTTATAGCCAACAGACACGTTTGAGGCATGGGCCCAACTTGTGGAATTAATGTTTAGTGCTGTGAGGGATGGTAGAAATTAATTTTAAATTTTTGAAAAAATTATTTTAATTTTCAGGTTATTATTTATTTGTCAGAAAGCTGCGTAGAAGCAATTTCTCTCTAGGCCAAAATGGCTGTGTCATTGCTAAATCATCCTCAAAAAATGAAAAACAAATTAATTATTGTGATACAAGTTCGAAAGAAGAATTCAAGAATTGTGGGGGGAGACAGAGCGTTTCTTTGGAAATTTAAAAATTTATTTACATAATATATATATTTTTATTTAATATTGAATATATTTGGATAAACTTAAAAATAATTCATATTTGCTTATAAAACATTGTAAATCTGTTTTCTTCTTTATGTCACAAAAGAATAAGGTTGGCGGTTCCGGGTATCCGGAACCGAAAAAATCTCGGATATCCGGAAATCTTCGGTTCGGAGATCGGTTCCAGATTTCGGTTCCGGGTATCCGGAGATTTCCCATGATCCGCCATTCCTACACTAGAATGCCTAATTATAGCCTAATAATGCACTATTTTTGCACCGTAGTTATTCTAGTTTTCTCTTAAAAATGGCGAAATATGGAAGAATATGTAAATGAAAGTCATCATTTGTGAAAGCAACCATTACGGAAAGTGTGTTTTTCGTGCGTTTCAGAACCTAAGATATTCAGGAAAAAATATGGATTTCCATATAATTTTGCACCTTACTAATAAATTTTATACATATCTAGTTGAAAAAAATGGATTTAAAAAATAATAAAAATAATGTTTTAGAAAAAACATAAATGTGTGTATGTGTATCACTTTCAAATGGAATGTTAGATCAAATGTACACTTGGACGGGCAAATGTACATTTGTACATTCATTTTAAAAAATCAACTTTCTGTTTAATGGTATGGATCCATAACAGTTCTTCGTGATCGTGACTTATGCCAACTTGGTTTGGGACCTTTTGTTATTTTCCCAAAATTTCTGAAAGTTATAATAGTTTTTCTTAACTTTTGAAAATTAGCCATGAGTTTAAGAAATTTTGGGGATTAGGGGAGCGAACGGTTCCTGAATAAACCTAATCAGAGTTAAAGAATGGAAGAAATATGGTTTTTTTATCTTCCAAAATTTTAAAAATTTGCGTCTGCGGTGCTAAAAGTATGAGAAGTATGGGAAAAGAAAGTATACCCTCTATATTGATCCAAACCATATAACACAAAATCGGTTTGGGACTAGCTGACAATCAGTGATATAAGTTTTTGGTCTTGTTTTGTGTTTTTCCCGATTGTCCCTTGCTTACATCCATGGTCCCGAAAACAAGTATTATTACGAAACACCCTTGAAACTCAAAGAAAAATTAAACATTTTATGGAAGGAAAAATGTAAAGATAAAAACGATTTCGCCCTTATTTGGGTACAGGGCCAAAAATTTCGATTTTCTAAAATGAATGTACTCTTTTCAAAAATTTTTTGGAACATAAAATCAAAGAAATTCTTCAATAGCTTTTTCTTCTTAATTTTTCTTCGACTATTTCTTTATAAACTTTTTGGCCATTTTCATTCCCTTTTTAAAAGGTTTCTCTAAAGAAAATATAACAGAATTTGGCCAAACAATGCGTTCGTTTTCTTCTTTAACTTTTAAATTATAAATTATTTCAAAAAAAATTTTTTTATTAAATTACCAGCAATTTTTGAAATTAATTTTCTAGCAAATTTAAGACAATTGTTGGTAATTACATTGTATGTTTCTTTTGTGTAATCTTTTGCAAAGTTTTTATCAATTACTTCAACAATTTGAGCAAACGATAACTTTGTTTGAGCTGTTCGACTTTCTCCATGTTCATTTTTTATAAATATTCCATCATATTCTCTTGGAAAAAAATTAAATTATAAAGTTAAATAAACATTTATGTCGTAGTTTCCCCATTAGAATGCCATGGCATTCTATTTTTCAATCCCCTCCCAAAGTGTTAACCACCTCAAAAGCTATCATTTGCATATTCAAATTTTTATCTCAAAATCGAGCTTACTCCCCGCTATGGTTTTTCGATATTCAATTGCCTGTATTTATGCGAGTTTTTATTTTCTGCAGAAAATTCTTAAATATTTGAACTCAGCTCGGCGAGACATATTGAATGGTATATATTTTGAATTCCGATCTCGTGGACCTTTATTATAGCGACCCCAAAACATAAATAAACTCGCTCTACTAATTACGTTTCATTGTGGATATTTAACGAAATTTCGAATTTAGAATTATTTTTAGATGCGGTCCTCGTTTTACCCCTCACTCGGAAAAATAGAGTATGACATTCTCTTAATAGAGGAAATACAGTAAGTAAATACTTAAAATGTCCGCCAGCAAATTTTGTATGGAAATGTTTTGGCTTCCAATATTCCAATCCTGGACGATGAAAATGTATTTCTAAAAAATATATGTATTTAACAATAACATTTTAATTTAATAATAACCAATTCCACAAACAAATACTCCAGCATGAAATATCCCAGCTTTGTTTGAATTCTGAAATTTTATTTTTTAAATTTTATTTAATTTATTTTTTAATAAAAATATTTTTTAATTTTAATTCCTGTGCTTACATAAAAAGCGTCTTGCAAAAGAAAATAGGATATAGAATGAGGAGACGCGATTTTGTCTTTCCTACTTTTAAATTTATTTTCTTTGCAAAACGTAAGACGGTTTTTATGTAAGCGTCTCGCGTTCTCTGTAGTCAAAATTCGGCAATCTAATATCTCATTAATAAGGCGTGTCAAAACATGCAAGTGCATATTTTGCATGCGGATATGCCATCAGCTGAAACGCTCAAAAATGGTGTTTTTACATCTGTCCGAGCACTTTAGGACTTAGTTATTAATGCATATTTTTGCATATTTAGGCCTTTTTCGTTGCATATATATGCGCATATTTTGGGATTTTCTGTGATATTTTAACACGCCCTACTCATCAAACTTTCTAAGTCAGAGAACGAGGACTCTTGGTGTTACCTTCCCCATTCCTTGGAAATTCCCCTACAATCAACGAGGGTTGACACCCTAGTTAACATTAATATTTTCAAAACAAAAATTATTTTAGGTATTTACGTTAAATAATTTATAAGCTGCTATTTTTATTTCCCCACAACTTTTATTTTCTTTAACTATTGCTTTAAATGTTTCATTAAAATCTGATTGATATTTTTCTTGGTATTCAAATTTTTCATTCATTTTAATTTTTCCTACTAAATTCTCAACTTTTTCATCAGTTAATTCTGAAAAAATATTTAAAATAAATTTTTTATTTTTTTTTATTTTTAGCATGTAGATACCGTATTTCCTAAAATTGTACGGCCGGCCGTACTATTTTTCAACCCTCTTCCAAAGGGCCGTACTATTTCAGGGGGCCGTACTAATTTAGGGGGCCGCACTATATTTCAACCCTTTTTCAAAATTATCTGAATCTTTTTTTGTTTAAATTTTTTTAAGTATCCACAATAGTATGCTCGGAAATTATCCCAAATCAAAAGCTTGTTCCAAACATGAAATTAGCAGACCTTAAAAATTATTTAAGACCCGTCTATAATGACATCTGTATCAAGCTTAAAGTTTTTTAATTTCGAGGTATTAAGAGAGTAGAAAAATTATGGTGCTGTCCATAATCAAGAACGATGGGGAACCTCTCATATCGATGGGGAACCTCTCAAGAACCTTTCATATCCTCATATCTCTCTTAAATATTTCATATTCTTCAACGTATAATATAAAATATTCTTTACATTACCAGTTTATCTTATCTTAGCCTCACTATAGTGTACCCCTTGGGGTAAAAATGGTATCCAGGAATGAAGGAAGTTCAGTAAGTACAATAGAGGTTCGGTAGCTGATGAATTAGGTCTGGACTATAAATGATGAATTAGGCCTGGGCCTGATTCATCTATCCGACAACCCTACTATAGAGAGGTCCGACTGTAGTTATTCATATATTTCTAATGATAGCGCAAATGTTCTCGGCGCAAAAGTCACGGAGCCCTATAAACTATTCGTTATTCACCTTGATTCCAACTAATCCTTTTAAATTCATCCATACTTAAATCACTCCAAGTCCATAAATATCCTTCCAAATCCGATAAAATCCCCATTAATCCCCGATATCCTCTTAAGCACTCCTATTTCTATACCAATAGATATTAAGATTCAATAAATTAATTAAATATTGCGAGGAATAATGACTATGATTAGAAAATCAAATTTTGTCTATTTTTATATTTTTTAAAAGGGGCCGTACTATTTTAGGGGGCCGTACTAATTTAGGGGGCCGTACTATTTTTCAACCCTCTTCCAAAGGGCCGTACTATTTCAGGGGGCCGTACTAATTTAGCAGGCCGTACTATTTTAGGAAATACGGTAGGTTATACCTTGCTAAGGGATTCACAAACAAAGCTAAAATGGATTGCTTGCCCATCGGGGCGTATCCCGAAACTATTTGGAGTTTATCTGTTTGATTATTCTTTTTCATAGAAAATTTTTTTTTAATTTTTTGGACAGTGCTTTTTTCCACATTGGAAGGAGATGAAATTTACTGAACGCCGAATCTTCTAAAAAAGGGTTCAATAATGAAACCGGGCTTATAAGCCCTGAAAGAGAATGTTTGGGCTTCAAAATGAGTGGAAAATTTTCAAAAAATATTAAAAAGAAAAAAAGTTACGATGAAATGAACTTTTGTTTTGACGGTTTCTTATCGAAAAAGGTCCGAGTACCAGTCCTAACCCTGATCCGGTTTTTAGATGCAACCTAAATTTAAATTTATTACCACTGTTGTTATTTGAACCATAATGGGTTTCAATACCACTCGATTCTCCTTCGTCACTTGATTCTTCTCCTTCAATTTTTAAGGAATAATTTATGAGGAAAAATATGATGAAAATTAAAGGTAATTTTTGTTTGAACATAGCAATTTCAGTTAAAAATATTTGAATTTTTGAAACAAATCTACAAAGAGACAAAAATTTTAATATTGTAAGGCTGGGACATCCTAAAGACACGTGAAAAGAATTATTGCCAGCGGAAGTTCACAGAGAAGTGCAAAGTCCGATACAACCGGCCCTTCCCAAAGAGCTATTAACCACCCATTATCTTAGCTTAATATCGCCACTAATTATCCTCTGGAAACGACTAGTAAATAAGCTGGTGCATATAAGCTCTAATGGACCTTGGAATACCTTGGAATACCTTGGAATACCTTGGAATAAAACCTCCACCTTGGAATAATTTCTTAAAAGGAAAAATAAAATAACAATTGCAATAAGTTTGGATTTAACATTGTAAGTCAATTTTTATTTAAAGCACTGCTGAGAATCCCTCTCTCTTAATGAGAATCCCTCTCTCTTAATGAGAGAGCGATTCCCTGTTTATAAAGGCAGTTTTTAAGACGCTGAATAATTGCATTAGACACTGCATCTCTCTCTCTCTCCCTCCCTTTTGCTTTAATCGGCAAGGCATTAATAAAAGGTCTTGGCAAGGCATTAATCAATGCAAATGCAGCGTATTTTCTTCTCTCTCTCCTATTTTGTTTCTCTGCAACCTTTTCTGTCTCTCCGATTTGTTTTTATGTCTCTCCGGAAGTGATGGGCAAATTCTTTCACTCTCTCTCTCTCTCTTTCACTACAACCCTGCTGCCTTCAAATTTTGGGGATGTGACACTCAGTCAAGTAAAACCAGTTGAATTAAAGCTTGGCAGGGCATTAATGTAAGTGCAGCGCTTTTTATCTTTCACTCCTCTCTCTCTTTCACTACAACCCTCTCTGCCCTCAAATTTGTTTACGTGGAGCATTTTGTTGTGTTTAGATGTTTAGTACCCTTGTTCGGAACAAATCAAAAAAAAGTTTTAAAATGAAATTAAAAAAAAAGCTTTCATAATGACATTTTTGTAAAAGTTTTATATATTATTTCTATATTTTCACCTTTTTCACCTTTTTTTGATCTTTCTCAAAATTTCTGATTGCTTATCAAAGCGTGGAATTTGGATGTGATATAGTGGGACCTCCGCCTTTCTGAACGAAAGGCTAAAGGTTTGTATAACCTAATGACAGTTATTTGAGTGAAATATTGAAAGCGGGAACAAAGAGAAAAATGAGTCGGGTAAAAAAATTTTTTCTTCAATTTTATTATAAATGTTTGTGGTTGAATGGATAGTGAGATTAGAACTCACCCATACACAATAAATGGTTAAATAATTGTATTCAATTGCAAAATAAATTATTCTGGACCTATTTTTATTTAAAAAAAGTTGATAATATTTTACAAACAGCAAAAATTAATATTTTGGGCTTAAGGATCTTTTAATTGAAAAATATACTTAGTGAAAGTTTACTATATATCCCTCTATTACTATACTACATATATCCCTCTTGATCAACCAAATCCACCGATACCCGGAGTTGCCTAGGACCCGTCAAATGTTTGAAATTAAGTATCTAAAAAAGTGAGATCTTCTTTTTAGCCGTCTAATATCCCCATAAAGCCATTGATATCTCGGATATCCTCCAAATCCGAATGGGGATCAAAACTAAAATGAGGCTTAAATTTGCAACCAATGATTTAATTTGACTAATCATTTAAAGAAATTATTTCCCTCTTAAAACACGCCAGAAACTTTTAAACGCACAACTTTCTTGCATTTTTTAAAAAAAGTAGGATTTCTGAGGTTGGCCTTCAGAAAAATTTTCAAAGTGTTAAGGAAATATGACCATGAAGGTAAAGTAATAAGTAAGTGAATATCCATCAAAGATTTTAGCCCATTTTTAAAGGGAAATTCTAAAGGGCAGAATAAGTCGGACATTGCATTTACCCTCCCACTCTTGCCAAAAAATTGAGGTAAGGGAACATTTCACGAATATGCTTTTCTCTGAATTAATTTTTAAATTGTTTAATTTAAAGTAATTTCATAGATGTTTAGAGATGTTTGTTCTGGGAGATAAAATGTTTATGTCTATCAAATTTATCTATTTACCAAAAATCTTATTATTTGACAATAGACGGGTGTTTTTGATAATAGATTCCTCATTTTAGAGTCTCTCTGTCAGAGATACCAGAGACCGCCCTTTTACTTATTATGATTTAATTGATGAAATTCAGAAGATTTTGCTTTTGGGGCTAACCAAGGATAATTTTGACCTTATTTTTTGCAATATGTAATGTCGAACCGTTATAAAGGAGGAATCAGAATAAAAGCAAGATAATTTCTAAAGATACAGGCGGTTACGCCTTAGAGAGACAGGCGGATTCATCATAAATCACATAAAATCTTACTGCAGATAAACATTTTTTATATAAATTTCAAAATCTATTCGGTAAAATATACAAGAATTTTCCGTAAAATGTATCTTTATTGAGGTCCACGCAGAGCCACAAGAAGTCTCGACAAGGCAGATTAATCGTAGATTTTTGATGATATTTTTCCATGAAAGGACAAAGCAACTATTTCTTTTTCTCTATTATTATTTGCCATTCAAAATTTGTTACTAAATTTAGAAATAACTAAGAAAAAATAATCCTAATTTTACTTTTTGTAAATAAATATACCCCGATAATTGATTAATAAATTTATTTTATTTTGTAAATCTTAAAAAAATTAAATTTAAATATTAATTTAAATTTAGTTTCAAATAATTGCCATAGATTTTTTAGATTTTTTATAAAAACTTTCCAGCTTAAATCATTTTAATTCAACGATTATTCGGATGATTTGGCTGGATTCCCCATTCTAAACACTTACAAAGGCAGAGTTTGGACTGAAAACAGGCAAATAAATGTTCAGTTGATGTCCTACATGTGCGCAAATGGAATGCTTTCTTATCTTCCCTTTTCTAGCATTTTTTTCTGGGAGTAGCATTTTTTCTAGGAGTATTTTTTCTAGGAGTACTATTTCTTTCTCTCATCGCTTATTTTTTCGCTTATTTTTTCCTTTACTGCTATAGTAAGGTTGGCGGTTCCGGGTATCCGGAACCGAAAAAACCTCGGATCTCCGGAAATTTTCGGTTCGGATATCGGTTCCGTTCCGGATATCCGGAGATTTTCCAGGAACCGCCATCCTTATGCTATAGTATGCCTATTGCACTTAGAAGAAAAGAGGAAAATAATTATAACAGAAAAAAAAATATATTTCAAGCCTGGTCATGGATACGTATATGGATACAGATAATACCAAAATGCCTGGGATATCCGCTGTATTTGTCTTCATAAGCCGTAAATATGCGGATACGGATGCCAAAATCAGTATCCGTGACCAGGTTTGATATACATTATATATTTTATAAATAATCAAAGATGAAAAATATGGGATAACATTCTCAAAAAGATTCTAGAATATCTGGGGGATAAGAACCTTTAAAAGGATTGTAATGCAATGATAAAGACCAATAATGTTGTGTGTTTGTGCGATTTTCAGGATTCGTAAAGAATTTTTGATCATTTACAGTTTTATGCTCATATCCTATCTGATCTGTAATACCTATATATTTATTTTTCCTGTTATAATTTTTTTTGTTTCTTAATTTCTAGTTCAATTAAAAATAAAACTGATATCCCTTAAATCCTCCTTATCAATTCAAAACCTCTTTTATCCCGATATCAATCACTTATATCCGACAAATCCGTTTATACACCACTCCCTAATCCACGATTATAAGATTAAAAGCACAATTTTCTTCAATTTGTTTAATAAAAAAACAAACAATTTAATGATAAATATCAGAAAATAAAGC
Organism: Meloidogyne enterolobii; assembly: GCA_963681835.1. Taxonomy (NCBI): domain Eukaryota; kingdom Metazoa; phylum Nematoda; class Chromadorea; order Rhabditida; family Meloidogynidae; genus Meloidogyne; species Meloidogyne enterolobii. The sequence continues at coordinate 3,459,945 of CAVMJV010000008.1, forward strand.
TAAAAATACATTTAGTGTTTCCTACCAAGACCGCTAAATCGGCCTCATTGAACACTTTAAATACCAGTAATATACTGGAGATTTTTTAAATGAATGGACTTGTTCAGAAAATTTAAACTTCTTAAATTACAGCTGATTGGAATTAATTTCTTCATCTCACGGATCGTATAAAACCATTGCTCGACAAGATGGACATCCTACTTCTATCTGCAAAAATAATAATTTATTTAAATATTCTGAATATTTCTCAATTTATTAATTTCATAAAAAATTTAATTTTAATTCCTACCAAATTATTTCCTTTAACATACTTCGCTTTGAACCTGTAATTTATTTTGAAAATTTTATTAATTATAAATATAGGTATTTTTGTATAAAGGGAGATAACAAGAGATACAAGTGAGGTGTCGACTTAGTGAGATTTGAGTGTCTCCCAAGAATATTATCCGTTATTTGATAGAAAATTTAAGCCTAATTAATCCTTTATAACATAAATATAATAAAATCACTTGGTAAAATCGAATCTTCTTTTTTTTTAAATATTAAAAATTGTCAGACTATGTGATGCAGGGTTGCACTAGACCTAGCTGAGGCCTAGTCCTCGCTATTTTTCAATCTCGGTCTCGGGTTAATCAGTTCCGAGCCTCGGAACATTTGTCCTCGCCAAGAAGCTCGCCAAGAACTAGGCTAAATATACATCCCTAAAGATTCTGGTGAATCTATAATCACCTAGAAGAGCCTATTTAGACCATTTCGACCTAAAAATAGCACTCGTTATTACTTGAGTCGGTTCCGTGACTTTTGCGCCGAGAACATTTGCGCCGCGACTTTTGCGCCGCGACTTTTGCGCCGCGACTTATGCGCCGAGTGACTTTTGCGCCGGGGAACATTTGCGCCGCGACTTTTGCGCCGGGCGACTTTTGCGCCGCCACTATCATTAAAAATATATCAATAACTACAGCCGGACCTCACTTTAGTAGGGTTGTCGGATAGTTGGAAATCTTCGGATATCCGGATCCGATATCCGAACTGAAAATTTCGGATATCCGGCATTTTTCGGATCTGGATTTTTTAAACAATGGCGGCGCAAATGTCGCGGCGCATAAGTCGCCCGGCGCAAAAGTCGCGGCGCATATGTCGCGGCGCAAAAGTCGCCCGGCGCAAAAGTCGCGGCGCATAAGTCGCGGCGCAAATGTTCTCGGCGCAAAAGTCGTGATACCCTTGAGTCAGTCAATATTATAATTTCAGATTTATATAAAATTAATTGAATATATTGAAATTAATTTGAAAATCCTTTCATATTTAAATTTATAAGAAAGATAATTAATTACCATCCTTGAAGACAATTTTTATGAAAGTTATGCTAAAATATAATTAAATTTTGAAAGATTTTTATAAAATATATAAAAACTTTGCATTCTGTTACTTGTTGAATTTCTTGATTTTCTTCATTTTCGGGGTCAATCAGATTATCCAAACAAAAACACACGGAATCTTTATTTTTTTCCTTAAATTTTTCATTTATTTCAATATCCGTAACAGTTGAAACTAAAAAATAAAATAATATTAGAATAAGATAACTTTTTGTTATACGCCCGCAAACTGCGTTCCAAGCGAATTTGATCGGATATATTCATTACAGATGAATTTTATATCATTCGAAAATCCTCAAAAATCTGTATCTTTTTTCCAATCTAATAGATCAGTTCTGGTCAAATAAGTAATGATCGATGTCATTTGGTGTTTTTACAATTATCGTGTTATATTTTTAATGAGTGATCAAACTGATCCATCAAGTTGGAAAAATGATACAATTTATTGTGGGCTTTCGAATGATATAAAATTCATTTGTAATGAATAAATCATATCAAAGTCGGCTGGCTCGCAGTTTGTAGTCGTATAACGGAAAAATATTTAATAAAATTTCTGTTTAAATAGGATGTTAACTTTTCGAATTATAACTTAATATAAATTACCTTTATCAGGAAATTTATCAAAATATAATTGATCTTCATCAATCAGCAAGAGATAAAGTTTCTTATATCTGAAAAAATGTTTTAAGTAAAGGATTTGTAACAAGACACTGGCGATAGTATTGTGGTTACATGAAATCAGAGAATATCGGTTTCATTTTAGCGAAAAAATGCCTGTTTTATTTTAAAATTTACAATCTTAATTTTGATGCAAACTAAAGAATAATTTTATTTCGGTTACCCTATACACAGGAGCTAAAAAGGAGCTAAGGCCAGAATTACGTCGTTTTTTACAAAAATATCGGAAATAATTACGAATTACGAAAATAAAATTAATTTCAATTATCTTATAAATTACGAATTACAGCATTATTTGAGTTTTGAATTACGAAAAAATTTTTCAATTACGACCCAACTCTGGCTCCGACAGGGATTTTAATTTAATGTCAAGTTTACCCTCCAAGTGTAATAAATAACACGCATTCCGATAATTCTTCATAATTTTGTTTAAGAATATCATCATCTATCGATTCCGATTTCAGTTTCAATACATAAAATTTATTTTCGAAGGGTATTTTATATTTATCTAAAATTGCATTTTTGTCATTGTTCATATTTTCTGGTTCTGGTTGGATTGTAAATAAATCATCTTCTTCTTTAGCTTTCTTGTGAATTTTATATATTTTATCAGCCATACAAAATGATACTTGGTCTTAAAAATAAATTTATATATCTGACCGCAGTTGGTTGTAGAGGTCCTGGTCAGGGATGCTCTAACAAAAATAAAAATTATTTCGAATTGTAACGAATTGAGTGAAACAAAACAGGAAATTCTTGCGTTCGTACCCCCCCCCTCCTTTTTCCTTCCTCAAAGTATTAAAAATGGTCAGTCTGATATCAGATTATAAAACTCGTCGAGCTGTGTCGAATGACACCAAAATCAAGCCCCGGTCTTAACTTTGGGCCGAGATACAGACCCCAACAAATTGAAAAATAAAAGGGGGGATCAAGCAGATTTTTTGGGATAAAAATTAAATTAAACAAATAATAGCTCATTCGAAAGAGCTTGTCGAGCTGATTCGAATGAAATAAAAATCAACGTAATTGAACAAGATTTGACAAAGTTATGACATAAAGTATTCCTATTGTAGTCGGTGAGACGCTTTTGCTTAACTTGCGCTTTGTGCTGGTTTTTTGACTGTATCTCGACCCAAAGTTAAGACCGGGGCTTGATTTTGGTGTCACTCGACACAGCTCGGCGAGTTCTATAATCTGATATCAGACTGACCATTTTTAATACTTTGAGGAAGGAAAAAGGAGGGGGGTATAACGCAAGAATTACCAAAAAACAACCCGGGATCGGGATATAGGAATGGTGATCCCGATTCCGACACGGGATCCGGGATTGGCCGAAATCGGAATCGGGATTTGGACTGAAGATCCCCGTCCCGAATCGGGACCGGGATTGAAAAATCGGGATTCACTAAAAAATTTTTAAAAAAATTTTTAAGTTTTTATTTTCTTCACAAAATATTTAATCTTATACATATACATATTAAAGGATCTTTGTTTAAGTATATTTTAAATTTTGTTTATTTTAAAAAATTTACCCAATTCCATTTGAACATTTTTCGATAATAACAAAATTTCTTTTTTAGAAACTTTATTTAAAAAATCCTTATAACTAAAAACACCATTTCTTCTAAATAATAATACATTTTTTAATTTATTAAATAAATTGTTATTGTATTGTTCAACCAATTCTTTGTTTAATTCAAAACATTTATTTGCATATTCCTCTCCCATTAATTTTGACATTTTGTCTTTTTCTATAATTTCAACATCTTTTTCAATTTTATCAATATCTTTTTTACAAATTCTCCTTCCAACATTCCACTCCTTTTTTATTTTCCTTGCATAAATTTCCGTTTTTAAATTTTTAGAAAACAAAAGATAATCGTTTACACAAGTAATTTGTTCTGTCGACATTTTCTTTGCTTCTACGCAGAAAAATAACATTGTCAAAAGAAATATTAAAAGTAATTTAATATTTAAATAATACATATTAAATAAAATTTAAGAAAAATAATTTTTTATAAGCAAGGGAAAATAGATAGGAGTGGATCAATAGTAAAGAGTGAGAGGAGTCCTTATTTAAATTTAGAAAGATTTATTGAATAAAACACAAGACAACTTTATTAAATCGATTGTTAAATGTTAATAAAAAATTCTATTAAAAATGAATTTAAATTTTGTTAAATAAATTTAATATGTATATTTTCTCGGTCCTTATCCCCGGATTCGCAGCAGAACGTCAACTCATTAAAAAAGTGCTCGATTTATCTCTTTATCTCTAATTTTCTTTATTTCCAATAATAGTTTCATGTAATTTTTACGAATACGAGGTTATTGGCTTGAAGCCTCTTATCTCGAATTAAAAACTTAAGTTTTGATTTCTAACTTAATTCATATAAAGAACATGTTGATTAATATTTTAAAAAAACTATAAAAAGTTGTGTGATTAATGAAAAACTTAAAAGTAAAAAAAGAACAAAATTTTTAAAAATCGTGAAGCGTATATGAGATGAGAAGAGCAAAAAATTCTTCAGGAACGTGTAATTAAAGCTTTAGAACCAAAATACGAAAAAAAGTCGAGGATCGGCAAGTTTTTATGTTAATTTTAAATCGTTATTTTTGCAAATTTCAGCCATTATTTCGGAAGAATGTCAAAAAATATCGAGGAAAATGTAAAAGAAGCTCCAGTACACATATTTCTCCTCCATTGAAACTTTTAATTTTTACTACTTTTAATTTAGAATTATTTCAAATTTCCAACTTCTATAAATAGAAATTGTTAATTTAACCATTTTTAAGCTTATTAATTTAAAAATAGTTTAAAAAATATTTTGATAATTGAATTAAAATCAAAGTTAATCAAGAAATCATTAATTTTGACGTATATTTTTACATTAAAAATTAGGTTTAAAAAGAAAGAATTTTGGCTAGAAAAATTTAAGATAAAAATAATTCAAAAAGTTTTAATAATCGACAAAACTTATATTTAATATAGTCTAAATTTAGTACATTAAAATTATCATATGATATAATTTTTTTGCTAATATAGGGTCTATATATTTGTTGCATAGCAGTTATTGAGCTTTACCTTTCCCAATCCCCGACACAATCTTATAGGCTCTCCTTTCTCTCTCCTTTCAATCATTTATCCACTTTTCACCCCCAAGCCCCATCCTTTTTCTCTCTACTACTTAGTTTGGAAGAAGGAAGAAGATGGTGGTTCATTCTTCGTTTGCTTTTGTTTGGATTTTTTGGAAAGGAGATGAGAATATTTATATTTTTGTTGAATTATTTTTTACTTTACATTTATTTTTGATTTTGCCTTGTATTTATTTTTAAATGCCTTTTATTCTTATTTATTTTTAATTATTTAATTTATATATACATATTTTGCTGCCTTAATAAATATTTGTTGAAACCCGGCTTTATTTTATTGTGATTAGTGAAAATCCTCTGCGCCACCCCAATCCCGATCCAATGTTTCGTCATCTTGTCTTCCCTTCCTTCTCCCCATTTAGTCGCTCCGAAGATACCGGGAGGACGGTCGGACGTCCAAGTCCTGACCGACCGCCCCGCGTATAACTGGTAGCACACCGGATGGTTCCCTTCCCTCTTGACCAAATTTTTTTACAAAAAACTGTTATCCCTCTCTCCCTCCCATTAAAAAAAACATTGATTCATACTTTCAGCAAGGAAAATTTTTTTCTCTCCAATATAAATACAGGCACATTTTTTAAATAAATTCCTTTCAAATTGACCCAAACATTACTCCAAGCCAAGCTAACTACAAAAACAACAATGTTTACTAGGAACTAAAGATAAACTAATGTTAAAACAATATTATTTTTAATTATCTATTGTTGATTAATAAATTATAAACTCTATTTGTAGCGATTGTTTAATTCGATTCCTTTAGACAGTCCCTCCAACTCCTCTGATATTCCACTTACACCACTGATATCCCATCTAATCCATTTGCCCTGCATTGATCGGTCTATATTCCTCTAAATTGTAAGCATATTTTTCTCTTTCAGCACCACAGGCGAAATTTTGAGAATTTTGGAAGTACAAGAAACCAGATTTCTTACTTTTTTCTGCCATTTCATTTACGAAATTCTAAAATTGTAAAAATTTCACAAAATGTTAAAAATAGGGCAAAAATATGGCAATTAAAAAAATAGGGAAAAATAGGGCGAAAAGGTATCAGGATATTATCCTTATCCATGAACAAGCCTGGGTTGAAATAAAATTTTTTTATTTATAAATTATTTTTAAATTATATTTATTTTAAATTATAAATGATATAAATATAGTTGGACGTGTAAAATTTGATTGGACGCATAAACTTTTCATTGGACGCATAAATTTTCATTGGACTCATAAACTTTTCATTGGACGTATAAACTTTGATTGGACGTATAAAAGTTGATTGGACGCATAATAGTAGATTGAACGTATATTGTGTAATAGAGCCAAATCCTCTATAAATAGGGTAAAAGAGCCATTCTGGCGCTTAGACATATTAGACATAAACCTATTGACATCGTTATTGTATATATTGTTATTGTAATAAAGCACAGTTTGTTAGTAGCTGTCTTATCTCGTTATTTTTTATTAGTACATAAAAGTCTAGTAGATAACAGTGTGATGCATAAAAGGGGCACATATCCTAAGTAGATGCAAGGAATATAAAAAAATATCTCATTTCAGAATTACTGCGTTAATGTATTTTAATAATCATGAATTTTAATTTTATCAACAAAAAACAATTATATTAAATTAATTGTTTCATTTTCTTTTGCCTCTAGTATTAAATAAATTAATTCATAATTATTTAAAAATAAAAATTTTTTTCCATAAATTACAGCTGATTGGAATTACTTTCTTCATCTCACGGCTCGTATAAAACCATTGCTCGACAAGATGGGCATCCTACTCCTATCTGCAAAAATATAAAATTTATTTAAATTTTATGAATATTTTTCAATTTATTAATTTCATAAAAATTTTAATTTGAATTCCTACCAAATTATTTCCTTTGACATACTTCGCTTTCAACCTGTAATTTATTTTAAAAATTTTATTAATCATGAATATATTTTTGTATAGAGATAACAAGAGATAAAAGAGAGGTGTCGACTTAGTGAGATTCAATTGTACTCCCAAGATTTATCTATTATCTGATAGAAAATTTTAACCTAATCAATCCTCAATAACATAGATAAAACTAGAAGGTAAAATTATACCTCCCACCTCCACCCCTTATTTTCTTTTTAAAATATTAAAAATTGTCAGAATCGAGCCCAGAGTCCTCGCCCATTTTTCTATGATTGACCGGCGTGCCTCGTTCTTCGCCAAGAACCTCGCCGAGGAAGGAGGCTAAATATACACCTCTAAAGATTCTAGTGAATGATAATCATCAGAAGAGCCTATTTAGTCTATTTTTGACCTAAAATGACACTCGTTTTAACTAAATTCCATAAATATTATATTTTCAAAATTTATATAAAATTAATTGAAATTATTTTAAAAATCTTTTAATATTTAAATTTATAAGAGAAATAATTAATTAATTACCATCCTTGAAGGCAATTTTTATGAAAGTTATGCTAAAAATATAATTAAATTTTTTTATATAATATATAAAAACTTTGCATTCTGTTATCTGTTGAATTTCTTGATTTTCTTTATTTTCGGGGTTAATCAAATTATCCAAACAAAAACACACTTTATCTTTATTTTTTTCCTTAAATTCTTCATTTATTTCAATATCCGTAACAGTTGAAATTGAAACTAAATAATAAAAAGACTAAGATAAGGTAACTTTTCGTTATAAGACCACAAACTGCGTGTCAGGCGACTTTGATCGGATATAAAGTTTTGATGCATGATCCAATACAAATGAATTTTATATCATTCTAAAGCCCTCAATAAATTGTATCTTTTTTCTAATTAGTTCAGTTCTTATCAGTTCTCATCACCCATTAATAAGTTATAATCGTTAATATTTTGGTAGTTTTCTCACTAACATGTTATAATTTTTAATGAGTTATCATACTCATTAAACCTATATTGAGGGCTTTTGACTGATATAAAAATCATTTTTAATGGATAAAGCATCAAAACTTAATATCCGATCAAGTTCGCCTCGCTGTTTTTGGTCGTATGACAGAGAAGTATTTAAATACAAATTTCTGATCAAACAGGTTATTAACCATCAAATTATAATATAAATTACCTTTATCAGGAAATTTTTTAAAATAGATTTGCTTTTCATCAATCAGCGTGAGATAAGATTTATTATATCTAGAAAAATTGTTTTAAGTAAAGTTTTCAGCAAAACGCTGGCGATGGTATTGTGGCTACATAAACTTTTCATCTTATCGAAAAAATGCCAGTTTTATGATATACATTACGGTATCATGCGTATATCTGCCCGCATGTCCGCAAACATGCGGGGTTTTGCCTTTTTCTTCTCATGTTTTCTTCCCCATCTAATATACATAGATTAAAAATGGCTATCAACTTACATTTTCTTTTCTACTTGTTTTTTTCAAGCTTTTGGCATTATAAAACGTGCCGTTTTGTCATAAAAATAAAAAAAACGAGATGGGGAAGAAAGGAGGAGAAGGAAAAGACAAAACTAGCGGACAAACATTTGCGGACATGCGGGCAGATAAGCGTATAGTACATACATTACTAGCTCTGTGATTCGGCTGGAAATCAAGTTTTTTATGCAAAATAAAGAAAATTTTTATTTCGGTTACCCTATACACAAGAGATAAAAATATTTTACCCTATAAGTGTAATAATAAATATCACGCAATACGTTAATTCTCCATAATTTTCCTTAAGAATATCATCATTTACCGATTCCCATTTCAGTTTTAGTGCATAAAACTTATTTTTGAAGGGTATTTTATATTTATCTAAAATTGCATTTCTGTCATTATTTATATTTTCTTGTGCTGGTTGCATTGTAAATAAATTATAAATATTATCTTTCTTGTGAAATTTATATATTTTATCAGCTATACAAAATGATAATTGTTCTTAAAAATAAATTTTTGTTCGGAGTTAGGTTGTTAGGGGTCAGGGACACTCGAACGAACTAAACAAATTTTTATTTCGAATTGAAATTTTTTATTTCGCACAGAAGTCACGAAAAAGGGAAATGGAAGAAAGTGAATGAAAGAGCGAAACAAAACAAAATTTTGATTATCTAAACCAAATAAAGAATCCGGCCCTATATGAAAATAAGAGCCAAATCAAATTTTTTCCATAATCCTTAAAGACAAAACAAGGACGGACACGGAAAGATAAAACACGGACACACATGTTCAGTTAATCTTTTTGCGTTTATAGCCTTACGTCATAAATCAAAGATAGAGACAAATGTAGAGGGAAACACATTTTTAGGAATGTTGTGTATGGGCGTCAGCCCTGGAAGTGTTTAGTATAAAAGGACAGCCAATAGTTATTTCTGGGTCTCAGTTTTAGTTCTTCTGCCTACCTTCATCTGCTTTGTATTTTCGTGTGTGATAAACGTTTCTGTTAGCTTCTCTACGTAAGCGGGGTCGTAACAAGGAATATGGAAAAAATTAGATTAGGAACTTCATTTCATATAGGGCCAAGAATCCGAATCCTGACGGTCAAGAGCATATTTAGAATTCTGTTTATTTTTAAAAATTTACCCAATTCCATTTGAAACTTTTCCGATAATGACAAAATTTCTTTTTTAGTAACTTTATTTAAATAATCCTTATAACTAAAAACACCATTTCTTCTCATTAATAATACATTTTTTAATTTATTAAATAATTTCTCGTTGTATTGTTCAACCAATTCCTTGTTTAATTCAAAACATTTATTTGCATATTCCTCTCCCATTAATTTGGCCATTTTTTCTTTTTCTATAATTTCAGTATCTTTTTCAATTTTTTCAATATCTTTTTTAGAAATTCTCCTTCCAACTTTCCATTCCTTTTTTACTTTCCTTGCATAAATTTCTGTTTTTAAAATTTTAGAAAACAAAAGATAATCGTTTACGCAAGTAATTTGTTCTGTCGACAATTTCTCTGCTTCTACGCAGAAAAGTACAATTGTCAAGGGAAAAATTAAAAGTAATTTAATATTTAAATAATACATATTAAATAAAATTTAAGAAAAATAATTTTAATATTTTTTATAAGCAAGGGAAAATAGATAGAGAGAGGCTAAATAGTGAGAGCGCGAGGTGTACTTTTTTGAATTTCGAAAGCGGTTATTAAATAAACACTAGACGACTTTATTAAATCGATTGGCAAATGTTAATAAAAAAAATTTTATTAAGAAATTTATTTATATTTTTTTAATTAATTTAATGGATGCAGAAGAAAAATGTATTTAATGAGGCAGAACGCCAACCAAGAAAAAACTGCTCGATTTATCTCTTGTTCTCTAATTTTTTCTTATTTCCAATAATATTTTTATGTGATTTTTACAAATCCGAGGTTATTAGATTTGAAGCATCATATCTCGGCTTAAATACTATATTTAAAAAATTTTTAAATAAGTTTATATTTTATTAAATTTGTTTTAAATTTGTTTTTACCGATTTAAAGTTACTAAATTTTTATATGATATATTTTAAATATTTTTTACTATATTAACAATGGAAAAAATTACAAGATTGATAATGACGATGAAATTATTTTCATTAAAATAGTGGTAAATTTTTAAACAAATAATTGATAGAAAATAAATTATAGAAAACTGAATCAGAAAAAGAAATAAGAAACTAAAAAAATTACTTTTGAAAGACGGCTATCTTTTAGATTTTAAAAATTTTTAAATTTATTTATTTTAGGAGGGAGAAAAATTTTTTAGGGTACTTTTAATTTAAAATAAAAAATATATTAGAATTTCCGAAAACACCAAATACGAGTAGAAAATAATTTTCTATTTTTGATAATGTTTTAAAAAGTAAGAAAGCATCGGACCAATTATAGATACGTTTACTCAATGGAAATATTTTTATTCAATCTTTTAAGATACACCAAAAAATTATTTTGTGTGTTTGAGAAAAGTGTAGAAGGACAACATTGAATGTTATGAGAAAAAGCATAAGCGAAAAGCATTTAGAACAACCAAATTTCTTCAATTTTAAAAATAAAATTTAGAATCCAGAAAAGTTCAATTCTTAATCAGGGTTGCCGCGGGTACAAAAAATCTTCGGGTACGGGTTTCGGGTATCGGGTTGGAGCGTTTTCATTTCGGGTCACGGGTTTCGGGTTGGCAAAAATATCGGGTACGGGTTTCGGGTTTCGGGTTATAAAATTTTCATTTCGGGTATCGGGTTTCGGGTTGGCAAAAATTTCGGGTACGGGTTTCGGGTTTGGCTGAAAATCGGGTTTTTTTCGGGTGCTCGGGTATTGGTGAACTAAATTGTAAGGAGACAAGCTATATTGAATAATAGGATTTTGGGTGATATAGAGAGAGGAAAATTTGAAAAGATTAAAGAGACATTGTGGGATTTAAGGATTAAGAGGGATATATTGTTAAAATCCCACCTTGATAAAATTCCACTATATACTAATATTCCTCCGCTTTATCTCAATTAAAGCCTCCAATTTTTTCCCGATTTCAGCGCCGCAGGCGAAAATTTTGAGAATTTTGGAAGACCAAAAAGCCAAATTTCTTCAATTTTTTGCGCCGCAGGCAAAAATTTTGAGAATTTTGTAAGGCCTTAGGAGAAAAAATTCAATTCTCAGAACCGCAGGCAAAAAATTTTATTGAAATTTAGTTGGTCATGAAGCCAGAACTCTTAATTTTATGCGCCGCAGGCAAAAATTTTGTAAAATTCACGACTAAATTAAAATTTTTTTCAAGCTTAAAATATCAAATAAAATAAATTTAAAAATCTAAATTAAAAATCAAAGTTCAATAACATTTATTTTTGAAAAGAAAAATTTTTTTAAGCCTCATTTCCAGCCCTGGAGTCGAACCCACCCCCATGAAAATATCGAGGCAGTCGCCTTACCCATTCGACAACCGATCAACATATTGACAAATGGAAGAAATTATAAATATTTCTTTTTCTTTTCCCTTTCTATAATTCTTTAAATTTATTTTAAAAAATCGGGTAAGACTAAGTTTTCGGGTAGAAATTTCGGGTTTTAACCAATTTCGGGTCACGGGTTTCGGGTTGAAAAAAATATCGGGTACGGGTTTCGGGTTTCGGGTTGGAAAATTTTCTTTTCGGGTATCGGGTTTCGGGTACAAAAAAAGGCCGGGTTTCGGGTTTCGGGTTTCGGGTTTCGGGCGGCAACCCTGTTCTTAATGGTGTAAGTTTTGAAATACTCAAAAGAGTTGAGACCAAGACTACATCCCAAGACCATAACCAAGACCGAAAAAACCCCCAAATAAGTTTAGGAAACAAGACACAAGACCAAGAGTCTTGGACATCTCGAGTATATAGTATCAAATATTTATTCAATCATTGAGAAAAAAAGGAAAATGTGGGGAGATTAACGAATATAGTATCAAATATTTGTTTCAATTATTATAAATTTTTCTTAAAAGATCAAGAACAGCATTTCGATATGGTGTGTTTGTTAAAATACAAATAATTGGGTTAAATACAGGTATTAGATGAAAAGAAATGCCAAATAATATTCGAATAATATTTGTTGTGTTGTTGTTTATTTTTGAAAAACTTAAAATAAATATGACTCCAGCTTGGTTAACAAATGGTACGACAACCTAAAAATTAATTTGAAAATATTTTTTACAATTTAGCATTAATTAAAGGGGAAATTTTAAAAATATTTTCCAATCAAAAATCTTCTCACCATTAACATCAAAACTTTTGTTAAAAGTTTATTCAACTTTTTTACATTTCCATCAAAATTGGAGTTTAAATTGATGAATCTAATCATTTTGTATGCACACACAAGTATTATTAAATACGGGAGTATTTGAGATATATCTACAGGTAAACTTGACAAAAGTGTTATCTATTTTAGTTAATATATAATTTATAAAATAATTTAATACAAAAAATTACCTTTTCAATTTTATATTGAATAAATGGCCATGTTTTGTTAAAATTATCAAAATATTTAATACCTCCATTTGAATATGGCATAAAAAAGAAAATCTCATCTATTATATATAATGACGACACAATCAAAGCAATGGACACAATAAATAAATAACGGCGGAAATTAATTTTCATATTCCTTTTAATATTTATATTTAAGGAGAAATTTACTCTTGTCCAGTTTATGCGTACAATCACATCCTTATCGCACCCCTAAGACTATGCCTATCCGGCTCTGTGTGTTAGAACCCATGGTCCGGTATTGGGGGTACAGTATGGGCGTGTGAACAATAACTAAGTTTGCCGCTCAAATAGACGAAGCTCGAAAGAACGACTTGAGCCGCAATTTTCGAAAAAGGCAGAAAAATAAGAAAAATGTGCCAAAAATGGCGATTTGACTCTAAACTCGAAAAAACTATGTTGACTCTCTTGTCCTATCCTTTTGTCCATCACTGACTCGATAACGATCTATCCAAAAAAATCAAGCTCGAAAATTTCGCCGACCGTCTGCTTAAATAAAAACCGGCAGCTGTAGCAATATCTTTGGTTACTTAGAATTTCTATCCCCATAGAATCTGGACAAGAGCCGAGAAACTTTTAATAAAAATTTTTATTTATTTTACCAATTCAAAATTAAATATCTATAGATAAATTGAACACATAATCCATGCAAATTCAAGATACCAATATATTGCCAAAACGTTGTAACAATATAAGATATAAAAGGATTAAAATTTTGGTTCATAAAAACAAGCAAAATCCCATTAGGAAATATAGCAACTGAATTCCCTTCTGCATCAGGTAAATAAAACTAAAAATATTAAAAATCAGGGCTGCGATCGAGAAAATGTTAAGTATATGTATGTAGTACAAAAAGTCCAATTTCCAAGTACATTGGGAAAAAAATTTTCAAAATGTGCAGGTGTGCGCAGAAACAGCATTTTAGTATTTCGTTTCTACGTCGGTTAGAGTTTAAGCCCCTATTTGTCTACCTGGTGAAGCAGACAAGCAGTTAGGCACAGAAAATTGACTTTTAAATATTAAAAAAATTCAGAAAATTATAATTGTTCTATTTTTTCATCAAAATGATAGAAAAATGCCTGCTACTAAATTCGAACGTAATGATAGCGTAATTTTCGTAGGTCGTTTTTATCTGTATCTTCTCTAGCGAGAAGATACAACTTTCATTCACATAGCTGTCATCAGGGGGGGAGGGGGGGGGTATAAGACTTATGCCCGAAGAAGCTAAAGCGAAAATGCGAAGGGCAATTTAAAAAGCGGAACATGAAAGGCAAAAGCCCAAAAAAACGACATTTTCGCGAAAGGTTAAAGGCACACCGCTGCTAAAATGTTCGTTTTCCTTGAAGACGAACATGTTAGCAGCGCTTGTGCCAAGCACCAAAACCATTATTAAATACTGATTTTAATATTTTGATCAGATTATATTTTCTAATTTTATTTTTTAAATTTATATTTTTAGTTTTATTTACTAAATAATTTTACCCCTAAAAGTAACATTTGAACAGTCAACAATAAAATATCCAAAACACAATTTTGTATCAGAATTCGACTGTGTATTTTCATTTCATTTGGTGTTTTAAAAATAATTAAAATAATCAGAATAATGTTTAGAGGAAACCCAATTAATAAACCAACAAAATAATCAAATTTAAATAAAATATCAAGTAAATCTAAGGGCATTTTGAAGAATATTGTAACTGATTTTAAATTTTTTTTTTTATTTTTCAATTTTCAAAAAACTTAATGAAAGGGAAAAATGTTTAACTTAAACATATTCATTGGCATTTATTTAACGAACAAAGCAAACAAAAATGTTTTTTCATTATAATTATTATGTTAATAAACATATATAATAGATATGTTGCTTTCATTTTGTTTAAAATTTAACTGCCAATCAAAAGAAAATGCCAACTTTTTTATTCGCATTATAATAATTAATAATTATATAGAATTTTAAGTGTTGACTTGGAAACGTTTGAATTTATTAAAGGAAAAGTACATCTGAACTTTTACACAATATACTGAGCAATACTGGCATTAATCTCCGGGTTTTCTAAATTATTGTGGGTATTAAAGATAAACGTTAACTGGGTTTATCTTTAATATGGGAGTCTTTGAGCACTGTAAGGTAGAGCTGCAACTTTTGGAAACTTTAAAGCAACAAAGCAATATATAAGCAATAATAATTTTATTTAAGATTAAACAGTAACCTGAACTACAACAAGATATATAGGCTGACAATCTTTCTTTAGGGTTCGAATTAGACATAATGGCGGCCATACACTAAAATGGCGTTCATCTAAAAGGAAGGCCATATTCTAAGAGTTTTCTCCAGCTTAAGAGTTCCATTTACATTCCGTACAACAAAAGATTTGTTGTAACTCTAGAGCACTTTAACAACGAATACACATTTAACAAGTCGGCCACATATGGGGGAAGCAAAAATTGAAAAATATTTGTTTGAGGTTCGTATCAATTTATTAATTCATTTTTCAATTGAGTTTAGACACAACAGGAAACATAATAAAACATAGTATAATAAAAACTAGTTGAAGTGCTGTACAATTGGGAAAAGAAATTCACCCATATGAATGTTAAATATTAATTCAATGCTCGTTGTCCCTTGAATAGAGAAACATATAATAAAATGTTTAATTGCCATTAATAAATTTAAAAAATGTTTAGCAATTGTTTTCCGGTTATAATAATTTTGGGAAGGATATACTTTGAAGAGACGCTTATATTAATTTTGGGACGCATATGCATTCATGGGACGCATATATTTTCATGGGACGCAACTACTTTCATGTGACGCATATACTTTCATGGGACGCAAATACTTTCATGGGACGCATATACTTTCATGGGACGCAAATACTTTCATGGGACGCATATATTTCATGGGACGCAAATACTTTCATTAGACGCATACACTTTTATGGGCGTATGTCGTAAGATAGAGCCAAAAGTAGAGGGCATAAAAGTTGGTCTCAACTGCCTATTCTCATTCATTTTTACTCAATTCTTTTTTTAATTTTAAATAAATATCTTTATTAAGAAAAACCTGAAAATCAAGCTAGCTGAAGATCGAAGAGTATTTTCGGTTTTTAACTGACCGAACCCGGTTTTAACTAATATTTTCCAGAATATCCCATTCATATTTTTCCAATTAAAATGCTTCAATGAAATATTATACAAATGAGACGACGAAAATTTTGTTATTTAGAGCGATATAAAGGGATTTGGATGGATTAAGGAGCGTAATAAGGTGCATTGGCGGAGATATTGCGGAAATTAGAGAGTATAGAGACTTGCTTTAATAAATCCTGCTTTAATAACTTGCTTTAGGAAAATTTATTTGATTGTATTTTTTGCTCGAGAAATACTCTGAGTTTAAATTAGGGTAGTTACCGAGCCTTTGGGGTCGGAATTTCGGAGATCGGGGTTTGCCGGGGAGAGCATGTCGGTGTTCTGCGTCGGGGTTGACTTTTGGGTCGGGGTTGAGGTCTTGTTATGGAGGTTCTGTAGGACTTCTCAAATTAATATACCAGCGCCTCCGGTGAAATCTTTATAATTTATAGGTGCATAAGGTATCAAAAATGCAATAAAACTATGCATTTTTATGTGTAAAATGTTAATTTAGAATTTTTTCTTCAATGCAAATGCTGTAGGGTTGTAGAAACGCGTACTGGTTTCTAATGTGGGTAAAACAAAAAAGTCGTTATCCAAGCAAACTTTATTTATTTCACAAAAGTTTATATAAAAAAGCTAAGTGAATCACAAAATTAGCTAAAGAATGTAGAGATAAGAGCAACGGGAAGAAAAACAGAACCAATTTTATAGGTGTAAGGCCAAACATTAATGTATGTGTATGAAAACAAAGAATGTATGGGAAAATTATATAGATTATGTATTTAGATAAAGGAAACAAAAAAATAAAATTGAATTGAAAATAAAATGTTAATTAAAGAAATTTCGCGTTTCGCGACAGGGTCGAATATAAATAATATTAGATAGGGTTTTATTACATTTGTTCTGATTCTTCTTATTAATATTTCTTTCTTAAACTGTGCTTTGTTTTATTCTCTTACATTTTTCATTAGTACATACCTTGAACTTAATCATAATATGATCTGATGTGGGAAAATTCTTGATTACGTTAGTCTAACTAAATTATCAGGGAATAATAAAACCAAATAAACTATAGCTTTTTCTCTTGCGGGCTTATTAACTTTCTGTATTGGATTAGTTTGGTTAATAAATTCTAGTAAAGCCTTTCCAATCAGATCAGAAGCAGATAACATATTCCTATAAACATTAGGGCTGGGATTTTTTCTCTTCGGACCTTCGGCCCTCACCCTTCATCATAGTTGGGCGTCTCGTTAGGCGTTTGTCCTCAAAATTTCTTTTATCTTTTAAAAATTCGCAACTATTCATTACAATTTTTTCTCAAAAGTTTTTAAAAATTAAAATTTATTTCCTTTATCACAGAAAAGAATTAACTACTAAAAGAAAATTTAAAATCTTCAATTTGAAAAATGAAGATTTTTATTTTCTTTTTATTTTATTTGATATTTCTTCTCCAATGTAAATTTGTTGAAGGAATGAAAAGACATGGAGCCAGTTTGTTTTAGTTTTAAAATATACGTATATTCGAACCTCAATTTAAAAGTTTGCAGAAAAATAAAAAGTACAAGAGGTTTTCGTTTACTTCCCAGTTTTCAAAATTGCCGCTCTAAAAATAAATCTCGAACGATTGATTTTGCGGAATTGATTCCAGGAATATCATAGGATTTTAGTGTCTATCAAATCCTCATATATCCAGATCCATGATCTCTAACCTAAACATTTTAATCCCTCGATATCACGCCCAAATATGGATATTAGCGGATTCGATGGTATATCGAAAGAATAAAAGGGATGTGGATAATATCGTGATTAATACTGATCTCAGGAAGGATACCGAGGATTAAGAATATCTGGAAGGATATGACCGATAATTACTAATTATGACCGATAATTATGACCGATAATTACGTTCCGGCTGTGTTTATTAAAATTTCCTCTTGAGCCCAACTCTGTTTAAAACCAAAAAATCTAACATTTTAGATAAAAAAGGAAAGGGTGTGATGGGAAGTTCTTCAAGTAGTCAGCAAATAGCAAACGTGGTTACTCAACCGACCGAATTTGCGCTCCCAGAGCTTACCTTTCTGATTGAAATGTTGAAAAAAATTAGCTACGACGATTTAACTTCTGAAAAAAGTTTTATCGAAATTTTTAGCCAATATACAACTTTTAACAAATATAATGTTGAAACTGAATATGATGAAGAATTTGGTGAAGAAATTAGAGTTCTTTATACTATGGAAAATCAACCTGTGACAAAAGAAAAAATAGAAAAGGTGAATGAAACTCATAACTTTTCTTAAATAATCATCGGGGACTTTTTAAACCCCCTAGTTAATGCAAAATATTTTTGAAAATTTGTTATATCCGGTGTCTTCTGAAATCCTGAGTCTCTGGTTTTGCTGCAAAGAGAGAGAATTTATTGTGTAAAAATTTTAATTTTAAGGTGATTGGCTTTTACGAAGAAAAGATACGTGTTGCTTTCGACAAGTTAAATCTTTATGATTTACAAAAGGCTAAAAGGTTGCCGCAAATATTTTTAAAAATATTATAAGGTAGCACGTAGTCGTAAAAAGGGATGTACGATGTGGCGATTGGCGCCATTTTAGGGTTTTGTCATGTTTTTCCCCTCCTTTCGTGCACAAAAAAGTCAAAATTTTACACCTATAATGATGAAATTTCTAAATTAAATCGGGGCTAGTCGTAAACTGGTAAAATTAAACAAAAGGATATTGAATCTTTAAGTGAGGGACTTCTTGTCTTTGCACAAATTCTCAGTTTTTCATAAACGTTGTATGAGGATCGTTAAATTAAACTACCTCGTGCTCAGTGTTTATAAACTACATATTCTTGTGATTAATGTTTTCTATTATTGTACTCAGTGCTTACCTATACGTACTAGTGAGTTTCGAGTTTCTCGGTCTTGTTTCCCAAGTCGGGTAATTTCTTGGGTTTTCTGAGCTCTAGGTCTCAGTGTTTCAATATCGGAAAACGAGACTAAATTTACTCTAATATGGGAAATTTTTAGAATTTTATCGTACCTCTCGTATGTACTTTGATTTTAATTTTTAAAGGAAAAGGGACAGGAAAAAATTTTTTTCGTAATTACGAGGTACGAAGACAAAAATAGGACTGTATGAAGTACAATTAAGCATAAGCAAAATTGAAATTTATAAACACTGATTGTACAACCCTAATTTATAGTTATTAAAATAAATTTATTAAACGACGGCTTAACAATATTATTTAATTTAATTCAGGCCTGGATATTTAGATGAGCTCCATTACTGCTTCAATTCATCACTTTATGTGTATCTTCTAGCCTTTGCCCGAAAGCTCATTCGTTCATTTTTTGATTTTCATCGCACAAGCAATTACTACTATGACAGACATGTTGCAACGTATATTTTATTTAAATCTCATAAAGTATAATTGGTTTTTGTACATATAAACTACCTAATTAACTTTAGTGAAAAATATTTCCAATATTCTAATAATTTTTTAGTTTCATAAACGAGAAAAATAAAGTTTCAATTAGACAATATTTGGAAGCTTATGACCTTTTTGAGGCTTTGGCAATTAATTTGATGATTACAATGAAAAATTCATTTGGTAATTGATTTATAAAATAATTTAATTAAAAAATCCTAGGATTTAATATATTTCCACATTGGTTGGAAGGAATCGAAAATGACGATCTAGCAATAATTGCCGACTTGGAAATTTTGGATCCAGACAATCAAACTCTGATAAATTTTATTTATCAATATAAAGGTAATTTGTTGTTATATTTGTTTAGCTATTTGACGATTAAGTCAAAAATAAATTTATTTATAATCTACACAAATTATTATTTTTAAGATATAAATGAAGAATTAAATCTTCAAGATTGTGAAAACTTTTATGAAGAATGCGTGGATCGTATGGTGGAAAAAAACAAACGTAAACCATTGGATCGTACGGAAAAAATGAAATTTAACCCATTCTATTTATACTTTAAACGCCTTGACGGCAAACTTCAACTAAAACTTGAAAAATACTTGATAAATCCGTTTTTGACAGAGGGAGAATTTGAAGAACATAGGACCAAAATGTTAAATCAATACATGACGATAAAAGGAAATGATTATGTTCATTACAATAATTATCTACCACAACAGCGCGTTCATATTACAATACATGTAAAGTTGATTTTGTAAATTATAGCGCTTAAACGGCGCCGTCCTGGCCAAGTCCCGGAGCCATATTTTTAGCGATGACTTTTTCAATTCTTAATTTTAATAAATAATGTATCGATCGAAAGCTCTCGATGTAAGAATTGCTTATTTAGCAGGGTTACTCGATCAGATCCCCATAAAAAAGTTAGGCCTGCTCAAGTTCAAAAATGAAAATAGCTCGCACTTATCTAAATTTCACTTTATGTAGATTATCTTATCAAATCAATCCTGATGGATAAAATAATCCTCTCATCCATAGCCTTCAATTTATAAAATATTTATTCGAATTGGTTGAAAAACCCAAAAAGTTGAGCCCAACATATGTCTTTAGCACTCAGGACATAATGATTCCATGGCCTATATGTTGATGTTAATTTATGGGTTTTAAATCTAAAAGACGAAATAAATTCTGAGTTATTTAAATAATATTAATTTAAGGTACTTGCATATTGTGACCATAAATATGGCAAAAAATACAGACGTAATTATGGCGGTGGAGATGATTATAACAAAGGAAACTATGGTGGGAGTAGTGGAGGACAAAATTATGGCACAGAACGCGAAAGTGGTTATGGTGGAGTAACTAATTATGGCACAGGATACGGGGGGTGGTTACCAAGGCGGATACCATGGAAATTACTGAGGAAATTATTGGCTAGAGATGTCATTCAAAATTTCCAAAATTATTTATCAAAATCAGAATTGCCAGATTTTTATATTTTCTTGGTCATGTTGAGATCAATCATTTTGAGATCAAATGTCTGGGAAAAGGTATTCTATATGTGAAGAAATCTTCAGAAATTCTATAATGATTATCGTTTATCAACCTATGTATGTAGTGAGGCAAATTTGGGTTGTGACGAAATCCGTTTAAAGACAGTGAGGGGATAATCATAATTTAAGAGCTCCAAGTTGTATATTCACGAAAAAACAAGTTTAAAAATCTGGCAAAAGTTTAAATGAGAAAATAGGAATTGATATTTTAAATGGGTGAGGGGCATCAAGGAATGACAAAACACAGATCAGAGAAATAATTCATTCTTGTTTAAAAATCTGAATATTTTCAAAAATAAAAATGCAGATTTTATCTCTGGACCGTGTTTTGGTCATTGAACGATTAATCGTTTGTTTTATGGTAAGACCTTGTTTTGTCTTCTCCGTGTTTTAGCCTGACAAGTTTTAAATAAATATTTATGCTTTGCAATTTTAAAATATCATTGTTTCTATTTCAAATTTAAATTTTCTGAACAAATCCATTCATTTAAAAAATCTCCAGTATATTACTGGTATTTAAAGTGTTCAATGAGGCCGATTTAGCGGTCTTGGTAGGAAACACTAAATGTAGTTTTTAGCTTTATTTTCTGATATTTATCATTAAATTGTTTGTTTTTTTATTGAACAAATTTCGATAAATTGAAGAAATTGTGTTTTTAATTTTATTTTAATCTATCAAAGTAATTCAATTGAGTCCTCATATGTATATAGCGGAAAAATCTGATGGAAATCAAAATCTAATGCCAAATGTGTAAACTAAAAATATATATATATTGGAAATAATTTAATTTTGGAAAAAAATTTATTTATTTTCCTTATTTCTTTTTTAATCTACAGCCTTATAACATTTCAAATCTGCCGATATCGACCTCAAACACTGTGGGCCCTCGATATAACCCAAATCCTTGACATTCCATTAACAGATTTATTTTTCACCGTCATAGGCGATTATTGAAACTTTTTTGAGACAAAGAAGCAAAGCAATTACACATCTTTACTAATTTTCTATCAACAATAGATAAGCAAATAAAGGCATAAGTAAATAAAAAAAGTCAATTGCATAAGTAAATAATGCTAAGTGAATAAAGGGATTTTTGTATAAAGGACGGTTACAGGATTAGGGATTTGAGAAGAGGGTTTTTAACACCGCAGGCGAAAATTATAGAATTTATAGGGTAGCGCTGAACACGAAAATTTTAGAAATTTTAACACTAAACAAAAAATCTTGCATTGTTTTTTATGCTACGCTTACATAAAAATCGCGCGCGACACGCGACAAAAAAGATAATGGAAAAAGAGGCAGGAAATGATAACATGGCAGGAAATGATATTTCCTTCATTTTTCTTTCAAAAATAATAAGGGAAAAGTAAATTGGGAGAAAACTTTTAAATTTTATTCATTAATTTCTCCCAAAAAATGACATTTTTTGAGGGTATAAAACCCCAATAACCCCGAAACTTTTCGGGTCGGGGTACGGGGTTTTCAAATTGTTTCGAGGCAGGGTTCGGGTCGGGTAGAATCGTGAAAAAATCGTTCGGGAACAGGGTCGGGGTCAATTGTGGTAAAATTAAATTATAAACTAAGATCAAAAGTGCTTAGAAATTTTCAAAATTATCCTTTTGTATTAGTCATGGAAAATAAGAAAAATAAAATAAATTGAAATTTTTCAGAAAATATCACTTTTTTAAAATCAATATTAACCTGTAAATTTTAAATTTAAAAATTTAAAATTTATATTGATCGATAGTGAATAAACTGAACTTTCCGAATCTTCTTAAATTTTGGAAATCGGATCAGAATTGATTGAGAAATAGTATACCAAACTTCTTAAAAAAGTTGTCGCGCATAACAGCTAATAAATCATATTAAATTCAAGTTTTATTCGTCAAACAAACAACTTTTTCATTATAAAAATTTAAATTTAATTTTAGACAAATAAAGAAACCCAAGTCAATAATATTAAAAATTAAGACATTGTTATGAATTTTATTTAAATTTTAACCTAAATTTCATTTTAAAATTAAAAAAATACTTCCTCTTCACTTTTTTCATTGAAACATTATTTCATTTAATTATTAAAAACCGGTTAAAATCACAACAATATTTATTCGTTTCAACCAGTTATTTTGGCAACTCTTGAGGCAATTGAAGACTATAAAAGCCTAGTATGTGCACTATTAGAAATTCAATAAAAATATATTTCCTCTTAATAATAATATAAAAAATGAAGTTCCAATCGCTGATTATTCCTACAATTTTTATCGTGTTAGTTGTATTATTTTATGTTCAAGCTGAAGAGGTTGGTGAAGTGGTGAGTATTATTTCAAAATTCCCGATTTCCGGGAGCCGGGAAGGCTCGTTCCCTAGTATGTAGATTGTGGCCATAGCCGACAATTATCTGGTCTTCATTAAAAATATTGA
This sequence comes from Meloidogyne enterolobii, assembly GCA_963681835.1. NCBI lineage: Eukaryota > Metazoa > Nematoda > Chromadorea > Rhabditida > Meloidogynidae > Meloidogyne > Meloidogyne enterolobii. The sequence goes on from CAVMJV010000008.1 coordinate 3,483,636, forward strand.
AAATCTTGGATCAGATTGGAATTGTTTGAAATGTCTAAAAGCTGCAAGTCGGAAAAACGTCGAAACTTAAAAATTGGAATTCTGATCAACTCCTTTTACCACATTTATTTAAGCTATTATAAATTTGATAGGAACGCTTTGCAAAAACATTATATTAGTCAGAAAAAAAATAAATTAGATATTTACTTTAGAAGAAATATACCTAAATTAGATATATTTAATAATTGGATATTTTTCTAGGAAGTAGAAGCAATTGCACAAGGAGGTGGAGGCAAGCGAATTCAACGCCGATTTTCATGTTATGCTGCTTGCGCTGGACATTGTCGAGCATATTATGGCTACTCCAGTTACACAGACTGCTGTGAATGTTATTCTCGTTACGGGTAGAGTTGCACAAATTAAATGAAATAATGTTTCAATGAAAAAAGTGAAGAGGAAGTATTTTTTAATTTTAAAATGAAATTTAGGTTAAAATTTAAATAAAATTCATAACAATGTCTTAATTTTTAATATTATTGACTTGGGTTTCTTTATTTGTTTAAAATTAAATTTAAATTTTTATAATGAAAAAGTTGTTTATTTGACGAATAAAACTTGAATTTAATATGATTTATTAGCTGTTATGCGCGACACGCGACAATCGCGAGGCTGCAAGTTGCGACTGTTTCAAAACTAAAAAGATCATAAAATCGTTTAAGCCGTTATATCATTGTACTTTTCCCACACCCACTACGCCAAACTATTGCAACCGTCAATGAAAAATGAATTAGAAATGAATTAGGCGATCAAAAATTGGAAGATCTACATAGTTCTATAAAGGCAACCAATAAATCCTCATGAAAATTTAAAATTAAAATCATTTTTCAAAAACTTAATTTTTGTTTTGTTTGGTAAAACAAAACTTGAATTTTTGGTAGAAAAGACGAAATAAATGTAATATACATATGTACATATATAGTATTTTTAGACTTGCGTGTTAAAAATTCAATAATTTTTAATTACTCAAATCATTTTTGATCTATTTATAATTTCGATTTAATATTTTAAATTCAAAATTATTTTCTGTTCGCCAACTTAAATTTCAAAAAACCGGTTTAAATATTAAAAATTTAATCCTTTAAAAGAGTTTTTTTGGTATTTCTTGCAAAAATCTAAATATAAAAGGCCGAAGGATCTGATAATTATATCACAAAAATGGCAATCCAGGAGAATTGTGGTCCCTGCGAAAAAAAAAGTTTAAAAATAAGAAAAAGGAGTTTTCTAGGGTAAAAAAATATGCTGATCACGAATCTGAACTCAGATTTTGAAAAATCTACCTGCATATGAAAGACTGACCATTTTGTACAATGTCCGGGGTCAAATTCCGAATTCGGGTCCGGGATTCGACTTTTTCAAAATCTGAGTTCAGATTCGTGATCAGCATATTTTTTTACCCTAGAAAACCCCTTTTTCTTATTTTTAAACTTTTTTTTCGCAGGGACCACAATTCTCCTGGATTGCCACAAAAATATTCCTAAGGCATTTAACTTGAGATAGATTTCAATTGAATAAAAGATGAATTCTCAATCCTTGATTATTCTTTCCATTCTTTTTGCGTTTGTGATGTTATTTACTGTTGAATCGGTGACAGGTGAATTGGTAAGCATTTATAGAGTTTATAATAGTGAAGCAATGCTACTAGGTAAGAGATCTAACGATCTGTTATTATCCATTACAGCGCTGCCTCCTGCTTATCATTAAGAATTAAACAGCTATATTAATTAATTATTTATCAAATTAATTTGTAAATAATTAAATAGTAATTATAATATTTCATCATAATAATATAGTATCTTATTAAAGTAGTAGGTATGGGTCTGAGGTTCCCTTGGAGTAGTATGAATCCTTGACAAAAAAGGTAACTCTGTTTGAGCGGTTCCACAAGTTGGTGGTAAACGTATTAACGTTGATTTGATTTTTATATTATGCTGTTGCTTAGAGACTTGTATACCATATCCATAGGGATGGCAAGGATACCATAAAATATCTTCCTTTACGTTCATATATAGACTAGTTAAACCCTACACATTTTATTAAAATTCATAAATTGAAGGATGCCGTCGAGCTCATGACTCATCATTTGCAAAAACGCCACTGCTTTTGCGGTCCTTCGCATGTGCCTTGTGCTTGTGATGAACTTAACAATGAAATGACGGTGAGTTTTTGTGGTCAATTATACACAATTTTGTGTCACGATTATGATTAAGTTTGGGTTTTCGAGTCAGGCCGACTTCGCGTCATTTTACAGGACCTCATTTTTATTGGGCCAGCCCGACCGTCTTTTTTCTGGCAAAAATTTGATGCCCGACTCGATCTTTTGGACCGGAACGGGCCCCACCCTAGTCACAACCCTAGAATCTGCAATCAAAAACAGATTGACTTTATTTACTTTATTTTAAGCATCTTTTACAAAACTCTAGATAATCGACTAAAGTGTCCAACTATATTTAGAACTCTTTTTGGGATTTTGTACTTTGAACATTTTAGAATTTAGAAGTTTTTTGGAATTGTGAAAATTTTACAAGAACATTCTCTAAGGTATTGAGAATTATTTCATCCTTTACTAAAAGTAAAACGAAATAAAAAAGAGTTATTTGATAGTTTTCTAGAAGGGAGATGTAAATGCACAAGGAGGTGGTGGCAAACGTCTTCAACGCCGATTTTCTTGTATTAAAACCGCATGCGTTTCTTGTAACTTGCCTACTTGTAAAGTCACTTGCAGCTTCGACTGCACATATTAACCCGTTACACAATCATTTGTGATTGTTGAGACTACTGAGTTATAATTGATACAGTAGAATTGATGAATAAAACTAAAGAAAATATAATTTCTAATGATAACTTAAATTTTTTGTTATCTATTGTCGATTAGAAAATTAATAATTATGCGTAATTGCTTATGATATAAAATTATTTTAATTTTCTGGACAAATAAAATAAAATATATTTGATATATAAAAATATATTTATTGTGTTAATTAAACAATTTCTGATATCTCGCATTTTAAGCCACCCTTCTCCGAATGATATTTTGGACATTTAGCTTAAATTTTGATTTCCATAAGATTTTACCTCCATATACGAAAACTCAATTGAATTTCTTCGATAGATTAAAATAAAATTAAAAACACAATTTTCTTCAATTTATCGACATTTGTTTAATAAAAAAACAAACAATTTAATGATAAATATCAGAAAATAAAGCTAAAAATACATTTAGTGTTTCCTACCAAGACCGCTAAATCGGCCTCATTGAACACTTTAAATGCCAGTAATATACTGGAGGTTTTTTAAATGAATGGACTTGTTCAGAAAATTTAAATTTGAAATAGAAACACTGATATTTTAACTCTGAAAATGTATCACTATTTATGTCCAGATCCCAAAAAAGAGGGTCGAATAATTTTTTCATTAATTCATTGAAATGTTCAATTTTTCCATAATAGTTATGTTTGGAAAAATTTTGAAAAGAGATTAACTTTTTATTTCTTCTTTATTCGATGAAAAAAATAAACCAAGGCAATCTATGGAAATTAAGCGAAAGCTTGTGCAAGACCCATCGCTTCTCACTTGGTTTTGCGGCACGCATCTCGCGAAGAGTCAAATGTCGCAGGGTTATGCACAAGTAACACAAACCTATTCCACTCTTGGTAGGAATAGGCTTCCTTGCTGCATTCATTTGCTGCATGCTTTGCAGCAAAAACTTAAACAGATACCATAGGTAAGGAGTTAAAACTTAACTTTGTTATAAAGAAGTTAATCTCTTTTCTTCATTTTTCTTATACAAGCAGCTACTTTTAAGGAAAAATTGACCATTTCAATGAGTAATGAAAAAATGGTTCGACTCTTTTTTCGGATAGGGCCTTAAAGATTTAAAATATCATTTCCTATTTTCTCATTTAAATTTTTGCCAGATTTTTAAAATTTGTTTTTCTTAACATACAACGTAGACTTGAAATTAAAATTTGCCCCTCACAGTCTTTAAACGGAATTCGTCACACCCCAAATTATCCTCACTACATAGGTTGATAAACGATAATCTTTATAGAATTTCTAGAGATTTCTTCACATATAGGCTACCCTTTCCCAGACATTTGATCTCAACTTGATTAACCAGAAATAGGTTAACCAAGAAAATTCAAAAATCTGGCAATTCTGATTAAATAAATAATTTTTTGAAATTTTGAATGACATCTCTAGTCAGTATCTTCCTCAGTAATTTCCATGAAATCCACCATAACCACTTCCGTGTCCTGTGCCATGAGAATGTCCACCGCCATAACCACCTTCGTGTCCAGTGCCATAATGATGTTTTCCACCATAACCACTTGCGCTTCCTGTATCAAAGTTTGGTTTTCCAATAAAACCTCTAGCTCCACAATATTTAATCATCTTAAATTGATTATTAAATTAATAATATTTGAAAAAACTCATAATTTATTTTGTTTTTTACGTTTAAAACCCAGAAATCAACACTCATATAGGTTGCAAAAGATGGCAATATAGATCGAAATATGTTTGTTACCAAATGACAATATACATATGAGCATAAATATTTTATTAATATTTTATCATTCAATGAAAAGAGAAGTTGAAGCAAGGCTGCACGCAACTTCGGATTGCGAAACTGAGGATCCGGAACTGGGACTGCTCCGATTTTGAAATTATAGTAATTTAAAAGAGATTTTAGGGTCACAGTGATATTAAGGGATAGAGGTAGAGGAATTTTGCTGGATTAAGATTTGGTGACCAAATTTTAGATCAGTGGATTTGGGATGATTAATAGATTCAAGGATATTTGATAAATATCTTTCTAAAAATCTTACTCCCCCCTATGGTTTTTCGATTTTCGGGGACCTATATCTCGGCCCACAGGCATTTGCGCGCCTGGAGAGTGGTACCGATCGACTCAGCTCGCCGAGACGAATCGAATAGTATGGGTCTTATATCGGAACTTAAAATCCGGTATTCTAAACTACAGCCAAAATACTGTATAATCAGTTTTAATCTTATTAAACTATTAGGACTATTCTGTGATTCATTGGCAGTAAAATAAAAAAATTTTAAAAATCGAGAATATCGAGTGACATTTACGATATTTATTGATAAAATATCGACAAGCTCAGTCGGCCGATATCTAGTTCCAATGCATTGTGAATAATTGGATTTTATCTCAAAAAAGAGTTGAACAATAGAGCCCCACCTTCAATTAGAGCCCCCCCCCCCCACAATAGAGCCCCATGCAGTATTAGAGAAAATACGGTAGCTATTTATATCCTAAGAATGTGCATTAGGAAGCGTGGTGTAATGGCTAACACATCATTCCAGTCTACTATAGATGTTAGTTCGCTCCCAGCCGCGATATAATTTTTTGATAAGTGCCCACAACGTCATTTTTTATCTTTATTAGGCTTAACATTTCTGAGGTGATCTGATTAATGCAATCCTGCTAGATAAGCAATCTTTACATCGAGAGCTTTAGATTTTTACATTAATTATTAAAATCAAGAATTGAAAGAGTTATGGCAAAATATGGCTTAGAGACAAAGCCTTTTTGCTAAAATTAAACGGACGGTATACGGGTCTCAGATAAATGGTATACGGTCCTTCTAAACGGCGTTTAATTCGTTTAATTTTTTCCTAGAATTAGTGGTTTACAACGTGAAATTTTGCTTTTTGACACACCAAAATCAACAAATTTTCGCATGCGGTGCAAAGAATAGAAAAAAATCTAGCTTGTTGGCCTTCTACAATTATCAAAATTTTCGACTACGGCCCTGAAAACGGAGAATTTTGACTACTGGGATTCCTTAAATTCTCAAAATTTAAGGAATCCCGCGGCGCAAAATATGGAAGAAATCTGGCTTCCTAACCTCCAAAATATTCCAAACTTTTTTATTTTTTTTTGAATTATGAATTGTTTTTAAAAAATTTTAAAAATAAACGCTAAACGGACGTTTAAACGGGGTCCTTAAAAATTAACGAAACGGTATACTGGTCTCAGATAAACGGCATACGGTTTTTTCAAAATTAAGCGGTTTTGTCCCACCCAGGTTATAATTTATAAAATAAAAACTAGAGTTGGTCACGGTACGGTATTACAGCGGTCTTACCGAAAAATACCGCGATAATACCGTACCGTGACCAACTCTAGTTTTTATTTTATAAATTATAACTAGGGTGGTATTTTTCGGTAATACCGCGGTATTTTTACCGAAATACCGATACCGATACCGAAAAATCGCGTTTGCCTAACACTAATAAAAACTTTACATGTATTGTAATATGAATGCGTTGTTGTGGCAGATATAGATTGGAAGGAACATATTCATTTCTTTCTATTATCATGTATTGATTTAACATTTTGGTCCTATGTTCTTCATAGACTATCTCTGTCAAAAACGGATTTATCAAGTATTGTTCAATTTTTAGTTGAAGTTTGTCGTCAAGGCGTTTAAAGTATAAATAGAATGGGTTAAATTTGTTTTTTTCTCTCGAATCCATGCATTTACTATACAACTCTTGGCAATCTTGACGATTTACTTCTTCATTTGTAGCTTAAAAATAATAATTTGTGTCGGTTTTAAATCTATTTTCGACTTAAACGTCAAATAGCTGGACAAATATAACAAATTACCTTCATATTGATAAATAAAATTTATCATAGTTTGATTCTCTGGATCCCAAATTTCCAAGTCGGCAATTATTGACGGATAAATATTGTTGTCGTCATTTTCGATTCCTTCCAACCAATTTGGAAATATATTATTTCCTGAGATATTTTAATTAAATCATGTTAAAAATTAATTACCAAATCTTCTCTTGATTTGAATCATCAAATTAACTGCCAAAGCCTCAAAAAGGTCATAAGCTTCCAAATATTGTCTAATTGAAACTTTATTTTTCTTGTTTATGAAACTAAAAAAGTTATTATTTTTGACTAAAGTTAGGTAATTAATCCAAAATTCAATTATCCTTTATGGGATTTAAATAAAATATACGTTGCAACATGATTGTCATAGTACTTGTTTTCGGCATGAAAATCAAAAAATGAACGGATGAGCTTTCGGGCAAAGGCTAGAAGATACACATTAAGTGATGATTTGAAGTAATAATGGTGATCATTCATACTATATTCATCATGAATCTTTTTTGTGTAAAACTCAATCACCTTTGAATTAAAATTTTTAAACGATAGATCATTTCCAACGTAAAAACTTAAATTATTAAAGGTGTAGCCAAAGAGACTCCAGATTTCACAAGACTCCGGATATAACAAATTTCCAAAAATAGCCTACATTAAAGATGGGGTTTAAAAATTCCCCGAGGAATAATTAAGAAAAGTTTTGGGTTCCATTCACCTTTTCTATTTTTTGTTTTGTCATGGGTTGATTTTCCATATTATAAGTAACTGTAATTTCTTCATGATATTCTTCATCATATTCAGTTACTTCATTATACTTGTTAAAAGTTGTATATTGGCTAAAAATTTCGATAAAACTTTTTTCAGAAGTTAAATCGTCGTATTTAATTTTTTTCAACATTTCAATTAGAAAGGTAAGCTCTGGGAGCGCAAATTCGATCGGTTGAGTAACCACGCTTGTTATTTGCTGACTTCTTGAAGAACTTCCCATTACAGCCTTTCCTTTTCTATCTAAAATGTTAGTCGATTGTGCTTTTCATTTTAGACCTTAAATCTTTTGTCAGAGATGGTATGTTCCGTGAGGACTATTTAAAAGACAATTTAAATTAAATACATAATTTAAATTTTAAAAAATTGATTCAAATATTTGATAAAAATGCGGGATATCGGGGGATTCGGAAGAGTCAGAAGTTAGTTCCTTCACTAAGGTGTCCTTTTTAAAAAATACTTCAGGAATTTATACATAAATGTATTTGATTATTATTAGCTTTTTAAGTTAATTAAACATATTTTTATTTATGTAAAGCTAAAATTATTGAATAAATTATTTAATAAAGCTGAGTTTTGGATGCCATTAATATAGCTATATTATTTATTGACGCTTTCACTTAATTTCCCAATTTATATTAAAATTTAACGAGTGATTCTGTCAACCATTTTGGCCTGTTTATAAAGGGAAATTTTAAAAGGCTGAATAAGTGGCAGTGAATAAGTCTCTTTCTCTCTCCCTCCCCTCCATTGCGAAAAATTGAGTTAAGAGGACATTTCACCAAATATTTTATTTTTCGACTTTTTTTAATGTTTACTTAACATTATTCTGAATTGATGGAGGAAAAAACTTCAGTTAACATTATAAATCACAAATATTCTGGTGAATCTTTAAAATTAAATTTGTTCTGCTATTTGGCATTATATGGAGCCATTACAGTTATAAGCAGTACTTGGTATCGGGCATTTGTTGGTTCTGGTTCGAACTTTTTCAAACCTTCGCTTAGGCTCAACCTCGTGGCTTTCGAAAGCCTGGCCCCGGCTCTGGGGTTTACAAAACAAATATCCTCCTTGTGTGCTTTTCTGTTTTATGCTAAGCGAGTTTCATTTTTAGATTCTTTACAAATCAGACATATTTATAGCTAGAAAAACAGTTTATAAACAATTTCATAAATATTCAGTAAAATATCAAGCAATTTTCCGTGAAATGTACCTTCATCGACGGACACTCATCCACATAAAATCACATGAATTAGCTTGGCAAGGCATTAATTAATGAAAGTGCAACGCATCCTCTTCTCTCTCTCCCCTTTTGTTTCTCTTCAACCCTTTCTGTCTCTCCGAATTGTTTACATGGAGAAGTGATTGGCAAATTTTATTTTGTTTAGCTCTTTCGTCCCCTTTTTCGTATCCTTGTTTAGGTACGAAACAGAAAAAATTTTCAGTAAAGTTTACCGCCAGTAACTTAAGGAAATATTGGCTGGAGATATTGGGGGATTTGGAGTGATTAAGTGGATTTGAAATAATTTGGGGGAGGAGAGGGGGGATATTGAGAGACTTGAGAATTAATAAGAATTAAGGGTAATTTGCAGCGTTTTATAGGAATTGATTAATTTTTTTCGGAAGATTTTTATGGTTTAAGTATTTCGAATAATTAGTTGGGAATTTAGGAGAATATCATGGATTTCTTTACACCTAGGATTTTAAAACACATGAAGCTCAATTATCAATAAAGTTAATGTTAAAACTTTTACTATCAAAATAGAGATGATTATCTTTTTTATCCCGTCCTTTATCGAGATCCCCACCCCCAAATTATTGGGGTGAGTGGGGAAGGGATATCGAGATCACTCCAAATCCACTAATATCTTCAGTTAATATTTTCTTAAGTTACTCCCGGTAAATTTTCTGCTGAAAATTTTTTCTGTTTCGTACCTAAACAAGGATACGAAAAAGGGGACGAAAGAGCTAAACAAAATAAAATTTGCCAATCACTTCTCCATGTAAACAACTCGGAGAGACAGAAAGGGTTGAAGAGAAACAAAAGGGGAGAGAGAGAAGAGGATGCGTTGCACTTTCATTAATTAATGCCTTGCCAAGCTAATTCATGTGATTTTATGTGGATGAGTGTTCGTCGATGAAGGTACATTTCACGGAAAATCACTGAATATTTTACATAATAGAAACATGCAATTTACATAATAGAAACTTCAAATTTTTGCTCCGGCTCCGGCTTTTCAGAATCATGGCTCTGGCTCTTCGTTAGCTTGGCTCCGGGTCATACTTAGCACTGTATATAAGCACATCTAAATCAAGTAAAAACAAGTAAGTCAACGGGCCTGGACTGTTTCGAACATAAATTTGATCGGATGAACCGTTGCGACGATTTCCTCAACCCACAATATCCTCCTGGTCGACTTGTGGGCCTTTCCGTTTCATGCTCAGCGAGTTTCATTTTTAGATTCTTTACAAATCTTTCAGATTTAGAGCTAGAACAAATGTTTACAAACAATTTCATAATCTATTCTGTAAAATATCCAGCGATACATATTCCGTCAAATGTACCTTCATCGACGGACATACATCCAATTTAAATCATATGAATTAAGTCTTGGCAGGCATTAATGTCGTGTCCGGTTAACTCATCTACTCGTTAACTCATCTACACGGCCAAAAACGTTCAACTCATCTAAACGGCTAAAATTCCTTAACTCATCTACACGGCCAAAAAGGGTCAACTCATCCAATCGTTAACTCATCTATTCGTTAACTCATCTACACGGCCAAAAAGGGTCAACTCATCCAATCATCAACTCATCTAATCCTTAACTCATCTACACGGCCAAAAACGCTCAACTCATCCAATCCTTTGGAACGAGACTATTGAGTACCAGTCGTTTGAGTCTTTCGCCGTCTGAGTCTCTGGCCGTTTGAGTCTCCGGCCGTTTGAGTCTCTGGTAAGTAGGGTCCATGGCCAGTTGAGTCCATGGCCAGTTGAGTCCATGACCAGTTGAGTCCATGGCCAGTTGAGTCCATGGCCAGTTGAGTCCATGGCCAGTTGAGTCCATGGCCAGTTGAGTCCATGGCCAGTTGAGTCCATGGCCAGTTGAGTCCATGGCCAGTTGAGTCCATGACCAGTTGAGTCCATGACCAGTTGAGTCCATGACCAGTTGAGTCCATGGCCAGTTGAGTCCATGGCCAGTTGAGTCCATGACCAGTTGAGTCCATGGCCAGTTGAGTCCATGGCCAGTTGAGTCCATGGCCAGTTGAGTCTCTAGCCGGTTAAGTCCCTGGTCAGTTGAGTCCCGGCCGTTTGAGTGGTTGATTACCGCCGGTTGAGTCTTGGGCCGGTTGAGACTCAACTGACCAGGGACTCAACCGGCTAGGGACTCAACCGGCCGATATTTCAAGGATTGGATGAGTTGAGCGTTTTTGGCCGTGTAGATGAGTTAAGGATTAGATGAGTTAACGATTGGATGAGTTGACCCTTTTTGGCCGTGTAGATGAGTTAACGAATAGATGAGTTAACGATTAGATGAGTTGACCCTTTTTGGCCGTGTAGATGAGTTAACGAATAGATGAGTTAACGATTAGATGAGTTGTATAGGAGCCATTAATGTAAGTGCAGCGCTTTTTATCTTTCTCTCCTCTCTTTCCTTCACTTCAACCCTTTCTGCCCTCTAATTTGTTTATTTTTTTAGATTTTTGTATCCCCATTTCGTATCCTTGTTCGTTTCGTACTCTTGCCCCTTTCTTACCCTTGTTCGTATCCTTGAATAAATTTTCAGACGAAATGACCTTTAAAAGCTTTCATAATGACATAAATTTTTGTAAAAGTTTTTATAATTTTTTTATATCTCCACCATTTCCTCTTTTTTGATGTTTCTTCTCAGGAATTTTAATTTATAATTCTTTATGAAACCGCAACACCTGAACCCCGCATGCATTTTCCGGCAAACGTCGAAATCGACATCAGGGATCGCATTTTGGAGTTTTGGCATCCATTATTGGCCGATTTTGGCGTTATAGCGTTTTTCAGATATGGCGCGCTAGAACGTCTTTTATCGACCGATTTAAAATTAAAAATAAATTTTTTTATTCGTAAATAATTTCTTTAAAAATTTCTAAGATTTAATTTCGGGGTTCAACTTCCGATAAATATTTTCATTTTGCACATTTGGCGTTAAATTTTGATTTCCATAAGATTTTACCTCCAAATTGACAGGAACTTGAGTGTCATCCACCTCCAAACCCCTTAACTCCCAAATTATCAACACAAATCGCTCTATTATTTCCACACATTTCTTCTATATATTATTGTTTCACCACCTTTAATCTTCCCTATCCCTTCCCACTAGATATTAATTCACCTCTTCACATGTTTTCCCAGATTGTTCACCTTATACATTTATTTATGTTTATCCAACATGTTACGACCCCGCTTACGTAGAGAAGCTAACAGAAACGTTTATTGCACAAAGAAATACTAAGTAGGCAAAGGTAGGCAGAAGAACTAAAACTGGGAGACCGAACTAACTATTGGCTGGGCTTTTATACTAAACACTTTAAGGGCTGACGCCCATACACAACACCTCCCCCTTGAAAAAAAGGTTCGGCTTCACTTAAAGCCGAAGCTTTACAATACACTTACACTTTTCCAGCCAAACAACAACAAAAAGACATACAAAAATTTTGGGGGAATAAGGACAATGGGAACAAAAAATACATACCACATTACAAAAAATACAACAACAATATTATTACATTTATATTTATATATCATCTGGCACATCTACGTCTCCATATTATTATCGTCTTCAACATTTTTCATCTTTGGCTTGTTCCCACTTGTGTCCTTCATTCTTGACTTGATCCTCTTGATGTTGTCCACACTGCTATCACTTGAAGAAGTTACACTACTTTCACTCGACACTTTTTCTTCACTAATATTCATATTCCGAATATCTTCATTCAACAACTTCTTTTTATTACTCCACTCATCTCGACGGATTAATTTATACGTCCTGGTAACGATGCTCTTCAACACTGGCACTTTGATTTTCCAGGCGTATTCCGTCTTTCTCACTATTTCACCCTGAAGCCACTCGATTTTTCCACTTCGTTTATTTGTATTCTTCACTTTCACTTTTGTCCCGTTCGGAAAAGCATTTTTCTGTATCTTGAATGGTGCCTTCTTTTTACTCACTTTTGGTACTTTGGCTTTTGATACTGCCCTGACACTTCTTTCAATCCAGGCAATCCCAAGATACACACTTCACTATTCACTAGATGGAACTCCATAAAGACGTCTTTGTCTTTCACTCTCAATTTGCTTCTGAATTTCCCTTCAATCTCCACTTTGTTGTCACCCAGCCCGATACCACTGTAATTCACTTTTTCAACTTTAGGCTGTCCAATAATATTCCACACTTCTTTAGTGACAACATTGATCTGCGATGCAGTATCAACAATCATTTCAACATTCAGTTCTCCAAACTTCACTTTTTGTTTCATCCACTCTTCTTTTTCTACACTTTGCATTGGATCGAAGAGCGCCAAATCTGTTACGACCCCGCTTACGTAGAGAAGCTAACAGAAACGTTTATTGCACAAAGAAATACAAAGTAGGCGAAGGTAGGCAGAAGAACTAAAACTGGGAGAGCGAACTAACTATTGGCTGGGCTTTTATACTAATCACTTTAAGGGCTGACGCCCATACACAACACAACATACCCACCTTCCCATTAACCATTTTAACGCCCCATTTTAACTACAACTACATAAACAACGCTGGAAGTGAACAAACCGTCTCAGTCTCATTTCTGTATCACACAGTTGGGATTGCCGTTCTTTAGGATTGGGAATTAATAATGTTTTTAGATTAACCCTTCTTGCTATATAATATTTTAAATTTAATTCGTGCTTCACTTTTATTTCATTTTCGTGCATTTATTCACCTTATATTATATTTCGACTTAAATTAAATAAACATAATCAATTAGACTTAAATGTGTAAATGATTAAACCCTTTAGGCTAGAATTAGAACTCCTTCGACTCCCCATAATCTCATTGGCATTCAGTCTTCATTTTGTCCTCCCTATCCCTTTCTAGGTAGTTCAAACGACCTGACCAGTGACGTCCGATGAACGTGTCCTTCGGACACGATATTACTGGGGCAGAGTTACGAGGACTCAATTTAATTTCTTCGATCGATTAATAAAATTAAAAACACAATTTTCTTCAATTTATCGACATTTGTTTAATAAAAAAACAAACAATTTAATGATAAATATCAGAAAATAAAGCTAAAAACTACATTTAGTGTTTCCTACCAAGACCGCTAAATCGGCCTCATTGAACACTTTAAATACCAGTAATATACTGGACATTTTTTAAATGAATGGACTTGTTCAGAAAATTTAAATTTGAAATAGAAACAATGATATTTTAACTGTGTAAAAGCATCACTATTTATGTCCAGATCCCATAAAGAAGGGCAAATCATTTTTCATTAAGAATTGAAACGGTCAATTTTTCCTTAATAGTTGTGTTAATTTTTTTTTGTCGTAAGGAAAAATTTTGAAAAGAGATTAACTTTTTATTTCGTCTTTATTCGATGAAAAAATAAACCAAGGCAATCTATGGAAATTAAGCGAAAGCTTGTGCAAGACCCCGCGCTTCTCACTTGGTTTTGCAGCACGCATCTCGCGAAGAGTCAAATGTCGCAGGGTTATGCACAAGTAACACAAACCTATTCCAATCTTAGTAGGAATAGGCTTCCTTGCTGCATTCGTTTGAAGCATGCATTCATTTGAAGCAAATTTAAACAGATACCATAGATAAGGAGTTAAAACTTAACTTTGTTATAAAGAAGTTAATCTCTTTTCTTCATTTTTCTTATACAAGCAGCTACTTTTAAGGAAAAATTGACCATTTCAATGAGTAATGAAAAAATGGTTCGACTCTTTTTTCGGATAGGGCCTTAAAGATTTAAAATATCATTTCCTATTTTCTCATTTAAATTTTTGCCAGATTTTTAAACTTGTTTTTTTTCGTGAATATTCAACGTGGAGCTCTTAAATTAAGATTTGCCCATCAGTCTTTAAACGGAATTCGTTAACCCCAAATTATCCTCACTACATCGGTTGATAAACGATAATCTTTATAGAATTTCTAGAGATTTTTTCACATATAGCCTACCCTTTCAGAGTCATTTGATCTCAACATGATTAACCAGAATTAGGTTAACCAAGAAAATTCGAAAATCTGGCAATTCTGATTCAAATAAATAATTTTTAGAAATTTAGAATGACATCTTAGTCAATAATTTCCTCAGTAATTTCCGTGGTATCCACCATAATCACCTCCATGTTCTGTGCCATAATGTTGTTCTCCACCATAACCACTTCCGTGTCCTGTGCCATGAGAATGACCACCGCCATGACCACTTGTGCTTCCTGTATCATCTTTTGGTTTTCCAATAAAACCTCTAGCTCCACAATATTTAATCATCTTAAATTGATTATTAAATTAATAATATTTGAAAAAACTCTTAATTTATTTTGTTTTTTACATTTAAAACCCAGAAATCAACACTTAAATAGGTTGCAAAAGATGGCAATTAGGTCGGAATATTTTTGTTACCAAATGACAATATACATATGAGCATAAATATTTTATTAATATTTTATCATTAATAAAAAAAGGTTGAAGCAAGGCTGCACGCAACTTCGGATTGCCCAACTGCTGATCCGGGGGTGCCGGAAAATTGGGCTCTAGAAAATTGGGCTCCAAGATTTTTCGGAAAATTGGGCTCCAACGGAAAATTGCGCTCTAGATTTTTAGGCGCGTTTTTTTATTCGAAAAATAACAAAAAATCAAACAACGTAAACTATGGGCGTCAACGAGGCGCTTGTGCAATTTGCGGCACGCGCCTCGCGGGAGTCCAAACTTTTACAATCAAGCTGATTTTGGTGTCATTTGACTCAGCTAGACGAGCTCTTTCGAATGAGGTATAATTTGCATTTTCGGAATTTTCACCCCAAAAAAGTGCTTATGGTTTTTCAATTTTTCGGGACCTATAACTCGGTCCAGAATCATTCCCTGAAATTGGGAGTGGTACCGAACGACTCAGCTCGGCAAGACGAATCGAAACATATGTCACGTCCCGAACTTTTACACCGGTGAACTACACTATATCCTTTTAGGGATCACAGTGATATTAAGGGATAGAGGTAGAGCCTACGGTCGCTGGGTTCTTGGCTCGTAACTTAACCAAAAATGTGCTTACTCCCCCCTATGGTTTTTCGATTTTCGGGGACCTATATCTCGGCCCACAGGCATCTCCGGAAAAAAGTGTTACCGTTCGACTCAGCTCTCCGAGTCGAATCGAATGGTATGGGTTTTGTGTCGCAACTAAGATTCCGGTATACTAAACTACAGTCAGCAAATGTTATACATATAAGTGGATCTGGGATGATTAGAGCCAGGATTTTTAGGCACGATAAAGTTAAAAATAGGCACCTATATAGGCACTATAAAACTGCCAAAATAGGCACTAAAATACGAAAAAAAGGCAAAATAGGCAGTATTTTTTCCAAGATTTTCTGATTTAAATTGACTAAATTTTATTAAAAAGATAAACCTAAGCAATAAACTGTTAAATAAAATAATTCTGACGATCAGAATTACATATAAGTTAATTTATATTAATTATTTTGTTTCCAAAAATAATTTGATAAATTTTTCAGAAGAAAATTTTTCCCAAAAAATTTTTTTTGACAAGAATTTTTTGAAAAAATTTTCTATTTTACCAGAAAAAAATTTTTTAGACAAGAATTTTCTCAAAAATTGTTCAAAAATTCGCAAATTTTAATAAAAATATGCAAAATAGGCTGAAAAAAGCAAAATAGGGCATTTTCCCAGAAAAAGCCAAAATAGGCAATTTTAGGCAACGATAAAATTAGTTAAAAAGCAGATTTCAGTAAAATAACACCGGATTTGTACGTTTTAGCATCAGGCCTATCTAGGAAAAAAACAGGCATTTGCCTAAAAATCCTGGCTCTAGGGATGATTAATAGGATATCAGGATATTTGAAGGATATCGAGGGATTAAGAGGGATATTGGGTAATTTGAATGGATATAGACGGATTTGAAAGGATTTTGGAATTAAGAGGAAAATAGTCCGGCTACTATAGATGCTGGTTCGCTCCCAGCCGCCGAATAAACTTTTGCATTATGTCGCGAAAAGCGACTTATTTATTTTATTTTTTGACCCTTTTGTCCCTTGTCTTTATTGTTAAAAATGTTTTTATTTTTTTATTTCTATTTCTCAACAAGTGTATTTCTATATTTATTATTTTTTATATATTTTTTTATATATTTTTATATTTCTTTATCTACGGTATTTTTCAACAAGTGGTGCCGCTAACAGGAACTAGAACGCAAGAAGCGTTTATTTGAACAACGAAGATGTTTTCGTTGTTGTGCAAGAGGTTATATCTCGAGAAAATGTTTTAGTAAAAAATATTGTTTCTCTTGTAAAGGACCTCATAATAATGCAATTTGTCATAAAAGAACAAAGTGTTTTTTAACCTACGGACCTCAAAATGAAAAAATAAATTATAAAAACAGAAAATCCCAAAGTTGGAAAAAGAAAAGTTCAGATTGTAAATTTGTAAGTAAAAAGGTTGAAAAACCTAAAATTGAAAATAAAGTTTTGGAAACGCAGAATTTGTCAGTAAATACATGTACTTCGTCGTTATTAAATAATTCGTCACCGAATTTAATGATTTTGAGAACAAGTTTTTTCGCCTAGGAATGAAAATACGAAAATTAGTATTTCCATATTTCTGGATACTGGAAGCAAAGTTAATTATATTACTGACGAATTAGTTAAGAAATTAAATTTAGTAAAACGAGGTGAAGGTTTTCTTGAAGTATCTACGTTTCAAGGAAATAAATCCAAGAAACAACGAACTAGTAAACATTTAGTTTGAATTGAAAGAAAAGATGGAAAAAGAGAAATTATTGAGACGTTGAGTATTCATAAAATATTCAACGAATTACAGTCTGTTAGTGTGAATGAAAGTTCTTCTAATGTGAAATTAAATTAAATAAAAAAGAGTTCAACTACTAATTGTGTAAAACCAGACTTGTTGATAGGAATAAAGGATTTCTGGAGATTTTTTACTGGAAAAAGTGAGGTTTCAAAGGGATGTTATTTGATAAAGACTACTATTGGAAATGTTCTTTGTGGTGAAAATCAGTTAAAATTAAAAAAGTCAATGCTAGTCCAAACTCATATAGCTGTTCACTCTTTTGAAGAGGTCTCGAATAAAGTTGATGTTAAATTCTGCCGAGATTTTCAAAATGTAAACATAGAAAAGCATAAAACAATTCAGAAATTATTAATTCCGTCAGTAAAACAAAGTAATAAAAATGATGAAGGAAAATATTTCTGTAATGAAGAAATTATTTCAAGAAAGCAGCATTGTGCTAAAGTAAAGCGTAAAAATAGATTACAAATTAAATTGCAAAGATTTAATAAATGCAAAGAAATAAATAAAGATTTGATAAAGTATTTTTTGAATATAGTTAAAATATTAGTCGTGTTTTGTAAAATGTTGATAATATTCAGTTTAGTTGATTTAAATTATAAATTGTGTGGATTTAAAAGAACCATGGATTTAAAAGAAGAATTAAATTTTCAAACTCTTGAATTTGATAATAGTAGAGTTGTAATGATTCCGAATTGTGAAAGAAGTAGACTAGAAATACTTGAATTAAATCTGAAATGTATTAGAGATAAAGTTGATAATTTAATAGAATATAGATTTATTTTTATTTTTATTTTTTTTTATTATTTATTTAAAATTTGAAAAGGATATACAAGATAAACGATTAAAACAAAGAGATAGATTGTTTAAAGAAAGTATAAACACTAGATCTCTGAAGAATGAAAAGAAACAAATTGAAAGATGTTCAACTTTAACAAAACTTGTGTACTGGCTCATGAATTCTTTGTGAAAATGGATGCTTCAACTCAAAGATGTCCAGTGCTGAATTTGGAAGAATAGAACAAGAGACTTAAATCATGAAGAGGATATTTTCAAAAAAGATAAATTTTGATCCTTTCATCCATTTCGTTTTATTTTTCTCGCGCTCCCGAGTGTCGCGAAAAGCGACTTATTTATTTTATTTTTTGACCCTTTTGTCCCTTGTCTTTATTGTTAAAAATATTTTTATTTTTTATTTCTATTTCTCAACAAGTGTATTTCTATATTTATTATTTTTTATATATTTTTTTTATATATTTTTATATTTCTTTATCTACGGTATTTCTCAACACATTAGCTGAAGGAGAGAAATAGCTATTTACTCTCACGATTTTCTTTCAGTAGTTTTAATTTAATTTTTTGCGCATGATTTCTACTTTAAACGGGGCAGAGGATCATTTAGTCCTGCAGGTTGTGTCACAAAGCCATATTTTTGTATAACTTTTTGGGGTTTTCAACCAACTCGAATAAATCTTTTATAAATTAAAAGCTATGGATGAGAGCTTTATTTTAAGCAACAGGATTGATTTGATCAGATAATCTACAAAACTTTACAGCTAGATAAGTGCCCACAATGTCATTTTTGAACTTTAGTAGGCTTAACATTTTGTGTTGTGTTCTGATCAAAGCAATCCTGCTAGATAAGCAATCCTTACATCGACAGCTTAAGATTGTTACTTTAATTATTTAAATTAAAAATTTAAAATGTTGTGGCCAAAAATATTAGCCCGAACTTAGCGTGGACGTTCCCGTTAAAGCGCTATAATTTATAAAATAAAAACTGTACATGTATTGTAAATTGAATGCGTTTTTGTGGCAGATAGTTATTGTAAAGAACATAGGCATCTCCTGTTATCGTCATGTATTGATTTAACATTTTGGTCCTATGTTCTTCAAATTCTCCCTCTGTCAAAAACGGATTTATCAAGTATTTTTCAAGTTTTAGTTGAAGTTTTTCGTTGAGATTTTGAAAGTATAAATAGAATGGGTTAAATTTGTTTTTTTCTCTCGGATCCATGCATTTACCATAAAACTCTTGGCAATCTTGACGATTTACTTCTTCATTTGTAGCTTAAAAATAATAATTTGGGCTCTTGTCCAGTTCATGCGTCCCATGAAAATTTATGCGTCCAATGAAGATTTATGCGTCCCATAAAAATTTTTGCGTCCCATAAAAATTTATGAGTCCCAAAAATAATTCATGCGTCCCATAATAATTTATGCGTCCCAAAAATAATTTATGCGTCCCATAAAAATTTTTGCGTCCCATAAAAATTTATGAGTCCCAAAAATAATTCATGCGTCCCATAATAATTTATGCGTCCCAAAAATAATTTATGCGTCCCATAAAAATTTATGCGTCCCATGAAATAAATTGAAAATTTTTTTGTTAATCAATAATACTGTTCTTTGTTAATCAAATACGGTATTTCTTAAAATAATACTCCACCCTGAATTAGTACTCCCCTCTTAAATAATACTCCTCTTTGGAGGAGGGCTGAAAAATAGTACTCCCCCTTGAATTAGTACTCCCACTAAAATAGACTCCCCCCTAAAATATTTACCCTATATTTGGAAAAATAATAAGAGATTCATTGAATTATTTTATTTATTCTAAGTAGCGTTGTCGGGTTCCTTGATTCTTCGATAAACAAACCCGAACAGCTTTTGGTTAACCGAAATTTTAACCTAAAATTTTTCGAGGATTAAAGAGATAATCCGATTGATTGGTGGGGCAAATGTGGATTTTAGGGATATAAAGGATCGATATCGGATGATAAAATGGGTTCAGGATTGATCAAGTGGGATTTAAAAGATGTTATTTGATTAAGGTTTGATAAAGGAATTTGAGGGAATAATGAATATTTATCATATGTGAATATATTTTCAATTCAGTTCATGGGACGCATAAATAATTTTTGGGACGTTTAAATTTTTATGGGACGATAAATTAATTTTGGGACGCATAAATTTTTATGGGACGCATAAATTAATTTTGGGACGCATAAATTTTTATGGGACTCATAAATTCTCTTGGGACGCATAAATCTTCATGGGACGCATGAACTGGACAAGAGCCATAATTTGTGTCGCTTTTAAATTAAATCTATTTTTGACTTAAATGTCAAATAGCTGAACAAATATGTATAATAACAAATTACCTTTATATTGATAAATAAAATTTATCATAGTTTGATACTCTGGTTCCCAAATTTCCAAGTCGGTAATTATTGAAGGAAAAGTATTTGTGTCGTCCTTTTCTATTTCTTTCAATGAATTTGGAAATATATTAGTCCCTGAGATATTTTAATTTAATTATTTTAGAAATTAATTACCAAATGAATTTTTCACTGTAATCATCAAATTAACTGCCAAAGCCTCAACAAAGTCATAAGCTTCCAAATATTGTCTAATTGAAACTTTATTTTTCTTGTTTATGAAACTAAAAAATTATTAAAACAAAGGATATGTTTTTAACTAAGGTTAATTAGGTAATTAATCCAAAATTCAATTATACTTTATGGGATTTAAATAAAATATACGTTGCAACATGATTGTCGTAGTACTTGTTTTTGCCATGAAAATCAAAAAATGAACGGATGAGCTTTCGAGCAAAGACTAGAAGATACACATTTAGTGATGATTTGAAGTAATAATGGTGATCATTCATATATTCATCCCTTAATAAAATTAAATAGTATTGTAAAGCGGTCGTTTAATAAATTTATTTTAATTTTTATAAATTAGCAAAACATTCAAATCTTTTGGAGTTTCTGATGTCTAAATTGCCAAAAATCAGTTTGGAATTTGGAAAATGCCGGGTCCGGTTTTTTGATCCCTCTCCCCGATTTATTTTAGAAATCTCCATCATTATGAGTGTAATATTTTGGCTTTTTGGCGCACTAGAAGGGGGAAATATGCCAAATGCCAAAGATGGCCACGTCGCACATTTCTCTTTACGACCACATGATACCTTAAAATAATATTAAAAATATTTGCGGCAACCTGATGGTGTCTTGCTCATTATTAACATTTAACAGAAAGAAAGCAACATTTATCTTTAGTTTGTAAAATTCAATAACCTTTAAATTAAAATTTTTATTATATTTTTCGCAATAGATCAGTTGTCGCGTTACAAACTTAAATTATTAAAGTTGTAGCTTAGCAGCAAAAGCCAAAGAGACTCCGGATTTCACAAGACTCCGGATATAACAAATTTCCAAAAATATGTAGTCTACATTAACGAAGGAGTTTTAAAAAGTCCCCGAGGATTAGTTAAAAAAAGTTTTGGGTTCCATTCACCTTTTCTATTTTTTCTTTTGTCGCGGGTTGATTTTCCATATTATAAGTAACTCTAATTTCTTCATGATATACTTCATCATATTCAAATTCTTCATTATATTTGTTAAAAGTTGTATATTGGCTAAAAATTTCGATAAAACTTTTTTCAGAAGTTAAATCGTCGTAGCTAATTTTTTTCAATATTTCAATCAGAAAGGTAAGTTCTGGGAGCGCAAATTCGATCGGTTGAGTAACGACAGTTGTTATTTGCTGACTTCTCGAAGAACCTTCCATTACACTTTTTCCTTTTTTATCTAAAATATTAGGAATTATATATTTTTAAGTAATGGTAAAAAATTTTGTTAATTTTATTTTCTGGTCTTAAACAGGGTTGGGGTAAAGAGACAATTTCAATAAACACAGATTAAAATGACAGCTCATAGAGTGTGTCAAGGCTACAGATCCTAGCCGACTATTTTTCGGAACCGCTCCACAATCCACTTGGCATAACATTGCAATTCAATGCAAGAGCACATTTTAGATCGGCAATTTTGAGAACCTTGGAAGCCTAAGAAGGTATAGTTTCACCGGAAGTTCCGGCTCCTTTTACAAATCGGTTAAGGTGAAACATCAAAATAAAACCTCTTGTACCTCTAATATTTCTGCAGATTTTTATATTGAGGTATGTATGTATATTTTTAAAATTAAAACAAACGGCCTCTTTGTCCTCTCATTCCTTCAACAAATTTACATTGGAGAAGAAATATCAAATAAAATAAAAAGAAAAAAAGAATAAAAATCCTCATTGTTCAAATTGAAGATTTTTAAATTTTGTTTTAGTTAATTCTTTTCTTTGGAGAGAAATAAAATAAATATTAATTTCTACAAAAAATGGTAATGAATTGAATATCTGACAATTTAAAAAAATGCCCATCCAAATGTAGGGGCGAGGGCCGAAGGCCCGAAGCGAAGCGAATAAAGCCCTAGTAGAAATTCCCTTGAATCTTTTGTCAGAGATATGTTCCGTCAGGAGCCATTTAAAAAACAATTTAAATTAAATACAAATATTTGATAAAAATTCGGAATATCGGGGGATTCGGAAGAGTCAGAGATTAGTTCCTCCACTAAGCTGTCCTTTTAAAAAATACTTCGGGAATTTATAAATGTATTTGATTATTATTATCTTTTTAAATTAATTATACATATTTTTATTTATGTAAAGCTAAAATTGTTAAATAAATTATTTAATAAAGCTGAGTTTTGGATGCCATTAACGTAGCTATAATAAGTCACCCAAGCACTGCCCTTCACTGATTTCCTAATTTGTATTCTATTAAATATGTAATAGTGAGTGATTCTGTCAACCATTTTGGCCTGTTTATAAAGGGAAATTTTAAAAGGCTGAATAAGTGGCAGTGAATAAGTCTCTTTCTCTCTCCCTCCCCTCCATTGCGAAAAATTGAGTTAAGAGGACATTTCACCAAATATTTTATTTTTCGACTTTTTTTAATGTTTACTTAACATTATTCAGAATTGATGGAGGAAGAAACACAGTTAATATAATTTTATAAATTCACAAATATTCTGGAGAATCTTTAAAATTAAATTTGTTCCGTTATTTGGCATTATATGGAGCCATTACAGTTATAAGCAGTGCTTGCTATCGGGCATTTGTTGGTTTTGGTTCGAACTTTTTCAAACCTTCGCTTAGGCTCAACCTCGTGGCTTTCGACTTCCTGGCCCCGGCTCTGGGGTTTTCAAAATCTTAGCTCTGGTTCTGGCTTTGGTGGACCCATAATACGGACCTAGACTATTCTGGCTCCGCACATCTTCTAAGTCTAGTCCCAAAACAAATAAGTCAACGGAACAAGACGTTAACTTGGCTCAGGAGCCATAACCAGCACTGAATATAAGCAGATCTAATGCTAGAACCAAAACAAGTAAGTCAACGGACCTGATTTTTTCGAACATAAACTTGATCAAATGAAAGCTTTTAATATTCCGTTGCGACTATCCTCCTTGTGCGCTTTTCTGTTTTATGCTCACCGAGTTTCATTTTTAGTTTCTTTACAAATCTTTCAAATTTAAAGCTAGAACAACAGTTTACAAACAATTTCATAATCTATTCTGTAAAATATCCAGCGATACATATTCCGTCAAATGTACCTTCATCGACGGACACTCATCTCAATTTAAATCACATGAATTAAGTCTTGGCAGGGCATTAATTTAAGCGCAGCGCTTTTTATCTTTCTCTCCTCTCTTTCATTCACTTCAACCCTTTCTGCCCTCTAATTTGTTTATTTCTTTTAGATTTTTGTATCCCCATTTCGTATCCTTGTTCGTTTCGTACTCTTGCCCCTTTCGTATCCTTGTTTGTTTTCTTGAATAAATTTTCATGCGAAATGACCTTTAAAAGCTTTCATAATGACATAAATTTTTGTAAAACTTACAGCGTTTTTCGTGATTTTCAACAGTTGGCGTCAGATTTGGTCAGATTTGGCGCGCAAGAACGTCTTTTATCGACCGATTTAAAATTAAAAATTAATTTTTTTATTCGTAAATAATTTCTTAAAAATTTCTAAGATTTAATTTCGGGGTTCATACTTCCAATAAATATTTTCATTTTGCACATTTAGCGTTAAATTTTGATTTCCATAAGATATTACCTCTATATTGTTAGGCACTTGAGTGCCATCCACCTCCAAACCCCCAAATCACCAACACCAATCCCTCTATTAGTTCCACACAATTTTCTATATATTGTTGTTTCATCACCTTTAATCTTTCCCATCTTTTCCCACTACTAGTTATTCATTCACCTCTTCACATGTTTTTCCGGATTGTTCACCTTTTACATTTATTTATGTTTATCCAACATACCCACCTCCCCATTATCCATTGTAACGCCCCATTTTAACTACAACTACATAAACAACTCTGGAAGTGAACAAACCGTCTCAGTCTCAGTTTTCGATGTCCCTCAGTTGGGATTGCAGTTCTGAACCCTTTTCGATACATATTTTACATTTAATTCGTGCTTCACTTTTATTTCATTTTCATGCATTTATTCACCTTATATTTTGACTTAAATAAATAAACATAATCAATTAGACTTAAATGTGTAAATGATTAAACCCTTTAGGCTAGAATTAGAACTCTTTCGATTCCCCATAATCTCATTGGCATTCCGTCTTCATTTTATCCTCCTTATCACTTTCTAGGTATTACAAACGACTTGACCAGTGACGTCCGATGAACGGTGCCTTCAGACAAAATTTCAGAGGCTTACTGTATACAAGGACTCAATTAATTTTTCAAATAGATTAATAAAATTAAAAACACAATTTTCTTCAATTTATCGACATTTGTTTAATAAAAAAACAAACAATTTAATGATAAATATCAGAAAATAAAGCTAAAAACTACATTTAGTGTTTCCTACCAAGACCGCTAAATCGGCCTCATTGAACACTTTAAATACCAGTAATATACTGGAGATTTTTTAAATGAATGGACTTGTTCAGAAAATTTAAATTTGAAATAGAAACAATGATATTTTAACTTGGTAAAGCATCAATATTTACATATTTAAAATATCAATCTCTATTTTCTTGTTTAAATTTTTGCCAGATTTTTAAAATTGTTTTGGATATAAATAATTTAGTACAGGGCCTCCACCGAACGGGTAAATGATATGCCAATCGTCGCATGGCGAGCTGATTCAAACGCTGCCACACTCTAGGTGCGGAAATGCCTTTGGTCGAGATAAAGGTCACTGAAACCATAGGGGGAGGAGGGTGAAAGCACATTTTCGGGGTTAAAATTCGATTTATTGAACGATAGCTTATTCGAAAGAGCTCCTCAAGCTGAGTTTAATGACAACAAAATCACCCTCTGTCTCAACATTGAGCCGAGATAAAGAGGCTCAAAATGGTCAACGTAAACCTATGCGTCAATAACCCAGCTTCGCTGGGTTTTGCACTAGTAACATAATCCTATTCATTTTTACAGATTCTCAGCCTTGATGAATCTGTATTCTCAGCCTTAACATATTTTCAACCTTCTTTAGCAACACTAAAACAGTTATTCAAGCAAGGTTAAGTTGTTGATAATTATGTTCAGAATCATTGGATCGAGCGATTTTGGTGTCATTCAACCCAGCCTGACGAGCTCTTTTGAATGAGCTAACATAAAGAAACGATTTTTCCTCTTTTTTAGCGCCGCAGGCGATAATTTGGGTGTTTCAGTATCGGGAATTCGAACCGCTGGGGCGGGGAACGGGCGGTCTGGAGGGAGACCTCCACTCGTTCCTCGGACATTCCCTGCCCCTGGGTTAGGGGTTGAACTTTAATTTAAATATAAACAAAAAAATCGCTTCTTTGAAGCCAATAATCTAAACTAAAAAAATATTCAAAAATTGAATTTTCAGCCCTTGTACGTTCAAATTTAATGCTCCTCTATTTCTTTTCTTCAGCAAAAGGACGGTTAAGGTCAAAACGAACAACTTTACCCTTGCCACGAGATGTCATATGTTGGAGGACAACATTCAAACATTCATTTCGAATCTAAAAGTTATAGTTTATTATTATAAAATAATTAAAAAAATATCCTCAACTTTTTGTTTTATTAACAATTCAGTGAGATTTTGCTCTACACTTACACCTCACGCAAAATACTTTTGAAAATTTTAATCCCAAATTTTTATGGATTTTATATCTCGTTCAAAAATTGCAAAGACTATTTAAGAGTCCACCCAAATACACTTAATCCATCCAAATCCCACGACAATCCACCGATATTCTTATTAGCCCTTCGATATCTACCAAATCTTCAAACATCTCTCATAATTTACTCAAATACCAAAATAATATTATAAATTAATTTTTCACCCGGATCCAACACGGAGCGGCTCAGAAAAGCATCGGTATAACAAATGTGAAATGACTAGCCTGATACTAGTGTTGGGATGTTTGATCCGAGCCGACGCTCGAGCCATTTTTTTCGGGCATCATGTTTATCGGGCCGGCCCGACCGAGTCATTTTCGAGCCAAAATTCAATCCCCGACTCGATCTTTAGGACAGGGCGGATTGGGCCCCAACTCTAATTGATACTAACTACATAATATACCAAGATAAAAATGATATAGGTATTCAAATTACATTTGTGACAATGTTGAAACGATTTGGCAAATCAATAGAATTTTCGGGGAGATATTCCATATTTCCAAAAAATAATTCATTCAAATTTTCGCCAATCAAAATATCAATTTTCTGTTTAGAAGCTTCAACATATGGATTATCGTATAAATTATAAAATCCAATATTTTCCTGAATTGTCCCTTCCATGTTTTGACGAAGCTCTCCTAAAATTGCATTGATGTTGATACATTCATTCTTTTTCAATTTGGGATTGTGGGAATATTCTAAATCAATTAGAAAATTTGTAGACAGAAAGATGTCAACGTTGATATCATGAATGTATTCTACAGGATATAAAATTATTATATTTCCTCCTTGTTGTTCCGCCTCTTGCAAAGACATCAGCATATGCGGACGTGCTTAATTAATTTAACATACAGGGTGACAAGAAAGTCTTGTCCCCCTGCACTATTATTTTTAAATTTATTATATTAAACCAGGGTTCTCATTCGTACTTTTTTAAAAGTATTCTACTTTTAAAAGACCTCCATACTTACGAAATTGATTTTGTACTTTATTGAAAGTATCTACTTTTAAATCAACATTTTGAATTGAAAACGAAATTGGCGAAGACATTTGTCAAAAAAGTGAATTTTTTAGCCTACGGCCTTCGAAATTCTCAAAATTTTCGCCTGCGGCGCAAAAAATAGAAGATTTTGTGTTGCCATAGGCGCCACAAAAAAGCACATCGAAATGCACAAAATGCTCAGTAGAAACAAGAAATTATCAGAAAAGATTCATTTAGGAGAGAAATATAAAACATTTGAGGACGAATAGATATTTTCTAATTTAATTTTTAGTATACTTTTTATTTGGAAATTTAGTCCCTATCTACTTTTTAATCAAGATTTTGATACTTTTGATGGGCATTTTGTCGAAGAGAACCCTGTATTAAACATTTAGAATTTAATTACTGTAATAAAATCCATCATGTTTAAATTCAACATTTTCGCCATGTAGAGCTTGTTCTGCAAACAAAAATCCCATCCAATTTTTTGCCTTCAATTCAAGATTATCATAAGCCCTAACATAACTAATAACGGAAATCAACTTTCCACGTTGTGAACTTTAAAATGGAATTTTTAGATTAATTTTCATAATGATTTATACAATTCTCCATAGTACATGGCTTTGTTTTGACTGTAATCCAGAAGAAATGAGCGGATGAGATTTCGCGCTATGCCAACCAGATGCCAAATAATAAACATGTTTTTTGTAGTTTTTAGGATTTCTCCACTAGTTTGTTGTTTTGCGTGTAATATATTGTTATAATAACGCAAAATCTTTGTAAAAAATTAAAAATGAAATAATTGTATTAAAAACTCAAATGGATTTAAAATTAAAAAAAGTTATGAGAAGATTTGGAGAATATATGTGATAACATTAAGGATTAAGGGGGATATCGGGGGTGTGATATCAGGATTCTAGATGTTTTGGGGTTAATTTAAATTATTAAAATTCGTGGTTCTCAGGAACCAAAAGAAGGCCTTCCATATCAAATAATATCCACTTTAATCCTCCTATTTCCTCTTCAATCTCTTAAATCCACTGATATTTGGTGATAAAGATTCGAGGGAAATTGATGTTAATTCTTCGATATATGTACATAAATATAGGGGGTTGGGGTCGTTTTAGCGCCGTTTTGGCGCGAGAACAAAAAACTGGCACTTAGGCGAGACCTAACTTTATAAAAATTTTCTCAAATTTCTTTAACATCCTTGACTACCTGCTCCAGAAATTTCAGAATTTTTTATCAAAAATTTCTAAAGTTACAGTCAATAGACCTCGAAAAATTTTGCATTTTCAGAAAATCAACAATTTTGGCCATAATTTTTAACTTCATTTTCAAGCGAGAGATATCGGAGGATTATAGTGATATCCTTCGATATATCTCAAGCCCAAATATCGGATGATTTGAGGGATAAAGGTGGATTTGTTGTATATTGGGGATTCGGAAAAATATCGGAGGATTATAGTGATATCAGCAGATTTGGATGGTCTTCTCCTGGTTCTTGAGATATTTTTGTTACGAATCTCTCTTGTGGTGTTTATTTATCATTTTAATATTATTAAAATCTCTAAATTTACAAATAAATTTATTTATATTTGGTTATATTTTTTAAATAATACTGATACCGATTTGTTAATCCCGATCCCAAACCTGTATCTGTATTGGCATCACTAACCCAAATTCCGATACCGGTTTGGCAAATCCCAATACCGAGGTCGGGATCGGTATCATCATTCAATAATATCGATACCGATTTAAGGTTGGGAATGAAATTTTTAAATTTTCCCCCCTTGGGATTTTTTTCCCAACTTGGGATACCGATACCGGCCAACTCTTTTAAACAGTCAAGATACTCTTCTATTAATTTACCTACCATTTTAAAAATTTTATTTTAATTTAAATTTAAAAATATTAAAAATTTCATTGCTCACCTTTTTTATTTTTCGAAAGAAATCTGGAATTACTTGACCAAAATCAACTTGAAGATGATATACTCGAGGAAAAACTAATTGACCATGATGACGCATAATATCAATTAATTCAATAGAATCATTTGTAAAGATGGTATTAGTTTCAATCTCGCGCAAAATCTCAGCCAAAAAAGTTAATTCAAGAAGAGAGAAACCATCTTTTGGCAAAATATTAGCATAAACAGGAGCAGCTTCTTTACCTTTACTTTTCCTTTCTAAAAATCAGTTTTCATTATTATGGCGATACAACAATTGGTGGTGCGACAATTGCGGAAGCCAATTGCGGACTACGATTGAGGACTAGGATTGAGGTCATAAAAACATTAAAAATTTAAGATTTTTTAAAGTTTTCAATGCCACATCAGTCTAAAAATATTCGGAAGCCGTCATAAGGCTGAAACTGACAACTGGCTCTATTTAAAATTTTTAAAAAATTTTTAATCCGTATTTGCCAGATATGGAATTGTCGTCCTGCAATTATCGTACACCTTATAAAAACCCACTTTCGTGTTGATTGTGGTACAATCTCGGTAGCATTCCATTTGTTTGTTGCTCAACAACAAAAATTAAAATAAAAATCGCAGAAAAAAAATTCATTTTTTCTTAATTTTAAAAAATTTTTTTTTTAATGAATTAAATATTTTTAAAATTAAAAGAAAAAAATATTTTTAATAAATGGCAAGGGTAATGGCAAGGGCAACACGACAGACTTGAATAGGGCAGGGGGATTAAATTTAGAGAGTCGGTACTTTGTACGACGCAATGCCTGTCATAAGCAATGCCTGTCGTTAATGACTAGCTTGTTACTAGCTAGTCGTTCATTGCATTGCCCTTAATCAGGAGTTTATTCTAAATCAATTTTTAAAAATTGAAATTTAATTAAATAAATAAATTATTTAATTATAATATCACCGTCCATCTTACATTTGGACGGTGATTCAAAAATAAATAATACCACACACGGAGAAAAGTAGATGGGTGTACGGAATTTTTGTCACCAAGGATTTTCGGAACTTTGGTCACCAACTTTTTTGGAATTTCGTCACCAGCGGAATTTATGTCACCAAGTCAAAAAACAGAATATTGGGCACTGAAATTTTGGTCACCAAACGAGAAAAACGAATCTTATTTAAGATGAAGCCTATATATTAGATCCCGATGTCGGTATCGAATCATCATTCAATAATACCGATTTTAGGTCGGAATCCCGATACCGGCCGACATTATTTTAGACAGTCAAGATACTCACTTATTTATTTACGTACATTTTAGAAATTAATTTTCTAAAGTAAAAAAAAATTTTTTTAATGAATTAAATATTTTTAAAATTAAAAGAAAAAAAATATTTTTAATAAATGGCAAGGGTAATAGCAAGGGCAACACGACAGACTTGAATAGGGCAGGGGGATTAAATTTAGAGAATCGGTACTTTGTACGACGCAATGCCTGCCATAAGTCTATATATTAATGATTAGCTTGTGACTTGCTAGTCGTGTATTGTATTGCCCTTAATCAGGAGTTTATTCTAAATCAATTTTTGACAAATTAAAATAAATAAATAATTATTTATAATGTTACCGTCCATCTTACATTTGGACGGGGATTCAAAATTAAATAATACCATACACGGAGAAAGGTAGATGGGGTCAATATATTAACATATTTTTAATTAACATGATAGATAAATTTTTATGGTACTTTTCCGTTATCTCCCCCCATTTTTCTTTCCTTCTCCATTCCTTCTCCTTTTCTTTTTTCTCGTCTAAAAATTGTCAAAGGATAATAATGGTCAGGCAAGAGGAATAAAATCCTTTTTCCTTACTCAAAGAATTAAAAAATGGTCAGTCTGTTATCAGATTATAGAACTAGTCGAGCTGTGTCGAAAAACACAGAATCAACCCCAGGGCTTAACTTTGGACCGAAATACAGACCCCCAAATAATGAAGAAACTACAGGGGTCAGACTCATTTTTTGGTTAGACTCAAAAATAAATAATACCACACACGGATAAACCGTATTACCGATACAGAATACCGATACCGATAAATACCGATCAACTACAAAATTTCATCTATCGTATTTCGTACCGTATTACCGGTACGGGACCCCAATACCGATACGGCCTTAGTACGGTACGTCCAGCTCTAATGTACATCAAAATTGCCTCTTGAGCCCAACCCTGTTTAAGACCAGAAAATTAATTTTTTTATTAGTAATTATTTAAAATATATCGTTTCTAACATTTTAGATGAAAAAGGAAAGGCTGTAATGGGAAGGGTGTACGGAATTATGGTCACTGGAATTTTGGTCACAAGGATTTTCGGAACTTTGGTCACCAACTTTTTTGGAATTTCGTCACCAGCGGAATTTATGTCACCAAGTCAAAAAACAGAATATTGGGCACTGAAATTTTGGTCACCAAACGAGAAAAACGAATCTTATTTAAGATGAAGCCTATATATTAGATCCCGATGTCGGTATCGAATCATCATTCAATAATACCGATTTTAGGTCGGAATCCCGATACCGGCCGACATTATTTTAGACAGTCAAGATACTCACTTATTTATTTACGTACATTTTAGAAATTAATTTTCTAAAGTAAAAAAAAATTTTTTTAATGAATTAAATATTTTTAAAATTAAAAGAAAAAAAATATTTTTAATAAAAGGCAAGGGTAATAGCAAGGGCAACACGACAGACTTGAATAGGGCAGGGGGATTAAATTAAGAGAATCGCTGCTTTGTACGACATGCTTGTCATAAGTCTATATATTAATGACTAGCTTATGACTAGCTAGTCGTGTATTGTATTGCCCTTAATCAGGAGTTTATTCTAAATCAATTTTTGACAATTTAAATTAAATAAATTAATTAATTAAATAGAATGTCACCGTCCATCTTACATTTGGACGGTGACTTTGGACGGTGACTTTCATAAAATCCAGCCCGATTATGGGGATTATTTCCCGTCCCGACTCCCGTTTGCCGATTCCCGGGTTTTTTCTTCTCCCGAGCATCACTAACTATATCAGCTTTTTCTCCGGAATTCTCCAAATACCCAAATATCCCATTTAGCTCATATATCCCTGACAATCCTCTGATATCTCCTTTAATCCCCAAAATCTCTCAAGATCCGTTGATATCCTCCATATCCCCTGATATCCCTCTTAATACTCCAAAATCGACTGAATTTCCTTTTGGTATATCAGTTGATGTAAACGTTTGATACACGATTTCACCAAGTTCTCCGTTGTTAAACAACCTTCCCCAAGATAGTATCCCCAAAATCCCTCAAAAATCCTCTAAATCCTCCATTAATTATTCTATATCATTTAAACTATAAGTAAACTGAAAAAATACCGGGATTTATTATGGGAAAATATTATCGACAGACTCAAATATTTAATCAAATTTTGAATATAAATAGTATATATTTTTTTAAATATTCCTACAAGCAAAAGATATTTTTTTATTTAAACAATTTATTGTTTAAATTTAAAAAAATTAAAATAAAATAAATTGCAAATAAATCTCTTTCGGTTTTTTGCTTAGAAACGCAAAATAAAACTTATTTAATTACCCTAAGGTCTGGAAATATAAAACTAAAATCTACTTAATATTTAAAAATATCTTTATTATTTTATTTAGGTTTCAAACACGTAGGAAATTAATAAAGTTTCCTCGGTTTGAAGTTGACTTTTGGATAGGGAGTGTATATTAACTCTCTAAATCCTCTTCAGAGTTGCGTCGTAATTGAAAAAATTTTTTCGTAATCGTAATTCGTAACTGAAAAAATGCCGTAATTCGTAATTTTTTTTAAATATTTAAATTAATTTAAAAAGTCAAATATCTATTAATAATTGCTGCTTCTCCCATTAATCTCTCCATGTCCTCTTATTTCTCTGATATTACTCAAATCCCAATTAATTCCCTGATATCCCTCTTAATCCTAATAATCCTCCGATATCTCTTCAATCAATTATGCGGAATCATCGTCCCAGATTAAGAGGTTGATATCATGTAAAAGCCCTCTCACTTAATCCTGAACCAAAACTTTTATATTTTCTGCGCCGCAGAAAATCATGACTAAAGTAAAAATTTTAAAGTTTTTTCAATTTTAAGATGTTAGAAATATAAATTTACAAACCTAAAATCAAAGTTTAAAAACATTTATTTTTGAAAAAATGAATTGTCTAAATTTTATTTCCCACACATGGATTCGAACCAAACCCCACAAAATATCAAATAAGTGAAGCTTGACTTTTAAACCACTCAACCACCGATGAACAAAAGGAAAGTGAGATTTGGAAGGAAAGTGAGATTTCCATCCCTGGATTCGAACAACATTCCTATCAAAATAGCTAGATGGCTGAAGTCAGTTAACCTAACCACTCAACCATCGACCAACAAAAGGAAACAGGAGAAAATATAAATATTCCTTTCCCTTTTCCTTCATATATTTAGCATCAAAGTCCCGATCCCGTTCCGATCTCTAGTTAATTAATGCAGTTTGAGTCGGGGGCATAAAAATTTTTCGGGGTTCGGGGTCGTCGGGGTCGAACTTTCGGGGGTCGGGGTTTTCGGGGTTGGGAATGTCGGGGTCGGGGTCGGGGTTTTAGGTCAAAAAATGTCGGGGTTCGGGGTCGGGGTCGGGGTTAGTCGGGGTCGGGGACCAACCCTACTCTAAAATTTTGCATTTACAAGTTGGAAAGCCTTGATTGAGAGATTAGTGGATTTTGTAAGAAAAATTAAAGTGAATAAAAAGATTAGTGTTGATTAAGAGAATTTCAACGGATATCGAAAAGTTAATTCCTCGATATCCTCTTAATCCCCAATCCCGACACTTAATCCACCAAACTAAAAAATAACACATAAAATACCATAGTACTGAAATGGCACTGAACCTCTGGTTGCACCCTCTGCCTATTTTATGCTGCTGTGTTTATGTAAATAAAAAATAAAATTATTTTTAAGCTGTTAAGTTTTCTTTTTAATAAAATAAAATTTCAAGCTTTGTTGTCTCTTATTATTGTTTTTGTTTTTTATTTATGTATTTGTTTGACAATTTCTTTTGTTTGATTAAAATTTTAAAGGTGGTAATAAACTCGACTTCTTTGGCCCAAAACATATTAAAAAAGTTGTTTTCTTGGGTTTCCAAAATTCTCAAATTTCCACTGCGGGACTGAAAAATGAAGAAGTCGATACTTTAGAATCCCCCTAACTCTAATCCTCTGATATCACTTTTATTCACCCAAATCACACTATATTTTTATTAATTACAAATCTCCCGATGAAGTATACTCCTTATTTTCTATCTAGAGTCCGGAGCTATTACTCATTATTTCCGTAGCCAATATTTTAAAATACACGGAGCTGTATACCAATAAGGAGCAATATGGATACCAATACAAATAAGGCCCGAAAAACCCATTAACCAACCCGCATTATGGAAGGAACATACTTTATAAGTTCTAAGTTTGAACATCTCAAAAACCTTATCACAAAAAAAGGATAAAAAACCCATTTTTAATTCAAATTGTCTTGTAATAGTAAATTGCAATTGAATTTTGTTTCGACTCATAAAATTTTTATTGGACAAGTAAACTTTCATTGGTCTATTAAAATACCAGAGCCAATTTTCTTAGCATGTTTTGCCAGCTACGAAATAAGCTTTACTAACAACGTACGAGATCCTGTCTTTTAATAATTTGTAATTAACAAAAAGGAAAAATTTAATTATTTCAATAATAATTGTTCAACTTTTTGGATAATACGAATAAAATCTATTTAATATATAAAAAAATATTTATTATTTTCCTTGAATTATCAAGAACTGTAATTTTAAATAGTTTGCAATATTGAAGATAATGTATTTTTGAATAGGGAGTAAAAATCTCCCTAAATTTTCTAATGTGGTTTTATTGACAATTTATTAAAAATGCATACGTTTATCTTCGGTTGAAATTTGTGCGTGATTTTAACTTTAATTTAGCGAAATTTTTCTTTTAACTTACTTTTTCTTACTTTTATTGTGTTTGTATTTTCTTCTCAAGTTTTTCTTAAATAATTCTATTAATATAGCCGTTCACAAATTTATATTAGATTTTCTTTGTTCGGTTGCCTTGGACAACGCGGGGAACATTTTTGAGTTAACAACAAAAAAGAAAAACTTTTAAACAAGCCTTGAGGTGATTCTTTTCTTTAAATGGCAGAAAAACTCTTTTGCTTACTTTGTTGTTTTACTTAATAGTTTTTTTCTCATTAATTTTTCTTGTTAAATTTCAAAATTCCTCTCCTTTTTTAAGAAAGTCAACTATAGCTCGAAAATAATCGAAGATTTAAT
Source organism: Meloidogyne enterolobii (assembly GCA_963681835.1). Taxonomy (NCBI): domain Eukaryota; kingdom Metazoa; phylum Nematoda; class Chromadorea; order Rhabditida; family Meloidogynidae; genus Meloidogyne; species Meloidogyne enterolobii. The sequence continues at coordinate 3,519,455 of CAVMJV010000008.1, forward strand.
GAGTAGAGGCAGAATTTTTATTTTAATGTTACTTCCTTTTCGAATAAATTTTGTTAAAAAATGCCATAGGTTTTTCTATATTTTTTGAGTAAAGTTACATTTTAACATTTTTTGTAAATTTTTGCCAATTTATTTCAATATTTTATGGCCATATTTTGCGATTTTATTTCAATAAGTATCCTATATGGTTTTACTATTGAATATAGGGGAAAGTTTTCTGCTTTTATAGGGAGTCGCTAAGGTTTACTTTAAAAGTCAAAACAAACAAAAAAGACTAAAAAAAATTAGCTTTACTAAAATCATTTTAAATAGGGTTTGAAAACTTTCATGTTCAGGGCAAAGCCATGATTTTAGGGCAACTCTCTAAAATTTCTAAAATTGTTTAAGGGTTAAGGACGTTTATTTGGAATAAGAAATCTGTCGGATTTCAACTTGACTTGCAACTTCCCATCTAATATTTAACTATGATTCTTGAATAGTTTCTGATTTCCGAACTCTTTATCCTTTCCAGCACACAGATTAGGATCAAATCTCATTAATTTTAAATTTAAAGAATTTTAAAAAGTTTCAAAAAATATTTTTTTTAATTATTTCAGTTAATTAAATGTCATCAGAAGCACTATAATTTTAATGGGTATGTTTCTATTATTTTGATAAAATTTTCTAACATTTCATTTAATTTTCTTCATTATTTTATAAAATTGAAGCCTTTCTCTATTCAATTTATTCAAATAAATTTAAAAAAATTCTGGAGTACTTGAAATTAATTTTTTTTATTTTTTCCATTTAATATTCTCAATTTTCATTATTATTGTTTTAAAAATAAGTCAAAAAAATTTTTTTCTTTTTTCTTTTTGTCATTCCTTTCAATAGCTAATCCAAAAACAAATAGAGGAGAGAGGAGATCGCATGGCTGTCTATTATAATTTTGACTTTTTAACCCTCTTCTCGGCTTATATTTTTGTATTTTTATTTTTTTCTTTTATTTTTCTTTAAATTTTTTGTTTGTTTAAATATTGAAATACTAACATGTAAATTTCGACGGATTTTAAAATAAAATATTTAAAATTACGGAATAACATGACCTCTGAGCAATAAGCATGGGGGTGTCTTTGTTTAACCATATCTTTTTTAATTTCCAACGGATTTGGATAATTTTTATATCAATCGAAAGCTCTTGAAGAGTTGATCATTTTTCTTAAAAGGAATGATTTTATCAGATAATCTGATAAAAAGTTACAGGCAAATAACGACCAAAAATGACAATTTTCCGCACTTAAAAGGCTGTAACTTTTCAATAAATTGTTTAATCTGAATAACCCTGCTAGAAAAAATATTCCTCACAATTAGAGCTTTAAAATGATATAAAAATCATTCAGATCGGTTGGGAAATAAAAAAGTTGTGGTTAAAAATATAGGGATAACTCAACATCAAAAGGAGGTTAAAAGTTGCGTACTAAAAAAAATCAAAAAACCGGTTTTAAATGATCACAACAAGGAAATGTGTTCGTCTTTAAATTTTAATAGTTCAAAATAAAAAAAAATTAAATTTAAAAAAGAAATAAAATTCAATACCCGCAAAATATAACAAAAAATCTTTTTAAAATTTTTTTTATTTTTATTTATTTTTTTTTTCATTTTATCTGGCAACGATTTCTTATTAAATTTTAAGCATATTTAAATTTTAATATGTATTTAAATAATCCTTATTAGAAAATCTTTTTTAAATAAAAAAAATTTTTTTGTGAGGAAATACTGTCAGGAAAAGCACACAAATTGATTACTCTCGGTTTATTTTTTTTCTATTTTTTTGTTTATTTAAAACCGTTCGCTGAACTGTGAAGAGCGAACGTCTGCCGTTACAAAAAATATTTTTTTGTGATGTGGCAGAAATTTATTGGAGAGGAGGCGAAGCATCGATTACGATTCAATTCTTTCTCTCTCTTTGTCATCTACAAAAACTCCCCTGTGCCATTATTTAATTCTGATTTGTATTTTTATTGTATTTAATTGAGAGAAAAAATACAAATCAGAATTTATTTGTGTTTTATGTAGGTGAAGTTTATTTTCTGTATTTTTCTGATGTTTTTGTATTTTTCTGAAAACACAACAAAAACACAAAAACAATGTTTTAATTTAATTCTGATTTTTAATTTTTGTGTTTTTGTTTTAGATGTTTTTGTAGATGTTCGAATTAATATGTGTTTTTATTGTTGCAAAACACATAAATTCTGATTTATTTCAACAACTCAAAAACTTCCACAAAAACATCAGAAACAAAACACAAACATTAAAAATCAGAATTTTAAATAAACTTGTTTTTGTGTTTTAATGTTTTTCTCAAACAAGTTTTACTCTTTTTGCAACCTTAAAAACATTTGTATTTTCACAAACAAAATACATTCTTGCTTAAATAATTTTTGTGTTTTCTCATGTTATTTATGATACTAATATTCTATTGCTCGCAAGGCTTTTATAATATTTTTCCAAAAATCGTTATTAATAATTCCCTTACCAAACAATAGTCAATTCTATCCAAATGCAAATCATCTCCAAAAATCAAACAAAATAACCATGCATTTTTACAAAAAATAAAAAAAGCTTTGTAAACCAAACACAAAATCAATGAGATAAGCGGCAACATTAAATGCTGCAAATGCGAAAATAAAAAAAAATTAATGTTTATTCGAAAATTAATAAAAATACTAAAATATAATGTTTCAAATTTATTATTTATTGCTACAATTTTTTATTTTCATATTTATAAAAAAAATTTTTTTTCATTCATTTTAGTAGTTAAATTAATTAATAATCTTTTAAATTAATTATTTATGTGTTTCACCAAATGTGTTTTTCTAAATGTGTTTTTCTAACTGGAAAAATACAAACATTTATTTACTAAAACACAAAATAAATTCTGATTGGTGTTTTAGCATTGTTTGGTAAAATTAAAAATTCTGATTTTTCATAAAAACACAAACACAACAAGCAAAACAAAAATTATGTTTAAAATAAATTCTGATTAATAATCATTTATTTGTTTTTGTATTTTCTTCAAGTTTCTTAAAAACAATTAAAAACTTGAAAAAATACAAAAATACTTTTCCGGAAATAAAAACACACAAAATAAACTTTTCTATCAAAACTTGTGTTAATTCAAAAATTAAATTTTGTAACAAAAAATTTTTTTTTATTTGAATCATTTAAAAATTAATCTAAAAAATAAATATATATTTTGCAAAATGATTCATTTACTAGTTTCATTTATTTACCATTTTCTCTTTTTTCAATGCATGATCCTTTGAATCATTTGCATGATTATTTTTTGACAAGAATAAATTTTAATATTGAAAGCAAACATTTATTTTAAATATTTTTAAAAATTCTTAAAATTTCAGAATATCTTTAAAAATTATTTTTATATTTTTTCCGTCATTAATTTATTAGTTTATTATGTATTTTTGTATTTTCGCAAAGTTTATTTTTAAAGAGGAAAAATACAAAAATTTTCCGGAAAACACACAATTTTAAATAAAATCATTAATTATGTGTTTTTCCAAGTTTATTTTATAAATTAGGAATATACAAAAAAACACAAAAAAATACAAAAATACAAACACTTTCTGAAACAAAATACATTATCAATTTTCTATGTATTTTCTCCACAAGTTTATTTTAAACAAATTAATCAGAAAAGAAAATACAAAATTATTTTCCGGAAACACACACACACACCCTTTTAATTAATTAATTAATGAGTAATTAATTTTATTTTTTATTTTAAAAACAGAGCCATCAGAATCCGACAAACGACATTCATCTGCGTCAATCCCTTCACTCCCTAATTTATCAAATTATTCACCAAAAGAGGTGAAAGAACAGGAAAAAGAAGAAGAAATTTTAAAACAAGAAGAAGAGTCATCATTAAAATCGTCATCTTGTTCTTCTTCTGCTGGTGAAATCACTGACGGTCAAATAAAAGAAGAAGAAAATTTAAAAAATAAAAATAATGTCGAAAATAGCTGTGATAGTAAGGAAAAAGTAAAAAAATATGTATTTATAATTAAAAAAAATTAAATTAATTTTCAGAATTTAATTGACGAAGAAATTAACGACAAAAATAAAGAAAACACAAATAATTCTGATTTTGATAAATTAAATAATAAATTGGCAGCACCAGAATTTGTTGCTACAGGAAACTTGGAAAAAGAAAAAAGTTTGTATTTTCTTTTAAAATTCTGGTTTTTTAAATAAAAGAAAATACAAAAAAATTCTGATTGTTTGTAGATAGAAATTCTGATTTTTATTTAAAAACACAAATTCTGATTCTCGTTTGTGTTTTTCAGAATTTTTTTTGTTAAAATTAAAAATTCTGATTTTTCATAAAAACATAAACACAGTTAGCAGAACAGAAACTCTGATTATTTTGTTTTTTAAAATTCTGATTTTTATTTAAAAACACAAAATAAATTCTGATTTTCTTGTGTTTCAGAATTAATTAAAACATAAAGAACGCTTAATTTCTTTGTGTTTTATTTTAATTAAAGTTGTATTTTTTTAATTTTAGCCGAAACACATCCATTTAAATTGCTCAAGTTGTGTATAAAGGCAATGATACCCAAACAGAAACTCGAGTCAAGCAGCGGTGATCCTGTTAAGGAAAATATAAAGAAAGGAAGGAAAGAAGAGCATAGAATTGTTAAGGCGAATGACAGGGAATTTAATGCTCAATTTAAATATGCGGTAAATTTAAAAAATTTTTAACACAGAATTTATAAATGTGGAGAAATAAAATCCAATTAAGTTCATTATGCATTTCTTTACCTTATAAATTACCATACATTTTGGTAATGTTTGAAAACTCTTTATAGGGGACTGAAGCGCAGTCCCCAATCCCAAAAATTTAAAAAGTACCGGGTTCGGGATTGTAATATTAAGAACAAAAAATCTTTATAAACTAATTAAATTGGATTTTTATATATTAAGTAGAGAAGAAAAATTGATCAAAAATTAAGAAAAAACGTAATTTAAGACAGAATTCTACAAATTTGGGAAATAGGAAAATACATAGGACCAGTTTAATTAACTACCTTATGTGTTAGAAATAATTTTTTCTTTGATGGCTTAACTTTGCACATTAGAAGTAACCGGCTGTTTTCGAGTTTCTTATGCAAGAATTCTGATACAAAAAGTAACAGAACAGCATATGTAAAAATTTCCCAGGATCTTTCCTACTCACTTTTTTAAATATTTTTCTAAGATTTCCAATATTTCTCAATTCCATTAAAATTCTTCTCAATCCTTATTTCTTCCCTCACATGAAATTTTTTAAATTAAAAATGACCCTTTCAACAATTCACTCATTTAATTTTTTCCAAATTTTTTCAAGGACAATTTTATCAAAACATCCAAATATTCACTGCTCACTTTCGTCCCAGTCAATTTATTTCAACAATTTACCCGAATTGCCAATTTTTATTTTCTTGTGTTGTTATGTCTTCAATGCATTCCTCAAATAAGTTCTGTAAATTGGGTATATACTTTAGTGCCTCTCAGCTTTGTGCTTCTTTGCAGTGCCATTAAAGATGGTTACGATGATTTGGTAAATTTATATTTTGATAAAAAATTTTCTGTTGTGATCTAAATTAGTCTTGTCAAAAAAATCCGTTTATTCGAAAAAAGATCCTGTTTGGAAAAAGTTTTAGGTTGGGTTTTCCAGGTTCCGTACCAGAGATCCTGTCTTCCCGATTACCGACGTTTTTTTCGGTCGGGATCCCGATTTCCCGAAATAGAAAATTTTTGTTTTTTGTCGGCAGAATCCCTGATCCGTACCCCTACTCTAAATTTAAGATTTTATCTAGTTCATTAGAGGAGTGGTTTCGCAAACCTCTCTCTCGCTTTATTTATCCGCTGGGCTGAAAAATTTTATTTTATGATTGTATCGTTAAGTCAGCTTCCCCACTCAATAGATATAAATCTTAACATTACTTGAAATATGTATAACTTGAAATGCGTGTGGCTGGGTGAATATGATCGAAATTTCCAATCCTCATTTGAACCACCATCAATTTGTCCTATAAAAAATCTTTCTCAATTTTTCTTTCCCTTTTATTATACGTATTCCATTACTTGAAGGGGGTAGATAAGAAAATCTTATAAACAATAAAAAATAAGAAAAACAAAAAAATTTTTTTAATTAATTTAAAGCAAAGGCATCGTAACGACCGTATAGTAAATCAAAGGGTAGCTTATGTTCTACGTTACAACACAAAAAGGGGGAAGATTGATATTTGTGAAGAAGAATGGATGAATGTAAAAGTTGGTGATATTGTCCGTATGGAAAGTGGAGATTTTATTGCTGCTGACCTTTTATTGGTAAATTGAAAATTCTGGGGGGAAAATTTCAAAAAAAAATTTTTTCTTAGTTATCCACATCGGATTCAGGCATTTGTTACATTGAAACAGCTGAATTAGACGGTGAAACTAATTTAAAAACAAGAATGGCGTTGCCGTGTACAACTGAAATGGGGGATATAATTGATAAAATATATGAATTTGATGGTGAGAAATTCTTTAAAAATCTTTTTAAGGGAAAACAATTTTATAGCCAATAGACTATGTTTGATTAGCAATCACACCTTTGAGGAGGGATTAAAAATCTGCTCAAGGAAAAAGTTTAATTGAGTTTCGCGTGAGATTTCAAAGATTTTTTCGGGTCGACTTTCGGATAACCAGACTCACATCCCTCGAAGGCTAAGCTTGAGGGCGGGTCGACGCAGAAGACCCACAGACAGAAGACCCACAGACAATTTTTCTTATTTTTATCTACACTGCTTTCATATTGGCTCCTTACCTATGGTCTTTTTGAGGGTCCTTGCTCCTGCGAAGGATGTCAAGCATGCCCACTGCATCGATAACAAGAATAGGTCTATGTTACTAGTGCAGAACCCAGCGACCGTTGACTACCTGCGAGACGCGTGCCGCAAAACCTCGCGCGAAGCGCGAGGTTTTGCACAAGCGTCTCGCCGACGCCCCATAGGTTTATATTGTTTGATTTTCGTATCGTAACTTAGTCACGTCTTGTTATTCTAAGCTTTTAGTAGAAATTTTTCCTTGTGGATCTTTTCTCTGTGGGTCTTCTGTCTGTGGGTTTTCTGTCACTACGCCGCTTGAGGGTTAAGCTTTCGTTAAGTTGTAACAATAACAATTCAAACATACCGTTAAAGCACTGTTTGAAAATTTTTTGCAGGGGACTGAAGCGCAGTCCCCAATCCCAAAAATTCTAGCAAGGAGCACCTGCATAGGTCAGGTTAAGTGCAAAGATAAATCTTTATATGTATATTAAATAAATTGAATTTTTACATATTGTGTAGAGAAGAAGATTCAAATTGTAAATTAGTAAAAAAAGCTTAAGACCAACATTTTTAATCTGGAGTAAAATAATCTTTTTAAATAATTCCTTTTTGGCTTTGAAAATAAATTTACAAATAATAAAAATCAGAATTAAATTTAAACATTAACAAAATTAACCAGAACTTCAAATATTCTGATTTTGTTTTCCTATAATTAATTCTGGTTTTCTTCAAATTTAATTCTGATTTATTATGTGTTTTTGCAGTCCCACATGTTACTCTAGTTCAGAAAAACAAAAATCTCTATTAGGCATATTAATTTCTTTGCAATTTATTTAAAATATTTTTCTCATTAAAAAATTATTTTTCAAGGTTTAATAGTCTGTGAACCACCCAACAACCGATTAGACCAATTTAATGGCAGACTTGAATGGTTAGGACAAAAATACAATTTGGATAACAATAATATGTTGTTGCGTGGATGTTGTTTAAGAAATACTAGATTTTGTTATGGGGTTGTTGTATTTGCTGGTGCTGATACTAAATTAATGCAAAACAGTGGAGAATCGCCTTTAAAGAGGACTAGTTTGGATAAATTCTTGAATATCCTGATACTTGGGGTGAGTTTTAATTTTGAAAAAATCAGAATTAAAAATAAACGTGGAAACATGGGAAAATAAATATAGAACAAAAAATCAGAACAAAAAATCAGAACAAAATCTGAACAAAACAAAAATTAAATAAAAATCAGAATTAAATCTGAACAAATAAAAGTAAAAAATAAATCAGAACATTTAATTAAAACACTCAGAAATTGATCAGAACAACATTTAAACAAACCAGAATTAAATATTAAAATGAGAATATTTTAAAGAAAACACTCATAAATAGGATGTAGAAATCAGAATTAAATTCAAACATTACCAGAATTAACAACTACAAATATTCTGATTTTGTTTTCCTATTATAAATTCTGATTTTTAGCTATGGTGTTTTGTTCAGATTTTGTTCTGATTTATATATTTTTATTATTCTGAACATATTTAAAACAGAATAAAAACACAAAAATAATTCTGATTTTAATGTCTTTTAGATTGTTCTGTTTCTCTTTGTTTGCACTTTAATTTGTACTTTAATGACTGGATTTTGGGAACAAATTGTGGGCAGACATTTTCGTGTATTTCTGCCTTGGGATGAAATTGTTCCTCGAATAAAGAATTTAACGACAGTTCAATTACCTGTTGTACAAGGAGTTACTTCTTTTTCGGGAGATGATTCTGGTGCAGAGGAGAGGGCTATTGCCCCCTCTCAAGTTTTGTTTATTGTTGCTTTGCAATTTTTCTCTTATATTATTTTGTTAAATACTGTTGTACCTATATCTCTATATATCAGGTAAAATTTGAGAATTGAATCAGAATTTTAAAGATCAGAATTAAAATGAGAAATAAATCAAAAAATAAGAACCAAGAATCAGAATTAAAATCTAAAAAGTAAAAATCAGAATTAAAAAACAGAATTAAAAATCAGAAAAATTCAGAATTAAAACATCAGAATTAAAAAACAGAATTAAAAATCAGAACTAAAAATCAGAATTTAAAAATCAGAATTTTAAAAATCAGAACAAAAAATTATTTTCAGTGTTGAAATGATTCGTCTAGCCCATTCAAAGTTTATTAACAGCGATTTAAAAATGTATGACCCAAAAACTGATACTCCAGCAAATGCTAGAACAAGTACTTTAAATGAAGAATTGGGACAAGTTCAATATGTTTTTAGTGATAAAACTGGGACTTTGACTCAAAACGTTATGGTAATTAAAAATAATTTTTTTAGGAAGGAGGTTGTGGATAGAAAAAAATTTTAGGGGGAGGAGGGAAAAAATTTCAAAAAAAATTTTTCAAGGGGGGTGGGGGTGGGGTGTATAATTTTCAAGAATTTTTTCAAATTTTTTTCCCAAAGGTTTTCAAAAAATGTTCAATAAATGGACGCAGCTACGGCGACTTTCGAAATGAAAGGGGAGATGTAATTGAAAATATTGATGAAAATACACTTCCAGGAATTGACTTTTCTTTCAATCGGTGGCACGAAAAGAATTTTAAATTTTATGACAAAACGTTGCTTATAGATACTGTGGACGGGTTGAAGGAGGTAAATTCTATCAACTAGAGGAATTACTTAAATTTTTTTTGACATGACTTGGGGGATATAATCGTGTCAATTAGGAAAGGTCCTCTTCAAGACCACGTTTTATTGGTCCCCAGATCCATCAATATCTTCTTACTACCCCCAAATCCCCCATTGTCCTTCTTAATCTCCCAAATCCTTCGATATCTCTTTTTATTTTTCACTAAAATATACGTAGGTTAGCGGTAAATTTGGAGGATCCTTTCACTGATGGATTGCCCAGATACATGATTTATTAGCCATTTCATAATAAAATCTTCTGCGGGTTAACTAGTACATTCACTAACAACAACCTTTAAACAATTAACTTTATCACTAATTATTAGGTACAAGAATTTTGGCGTTTACTGGCCATTTGTCACACTGTAATGCCTGAAGGTAAAGGAGACGTACTTGAATATCAAGCCCAAAGTCCAGACGAGGCAGCCCTGACTTCTGCAGCTCGCAACTTTGGATTTGTCTTTAGAAGGAGAACGCCTCAAAGTATAACGTTGGAGGTTAATGGACGGACTGAGGTATTTTAATTTTTGTTTGGGTTTTTGGTAAATTTTCCCCAGAGGAGATAAAATGAATTAGCTAGTTTAAAATGAACCTGGTAGAAAAAAATTTGTTGAAAAGAAAAGTACATTATTTTGTCCAATTTAATAAATTTTATGAGAATAAAATAACAATAAACTTGAAGGAAAATAAATTTTAGAATTATAAGAGAATCTGCATAATATACAGAAATGCAATATTATTTTACATATATAGGTTTATTTTGATCTAATATTATCATCGATTTTGGTAACACAAGTTTATTTTTGGATGGTGTCATAGAGATGTACGCCAAATTTTCTGTTTTATTGGTGTTGTAAAGTTTTAAACTTTTACTGCTCAAGTAGATAAGTTTCCAGTTTCACTTCCAGCTTAATGAGGCTTAATTAAGGAAAAACTTGTTTGAAAAAAAAAAAAATTTTTTTTCAAAAATGTATCTACTACTTAATATAAAAAAATGCAATAATTATTAAACTTAAGTTTATTTGAATTAGAAGAAATTGCAACAAAATGTTTTGGGAAGGGATAAAGTAGTATTTTTGGATGGGTAGTTAAACCTGACTCTACTAATTTTATCGAAATATTAGGCTATTTTGTTCAGAAAGGTCCTAAAGTTTGGAGGCGTTTTTGATTCTAACGGTTGTCCGATCGCTTCTGATCAAATCTTATCAATCCAGTCAGATACTAATCGTTTTTATTTTTGCTTTACTTACTAAACTGGTGGAAATCACGCCGGCATTAACTAGATCAACCCTACCTTCTCCAATTTCAGACCTATGACGCCTTACACATTTTGGATTTTGACAATGTCCGTAAACGCATGTCTGTGCTTGTCCGAACACCAAATAATCAAATTAGACTTTATTGCAAAGGAGCTGATACAATGATAATGGAAAGGCTTAGCGAGAAGGATACAAGCCAATTATTACGTCAAGCAACGCTCCAACATTTGGATAAATTTGCAACTGATGGTTTAAGAACACTTTGTGTGGCGTATAAAATTGTTGATGGAGAATATTGTGAAAAATGGCTGGTTAGTTGACAATTGTTCAAAAAAATTTTTTTGAATTATTTAATATTAATTTACTTAATATATAAGAATGCAATAATTAGTTCACTTAAGTTTATTAGGATTTTTTGAATAGGGAGGTGTCGGCTAATTAAGTTTATATTTTTGGATGGTGAGTTAATAAATGCTCGCCAAATTCTTAAAACTTGTTATTTTTTGACCAGACTGGTGCATGGATACGGATAATATCCGGATATCCGCGGGTATCCGCGGATACGGACGGATATGGATAGTGTTTTTTAAAAAATCGGACGGATACGGATGGATACGGATATGATGCTCCAAATCCGCGGATATCCGTCCCTAATTTTCCCTAATTTCTGCGATTAAACATCCATGATTAAATTATAAAAATACATTTTGCCATGAGAAAATAATTATATTCCCAACGCCAGGAGAAATTGATTCTCGCACATGACCCCTAACCCCGACCCAAAAGTCAACCCGTGTCGACGCAGAAGACCCACAGACAAAAGACCCAAGGACAGAAGAACCACAGACAAAAGACCCACAGACAGAAGACCCACAAGGACAGAATACCCATAGACAAAAGACCCACAAATATTTTTTGTTTCCATTTTATTGTGCATAAATTTTGGCGCGAGGGATGTTGTTAGTTCTATTTGTTTTTCGCAATAAGGGGTTGATCCAACAACGGGAAAGTTGTTTCAATATTAGGAAAGGTAGTTCCAACAATCTGGAGGGTTGTTCCAAAAGTGTGGGACGATGTTCCAATGACAGGGTAGTTTGTTCCGACCACGGGAAAGAAATTCGCATCTGTGTCGCTAAAAAGGTAGAAAACTGACTTCTTGGCCTTTCAAAATTTCCAAAATTATTATCTGTGACGATGAAAGGGAAAGGTAGATCAAAGGGGTATTTAGAATCAAGGGGTATTTAGAAGCAAGGGGTATTTAGGATTAACTGGATTATAGCGAGAGTCACGAGAGTCAGTTAAGTCCACATAGAGGGATATAAAAGTATTAGAAGCGATCAAGGGAATTGGAGATATGCAAGGATAAGGGGATCTTTGGGATAGTAGAGATTATTTATATTTCTGAGTAACATGGAGGGATATCGGTGGATAAAAGCTGATTAGTGGTAAAAGCTTAAAAGTTTACATCCCTTGTAATTTCCAGACATATCCGATTTGCTGTTAATTTCCTTCTCCTAATTCCAGTTATAAACAATTCACGGATAAGAATAGATATCGGTAGATTCGAGATTTTACCCCTATATTCTCTATATCCCACGATATTCCTACATATCCCAATTAATCACCCGACTTTTCAAATCACTTTTTAATTAAATGATCTTTATAATAAATTTTTTTATATTTTAAAATTTATTAATTTTGTGCCTTGAGAAATTGGTAATCTTTTTCAGGAATTTCAAAAAATTTCTTTTAAAGTTTTAGTTTAAAAAATTTCTTGTGGGTCTTTTGTCTGTGGGTATTCTGTCCTTGTGGGTCTTCTGTCTGTGGGTCTTTTGTCTGTGGTTCTTCTGTCCTTGGGTCTTCTGTCTGTGGGTCTTCTGTCACTACGCCAGTCAACCAAGACCCCGGACCACGACATGCCCTGACCGGCAAACGCTGACCCCAACGATCCCGAACCCGAAGGCTCGGGGAGCCCTACTCAGTGCAAAAAATTTTTTTTTAGAATTTTAAAAGCCAAGAAACCATATTTCATTCCTTTCCAGCGCCGCAGGCGAAAATTTAGAGAATTTTATAAGGCCATAAGCCGAAAAAATTCACTTTTTGCTGAGCAAACAAAAATTGAATTTGGAGGTTGGAGGTGAATTTTGAATTTGGAGGTGAATTTTGGAGGTTTTGAGGTGAATTTTGGAGGTCCAAAAACCTATACCAGGCTCATAACCAGGGAAGGAGGGAGGGAGGGGGAATTCCCCACCCCCCTCTCGAAATGGGGAATAGGGATAAATTTGATGAGGAGATTGGGCAAAAAAGTGATTTTTTTGGCCTATGGCCTTCTAAGATTATCAAAATTTTCGCCTGCGGCGCTAAAAATGAAAGATTTTTTGCTTCATGGTCTTCCAAAATTCTCAAAATTTTCGCCTGCGGCGCTGAAATCAACTGGTCAGTTAACCGAGAGTTAACCGAGAAGTCGGGAATTTAAATTTTTAAAAATTCTCAAAAATTTTCAAAATTTTATTTTTTTCTCGGTATGATCCCTGATATGCAGCGTTGGATCGGAATTCCGATCTCTGCCTTCAGATTTTCGAACCTCCGATGTTCATAAGCAAGGTCCGTTTTGCTGCATGCAGTTATTACAGCATTATCTAACCATTACTCGAATTAAAATAAATTTGACCATTTTGAAAATTTTAGCCAGTCTGACCATTTTGAGAAAAATCGGATATATCCGCGGATATCCGCGGATGGATATGCCTAAAAGGTTGGACGGATACAAACGGATACGGATATTGACCTCACGGATATATCCGGATACGGATAGCAAAATCCGTATCCATGCACCAGTCTGTTTTTGACTACATAGTAGTTGATATTCAAAAAATTTTACAAAAAATTTTTGAAAAATTTCAAAATTTTTTAATTTATAGCAGCGTTTGCATGAAGCTCTTATAGACTTGGAGAATAAAGATAAAAGAGTGGATGCTTTATACGAGGAAATGGAATGTGATATGATCTTGTTGGGTGCTACAGCTATTGAAGATAAATTACAGGATGGAGTACCTCAAACAATTGCCGCATTGGCTGATGCTAATATTAAATTATGGGTTTTGACTGGGGATAAAACGGTAATTGTGATTTTATCAAATAAGCTCCCTTTCATACCCCAAAATAGTGATGATCAGTTTATAGGCCGTTGATTCAAGTAAGGATGGATGTACTTAATACAAGTTGTAAGACCCCTCAGGCCCCTCTCAGAATATCTTTGGGTATTGACACGATATGTATAAATTAGATAACTTCAAAAAAATCTAATTTTAAATTGACTAGTTGGCGAAAGTTTTAGGGAGTTATCGGATTATACATATTATGTGGAATTGAAACGATAGTTATAAAACACCAACTTTATTCTACATATATCCTAAATATAAAATTTACTTAATATATGAAAATCCAATAATTAAATCTACATAGGTATATTTTTTTAATTAGATTGAAAACGGTCAGCGGAAAAAATCTGTGTATTTTTGGATGGCGAGGATGTTAGTACTCGCCAAATTTGCTGTAAATTCGTTGGCTCTACCATATTGGATGATTCTTTTCAGAATATAGACCTTAAAGATTATTACGCTATTATTTTATTATAGGCATTAGATCCGGAATTTTGTACTGTATCGATTGTAATACCGGCAAAATTTTACCGGTCGGTATTCATTAACGTCTACAACCCGGGCTATTAAACACTAGATAAGCTTCATAAATCGTCAATTAGGTTCCTATTTACTAAGAACACGTACATAAAGTAGCCTCAAAAATATTCAAAAAATTAATTTAATTTTAAGGAAACAGCCATCAATATAGCCTTCTCTTGTGGATTATTAACCGAATATATGCGTGAGGTGTCCATTATCGACGGCAAGGATGAAAAGGAAGTTGAAGTTCAATTGAAGGATACTATAAGGCGTATGCAAAATGCTAAAGTGCCACAAGTGGGTTTTTTTGAATTTTGTGTTTTCCTACTTTCAAGTGTGTTGTGGAAATTTATAGCTTAATAGATATAGTAGAGCCTCATTATAGGATCCTCCTATATTCCTCTGATATCCGTTTAATCTCTCAGATCCTCTGGTATCTCCATAATACCTCTGTTATTCCCTTGATATCCTACTATATCTCTATAATTCCTCAAATATCCCTCAGGTGTTCCTCTGATACCCTCCAAAAATACTCCCAATTTAAGCTATACCTCCAGTGCTTCGAAATTTCGATGTTGCTCGTACTCTTACATCCTCGTACTTTTTACTATTTTGGCCTCGTACTTCGTACCTGCCCCATTTTTTGCTTGTACTCGTACTTCGTAACTTCGTAACAGGTACGAGTACGAGTTATAGTACGAATTATGTTACGAGCTTCGAAGCACTGTATACCTCATCCTATGAGGTACGCATTTTTTAGCCCGAAGTGTATTTCTTATAGTGAGGTCCGAGTGTATTTTAAAAAAGTGTTTTTAGAAAATTCATTCAATAACTTAACATTTTTAAAAATCATTTTATACTTACATTTTTAATATTTTTGAATTTTTTCCCTTTTTTTGAAAATTTTTACCCAAAAATTCAAAAAAAAATTTATTTTTTACCCTTTCCATAAACATTCCTGTCGTAGGAAAATTTAGCAATTGACAACATTCTACAACAACACAAAACAAAAAACATTACCAACATTTTACTCTTCCAACTTGGTTTTTGTAGCAAATGAGAACGGCCATTTAAATGTTGGGAAACTTAAAGAAAAAGAAACATTGTTGTCTAAACAAACAGAGAAAAAGAAGAGGCAGAAAAATAGAGGAAATGACGATCCGGAAAAACATTCCGGAAAAACATGCGAGAGTGTTGTAGAGACTATAGTAGAAGAAGAGAACAAATGTTCGGATGAATGTTTTGACAATGTTCAGAATTATATTGCCCAACAAATTGCCTTGTTGGAACAATGCGAAGTTGCGGAGCTTATAGAACAAGAAAAACAAATTTTGGAAGAAAATGAGAGAAGGAAGAGAAAATTAAAACAAATGAGAAACAGTAGAAAATCGCAACAAGTAAACGATGTTTTTGATGAACAAGAGAAAGAACATTGTTCTAAACTTTTTCTGAAAAAGTTTGCTTTTGATGAAGAAATAAGGCAGTTTAAGTGGATTACTGAGGAAGAGGAAGAAGGGGAGGATTTAAAAGAGGAGGGGAAGACTATTATATTTTTGGATGGAGAAGATAATGAAGAGATAATATTAAAGGATAACAATGTTGATGTGGAGGTGTTATAAATAAAATTTATATAGTTAAATGTGAAATCTCTGTCTTATAACATCCGTTTGTAACATCCGTCAGGAAATTTAAATAATGTATACAAGTTTTCTCTATGAGCGGATATCTCCTCCGTGGGGCATTTAGATACACTGAATTTATATTTACTTAATATATGAAAATGTAATAATTATTTCACTTATTTGTTAGATTTACTTGAATTAGATGGCAAGCTTTTCCAGGTATGAGTATTTTTGGATGGTGAGTCATTAAAACTCGCCAAATTTTCTACTGTTAGGTTTATTGTCGGAAGTAAAAGGGTGATCTCAGCTTTATTTGATAGGCTGATGACCCCCACTAAAGAGCTGTGCTAATAGAGTTGCAGTATTATTTGAGGAAACGCGGGTACTTATGATAACTCCAATTTAAGTACTTACGATATCCTGCTTGCCCATATCTGGATAGATAGCCTTGGGTGGAGATTTTAAGACAGAGGTTTTGCAATAATATGCTTGTTTAACTATGTATCAACGTCTAACCATCACTCACCTTGAAATAAATAAATTTCTACTAACGAAAGCTTATCTTTAACCCACGAAATTAGTATATACTCGCTATACACTAATCCTGCTTTTTCTAATTTATTTTTTAATTTAATTGTGTTGTGCTTTACACCTTACTTTTGCTTTACTAAAAAATTATTTTTTAAATTTTTTCTTTAAAAATTTAATTTAAGACAGTTGTTGGTGTCAGCAGCTTCTATTTACCTCCAAGAACTCCAATTCGGGAACTTTCCCCATCCCCAACAGAATTACCACAACATCCAAAAGATGCTTCTTCTAGACCTCTCTCCCCAATAATTACTTCCCCGACGACTGATAGACAACAAAGTCGAAGACCTACAGAAATGACAACTATATTCCCTGCTAGTTTGAGGCATGATGAAGGATTAGGGATTAATGGTTTGTTTGAGGGATATTTTAAAGATTATTAATCTGTCTGATCATGAACCTATCTCTCAGGGTTCATGATCAAACATCATGAACCTATCTCCTTACTGAACTAGAAAAATTGGAATATAACTTGAAAATTTCTAGAAAATTTGGGCATTAAGTTACTGTTGGACTCATTGGAAGGGGAACTTTCAGCTCGGATAGACTTCGGAAGACACACCTTTCCAAGATTAGATACAGTAATGTAAGGAAGACTAGAGCATCAGCTGGTGTTTAAAATCACTGCCAAAAGTCACATCATCGATGCTTGCCCCTGGCTAAACTTATATCTCTTTCTTCTATTCAAAAGAATTTTAATATTTCCTTTACTTAAGGAACTAGCAACGTTTTGACTGCAAGATCTGAACATCCAGGCGATAATTTAACGCCAACTCTGGCTGGGCCCACCAGTGATGATTTAAAAGAAGGAAGTGGTGGTTATGCTCTCGTAATTAATGGGGAATCATTGGTGCATGCATTGAAGACACAACATGAAAAAATATTTTTGGAAATTGCAAGGAACTGCACGGTTGGGGGGAAATTTTTTTTTGAGAATTTAAAAAAAAAATTTCAAAAATTTTTTAAGTCAGTTATTTGTTGTCGAGTAACACCCCTGCAGAAAGCCAAAGTAGTCGAGTTGGTAAAGCGAAATATTAAAGCTGTTACTTTGGCAATTGGTGATGGTGCTAATGATGTTAGCATGATAAGAACTGCACATATTGGAGTTGGGATTTCTGGTAAAATTAAAATTTTTACCGGGAAAATAATAAGTAGACGGCCTGACAAAAATAATTTACCTAATTAATAGCTTGTTTTCAAATTCTCTTAAGTAATCCTTTAATTCGCCTCTCAATAGATACATATTTTATCATTGCCATAGTTAGAATCGCTAAATTCACCGAGTTTTTAATCTCAATTAGCCAAGCAATAAAGGCTTGACTTGCAAAAATAAACTTCGAAAATATGGCGGATATCTTATTTGCAAATAAATTTAAATCCACATTTAATCAATATTAATCGAATTAATTAATATTATGCACATGCCACTTAACAAATATAAAAAAAAATAAGCCTGGCCTTCGAACTCTTACTATTATCTATAGAATGATAGGAACATCGTTAGGATGTCATATTTGCTGTTTTTAAGTCTACTTTTATTTAAAATTTATTGAATTAATTAATATTACGCTAATGAATCTCAATGAGGCTTTCTCCCCATAGCACGGAGGGCACTCTTAAGTGATTTCTTTATTTAGACAGCCCATATCAGAAAGTTATAACAAGATTGATAATTTTGCTTTATAGGCCATGAAGGAATGCAAGCTGTTCTATCATCAGACTTTTCAATTGGACAATTTCGATATCTAGAAAGGTTACTTCTCGTGCATGGAAGACAGTCCTATCTACGAATGTGCAAATTTCTTCGTTATTTTTTCTACAAAAATTTTGCTTATACACTTACTAATTTTTGGTATTCCTTCTTTTCTGGATATTCTGCTCAGGTTTTTTCCAAAGAAAAAAATTTTAAAAAATCTTTAAAAAAATTTTCAAAAAAAATTTTTTCTTTCCTTCAGACAGTCTATGATCCTGTGCTCATTTCCCTCTATAATCTTCTATTTACGGCTATGCCTGTGTTGGCTATGGGAATTCTGGATCAAGACGTAAATGATGAATATAGCCTTAGATTTCCTCGTCTTTACATTCCTGGCCAATTCAATCTTTTCTTTAATATGCGAATATTTATTTATTCTGTGATACATGGAATGATTAGGTATAGTTTAGTTAAAGTTTAGCTTTTGGCTGTTAGTTATGTTTCTGAAACAAAAATAACATTAAGTAAAATCAGAGAGACATATGAACATTAATTTGTTCCAAATTTTTAAAAACATGTTTTTAAAAACATTAAACATGTTTTTCCAAACTTGATAAAACTTTTTCAAGCCTAATTTTACAAACAAGCTTAATTTTACGAACTTAAGTTTGTTTTGTTTGTTAACTTCAAACTTGTGAACTTATGTTTATTACCTTAAGGCTTGAAAATTAAACTTTTAAGCTTAAACTTGTTAAGTTAAAAACCTGCAACTTTGGTTCCAAACTTTAAGCTAGACTTGAAACTTTAAAAACTTGAAACTTTTTTTTCAAAACTTGAAACTTTAAAAATTACTTAACCCAGTCAAGTCTATGGACTTAAGTATTAATATTCTTTCTTCAGTTCACTTGTCCTTTTCTTCGTCCCATATGGAACCCTTTACAACGCTGTTAGTTTTACTGGGCGTGATATGAATGACTACTCAATTTTGGCTTTTACATCCTTCACAGCTTTAGTTTTGGTAGTTAATGGACAGATTGCTTTTGATACTTCTTATTGGACTTGGATTAATTGGTTTGTTGTTCTTGGTTCTGTGGCTGTCTATTTTGGTGTTGTTGTTACTATATATCAGGGTAAGTATTTATATTTTTAGTCGAACTTAGTTGTCTAGATTTGCTAAGGTTAGTCTTCAACTCGTTTAGGAGAACATTTTTGGGGGACGAGGATGCGGGAGAGGAGAGGGATTCCATGTAGGGAATCGTGGTCAGGGACCAACCCTAAAGTACACTCATGGCATTTGACAAATCAAATAAAGGAGTAGATTATCATCTCCATAAAAATCTTTTATATACTTTAGTTCTCCCAACCCGTTGGCTTTACGGGTATGTTAGCCTTATCAATGTCGATGTTTTTGCTAGAGCTGTCGCCTTTCCAGGATTTTGGCTTTCTTTAGGTGAATAATTTTAAAAAATATTTCCTTAATTAAGGATAATTTTAAAGCTTTAATTTGTGCCATTTTGCTTTTACCAACACTCGGAAACAGATTTTTCTGGTTTGACGCCCACCCTTCCTATGCTGACAGGCTTAGAGTAAGGCATCGTTTATACGGAGAGGAAAAAGCTGCAAAGCCTTCAACACCTGCAGCACCTCAACATGCCTTACCCCCTAGAGGGAGAACTTCTAGATGGAGTTCTAAACAAAGAGATTTACGTTCTGGCTATGCTTTTTCGCACTGTGCCGGTTTTGGGGAGTTAATAGCAAAGGGAACGCTTTTCAAAAATTTGGAGAATCTGCGTATTCCGTCTTTGTGAGTTTAATAATTTATTGGAGATTAATCGGGAAGCATTCGAGTTTCTTTGTATCCCAGATTTCTAAGTGTAGTCTGAGTCAGAATTGATCGGAATTACGATCTTCGCTTTCCAGTTCTGAAGAGTTACCCTCTGCCCACTTCAAGATTATAACCTTATAACTAGGGTTGGACAAAACCGTTTAACTAAACGTTTTACGGTAAACGGGTTTTTAGTAAAATTAAACGGAAGGGTATACGGGTCTTAGATAACCGCTGTGACCGGTATACGGTTTTTTCAAAATTAAAAAGTTTTGTGCAACCCTGCTTATAACGGTTGAGAGTTTTGGAACATGTAGAAGCTTTCCTCACATTTTTGGATAAGCTTAAACCTAATTAATCTTCTTTGAATTATCCTTCTTCCTTTTACTCTCAAAAATACTTCTTTTTAGCCAACATAAACAACAAATCCATCCAACAGAAACTAGCAGCAATACAAGTGGGAATAATGATAGTAGTAACAAATCTACCCGCCGTTTTACTGTTTTTAATGGAGGTGGAGGACATTTGCTAGATTCTTTCCGTAATGCTTTACATGATCGTCAACATCAAAAACCTGAAAATGGGAATAATGGTGATTTTTTCATTCTTTAATAAACACCCATATCTTTTACTTATCTAATAATTAATTTATTTCTGCCTATCTGACATAAATTAGAGTAGCACGAGGTCGTGGCTTTTTGAAAAAAAAACCGTCGCAGAGGATCGCCGAGGTCGGAAAAGCCGAGATAGAGTCCAAGGGGCAAATTTTGGTGAGGTTCGAGGATTACCAAGTTTCTAAGTTTTTTAAGAACCTCTATAACATTTCAAAATCCAATTTAATTTACTAAATTTTATCAAAAATTCACTAAATCATTATCAAAATAATCTGTTAAATATGATTAAGTAGTTGTCTCAAGCATCAGTTTAGTTGTCTGATAAGGACGAAAATCAATATTTCGGCGCAGACCTGGCTTAACTTTAAATAAATCAGAAAAAATTTGTATGGTAGAACCATCCATTCAAAAATATGTATAATAAATGCTCTGTCTGCAACCAACATAACCATTGTATTTAATATAAATTCCAATAGACTTGTGTATTCTTAATTATTGCATTTTTATATATTAAGCAAATTTACAAATAGTAGATGAAGAGAGTTAGTGTTTTATCAATATCGTTTCATGTCCGCCCGATATAATTTGTGTCAAATCTGAAAATATTCCCATGTTGATCCTTAAACTCTCGTTTCAAGTGCATCTGGTCATATCTTGTCCTTACTAGTTTACCAAACCGTTATCTCTAATAGTAGGGTTATATCAGGAGTTAATTTATCATAATCACAATTACAGTTTTATCCCCAGTCAGAACCCATAATTCAATATTTGCATTAGCTAGTGCTGCAATTGTTTGTGGCATCCTGTAATTTATCTTCGATAGCTGTAGCACCCAACAAGATTATATCAAATTCCCTTCATGTAAACGCTCCTTTAACTTAAAAAGTTTGAAAATTATTTGAAATTTTTTTTAATATTTTAAATATCCACAGATATACAATCAATACAACTGTTTCCCAAATTTGGCGAGTCTTTATTAACTCACCATCCAAAAATAAACATTCTATTTTTATAGAGCTACTAGCTTTCAATAATTATAATAAACTTAAGTAAAATAATTATTGCATTCTTATATATTAAGTAAATTATACATTAAATGAATTACTTAAAAATTTTTTTTGAATAATTTTCAAAAATTTTTCAAAAGATTAAAAAAACTCTAACGAGCCATTTTTCACAATTTTCCCCATCAACAATTTTATACGCCACACAAAGTGTTCTTAAACCATCAGTTGCAAATTTATCCAAATGTTGGAGTGTTGCTTGACGTAATAATTGGCTTGTATCTTTCTCACTAAGCCTTTCCATTATCATTGTATCAGCTCCGTTGCAATAAAGTCTAATTTGATTGTTTGGTGTCCGAACAAGCACAGACATGCGTTTACGGACATTGTCAAAATCCAGGATATGCAAGGCGTCGTAGGTCTGAAATTGGGGAAGGAAGGGGTGATAAAGGCGTCTCTCCCATCCTAACAAATAGAGTAGAAATTGCTGGATGGTTGAATGCTGCCAGTCTTCAACAATTTGGCGTTTAAATGACAAAGTACCTAAGCCATGAAAATTTGGAGTCAACTCTGACTCCATCCAAAAATATCAAATATAATTGGCCTATTCATGGTGAATTTAGAAAATTAAAATAGAGTTAGATTAAATTATTATTGAATTCTTATATATTATGCATATTCTCTTATAATTCTAAAATTTGCTTTCGTTGTTTCCAATGTTTATTATTTTATTTTGTCTTTTAAATCTTTCAAAAGCTATATATGTAGGTATATATTTGTGAAAATAATTTGTTTTTTCCTCATAAAGAGGATGAATTTCAATACAACCTTCAAGGTACTAGTCAGAACCAGTCTAGAACCAGGTTCATTTTCGATTTGGCAAAGTCCAAATAGAATCCCGCTTCGACCACGTGCAACCCTACTTAAAAGTCATCCACCTGCTTTTAAAATTTACTTTAAAAAATTAGTCAGAATTAGAGACCGGACTTGAGTGATCGATCGATAATATCGGTATCGATAATATCGACATCGATATATCGTATCGATTCGGTCTCTAGTCAGAATGACTGACTATTGGAATAACTAAATTTTGATATTAATTATGTAGTAACAATTTACTTTATCAATTCTTAAAGGTAAAGAATCCTCCTTGAATGTTTCTGAAATTCCTGAAGAAACACCCAACACTACCAATAATAATTCCATTGCCGTAACAAAATTTTCCCCAAGCCTTCCATCAAATATAAGCACAACAACTACTTTGTTGGCAGAAAAGGATGGAGGAGGATTAAACAGCTTTAGAACAAATAATTCAACTCTTTCTGGTTCTGGAACTAGTCAAATAACTTCAAGTTCAAATTCAAACCCTTCTGAAAATATGATAGGGCCTATGATTACACAAATTCCGGTAATTTACTTTATTAATAGTTAAACCACTTGGTCATAATTTTACCTTTAAATTAAATTTAAATGACAGTTTGGTTTCCTCAGAACAAATTTTGGATTATTAGAGTTAATTAGAGTTCCCCAAAGGCGGTCGGAGGGAAGGATGATATTGCTTAACCACTTTGTCAGGCTCTTAGCCGATCAAACAGCTTTTGAATTATAGTTTACTAAAAACAGCAACTAAGCTGATTCTCCCTATTTTCCTGGGTGTTTTAGTCATCTCTCTGGCAAAAAGGCACCTCTCTTCAAAAAATTTTTCCGATCGGGTTTTGGGTAACCCGTGACATCCCTGCTGTGTATCTAGTAGTATCTTAACTAATTTCAGGTTACTTCATCGAATAATACAGATCAAACTGAAAGAAATCACCATCAAATGCTACAAGCAAATAGCTCTTCTGTGCTCGTTCCTATGCGTGTGCCAAGTCCAGATAGGATTAATACAACTCATTCTTTGGTAGTAAATGCAGATATGGACGATGAGAAGCCTTTGCCTAGCGATTGGTTCTTAAAAATTTTCTTGAATTTTTTTAAAATTTATAAGAGAACGAGAAACTAGAAAAATCAGACTTAGACAAGATCTCGTTCAAGAATTTGGAGTTATCGAGATTTTTGAAAATATTGGTTTCGGATCACGATCTTGCCTAAAACCTTGGCTCCTGTCCAGATTACGCGTCCAATCTAATTTTATGTGTTCATCACATTTTTAAGTAACCGGTTCTTCATTTTAGACCAATCGTCCTTATCGTGCGGGAGTAACATAACTCTGATTGAGAAGATCTCTCTATTCCCTTGGATTTTATGGTACTAAAATGAAGAACTGAGTACTTAAAAATGTGATTGGACGCATAAAATGGGATTGGACGCGTAAACTTTGGATGCGTAAAGGTGCCATTGGACGCGTAATTTGATAAGAACCAAAATCTTTTCCTCTTCTCAATTCAATTTTATATATCTTAGGTGTCACAATCCAGATGGCACTTTATACATTCCTGACAGACAAATAACAGAACAAATCCCTTCAAAACAACACCTAATAGAAATACCCGTTCAAATCGCTGGAGGAAAGAATAACAACAAATTTGTCAGTAAAAAGGGCAAAAAGACAAGTTTTGGAGAAAATGATGGAAACAGCAAAAGTTCTTCTGTAAGGAAATTTTTTTAATTGGGCTGACTCGAGACCGGAGGTCACTACAAGTCCAAAATCAAAAAAAACCCCATAAAATAGTCCAGTCAAGACCAGGACTGCACGCAATTAAAAAATTCTGCAACTCGCAATTGCAAACTTTAATATAAAATTATTAAATTACTTAATATGTAAAAATACAATTAGTGTTTTATTTATAATATATTATTTTTTAAAAAGTATTGTTTAACTTGTAATGTTTCAGTTGTTATTTTTGGATAGAGAGTTAGTTAACTTTCTAAAAATTTTTGACAATTGACATGTTGACAAACAGATTTTGAAAACCGGGAGGCGCGAAACTTTAATGAGTGGAATTTTTAAAGATCTGTTGATCGAAGAATTTCTTTGTTTTCAGCGCCGCAGCGAAAATTTGAGAATTTGGAAGATCAAGAAACCAGATTTTTTCCATTTATTGTGAGCAGAGATGTTTCGAAACAAGAAAATCTTCGAAAATCGAAAGAAACAAACCTCGATCATCGAAATCGAAATTTCGAAACAACTCTGATTGTGAGTGTATTTTCGCAAAATTTCGTAAAAATTGCGGTGAAACCGTGAAAATCCGCAACTCGCAATTGCAAAAACCCCCGCATTTTACGCAATCCGCAACTCGAAATCCGCAATTGCGTGCAGCTCTGGTCAGAACAAGGGTTCTAGACCAAGGATGGGCCGTACACATTGCTTTAGGGCAGAGATGGGGCGTAATGCTTTTAAAAACAAGAAAACGGAAAAATAAAAAAATAACAAAGCGAAAGTAGATTCTGCGGACGGTAGTAGAAAGCCATCTCTGCCCTAAGGCAACGTGTAATGCGCTGGACAATTAATTTTATTCAGTGCATTTTAGTATATGTATTCCTAGCCTGGATCCAACCAGATAAACAAATAAATTAAAAATTTTAAGGAAGGGAATATAAGAAAACCAATAGCCATTGAAATAGAAAAGCAACGTCAACAACAAAGATTATTTACTGGAAAACACAGAAACAACAACAATCAAAACCACCAACAAAAAGAAAATGAAAGCAACAAAACAAGTTGGAATAACGAAAGATGGAAATTATAAATTAAATTAGTCTTTAACAGTTTTTTTCTTCACCCAAATGCTTTATTAAATTTCAATTAAACACTTGTATTTATTAAATAAATTATTATATATTATGTATTTTTATTCTGATTTTTGTATTTTCTTTTTTGTGTTTTGTAGTTTTTAATAATTCTGATTATTTTTATATTGTGATAAAGATTATGATTTTTATAATTTTTAGCCTTTCCGATTTTCTAAAAAATTCTGATTTTTTTAAAAACCAAAATTTTGTAATTATAAGGATTCTGATTTTTAAATCATAGTTTTTTCAAGAAAATAACAGACTTGGTATTTGTCAGAATTTGTGTCGTCCCAATTCTATTATAGAACAAACCTGGATAGATAAAAATTAAAGTTGGACAATATCGGTTTTAAAACCGGAATTTTAATATGTTTTTGGACAAATAAAATCTATTTAATATATAAAAATATATTTATCTTTTTAATTAAACATATATTAAACGTGTAGCCTAAGCCTCCTTTCTCAGTGTGATACTATTTATTTTTGAATAGGGAGTCTTAACTCCCTAAATATTAGCAGAAATATGCTTGTACTAAATTTTCATAATTAAGAGTTATTATTTGGATCGTTTAATTAGCTTACCGCATTTTCTCTAATTGAGCGGAAATGCATTTATTATCTTTAATTTCTCTCTTTTCACTTTAGGAACAGTTTAACAACTTAATTTTAAGAAAATGAGTGATTCCGACATTGATGTTGTGAATGTTAGTAATTCTGAAGAAGACCCAGATCTAAGCATAACAAAAAATGTCACCGTACACAATAGCTCAGACTTCAAGCGATGTTTCTTTGGCGTTTTGATTTTATTTAATGAATAATTTTTTCCTTCATTTGAACGGCCTTTGAGACGGGATTGAAAAATAGAACCTCTATTAGAGAAAATATGGTATATCAGAAAATCAGAATTTTTTATTTCTAAAAATTCTGATGTATAAATTTACTCTTCAAAGGCAAGAATTTATTCAAAATATATAATATGTAGAAATCAAAAAATGAACGAAAAAAGTGAGTGGCCATAAACAAGGACAATACAAAAATACCATGAAAAAATAAGTGAACAAAAGTTATTGTAAATTACACAAAAATTGTCTAAACAAATCTACTTTAAAAACTGTGAGCAGCAGTGTTTGGGACACTTTTTCTAACAAAAATCAGAATTTTATTAAAATCAGAATTTTTTCTGATAATTCCGAAAACTCAGAATTTTTGATCAAGAAAAATCAGAATTCCGAAAAATCAGAATTTTTCTTATAAAAATCAGAATTCTAAAAAATTTGAATTCTGAAAAATCATAATTTATTCAAAAATCAGAACTTAAAAATACATAAATTCTGCCATTTTGCCCAAAACACTGATTAAATAAAAAGAAAAAATTGAATAAATGCTTAATTCTTTAAAAATGTATTTTTTTACATTAATCAAAATGAGGTCAAAAAATATTTATAAAAAATTCAAAAAAATTAAGTGAAAGTCCATTAAATACAAATCAAGGCAAGAAAAGACATTGTTTATAGCCGGGTATGTGTTACGGCAAGAATTGATTTAATAAAATACATAAAATTGGAGCCTGAGTATTTAAATAAATAAAAGTATAAATTGTAGTTAGGGATGACTCTGATTTTGAACTGAAAAATAAATTAAGAAAATCAGAATTTTCGAAAATACAGAAATCAGAATTTTAGGATAAGAATATTTCAGAAATTCTGATTTTTGTGTTTCTTACTTTTGTGTTTTTAAAAGAAACCAGAATTTTGAAAAATACAAAAATCAGAACTTTAGTCATAATAAAATACAAAAAATCACAATTTTAAAAAGACAAAAAATCAGAATTTTAGAAAAAAAATATTTAAAAATTCTGTTCTGTGTTTTGTATTTCATATTTTTGTGTTTTTAAAGAAATCAGAATTTTTAAAAATACAAAAATCAGAATTTAAAATCGGTCATCCCTATATAAAGTATAAAAACATGGGAAAATCAGGCGACACGCTTATTTATATAAAATACATTAACTCGGAATTCAATAAAATACATACATAAAGCATACACAATTAGAACAAAAATTTTCTCAGTTAACGTGATAAATAATGTTTAAAAAATATATACTAACAGAGTCAACTCCCATATAATGAAACCTCGTTTATAACAGACTCCCCCCACGGTAGGAACATTTTTTCTGAAAATTTCTGAAACTTTCAGAAATTTTTTTAAAAATTTTTTCTTCGTGTTCATTATAGATAAGAGTTGACTTTAATCAAAAAATTAAAAAAATCCATTCATCAATTTTAAAAAATTCAAAAATAATTATTTAAACCAACACACTCCTCCTCCCTTATTTATTCCTTACTCCCTCCATTCACTTCCTCTTCATTCCCTTTAAAATCAGAATTTTGTTTCTCGTTCCTTTCAACTTCAAAAACATCGTCAGTCTGTGTTTGAACACTCACAAACACTCTTTTTTGCTTCTTCTTTTTCTCAGCTTTTTTGGTTGTTACAGTACTACTGTATTCACTCATTTCTTCAGTCTCTTTTTTAAGTTCAGCAGGTAAAGAGGCTGCAGCCTTGCTGGAAAGCCTAGAAATATTTTTGAAATTTTTTTGAGAATTTTTAAAAATTATTGAAAAGGAAATTCTTGGTGCTTTGGTATTATCTCCGCATATGTCCGCACTTTTTGTCCGCACTTTTTGTCCGCAAATTTTTCTCTGCAGATTTTTGTCTTTACCTTCTTTCCTCATTCCATAAAGATTAAAATGGTCCAGGATAAAAGTGTGAAAGTAAATATTAAAACAATTTTAAATGTCTTAATTGATTTAAAAATTTAAATTTTTTAATGTATAGATATTTTCTTGTTTAATTTGCGGACAAATATTTGCGGAAATGTGGGAAGATAATAAACACAGTACCAAAAAAATTTTTCGAAAATTTTTAAAGTATTTTTTGGAAATTTTCAGAAATTCCAAAATTTAAACAAAATTTCTAAAAAAATTCTCATCACTTATAAACAATATCATCCACATGAGCCCCCTTTCTTTTTATTGTGTTGCTTAGAAAAGGAGTAGATTGAATTGAAGAAAAGTCCCCCAAATCACTGCTTGATTGGACTGAAGCTGTCCCTCCATTTATTTTCCCTCTTTTTGCCTTTTTTGGAGGGATTGAAAGGAATTGGTTTAGTCGCTCTTGAAGGTTTTGTTGTTGTTGGCTATTTTGTTGTGTTTGTTGAGATTTTTGAAGTATAGCTACTAATAGAGCTGTAGATAATGATTGTTGTTGGGAGTGTTCGTTTGGAGTAGAATTAACTAAATTGTTTAAAAAATTTATTTTTAGAATTTATCCCCCTTTTTGCCTAATTTTCGGAGTCATGATCAGAGGTCGATCGGAAATGACGAAGGTGCCGGAAATCGGAACTGTCGAAAATCGGTAATGGCTCAAAAGTCGGAAATCAGCTCTAATTTTCGGAAATCGAAAGAAAAAAACGTCGGAAATTGGAAGTCGGAGATCAGAATTCCGATCGACCTTTGGTCATAAAAAAAGGAATACTACAATGACATAGGTAGTTGTCCCAATTATGGTTGAAATTAAGAGACCGGACTGGGAGAGTCTTACAAAAATTAAGATCATATCTCGAAATATCTCAAGCTAAATAAACGTGATTTTTGTTGATGATCTCGTTTCAGTCAGTACCTATAGTTGAAATAACCCGGCACTGCCCCAAAGAGTAAAGAGAGTCATTAGGTAATAAATAAACTTGAATGGCTTGGCTCGATTAAGAATTTTTTGAAAAAGGAATAACCAATGACCCTATTGAGGCCTATTTCAGACTTCAAAGAGGTCTCAGATCTTTCTCAAAAAACTACAACTGAAAACTGAGAGAAGCCACCTTTGCTTATTTTCTACCCCAACCAATCTTCAAAATTTATTTTAAAATAAAAATTCACCAATCTTTCCAACTTGATTAAATGCCGAAGACTCTCCACCATCAGAAGGAGAAGAGAAAGACGAAAACGAACTCGTATCAATATTAATAGAGCTACTATTACAACAATCAGAAGAAGTACACAAACTACTCCCTATTCCACTACTATTGTTGCTTTTAATAGAAGAAGAAATGTTTGGGGAATATGGGGAAGAAGAAACATTTGTTTGAACAACATTTGTTGAAGAAACATTTGTTGGGGAAACATTTGTTTGGGAAACATTTGTTTGAACAACATTTGTTGTCGAAACATTTGTTTGGGAAACATTTGTTGGAAAAACATTTGTTGGGGAAACATGTTGTTGTTGTGTTGTTGTAATTAAATTGTCAACAGAATGTTGTTTTGGAAACAAAACAAAGTTTTGTTGTTGTTGTTGTAAATTATTAAATGTTTGTTGTTGTTGTTGAGAAAATTCTGATGTTTGAATAAAACCAGAATTCAAACCAGAATTTCCCCCATTTTCTTCTCCTCCCTCGTTTAAATTTAAGTGAGGATTATTAGCTCTAAGAACACCAGATTCACGCAATAATTGTTCACGGACAGAATCGTCGGCTACTAAAAAATTTTTTTTTAATTTTTTGAAAATGTTTTGAAAATTTTTTTTACTATTTTTCAGAGCTTTAAGATATTTTGCGTGTTCATATATTTTGTGTTCTGCAACATGACAACTTTTCAGGTGTCGAATCATTCCGGTTGTGCTGAAAAATAAAAATTTTGATTAGAATTCGAGGGGGTTTAATTAGAGAGAAGAAAGGGACGATCATAAAGAATCGTACAAAACACTCCAAAAAATACCAATCTCGATAACCAGTAATTTGTTCGAGATCTAGTCTCGGTCCGTCTTCTTAACAGCGAGTTTACTGGGTTTTAGGAGCCAGAATATGCTCAGGTTTGAATCAGAGGACCCATAAAAATTCTATTCGAGTGCTCAAAAGATTGGTTTTTTGACTAGATGATACCCTGTTACTACAGCTAGCCTTCAACTCGATTTTCTAAAAAAGACAAGAATATTCCTAAAATTAGGCAATTAATAGTCATCGCGACCCTTACAATTTCTTTTTTAAAAATAATTTGCCTGCTATTAGTAGCTTTAATAGTTTTTTGACAAATAGAACAAGTAGCAGCCTTTTCTCCATTCGGTCTTTCCGAGAAGAACCGCCAAACTTCGGCTGTTTTGGCAGAAGAACCTCCAACACGTGGACGGCGTTGAATAGGTCTTTGAGTTGTTTTGACATTTTCAACTTGTTGTTCTGATTGTTGGGTTTTTTCAATGTTTTCGTTCTGATACAGAAAAAGAATGTTTTTGTAAAAAAGTTTTTGAGTTTTAAAAAGGGATGTTTTTAGGATGTTTTTTAAGATGTTTTTAAAACATGAATTAATAGGGGTTGTAAAACAAATTTATGGGTGTTTTTAAGTTTGTAAAACCTCAATGTTTTTAGAGGCTTTTTACGGCTTGGTGAATAAGGCTGGCGGATCCGAACCCGAAAAAGAACGGATATCTATATATATTTCGGTTCGGATATCCGAAGATCACCAACTATCCGCCAACCTTAGAATATACCATTTGGTCTTTCCGA
Organism: Meloidogyne enterolobii; assembly: GCA_963681835.1. NCBI lineage: Eukaryota > Metazoa > Nematoda > Chromadorea > Rhabditida > Meloidogynidae > Meloidogyne > Meloidogyne enterolobii. Next base: position 3,550,559 of record CAVMJV010000008.1, read on the forward strand.
AAAAAATGTTTCAAGTTTCAGAGAGTTCTAAAGCTTAACACTACTAGGGCGTCGACTCATCCTTAAACCTCTCTCCTATTCCTACACTTTAAAATTAAAAACTTTTTTTCCCAAAACCACACCTCTTCCTGCCCTTCCTCAACATCTTCTTCATCCATAACAATAGAAGGATCAACCAAAAATTTTTCTTCATCCTCCCCCTTTTCTCCATATAAATTTTGATGTTCTGGATGTTGTAAATGCCTTTCTGGACTGTCCGTACCAGTCGAACTATTTTCTTCTTTAATTTGGGGGTAACCAACAATATTGTTTTGATTTCCAATTGCTAAATATTTAATTTATTATTTACTTTTTATTTAATTTAATGTTTAGAGCAGATTTGCTGTTTATGTACCAGTTAAGAACTAACCGTTAAGAATCATCTTACAGTTAACAATAATCTTTCGAATTGAAGTTTAGCTAACGGGAAGCAAGTGAACTTAATTATGACCTTTTGAAGTCGTCGACTGGTTAACCCCATGAATGATGGATATTTTCAATAATATCAACCGATGAATATTTATTAAATAAACAACATTCAGGAGGATCAATCGAGATTGATAGATATATTTTTACAAAATACGTCAGGATTATTTAAAAATTCCAAATTTTACATATTAAACATAAAAAATTTTTAAATTCACATTGTTGTCGAAGCAAAAGTCCAGCATTATTTATTTGATTATTGGAAGCAGCTGCTACAGCATTTCTTATTAATTGTTGAACTGCTGTTGCAAAATTGAAAGCTGGTGGTAGGCGAAATTCGGGAGGTGGAGAAAGATTCTAAGTCAATTGAAAAAAATTAGTTTAAGTCTAAATTTTGTTCAATGGAAATCTAGAAGGAACTATGCTTCTGCAATAATGACTTATTAAATTAATTCCCCGCAACAACCTACTAGCTTAAAAAAAGACGGCTAAATTTACGCGTGGCATGCCAAACAAGCTAATTTTTCAAATTCTTAAAACACGCCAGACACTAACTGCAAAATCCGAGAAAATTAAAAAAAAAAGTTGTGCGCCAAAAACGCAACGCCAAAACGTCATGGCGCACATCCTTGCTTCTAGCTAAAGAAAACTTGAAGAAAATAAACTTAAAACTTGAGTGAAACGAACTTGACATAATAAACTTGGAAACTTACAAACTTAAGACAAATAAAACGAACTTAATTTAAGTTTGTAATCTTAAGTTTTAAAGAACCCCCCCAAAGAAACTTAAATTTCCATAAAAAATATTTAAACAGAAAAAAGACAATTTTACAACAACCGATAACTGCATATTAGCAACAATAGCAGCCAAAGACGGATTTGAAGCAGCCTGGTTTCTAGCCGCCAAATTAGCCAATAAATATTGCAATTGTGGAGGGGGATAAGTAATTTGCTGTCCAATATTGTTATTTTCATTTAACAAATTTTGTTGGGTGGAAGAGGAGGAAGAAGAACTTCCAGGGTCAGATAAGGGTGTAATTGAAGAATTATTTTGTTGATTGGCAGTTTGCATTTGATGAAAGAAAAAAATATTTAAATAAATTTTTTGAAATGGTCGGATAGACCGATCTAAATATTTAAAAGATTTTTTAGTAGTTAAGATTTTTGAGAAAAACAAATTTTTGAACAGAATCCAAGCTTTAAAAAATTCGAGTTGTAATTTACTTAGGTAGGGTGTGTCTTGGGACTAACAGAATAACACAAGGAATAAAATAAAATTTTTAGCACAAGAGTAAATGCAAAAATATCCAGAGCTGCTTCGAAAGTTTGATTTTCGACTTTCGGAGATTTTTTGGAACAGCTCTAAGTCAAGATTGACCGCCTAATGGATGTTTCTGATCTAGACCCACATGAATAACACGAATGTTTCGCGAAGCAAAAAATTAAAAGTTTGAGAAAATATTTTGCTACTGGGAAACAAAACTTCAAAAAATACATGTTTGTAATCTTGACTTTAAATAAAACCTGAATTTTCAAGCTTGAACTTAAATAAGTTTTATTTTGATATCTTAAACTTAAATAAACTTGAACATCCAAGTTCAAGCTTGAACTTAATAAACTTAACTTAAATAAACTTGAAATTTCAAGATTACAAACTTGGAAAACTAAAAAAAAATTAATCAAATTAAAACAGCATAAAAATCAAAGATTATTCTTTTAACTGGATTTAAAAACAAATTTTCACTTTTAGATTAAAAACAGACGCAACAATAAAGCAGATAAGCGCGCAATAAATATTTATACAAGTAGTGGTTTTTATTTAAAAATGAGAAAGAGGAGAATCGGGAAAACTAAAAAAACTAAAAAAAGCGACTGGAAAAGCAGACAGAAAATCGTGTTCAATAATTTGCCAATGGAAAGGGAATGGACGAGAGAATAATTTTAAATAAGTAGAAAAATTAATTTTGCTCAGGAAAAAAAAGGTGTGAGGGCAAATGGAAAGTCCCTCCCACAATATTTAATGTCAATATATTCATCCTCTTGATTAAAATCAGAATTTTGAAAAAAAATTTTAGTCACGAGAGAATTGTATAAAAATAGAATTTAAATAAGTTTATGTAGACCAAATGAGAATAATTGGCAGGTTGACCATTTTGAAAATAATAAACTTGGAATAAAAATAAAACTTAGAAACTTGGACAAACATAAGGGAACTTAAGGGATTGAACTTAAATTAAAAATAAACTTGAAAACTTAAAAACTTGTAAGCTTGAAAAACAAATAAAAACAAACTTAATTTAAGTTTGTAATCTTAAGTTTTAATAAAATAAACATAAAAATTAAACTTGCTCAACAAAACATTGCTAAAAACAACAAAAACATTCTCTATGTTTTGTTGTAAACGGAAGCTATTTAATATATTAAATTATATTCTTTTTGATATAAGAAAAGCAACTGATCATGTTTAAATATGGGGCGCATCTCCGAAAAGAAGGAACGCTTTTGCTTTAGCTCATCCGAACGGGCGAATTATGCAATGAATTTGGGGGAAAAGAAGAAAAGAGAGGAGGACTACTAACTCTCCAAAAAAGAGAGATGTTCGCGCCTGTCTTGTCTTCAAAAAGCTTTTTCTTGTTTTTATAAAAAATAAGAGCAAAATAAGCAAAAATACGAGCATCAAGCCAAAAATGTGTGCCCAGAGAGCCTTATCTCATATTAAAAACAAGAAAATTTGGGGCGTGATCGCGCAGTGATTTCGCTGCGCATTCACATATAACTTGCAGCAAAGTCAGGCCGAAGGCGATAAAAATGTTGTTGAAGAAGCTCTTATGTAACAATAAAAACAAGAGGTGAGTGGAGTAGATATCTCAATATTTAGACAAAAATTGAAGGAGAAATAATTAAAAAAAACTTGTTAAAGAGACCAAAAATCTTGATAAAAATGAAGAAACAATTTATTTTTTGCTTGCATATGTAGAAATATGTAGAAATGTAGAAACAAAAATTTACATCTTAGAATAGCGTGTATGGGTCCAGAACATGATAATATTTAATAGAGCCTTACACAAATAAAAAAGGATCTCAAAATCATGTCGCAGTCAAATCAAAAAATCGGAATGAAAAAAGAAGCAATTATCAGAAATGTCATGAGGCGAGAAAAAAGTCGGGAGGGTTTTTGAACCGGCTTTCGGTTCAATAAAGTCGGAGTTTCTCATATTTAGGGTTTCGAGTAACCCGGTTTTTTCTTTGTTTTTGCATCAAAAATATGTTGCAAAAACAAAAAAATAGCGTGTATGGGTCAAGCAATTATCAGGGTTGTTACAACTTAGGCCCTAAAGGTGTCCATTTGGATGGGACATATCAGAAAACGGAAGCATTCAAAATCAGAAAGCAGTTAAATTTTAGCTTTGTTTCTCTGAAATAAAAGATATTAAAAAAAGTTTAGAATCAAATAGCTCTAAAAAAGAGAAAAATTTCAAAAGATTGTGTTAAAACGTGTTTTTAATGCAAACCTTTCGGGACAGTTTTGCTTATAAGCTAAAACAGAGCTGTATATTTTTAACAAATAAAAAGCGCACACCGGTGGGACTAAAACTGCTGAGCGATTTTTGGCTAAAATACAGAATGAATGGATGGATGCGCTTAAAGGCTTTTTTTCTTGTTTTTTTTTTCTTTTTCTAATCTTTCCCGTGCAGCATTTTGGAAGGGACATAAGCATTAAAAGATGATTTGAAGGAGTGAATTGGTAGAAGGGAAGGAGGGAGGGGAGGTCGAACGAGGTGTTGTTATGTTCACCAAAAGATCTGGTTTTTCCACAAAACTCTTCTCTATCCTTCCCAAAAAATCGTTCCCTTAACAAATTGAAAATTGGAAGACGGGAGAATAAAAAATTTTTTTTGTTGATCGTCGGCCATGGGATTGGAGGGGGAAAAGCTATAGAGGATCCTTCTGGCGATGAAGACGCCAATACGTGTGTGTGTGGTGTATTTACGTGAATATAAGGGGAAGAAGGAGAGGGGGGGAAGATGAAGAGGGGGGAGGGAAGGAGAGGGAAGGATGAAGGAAAAGGGGGAAGAAGGGAAGGATTAGCTGAAGCTGTAGAAAAATGAGAGAGAAAAATGGGCCGCTGGGCCGAAATGCCTTCTTTTAATGGGCTGCCCTTCATTCCATGCAAAACGCGCAAGAGGAACGCGTTTTTCATCCCAAAAGATGAAAATTGAGGCCCTAAAGGTGAATGAATGTCCTATGCGCGAAAACATGCAAAAGAAAGAAATGGTGCATTTACGGGAGGATGAAAGTGTGTCATTGGGACTTTTTAAATTAATTGATGTGAATAAAGCAGGAAATTTTGAAAAATCTGGAATTTTTTGGAATAATTGGAAGATTTGATTAGTTTAGAGAAGAATTATTTTATTTTATTTGTTAATGTGAGTATTGGGGGATGAACAAAAATAAAGGGGTTTCAACCCGAGATAATTGGGATCATAGTTGGGGTTTGGAGTCGGGCCGACGTTCGAGTCATTTTTTTCGGGCTCATTTTTATTGGGCCGGCCCGACTGTCTTTTCGGGACAAAATTAGATGCCCGACTCGATCCTTCGGACCGAACCGGGCCCCTATTCTCAAAAGGAATCAGAAAGACACAAATGTCAAAAGTCAAAATGAAGTAAAATATCGAAAATTGGAGGTCAGAAATGAAAGAAAATAAAAGAACGTCAGAAACCGAAATTCCATCTAGTGTTAGGCACGGTTCGGGACTATATCGACATTAAGGACATGGGATAAATGAAGGAATATATATCCAAAAAGTATATGGGATAATATAAAGATTCAAGTATAATTATTAAAAAAAGGTTAAAAAATATTTTTAAAGTAAAATAGTGTCAAATACAAGGAACGAATTCAAAAAAAATAAAATAAAAAGGTTTAAAAAATCTAGTTTGAAGCAGGTTCTGCCGTTTTATTTAAAGAAAAATGACAGTCTTTATTTGCAAAATTGAGGGTAAAAAGCGACAAATCCGCATTTTCAAAGCTTCTTAACTCATTTGGATTGAAAAGAAGAAATAAAAAGTGAGGGAAGAAGCTTTAAAAAATTCTCAAAAAAGGTACACGCGGCAGTTAAAGTCAAGTACACACCTAAAATCGAGTTTTGCTTCCCGCCGCGCAATGAAGAAGCGAGACACTTGAGTAGCTTATTTTCTTAGGGATACTTGGGGGATACTTGGGTAAAGCCTTGGAAAGGTTTAGAAATGGAAGGAAGGGAAGAGAGGGGACTAGAAGGGAAGGAGGATGATCACAATTAGAGTCATAATTTTGGGGAGACTTGGGTAAAGCCTTGGAAAGGGAAGAAGGGAAGGAGAGGGAAGGGAGAATGATCACACTAGTAGTTAGATAGCCTTTAAAAGATCTTCTTAGCTAGTAGCTTATTTTCTTAGGGATACTTGGGGATGCTTGGGTAAAGGCTTGGAATGGCTTGGAAAGGCAGAGAAGAGACTAGAAGGGAAGGAGGATGATCACACACTAGTAGTCAGATAGCCTTAAAAGATCTTCTTAGCTTTCACTCTTAAAGCCTCCCAATCCTTAAAGACGGACAAAGCTCCAAATTTATTAAGCTAGCAAGTATTCTCTCCTTCAAAATAATTACCACGCAAGGCGAGAAGAACGTAAAAAAAGAGGAGAAGAGGCCAATTTATACCCAAAAAGAAAGTTAGCGAGTTTCAAAAATTGCTGACCAGCCCTCAAAAATTCTTTTGTCATTGCAACAAATGAACAAAAAATAATAGTCTAAGAGTATATTGTATTTATAAATAACCGGACTTGGATCGGGTTTGTGAATTAAAACAATTTTCTTTTTGCTTTTCGTAGTTTTAAGCAAAGACAAAAAATCAAGGAAAAGTTCAAAAATAAATTTAAAGAAAAGCTAAAAATCACACAAAAAATGCAAATATGTATAGTGAACTGAACGAAAGAGTTATCTGAAGTTTCAATCTTTTTATAAGCTAGACCTATGTTTCTCGTTTTGCTCTCGAAGTAGGAGCCTATGAACAGATTAATATGCTACATAAATTCTGAAAAAAATAGCTTACTTGTAGGTAGGTACAGAAATAACTAAAAAATCCAAATCTTAATTCAATGAGAAAGGGACCATTACGAATAATGCAAATACTTTCGATTTAAAGAATCAGAAACTAGATTAAAAACATTAGGGAGTTGAAAAAATAACTCCCTATCCAAAAATATAATCGAGAGACAAAAATGGGATCTACATATGTTAAGCTTACCTAGTATTCTAGAAATTTAAATAAAATAATAAATATATTTTTAGATATTAAGCAGATTTTATTTTTATATTCCCTGTAGCTTAGAGCAAGGTTGGCGGATACGGATATCCGGATCCGAAAAAGTTTGAATATCCGAAAATTTTCGGTTCGGATATCAGGGATTTCCAAATATAGAATTAGATAGGAGCTCAGAGTGGTCCCAACTAATTTTGAAAAAGATCATAAAAAAATAAAAGAAAAGAACAAAAATAAATTTAAAGAAGAGCTAAAAATCACACAAAAAACGCAAATATGTATAGAAGTGAGGGGCTGAGTGGGGTAAGTTGGCTTAGTAGGCTTAGTTAGTGACTTAGTGGGCTTAGTCTCGTATCTCGTGAAATCTCGTGTTTTTTAGAGGTATCGTATCTTCTGTCTCGTACTCGTATTTTGCCACAAGACACAAGATATTTTCAATCTATTTTAGAAAAAATGACAAAATTTGGACTATTTTAAGAAAGAAATCAGAGTCTAAAATAGAAAAAGACCCAATGAACGAATTATCTAAGGCTTCAATTTTTTATAAGCTAGGCCTATGTTTTTCGTTTTCCTCTCGAAGTAGAAGGCTAGTTTAGTTATGAACCTTATCCTAAAAAAATACAGTATCTGGAGAAGATCTCATTAAAAAAATTTTTTTCAGTTTGGGGATTTTTCAGTTTCAAAAAGGAGAAACTGCAAATTAAAAACTTGTTTCTCTCGAAAAATTTTTTTCTAATCTCAAATTAATGCCACAAAAATAACAAAAAAATAAATTAGGGATATAAGAAAAATGGGATATTTTGTAAAAGTATCGGGGCAATAAAGAAAAGAATGTGTGTTCAAAAAATCATTGTAAAGGGTGGTTCGCTGCTGGCAAGAAGGAAAAAAAATAAAAAAATTGGTATGGACGGAAAAAAGGATTTTTGAAAGAAAAACAAGTTTTCCGGGCAGTTCGCCACATTACCCTTTTTTTCTTTCCCTTTTTCCCTTCGCCAGCTGAGCGGCTTTAGTGTGCCAAGATGGTGAAGGTGTGGGGAGGTTACTTTAAAAAAAGAGAGGTGGGAATAAGCAAGAAAATGGTATTTAACTTAAAGTATCGTTAGAAAAATTTTTGTAGAGAAGGGAAGGGAAGGGAAGGGAAGGGGAAGGAAGGGGAAGGAAGAAGGGAGGGAGGGGGGATGTTTAAATGGGACAGCCGATAAGCAGAAAAGAATGAAAATGAAGGAAAATGGAGGGAGGATTGTAAAACCAAGAAAAAAATTTTTTTTGAGAGGAGAAGCCAACAATCCGGACAGTTTTTTTCCTTCAATTTTTTCCTTCAGTTTTCCCTCGAAACCAGTTTTCTCCCTTTTTCGTTTGTATAAACGATCCCTCAATCTCCTCCATATAATATTTTATATATATCCTCCGGCTGGTCCTCGGCAATCCTAGAAAAAATCTTTGAAGAGATGAGTCGCGACAATGAACGGGCCATTGACTTGATGAGAAAATAATGCGAGAGGATAGGAAAGAAGAGGATTTTAAGTTTGGTTAGGAGATAGGAGGATGATGAGATGATTAGGGAAGGAATGGCAAAATTAAGAAGAAGATAGAAAATGCCAGTCGCAAACGAATAATTTTTTTTTATTTGATTTCTAGAAAAAAATCTACTAGATTAAAAAAATGGACTCTCAAAAGTTAAAAGAAAATTTGGTTGATATGCCTGGATAAATCTGGAAACTGAAGGCTTTAAACAAAAATACAAAGTATGCAACTTGGTTAAAAGGTTCAGGCTATGGGGCAGGTGTAGGTATCAGAAATAATACCAAATTGTAAATTTCGATGATTTTGGGTTGTGAATTTAAAAAAGTCATAAATGAAAAACCAATCCCAAAGATCGAGGAATGAAATTTTATGTCGGCAGGTTCCCTAGCTGAAATGGAGAGTGTTTGTTTATAGAAGCGCTTATAAAAATTTTAATCATGTATCTAAAGTCGAATAATTCCAAGAAAAAATGCTTTTGAAAGAAATTAATCTTTGCTCGATTACTCTTTTTTTATTCAAAAATTTTTTTCGTAGAGATTTCTTCTCTATAATCTAAATAGAAGCGCCGATTCAAACTCTGCGCTAGCTAGCAAATGTGTGTCCAAATTACCCAACAGAAAAAAAAAAGATGTAAGAGAATAAAATGTAAAATGAATAAGCCAATATACAATGGGTACATAAATCAGAAGACTAACACTAAAATGGCTGGCAGTAAATGAAGTGGTGAAAAAATACATAATATATATTTTAATATTAAAATGTTGGATAGACTGCTAGTAAAGGGGAGAATTGATCTCGAAATTAAATTAATGTGTTTAGGATGAAAAGACTAATAAAAACAGGAGAACATAGAAAAAAAGAAAAACAACCAGAAATAACAATCAGAATAAAATAAAAACAAACAAGACCAGAAAAACATTAAGGAAAACACAGAAACAAACAGAATTAAAATAAAATCAGAACAAGGAAATAAAAACGAAAAAAAGAGAAACAAACAGAATTAAAAAATCAGAACAAAATAAAAACATAAAAACAAACAAAACCAGAAGATAAGAAAAACATTGAAGAAAAAGACAAACAAATATAATCAGAATTTCAAAACAACATCAGAACAATTAAAACAAAACCGGAAAACACAAAAACAAGAAATATGTGTTTTTGTAAACATGTTCATTTGAATTTCTGATTTTTGTTCCCAACAAAATCAAATAATGTTTAAGCAGAAAATTAAAACACAAACTTTGTTCGGCTCAAACATGTTAAATACAAAAAAGAAAACACACAAGTGTTTTGTTTGGAATGAAAGGCAATTATAAAAATATATAGCTAGATATATACTTGTTTGAATAAAAAATGCAAATAGGTTTTGAATAGTACACAAAACAGAAAATATTGAAAGCGCAATTTTTATATAAAGCTTTTGTTGTTGCTATAAAGATTGAGCCGGAACAATCAGAAAAAATTTTTTAAAGAAAAAAATATTCAAGAATAAATTTATTAAAAGAAAAAATCATTGGGTTTTCTAAATAGAAGAAAAAAAGTAACTGAAGTGGGGGAAGTGGAGATCGGAATTTTTCACATTTGAAGAGACTAATTTGTCAAACTTTGAAAAAATAGCTGAGTTGCCGGTATGTAAGGAAACTAATAAAAAGCCAAAATCTTAATGTAGGAAACAGAAACAGAATTAGATAAATTAGGGAGTTAAAATAACCCCCCATACAAAAATACACGTATACCGCTAAAGAAAACAAATCTTAAGTTTGTCTAGTTTTCTAAATATTTAGATAAAATGATAAATATATTTTTAAAAATTAAGTAGATCTTAATTTTATATTCCCAGAAATTAAAACTAAGATTAATGAATAAATTTATATTTTGCATTTCTTTCACGATTATGGTCATATCTCGCTAGCTCAGAGTAAGGTTGGCGGATATGGGTATCCAGATCGAAAAAGCTAGGATATCCAAAAGTTTTAGATCGGATATCACTGATTTCCCAAGTACAGAACCACATAGGAGCGTAAAGTGGTCCATCTGATTGTGGACCAAATCTTTTATGTTCATACTTCTTTAGCAAGCAACTACCCTGCAAACAAGTTAGCAAAACTCCAGAGAAGTTCGAACTAGATCCAGAAAAATTAGGGAGTCGGAAATAACTCCCTATCCAAAAATAAAAGTGTTTTTATGTGAAGAAAGATTCCGAGCTTGCCCAGTGCTGTAGATATTTAAATAAAATAATAAATATATTTTTAAATATTAAGTATATTTTATTTTTATATTCCTAGCAAATTGAGATCTTAAGGTTAATGAAATAATTTATATTATGGGCCTTTTTGGCGCATAATATACATTCATAAATTATTAGCTTTTTTTGAAGGATATTGCCATCTAGCTATGCTCAGAGTGGTCCTATTTGTTTTCTATCTGATTCTGTTCAACATCATAGACTTCCCTGTCTATTAGTGATGGTCGGGATTCCCGGTCTCGGTTCCCGAGTCGGGAAATTTCCCGGGTTTTTTGAGCTCTCGGTCTCGGTCTCGGTGTTTTAGTCTCGGAAATCGAGACTAAATTTACACCCCTAATGACGGAAATTTTTTGAACTTTTTGAAGGAAAGGGGAAAGGAGTATATTTATAATTTCTCTCATTTACTTTTGATGTTTGATGGTTGAGTGGTTAAGTTGACTGACTTCACTCACTTAAATATTTCGTAGGTGCTGGGTTCGAATCCTAAGGTGGAAATGAGGTTGTGAAAATTTTTCTTTTCAGAAATAAACGTTTTTAAACTTTGATTTTGATTTTAAAATTTTTAATTTATTTTTTCTTAATTTTTAAACTTGAAAAAAACATTAAAAATTTTAATTTAATCATGAATTTTTCAAAATTTCCTCCTGCGGCGCAGCGTTTTCGCCTCCGGCGGTAAAAAAGAAAGAAATCTGGCTATTGGCCTCCCAAATTTTTCAAAATTCAGATTTCTTCAAAAAAATGGAAGAAATCTGACTTAAGGACCTCCAAAATTCTCAAAATTTTCGCCTGCGGCGCAGGAATGGATGAAATAGGAGGATTTATGGCTTCAAAGCCTTGCAACGTTTGTTGTGTCACATGTCCCGTGGGACATGTGAGACTGAGAGAGGGTATCCCTCCTAATCTCTTGGTCTCGACTCTCGGTCTCGACTCTCGGTCTCGACCCGGGACTCGGTCTCGGGGTCGATTCCCGGTCTCGGTCTCGACTCTCGACTCTCGGGTTTTTTTAACTCCCGACCATCACTACTGTCTATACTTCTTTAACTGGCAAGTAAGGACTTTCAAATCAAATAGCAAATTTTAAACCCCTTATAACTCCAACATTTCCTTTAAAGGGTTTGGAAAATATTATATTTTTAGTTTAACTAAAGAAGTGTTCTTTTTCAAAAACAAAGTTTAAGCTTCTTCTAAAAAACAGAAGAATTAAATTTAAAAATATGCAAAAATTGAAGATGACTCTTTCTAACTACTTTTTTGTCATTCATTGCGGTGACTGAGACTGGTTTTTGCTAATCTCGCGCCTTCCCTCATTCATTCAAAAATACCCCCGACATTTGCTGTTTTTACTCTTCTTCTCCCCTTCCTTCTCTACTGCGCTGACCTTTATCTAAATAAATATATCTTTATTTTTATTCCCTCAATTTTAGATAAAAACGCAGAAGAGTTGAGGAAGAACATATTTATTTAGGTATTTTTGTACTTTAAAAGTTGTCAGAAAGAATTCCTTAGTGTTAGGTAAGGTTATTTTCACGTACAATGAACTCTCGATTTAACAGGTGGCTTTTCTCCTATCCCGAAGAGAGGAGAAATGATACTGATTTGTGAGTAGGGTTGCCGATTCTGGACCGAACCGAGGAAATTAGGAAGTTCAAAAATAACTCCCTATTCAAAAATATATATGCAAGAATTACAATGAAGAAATCTCAAGCCTCCTAAGTGTTCTATAAATTTAAATAAAATAATAAATTTATTTTTGGATATTAAGTAATTTTTTTGGTCGGTTCTTCGGTTTCGGATATCCGAAGAATTTCCAGGAACCGACAACCCTAATAGTGGGGTGAAAGTGGGGTAACTTCTATTTCAAAAATAATCTTAATTTTATTCAAAATAAATCCATTAACTACCCTCTAAAACGGATAAAATTAAAGAAACAAACGGCAAAATGAACAAAAAATTCAGTAAAATTTACAGGGAGTCGCGAGAATTGAGGGAAGGAAGGAGAACTGAAAATTGTTTTGATCGAGAATGTAAAAATAAAAATATTAAAAATAAAAATGTGCGGGAATGTCTTTTCTGTGCCTTTCATTTAAATTGAGGGATATACGAGAAATGAGGGCAAAAAAAGCTTCTGAGAATTTCAGAAAGGAAAAAAGGAGGGAGGGGGATGTTGTGCACAGTCCAGTCACTCATTCCCCCCCCCCTCCCTTTAAATTTTATTACATCCTTTCAAATCGCCTCATCTTCCTTTCCTTCCCGCCGGGAGCCGCGAGAATTGCGTTGCTCTTTGATGCGCATGAGCAGCTAGATTATTTATTTATTTTGAAGGGGAAGATGAAGAGAAGAAGGGAGGAAGAAGGGATGTTTTGAAGCAGCGGCAAGAATAAATTTTTTAAAAATAAAAAGGAAGAGGAAAATAAAAATTAAAATGGATATTCGAAAGATATATGGAGGATATTTACATATAAATATTTTTGGGTAAGGTATTAGGTCGGGTCATAATTAGTGTCGTTCTATATGTTAAGATATTTATTCCAAAATAATAATCAAAAATATCATTAAACAATAAAATATTCTCCATGAAGATCGATAACGGATTGCCAACAAAGCCACAACCTTCGAATTCCATGTTCGAAAATCATGGTTCCCATTTTGGAGGCAAAATATATCCTATTCTTGCTGTCTAGGACCACCGACACCCCAAGTCTACTACCACCGACACCCCAAGTCTACTAATTTAGTGATCCAAACCGATCCTTATAATACAGATCTAGAAAATTGAAGACTGATAAAAATTATAAAGTCTACCAATCTTGATTTTTAATTTCAAAAATGTAATCGGTATGTGATAAGAAGATCGAGAATGGAAACAATTTTTGAAGTCAAGAATAGGGTTGTCGGTTATACCAAATTCTTCGGTTAACCAAAACCGAAAATCTTCAGTTTATCAGTGAAACCGACAACCCTAGTCAAGTATCAGCCTTATGAAAATGTTGAAGAGACCTTAGAATGAGAGAAAAATTTAAAAATTAAAAACAAGATAAATTATCCCAAAAACCGTTTTTAAAAAAATTTATCAAGAAAATTTATTCAAAATAAACTCAAAAACACCGCAATACACACATGTTGTCATTTTTATTGTCCCTCACGGAATTTGCGCAAAAAAGGAAGAAAATTTATTTATGTAAAAGAGATTGTGAGGGAAATAAAAGGAGGAAGCTGTGTAAGTCTCGAGGTCATTCTCACATCAAAAAGCTTATATTTATAATTTATAAATACAAAATAACCTCAGAAATGGTTGTCAATTTCACTATAATGAATCAATAATTTATTTAAGAAAACGGAAAATAAATTTTAAAATGTGATTGGATCGAGACTTGAAACTTTTGTGCCTACACTTGCAGAAACAATATAATTAAATTAAAAAAAGGCCCATAGTAGGGACAAACAGCCTCAGACTGAAATAATGTAGCACTGTCAATTGTGTTCCGGTCTGGGGTCATTTCAAGATGGCTCTATTCATCTCCCATACAATGAATACTTTCGAGAAGAAACAGAATCCTATAGAAAATGGGAATAATTAGATCATTTAAAGTAAAATAACTAAACTACCCCTATTTAAATTAAAATATAGAAGAGTTAAGAGAGGGGTCCAAAAAAGGCTGTCTGTAAGTTTCGGACAGACACACTCAAAATGGAGACAAAGGAAGAAGATTTTGAGAGAGAAGAATAAAAACAAAGCTGAATAAAAACAAGTTGGAAAAATTTTAAGGTCTATAAAATGGAAATATTTAAAAATTAATAACATAATAAAACCCCTGACCACTCCCTTGACCGTGGTTGGAATTTTGAAATTTGCCCGTTCTCGTACTTTCATAAAAGCCTTATTTTTTTGCTGCACTCGTCCAACCGATGACTCTGACTTCCCAATATCCCAAGACATGGTGCAATGACAATGATTTAAAAATCATTTGCAATGATTTAAAAATCATTTTAAAATTTTATTTAAAAAAGCGAGAACAAAAAGCAGCAGATGCTTTTACAATTTTCTCTATAAATGGCGCCAATAAACATACTGTGCTCTAGAAAATAAAGAGGGGTGGGGGGAAGGACAGAGAAGCTGTCAACAACAACCAACCGACGGCTGGCGTCCTAATCACGAGACAAGCTGTTGAGAAAAAATAAAAATTTTTAAAAAGATAGAAGGATGGGGGGGGGGGGGGATGTTCAAATAGTAGTTTGAAGAGAACGAGCTTTTTAAATAATAAGGCAGAAAGTGGGGCCAAAAAGCTCGTTATGATATCACCTTAGTTAATGAAATATAAAGGTGGGTTGATGTAAAATTTAGTCTAAAACGGAAAGGGTTAGTATAACTCGGTATAGGGATGGGCATTGCCGTATTTTAAAAAAAGACAGATGGAGGTCAAAATAAAGCTGAAGAGACTCCATCCCTGGTGTGAGTATAATTAACCGTTATATAAATTATTTCTCGTATCGGGCATCGAAAGAAAGGCTGATTCGATAAAAAAGACAGACCGGCAAGATTAATTTGTAAGTTAAAAGTCAAAGTTCAAAAATATAAAATTAAAAAGTCGGGAAATCAAAAAAAAGTAAAACAAAAGCTTTTAAAATAGGCTTACATTGAATGCTTACTTAAAGGCAGCTGGTTTGAATTTTCAATAGAAAAATATTTTCTCTCCTAGGGTAAATACAATTTAATAGAAAAGATGATGAAGAGAAAAAGATGATGATCACTACTCTTTTTTGAAAAATAAAAATTAAAGGAATGCCGCGTGCCCAAGTGAAAAAGGGCAACAGAAAAAAAGAAGTAAAAAGGGGAAGAAGCACAACAACAATATTTATTCAACTTGCTCAATTTCCTATAAGCGCGAAGGGCAAAAAATTAGAAAAAAAAGAGAAATATGTAAGCCTTATGTATTTTTGTAGTAATATTGAAAGAGCTGCCACGAGAAAAGGGAAAGGAAGAGAAAAAAAATAAAAATTCTTTTGTAAATTTATTTTTATTTTGAATTTTCTATCTGATTAAAAAAGAAAAAAAAGAAAAAAATGTAAAATAAAACCCAAGAAAATTAAAAGGAAAAAAATATTTTTTTGAGCAAAGTCCATTCTTACATAATATATAAATGTCAATTTAATCTAAACGTTGAGGAAGAGAATAATTCTGAAATAAAATAAATAAAATCAGAATTTTCACAAAACACAAAAACACAGAAAATAAAACACAAAATATAATTCTGATTTTTATTTTACAACTTGTTTTTATCTCCAACATTTTTTATTCAAAATCAGAATTAATGAGTAGAAGGTAAAATACAAGTTGGACAAAAGAAAACAAAAAAATCAGAATTCTGAAAGAAAAATCAGAATTCTAAAAAAAATAAATTAAACAAGTTTAAAAAAGTCAGAACAAGTTGGAAAATAAAAATCAGAATTATATCAAGTTTATGTTTTATTCTGGTTTGTTTATTTGTTTTCAAGTTTTATTAAATGTTCGAATATAATTCTGATTTAAACTTTAGCAATTTATTTAAACAAATTAAATTGTTCTGGGACGATTCGCGCGTCTTTTGCTCGTTAATTTTCATACAAATTTTACTTAATATTTTAAATTTTAATTTTACACCATATGTTAACAGCTGTCTTATAGTTTTTAAGTAGCTGAAGAAAATTTTCAAAAAAAAAATTTTTTTTAAATATTAAGAAAATAGTGTTCTTCGATCTATCTCGCCTAGACTGCCATTAATTAATTAAAAATTAAATAATACAAAAAAATAAAATAAATCAAAAATCAGAATTCTGACTGTGAAAAATAAAAAAATCTGTCAGGTAAGACAACAAACAAAAAAAATTTTGACTTTAATTTTAATTTTTGGGGAAAATTAAAAATGCTGATCTTGACTACAAACTTTTCTATAAATAAATAGAACTCTAAAAATATAAAAAAAATTCAGAAAAAAATATTTAAATAAATATATGACTAGCTTGCTTTATTGTCCAATGAAAAGGGAAGTGAAGGAGAAGCTACGGAGTGACAGTCTACTATAAAAAAATGAAAAAAGGAAGTAGAGGGGAGGAGAAGGTAAACATAGGAGAAGAGTTTGAGAGGAGAAAGGATATAAAAAATCTGGGGATTAAAGAACGAATGGGCGAGAAACTATCGAGAGACAGTACCTAGAAGGGGGGAGGAAAGGTAAAAAAAATAGGAAAAATGTCAGAAAAAAATTTTTTTTAATATTTAAAGTCAAAAATACAAACTATTAAATGCTAATTTAAACTAAGAAAAAATTTTAAAAAATACGGGAATTTATAGAAAAATGAAGAAGCCAAGTAGTGGTCGATTACTGAAGGGGGAGAAAATTGATTTAATTGTACGCATATTTAAATCAGAATTTATAAAAGAACAGAATTTTTAAAAAACCAGAATTTAAAAAAAACCAGAATTTAAAAAAACAGAATTTTTAATTACCAGAATTTAAAAGAAACTAGAATTTTAAGGTCAGAACATTTAGAATCAGAATTTTAAACGAACATAATTCACGAAACAGAATTTATAAAAATCAGAATTTATTAAATTATACATATGTACAACAATTTAAATTCTGATTTTCTTATAAAAATTCTGGTTTTTAAACTTGTTAATATTCTGGTTATTATATTTATCAATTAAAATTCTGATTTGTGAGTAGTATAAAATGAAACCAGATTAGTAATTCTGATTTGTATTTTAGAAAATTCTGATTTTTATTTCTACAGAAAGAATAAGTTGTGTTTTCCTCCTTTAAAATCAGAATTTCAATTTTTTGAGAGAAAAACATTTTTCTGAAATAAAAGAAGTGTGAAACACATACAAGAATTTAAGGAATACAAGGAAAACCCCCTTACTTATTTTTAAAATTTTTTTTCACCCTCTCTCGTCCTTTTAAAAATATTTTCTAAAATTAATCTTCCGAAATGAATGGCACGGGACACATAAAACACCACGAAAAATCTTCGGCTGGTTGGTGGTGATGTCTCTATATACAACCGAGAGAGAGAGAAACACCCCACCCATCAACGCTGCGCGGAAAATAAAGAAAAATTGTTTTTTCTGGGGAACAAAGAAAAAAACGGACAAGGGCAGAAGGCTCTTTTTTCTTTTTTCAGGGAAGCTGCGAGAGCAAAAAAAATTTTTTTTCTTCCTACAAAATATTTTAGAAAAAGTGTCTTTCTCTCCCGCTGCCAAAAAAATAATGGGGCAAAAAATATTAGGGGGGATTGACAGGAAAATAAAAAAAGGGGAAAGGGGAAGGGACGGGTGGCAGGAAAAAATAAGACAAAAGAGAAACTGTTTTTAGAGCTAAAAATTGAGAAGAATAAATGGGCAAAAGCTGAAATCTTTTGACTTGTATTTTTCGTATATTTTTCTATTCTTGTGGAAATTCAATGTAAGAGTGATTTACTGAACAAAATTATTGTGAAAAATAAAATTGAAGAAAAATGCCTAGTTTGAAGTGTCAGAAATTGAAAACTACATATTTATTCAGATGCTGAAAAAATTTTTTATAAACTATTCAAAAACTTTTGAACAGACGGAAATTGGCCTTGACAAGACTTCGAACAAAAAGTTCGTTTATCGAAAATAGAGCTTTATGAATAAATTTATCGAGACATCGATCTTGGTCCTTGTACAACCTCAAGATTTGGAGGGTCATACGAAAGTCGAATTTGAAAAATCTATATTCTCGATAAACGAGGGTTATGTCCGAGATATCGCTCGGTTCGGTCTCTATTCTAAGTAAAAATCAAAAATAAACAGAAACTTTTGAACAGACAAAGTGTAAATAAAGTTTCAGAAATATTAAAAAATTTAAAATATTAAATATTAAGCAAAATCAACAAATTAATTAAAAAAAGAGAAAAAAGTTTTTTTTGTATTTTGTCCATAACTTGTGTTATAAAAAAGTTTATTCCACTCCATATAACATTTTTAAAGTTGTGAAAGATTCCCGCCAAAAAATCAAAAAAAATTTTTTTATTTATGGATAGGAGGCAAACGCGCGTGTAAACGACGAGAGTATCTTCTTCCTTTAAACGTCTCTGGAATTTATTTAAAGGCCGTAACACACACACAACTTTTTTTACTTAATAAGAGGAAAGCCTGAATACGTCCCCGAGAAAAATAAATAAAAGATAAGATCAACAACGGCAAAAACATGTCGCCACAGGGTAGTTTGTCTCTTTAGGAAAATTTGTGGATAGGGGAACAAAAAAAGTGTTGCCACAAGTTGGGGAAAGAAATATCGATATTTTTAATTAAATAGTGTGCAAAATGATTAAACAATTAAATAATGGAGAGAAAAATTGAAAAAGGAGCTTAATTCTACTTGATTTAAATTAGAGAACTGACAAGAGAATCGCTCGAGTTCGAGATAATATGTAGAGAAATCTCGACAAAATTGAAATTTATGCTTCTTATCCCGATCAGGGGTGAGAGTTTTGCGTTTAATTTTGGCGCTCATCCCTGCCTCGATAGGGAATTAAAAACAATTCGAGCGATCAGATCAAGAACCCCACTAGCCATAGACGATTCCCATTTTGATCCCTGATATGTTAGAGAGTGTAAGAGAGTCTGAACGTGCGCTACTTAAAATGGGAAAATAATTTAAGAATTTAACGAACTGGAATTTTGAGTTAACGAATCCTGGGAAATCCCCGGATATACAAAAAATTTCAGGATCTTCGGACTTTTAGAAAGTGGATCCGCCAGACTTAGAAATATCAAAGTCAGAGTTCTCTTTGAAACTTGGAATTTTCCCCTACTATATCCTCCCCTCAACCATTGCTTTTTTCAAGATCCAAGGTCACAAAAAATATTCTTAGTTACTGTATTATTTTTTAAAATAAAGTAAAGGACTGCGCGAAAACCTAGCAAAAACTAATGGAGATATGTGCCAAAAAATACCCAAAAATGTCTTGCATAATGCATGCTGAGGTAAAAAATGAGGGACAGAAGAGAAGGAGGATATAAGGACGGGAAAAGGAAGCGCATTAAGTAAAGCGAATAAAGAAACGGTCATTTTTCTGTCCTGCTGGTGCTTGATAAATGTCTCTAAAAGCTCATTGACACTCCACAATTAGAGTAGAAATAAAGATAAAAAAATGGGGACATGGAGGGGGAGGGAGGAAGGGATTGCAAGATGCGGAACAAAGAAAGCAAAAAAAACAGAAAAAATTGTTGGGGAGAAGGGTAGGGAATGCGGGCAAATTTGGCGGAATTGACTTTGAAAATAAAGAAAAAAATATGTAAATGACGAGAAATAAATGAAGAGAATGATGGTTATGGATTAAAGCTTCGTTTAAGAGAAACGAAGCAACAATTAAAAGAATGAAAAATGTTTTTTTATGTGTGTTTTTAAGGGTTGGGAAGGCTTGGGTTTTCCAAACGAATTTTCCTTTATTAGGAAACTTACTTCTGGTAAACTCAAAAATGACTAAATCCATTTGATAGGCAACACTAGGGTTGGCAGGAACGAATATTCGAATGTGAAAAAAGCCATAATATTCGGGGTTTTCCATTAGAGGTTTTTTTCAATTTTTAGAGGATTTCTAATAAAATCCTCTTTTAAAAATATGGAAAATAATTACTCACTGTAGACTTAAATTTTCAAATTAAATTTTATATAAATAAAATAATAAATATATTTTTAAATATTAAGTAAACACATGACCAAGTACATATACCTAATAAAGAGGCAGTTGCGTACATGTAAGGAACCGAATCGACAAAATTTCCGATTCCCGAAATCGGGAATTCCCGACGTTTTTTGAGTCGTGAATTCCCAATTAATTTTTGTCAGGAATTCCAGTTCCTGAATTCC
The DNA here is from genome assembly GCA_963681835.1 of Meloidogyne enterolobii. Taxonomy (NCBI): domain Eukaryota; kingdom Metazoa; phylum Nematoda; class Chromadorea; order Rhabditida; family Meloidogynidae; genus Meloidogyne; species Meloidogyne enterolobii. The sequence goes on from CAVMJV010000008.1 coordinate 3,570,959, forward strand.
CGAAATTTTTCTGAAAAATCGAAAATTTTTGTGAATTTTCCTATGATATCTGCGTTAAAAAAGTATGAATTTAGGCTTCGTGGCCTTCCAAAATTTGCGCATACGGCGCAAAAAATGAATAAATCTTGTAGTATGGCCTTCCAATATTCTCAAAATTTAGGAGAATTTTGAAAAAGGAAGATTTATGGCATCTTGATTTTCGGTTTTCTTCTCGTTCGGAATTCTTGATTGATCGGACCTATATACACTAACTCTATTGTCGCGAACAGGGATTTTGATTTTTAGAGGATTTCAAATAAATCCTCTTTAAAAAATAAAATGATTATAATTAGAGACCGGATATTTATGCATTAAAAAATGCAAAATATGCACTATAATATGCATAAAAAATTGACAAAATATGCACAAAAATATGCAAATAAACCAAAATATTCACGAAATTATGCAGTAAAAATACAATTTTTACCGACAATTTTTAATTTTTTTGAATCAAAAACATTAACACACCTATTTTAATTAAGATTAATCTCATTTTAAATGTATGGTCCGACAAATTGAGTATTTTTAATCTATTGGACATTTTGAGATGAGACGTTTTGGTGGTGAGACATTTTGGGATGGGACTTTTGGAAGAGAGACATTATGGGTAGGGGACATTTTTGGGTCTCGCCCAAAAACAAAAAAATTTTTTTACAAAATTTGTAATTTTTACAAATTTTTTCCTAAATTTTTACTAAATTTTCAATTTTTGGCAGGATTTTGGGCAATTTTCGCAATATTTTCCCCAAAAACCTCAAAATATGCAGTAAAATATGCATTTATGCACCAAAGTCTGAAATATGCAAAAATATGCATTATATGCAAATAGAAACCCCCTCTAGAGTTTTCAAAACATACGGAAACAGTGTTTTTTGTGCATTATACATCATGCCAAGTTTGCAAAAAAAATATGCATTTGCATAAAAATCCGGTCTCTAATTATAATTGTCATCAGATATGTATTTTAAAAGAAAAATTTTATATAAATAAAATAATAAATATATTTTTAAATATTAAGTAAAAACGTTACATAAACGTTGAAAAATTAACTTTTTTACTTAAGAAATAAAAAGCCAATCATCTACCATCAAGCCTTTAATTCATAAATTTTCGAAAATCGAAAGGAAAATTACCTAGAAAATCAAGAATCGGAATTTCGAAACAATTCTGATTTTATCATGCTTCAATCAATAAACTGTTTCTAGATACTTTAATGTATCTATACAGAGTAAACCCCATATATGTAGTTTTGACAGGAAGGATTCGATTTAAGTTCCGGATCCGAAACCGGAACTTTAAAAAAATTTGGTTCATCAGAAAATTTTGTTTATTTATTGGGTCGGAAAATTCAAAGGTGTCGGAAATCGGAACCGGCTCTAAAGTTGGAACTCGCTAATCGGAGATCAAAATTTTTTTTTTCGGAAATATGAAATTAGAAATTTTATGCGCCGCAGGTGAAAATTTGAGAATTTTGGAGGTCAAGGAGCCAGAGTTCGTCATTTTTTGGCGCCGCAGACGAAAATTTTGAGATTTATGGAAGGACAATAAGCAAAAATTCTTCCATTTCAAAGTCCATTCCGAGGGGGTATATTTAGCCTCGTTCCTCGATAGGTTCTAGGCGAGGACCAAGACCGGTGCTCCCAGACCGAGGACCGGTCGAACCGAAACCGAGATTGGAAAATGGGCGAGGAACTCGGTCTCGGCGAGGCCTCGACCTTGCGCAACCTTTAAGAGTGATTCAATTAATATGACAAGGAAACAACTTAAGAGTTAATTGGGAAATTTGGGTAATTTTGGAAATAAAAGTGATTTAAATTTTAACTTCCATTTCTGTGCTCGAAATTTCTTATTTTTTAACATAAAGTGACCAAATTCTATATACATACTAGATAAAATTTGACCTTAAGCATGAAATTAAAAATATATAATATGTAAAAATTCAATTATCATTTTACTTATATACCTATATTACTTTAATAGCTTGAAGAACTCAAATGATAATAGAGAATTCGTTCTAGATATTATTGGGTGGGTAGGCCTCTAATAAGAGATGTTTCAAAATTTCGATTTTTTTCTACTTTCGATTTTCGAGGTTTTTTCCTTTCGATTTTCGAATATCGAAAATTCATGAAAAAGTTGAAAATCAAAATTTTTAAAAAATAACTAAAGAAATTTTCAAACCAGGGATGGGGCAAATCAAAGCCCAAAAAACGGAGCAAATTCGCGGAAATAACAAAAAATGTAAGTCAAGATTGGGGAGGAAAACAAACTTTTTTATGATTGCAGTGGCTTCTGTTGTTGATGTTTTACTCCATTAAAGACCCGGCCATTTTGCCCTAGGCAAAAATGAAGGTCCTTTCTCTTACTTTAGAACAGAAAAGTGGGGCAGGAAGGAAAAAATAAGAAGAAAAATTTTTGGATGGACGAGACGAGAAAGGAGAGGAGAAAATTGAGGAGAGATAAGGTATTAATAAATGAGGGAAATTCAAATATTTTTCTCCTTTATTAATGCCTATGCTCTCTCTACAAAGCCAGAGAAGAGAGAAAAAGTCATTAAATGCAGCTACCTCTTCAATAAATACAAACCTCTCCAGGTGCGCGCGAAAATTAGGTTGGAGAACAGACTGAGTTTGTTTGCATAGATACTGTAGGGGAGTTGAGGTAGAAGAGGAGGTTTGGGTAATCTTCAGCTTTACTGGTCCCTAGAAAAAAATGACGTAAAAGTGCAAGTTCGGCATATTTTAGGCATGCCAGTAGGTAATCGAGCTTGCTTAGAATTTGTTAATTTCGAACCCCGGACCCGAATTCGACCAAGTCAAACATGGGATAAAAATTAAAAATTTCAAATTTTATGTCTAATCGGACTAGTCTCTTCGAGTTGAGTCGATTAGTATCAAAATGATTACGTTTCGACATCGTCAGAAAAAGATATGGTGTCTGATTTATATACGGAAGTCTAACCAAGCGTGTATTTAATCGATCATAACTCAGTCTAAAGTTGTCGAAACACAATAATTTTAATATCATTCGACTCAGCTTGAAGAGATGCGTCAGAATAGCAATAGACTTATAGATTCGAATTCTTACCCTGAATTCGACTTGGCCGAATTCGGGTCCGGGGTTCGAAATAAACAAATTCTAAGGACAGATTTGGACTCAGCAAGCTCGATTACCTACTGGCATGCCTCAAATATGTCGAACTTGCACTTTTTCGTCATTTTTTCTAGGGACCAGTAAAGCTGAAGATTACCGAGGTTTGAGTAAAATTTGAATTCTTCAAGAGAAAAATTTTTTTAATGAAAAGCAACTCAATATGCTTAATAATAATTATGTATAATTTTATTTAGTTTAATGATTTTCATGACACATGAGCACTTTTTGTAACAATGTCGGCCCAAAACACATAATGACTTACCAAATCACGAAACGACCATCTCGCGGAATACCAAAACATAACAAAATATTTTAAAAATCGAAATTTTTTGGAAAAATGAGTATTTGTAAAAAATAAGACTTATTTAACAAATTAGAATGTTCTAAAAACTAATTAAATCACTCACTGCCCATTTAACCACTGCCTACGTCACTTCAGCCGAAATCACCAGACACGTAGAAAATTCAGTAAAATTAAGTCCGGTGTAATTATAGTTTTTACACTGAGACTATTTTTTATAAGAGGCTGTTCAATTTCTTTAAAAATTTATTAATGGAGTCGACAAATGTAAGACAAATGTTGGGGTATGGTTCCAAAGCATTTCTTCATGTTCGGGACCTACGTCCACTGGGTCTGGGACCGTTCTATACCCTAGCCCTCGAAATTTTGGAAAGGTATAATTGTTTTTTCGAAATTTTTAAAAATTGGCTAGGACAAGGAATGGTCCCAGACCCAGTGGGTGTACATAGGTCCCGAACATGAATAAATGCTTTGGAACCATACCCCAACATTGCAATACTTAGAAAAATCCAATTTTTTGTTTATTGGACTCACTTTTCATTGGACGTCTAAAAGTTCATTGGACGCATAAACTAGCCAGCGCCGAATTTTCTTATTTAGAAAAAAAATTTTAGAAAAAAATTTTTTTTTAATTTTATAATAATAAAAATATAAAATATTAGTACGTTTGGTAATACAGAATTTGTTATTTTATTCAAAATATTTTCAAAATGAAAATGCTTCGAAATTAATAATTCCATAATTATAAGAAATCTACTTAATAAATAAAAATTCAATAAATATTTTATTTATTCATTTTATCATTCAATAAATCGTCTTTCCTTGTAGTACCATTATTATATTTTTGAATAGGGATATTTAAAATGAATCCCTAAAAAATCGTGTTATTAATTGCAGTTTTATTTAAAATCGTGTATGTTCTTTCGTGCTACTTTTTGTCGGCCAATTTACAGTATATTTCACTAAAATTTCAGGTTTATTAAAGTTTTTAGAATACAACAATAACTGAATAAATTTAGCTTCGTTTCTCCCAAAATTACTGACAGCGGCCAGGTGTTTTATTTAATTAAAAAATATAATCTACTAATTCCCTTTGAATATTTCAGGCTTTACTTTGTGATTTTATTTTCCACATATCACAGCGGAAATAAGAAATTGTCGGAAAAGATTTGTTTGAGAATTAAATATGCATATAAAAGTGATGTGTGCGGAAACAAATTTTTTAAATTTAATTTTTTCAGCGATCTAGTCGGATGAACGAAACTAAACTAAACATTTTTAATTTTCAAAAAAATCTCAAAAAATTTAATTAATTTTGAACTATTTAATTTTAATAATGTTAATTGACCACTAATGAACAAATTTGTGACATTTCAGTGCATATTTTGTGAATCCCTAATTATAATAAATCGGGGTGTCTACTGAAAAGAGTCTATTAGAATAAAAAAACTCTTGCATTAACGAGGTTTTTACTAAAAACAAGCCCCAAAAGTAATATACAAAACAACCTCAATTTTAAATATTTTTTAACATACATTCATCTTCCGTTAATGCATGTGAAGAGAAAAAAAGGGATGATGAGAAAATAAACGTTAATGACTCATTTCATTATCGCCATGACGAAGGGATTTTTGAATGTTTTGCCCAAGGCAAAATCCGTCCCTCAAAGCAAAAACAAAAAATCCTTTTGTTCTTTTTTAATTTTGAATTTCCTGTAATAAGGGCTGTTGTTATTAGAATAACTGTTTTCAAAAATTTAAATTAACGTATATTTAAAAATATAAACTATTTTTTAAATATTAGCGTGATAAGCGCATGAATTAGCCTGCCTTAATTTCAACTTTCAAAAAAGTTTTAAAAACACGAATCATGATAAATTTAAAAAGCCGCAACAAACACAAGTATTTAGGAAGCAATCTAAACTTCCTATCCAAAAATAACGTTTACACTTGATAATCACAGTTATTTGCATAAACATCAAATGAAACTTAATAAAATAATAATTAAATTTGTGTATATTAAGTAGATTGTATTAGCTGTATTAAACAAACAATCGAATAATTTATAAATTCTATTCAAATTTTCAGTCAAAGTACGACAATAAAAGAAAATTTTCTTCGACAAATTCAGAAGATATTAACATGAAATACCGTATTTCTTCAAATACAGCCCCATAGGGGCTCTATTTTAAACTATCCTCCAAGGTGGGGCTGTAATATAGGGAGGCACTCTAATTGAGGGTGGGGCTCTATTTTTCAAGCTTCTTTTGAGATAGAATCCCATTTATTAACTATCGATTGCAACTAACGATCGGTTGAGGGGTTGGTCGATATGGAGAGCTTGGTCGAACATCGAAAGCGCAAATATGGAAAAGACTCGATATTTTTTTGATTTTTCAAAAAAAATTAAAATTTTATAAGCAATGAAACAACAAAATGGTCCAAATAGTTCAATGAGATTATGATTAATTTTACGGGAGATTGGTAGATTTGTACGGATTTAAGGGAATATAAGGGGGCATGTATTTGATATAATGAATTGAGAGGTATATAAGTGGATTTTAAGAATTATGGGGAATATCTAATGTTATACTAATAGATTTAGAGGAAGTAAGAGGGATATTGTGGATTAGGTTATTAGAGGAATATAAAGGAATTTTGTTTGATTAAGAGGGATATCTGGAGATAAAGGGGATATCTTGGCATTTTAAGGACTAAATGCGTTAGAACCGAGATCTCCGATATATTTTAAATAATATCACCTTCAATATCTCCTACTTTTCCCTTTAGTTAATCCCCTCATATTTCCCTTAATCCCAATATCCCATGATCCCTCCTCCTTCTTAATAATCGATATCCCCTTTAATTCCTTAACTCTCGTAATTAGGGTTATAGGTAGGGAGCGGATTTTGGCTCTATTACACAATATACGTCCAATCAACTATTATGCGTCCAATCAAAGTTTATGCGTCTAAATAAATATTTAATGTCCAATAAAATAATAAATTCAGAAAAAATAAAATAATTTTTTCAAGGGCTAAGAGAGATCCATTTAAAAATATTAAGAATTTAAGAAACGAATTTAATGTCTGTTAGATTAAATTACATTAAACACTGAACATTACCATTAAAAACGATTTCCCATATATAGTTGTAGTACCATCATATACCAGTTCAATATCACTGATTCTAAGAAGCATTCGTGTTATGCCATCCATATCTATGTACAAGTGAACAAAACTTTTCACTATATATTGAAGAGATGCGAATTCAATTCCCGGTTTAATTTTTGGCAAAGCATTCAAAAATTTTTTAAATTATATTCATCTTAAATTATAAATGATAAAGATGTTTGGACTCATAAAATTTGATTGGACGCATAAACTTTTTATTGGACGTATATCGTGTAATAGAGCCCGGATTTTTATTGAAATATATTATTTTTTCCAAAATATATTGTGTCGAGAAAAGCTCAAATATGCAATTAGTTTTTTGATATTATGATTTTGAACAAAGCTATATTTCAATATATTTCAATATTTTGCCAATTTTCCCGTTATTTCAATATTTGGCACTTTTTCAGATTATTTCAATATTTTTGCATATTTTTAACAAAATTTTGCAATTTTTTAAGAATTTTAGGAAAAAAGTAAAGAAATCTGAGTTCAACCTCCAAAATTCTCAAAATTTTCGCCTGCGGCGCTGAAAACGGGGAATTCTGACTTATTTAATGGGGGAATTCTGGCGGCAGATGGGGAAACTTTTACAATGGGGGAATTTTTTCTCTCAAATGTTAAAATGAATGAAAATATTTCATATTTTTTATATTTTTATTTTTATCATGGGATTTGGATGGAACAAAGAGGCCCCACTAAACGAAAACCCAAAATTTTCACTGGACAAAACATCAAAATGACCCACTGATCAATACCTCAAAATGACGATCCCAATTAGGCAAATCTCAAAATGTCTATCAGAGTAAAAATACTTAATTCGTGGAACTATAAGCATAATATATGCAATTTTAAAAAACGTGAGTAATTTTTTTGTCAAATTTCAACTTTTTTTTGAGTTTATTCTACTAAATAGGCAATAATTTATTTCAATATTTCACTCAGCAGATTTGGTGTGGATATCAGTGGATTTGGAGTATACATATATAGGATATCGGGTATTCGGAGGCTAAAGTTGATAAAGGATTAAGGAGGATATCGGGGATCTGGTGTGATATTAGGATTCAAAGAATGTTAGATGATTGTGTTTAATTAAAATTAAAAATTGTTTTAATCAGAATTTTATATTAAATAAAGACCACTAGAGCTAGATTTGAGACAGAAACTTCTCAGGAACAGAGAGGAGATATTGAGATGTATCAGGGTACATCTTATCTAAACTTGCCGTTCACCTTTGCTCCCCAAACCTTTTACTTTGTACATTTTCTTTATGTTTTTATCAACTACCCGCCCTGCCTAGCAGAGTTGCGTCGTAATCGAAAAATTTTTTTTCGTAATCGTAATTCGTAATTTAAAAAAATTTTCGGAATTGTAATTCGTAATTCGAAATTTAAAAAAATTCGTAATCGTAATTCTTAATTTTTAAAAAATATTTAATTTAATTTAAAATAATAAATATTTATTATTAATATATGATGCTCCCTTAAATCCCTCCGAGTCCTCATATGGCTCTGATATTACTCAAATCCCAATTAATTCCCTGATATCACTCTTAATCTCCTTAATCCTCCGATATTTCTTCAATCAATCATGCGAAATCACCGTCCCAGATTAAAGGTTTGATATCATGATATCTATCACTCATACTTAAGGTAAAAATTGTGAGAAGTTTGGAAGCCTTAGGAGAAAAATTCAATTGTTAGTACAAAATTTTTTTATGTTAGACGGGTATTAAGCCAGAACTCTTCAATTTTATGCACCGCAGGCGCAGAAAATTTTGGGAAATTCATGATTAAATCAAAAATTTTGAAGTTTTTCAGGTTTAAAATAGTAAAAAAATAAATTTAAAATCAAAGTTTAAAATTTTTATTTTTGGATGAGATGTATAGGTCTCTGGATGAGATGTATAGGTCTCTGGATGAGATGTATAGGTCTCTGGAACATTCGTCTCCAGCGGAATATTCGTCACAAAGGAAATAAACGGAATTTTCGTCTCCGCTAGGAATTTTCGTCTCCAGAGGAAAATTCGGGCAATCCCGGAGACTTCAAAACTATCTCCATAAAATGTCAAAGCAAGTGAGGCCAACTCCTAAACCGCTCAACCACAGATAGACAATAGAAAATTGAGAGAAAACATAAATAATTCTTTCCCTTTTCCTTCGAAAAAGTAAGAGGTTTTTGCAATAATTTTTTCGTAATTTTTCTTTTTTATTTTCGTAATTTTTCCCGATATTTTCGTAATCGTAATTCGTAACTCAAAAAACGCTGTAATTCATAATTACGACGCAACACTGCTGCCTAGTCCCTATATATACTTGCTTTATTTCCCTCATTTCCAGCACATTTTGGAGCCTCGCTTGACCCTAATTTATGATTGATTAAAAAAATAAATATTTAAAATAAAAGCCTCAACTTTTATTGAGAGATTAGGGCATTTTAAACTACATAGAATAAAATATGTCTGAACCTCATACATAATACATACGTCCTATAGAAGTATATGTGTCCCATGAAAATATATGCGTTCCATGAAAGTATAGAAAGAGTTGCAAAAGTTTAGCCACCGGGCAGGATTCGAACCTGCGACCACCTGCTAGTTGTTGCTAGGCGCTTTCGCTCACTATATGCAGGAGCTCTACCACTGAGCTACCGGGGCATCGACTCCCATGAAAGTATATGCGTCCAAAAATTAATATAAACGCAAAACAATTTGTAAACATTTTTTAATTTTATTAATGACAATTAAATATTTTATTACTGTTTCCCAGAGTAACTGAGTCTGAAACATTTAATAGCTTAATTACTATTTTTTAAATTATTTTTTACTTAAATTTTTAAAATAATTCTAGAAAGTAATGAAGTTTTCTATAGCTTTATTTCTTTGCTTTTTTTTAACGCCTCATCTTGTTCATTCAACTAATAGCGATGATGAAACGGATGAAGAACATCATTTCAATCCTTTTCAATATCGAGACTGTGAAACAAGCGGGACAGGAACTAGTGGCCATGGAGGAACTGGAACTGGAAGCATACCTCCAAGTACTGGAGGATACTCTCAGGGAATGTATTCTGGCACAGAACATTCTCAAAATTGGTTGGCTTTGAATCGAGGTTTTGGCAATAACCCATTTTTAAACTCACCTCAACATCTACAAGGGAATCCGTCTGGTCATGTACCTCAAAATTGGTTGGATTTGCAGTTAGGATATGGCAATTATCCATATCAACATCAGCAACTTAATACTTCTGGTCAAGAATCTTCACAAAATTTGTTAAATTTGGATTTAACTCTTGGCAGTAATCAGTCTTTATACCCAACTCAACATCAACATATGAATGCAGAATACCCTCAAGGAACGAATCCTTCTGGTCAACAATCTTCTCAAAATTTGTTAAATTTGGATTTAACTCTTGGCAGTAATCAGTCTTTATACCCAACTCAACATCAACATATGAGTGCAGAATACCCTCAAGGAACGAATCCTTCTGGTCAAGAATCTGTTCAAGATTGGTTAAATTTGGGTTTAACTCCTGGAAGTGGTCAGTCTTTATATCCAACTCAGCATCAACATATGATTGGTCAATACCCTCAAGGAACTAATCCATCAGATCAAACAGGTAAAAAAGGAAAAGTAATAAAAAATGTAGAAAAATAGTTGCAAAGATGCATTTATTTGCAATAACGTTTTTCTTTGCATTATATACTGGAAAAATGCATTAGATGATAGAAAAATTCATTAGATGTGCATAAAAATAGCAAAAAAAAATTTTTTTTGAAAATTTTGAGGTGTACTTCTAACCTACTAGCTCAATTTTAGAAACCCTGTAATGTGATGCAATTCAGAGATAAATAACTGATGATTTCCTCAAAATATTAATCGGAAAAAAGCTAAACATTATATCACTAAAGCTTGCATAGTATAACGAATAATAGATACAAAAATCAAATATCTTAAATTATATGACAAAGTTTTCCGAAATCTTTAAGTTAAACTTAGGATTTCTGATGAATAATGAATTAAGTTATTTTTAAAAATTTAAGATGGCAAATTCTCTTTTGTTAAAAATAAAAGAGGAGGACGTAATATAAAATATGATGGTTATATATATAAACATAATAGTCATAATGATAAAAAGGAGACTATCAGGTGGGTGTGCAATACATACTCTAATTCTAGATGTGCGGGAAAAGTAGTTACAAAAGGAGTTAAATTTGAAAAATTAAAAGAATTAAACGATGATCAATTAAAAGAATTGAAGTTTGATATTGCATTCAAATCTGAACACACTTGTTTAAACAAAAGAAGAATTATAACTGGTAATATTTTAAAATTTCCAACAATGAGCTTTGTTTTCTAAATAGAAAAAATTAAATCAAAATAAATTTGAATAACTTTCTTTTTAAAATCGGGATTCGGATCTAATGTCTGCCTTCATATTTTCATATTGGGCCAGTTATATGTAGAAATTTAAACTTGGAGCCAGTAATTTGGAGGAGTAGTAAGTGTGACAGGGGAATTTATTACGAAGGGGAATTATTTTTGTAAATATGTTAGTTAATTATTGTTTTTAAGATGAGCCTTATATTATAAAAACGAAAAAAGGGAATGATAAATTAGTTTGGAAAGGTTATGAATATAATGAAGAAAGAAAAGGTAAAAATGAATATATTTATTGGGTATGTAATAAAAGAAACTGTGGAGGGCGAGTTATATATGAATATGAAAGAAATAAATACATACCAACAAAAAAACCGTGACCGGACAATCCGTCAGTGGACAATCCGGCAGTGGAAAATCCGGCAGTGGACTATCCGTCAGTAGTCGGACAATCCGTCAGTGGACAATCCGTCAGTGAACAAAGTCGTAATTTTTACCCATACCCAAAATATCAAAAAAATTCCTCGAGAACCACCATAAAACTACAAATCTCTTATATAATATTTTCTTTAATTCCACAATATCTTTGAAATTCCTGATATCTCTCAAATCCACTGATATCCTTTTAATCCACCTAAATCTGATGATTTCCTAATTAATCTCCAAATTTTCGATATCTCTTATGATCCCCCACACGAAAAAATGAAAATTTTTGGCCGAGGTTGTTTGGGTATGTGTAAAAATTACGAATTTGTTCACTGACGGATTGTCCACTAACGGATTGTCCGACTACTGACGGATAGTCCACTGACGGATTTTCCACTGCCGGATTGTCCACTGACGGATTGTCCGGGAGCCAAAAAAACATAAGCAACAATACCATAATGAGGGAGAAGGTAAATATTATAGTAAATTTATAAAATTATATAGAAATTTATCTAAATCGTACTGACTGGTATTAGTGTTAATTGTAAATTAGTTAAATAACAAATATATATCCTATGATCAAATTTATTTAATAGTTGAATTTCCTTTATTTCCTATAATCAGCAAATAATAATAATAATCAGCCTGTAGAAATATTTTATGTTTAAAATTTAAAAACTAGGATTTGTTCCTCGAGAAATGCAACAAGCTATACAGTCAGGCGAAGAATATCAAAGAGGTCAAGAGGGAGCACAAGGAGGAGGTATACACATATGAAATATTTTTAATTTTAATTAATTAGAATATCTATACGAGAAAAATATACCTGTAAGCCCCTGATTCGAAATTAGATACTTACATTATATTTAAGTCTCGACCTCGATTTTATTATATTAAGAAATAAATATCTTAATATGAATTTGTATATTTGGTTGTATTTTTTTCATGTTATATAAGCAGTAAATCTAAGGATTGCGGATCTGGATAGCAGAATCAGAAAAATGCCTGACATTTAGAAAATCTTTGAAGCGGATCCGTAAATCTAGAGATAGCATATCCAAAATCACAGGTTTTTGTTATTAACGGTTTTTGACCATGCTTTTCAATTTTTGCTGATCCTTGGTTTCTTTCCATTCTTATTTAGTCCCATCCAAACACTTTATAGGAGTTTCCATTAACAAACTATCTCTGATGTTCAGAGAGACCCATGTCTGGGTATATTTCTAGATATTATATAAGTATATGATAAGTAATTATGAACAAAATAAGATTTCCAATCTATGATTAATTTCTTATCTATTTCATATGTTAGTTTAGATTAGGGTTTGACCCCGAACGCTCGGGGGCGGGTATGTCGGGGTACGGGGTTTTCGAATTGTTTCGGGGCGGGGTTCGGGTCGGGGGAGCAAAATATGCTCGGGGTTCGGGTCGGGGTACGGGGGTTTAGTGGAAAAATTTTTTGAGGAAAATATGTTCTAAAAATAAGCCATTTCGGTCTATTTTCGTTAATTTATTCAGAAATTAAGGGGAGATAGATGAATTAGAGATAATATAAGAGGTTTTTAGGGATTATATGTGATTTAAGGTGTCTAACAAAGGATATAAGGGGATTTGGAGGGATAAAGGGAAGGAATAAGGCGATTTGGAGGGATTAAAATTGGTCTCATAGGATATCAGTGATTTTGGCTTTAATCTACACTAAAGTTGGTGATCCGGATATCCGGATCCGAAAAAAGCCGGATATCCGGAAATTTTCGGTCCGGATACCGGATCCGGATATCCGAAATTTTCGGTTCCTGATATCAAATCCGCCGGTAAACTCCTAGCATTATAGCTGAGGAAATAAAGGGATTTTTGTATTAAGGACGGTTACTAAGGATACAGCGATTTGGAGAGATATAGAGGGTTAGGGATTTGAGGTCAAATATTTTGAGAATTTGGAAGGCAACGAAGCCAAATTTAATCTTTTTTTAGCGCCGCACATGAAAATTTTTGAAATTTTAACACTGAACAAAAATCTTTGCATAGTTTTTTATGGTTGATAATATTTAAAAATAAGATTAACATTTAAAATTAAAATTAAACTCTTCATTTTGTAAAGAAAAATCCAAAAACAAATGAGTTCAGCTTATTTGGATCCGAACCCAATACTAAATTTTATGGAAATATAGTCTAAAACCAACAACTAAGCCACTCAACCACAAGTCTCTTAACACAGTAGGAAAGAGAATTTTGATATTTCATTCATTTTTCTTTCAAAAATAATAAAAGCAAAGTAAATTGGGAGGAAATTTTTAAAATTTTTCTCTTAAAATTCTCCCAAAATGGCATTTTTTGGGTATGTAAAACCCCGATAACCCCGAAACTTTTCGGGTCGGGGTACGGGGTTTTCACTTTTTTTCGGGGCGGGGTTCGGGTCGGGGAGAATCTTGAAAAAATCGTTCGGGAACGGGGTCGGGGTTCAGGGTACGGGGTCGGGGTCAAACCCTAGTTTAGATAGTTTTCGATGGATTGATGATAGTGTGATTTAGTTGTAGAACTATTTTAACATTAAAATTTAAGTACTAGGATTTGATCCTCGAGAAATACAAGCTATTAATCAGTCTGGCGAAGAATATCAAAGTAGACAAGAGGGGGCACGAGGACTGATAATCAGAGGTATGATATATAAAACAATTTTATTTTAATTAATTAGAATATCAACACGAGAGAAAAAATATTATTGTAAACCCCGGACTCGAGATTCGAAACCTATATTGTATTAAAGTTCCGTTCCCACACACCTATCCTTTTCGAGTGACTATCCTTACTTTAAAATTATTTCGTTTTTGCACATTTTATTGGGCTCTCACTCAATTCCTAATCCCTCCAACCGGCACTATGAAGGGGTGTCTGACCGAAAGATCTGAGCGGCATAACATTATATGAATATAAATATTAACAATTTAGAACCAGCCCATGAACAAGAATCTGAGTCAAATCGAGGTAAAAAATATCTGTTTTTGACAATATATTTTAATACAAAATATATATAATTTAAAAAATAAATTAATTAAATAATAAATTTAGGAGGAAGTTCTCGTCAACGAGGCAGACAACGCCAAGGAAGCAATCTGGGACCTAAAGGTTTTTTATCGAAAATAAAAAAATAAGGTGATAAAATCTAAATTTTAATAATTTCAACAGATAAAGGAAAGGGAAAAGCTCTAGACTAACATGATAGAAACAGACTATTTGATTACTAGAAAATTGAGAGATTAAAAAATTGAACTTCAACATAGCCGGAACGGGCCATTTGAGCGTTATCAACTTTGATCGGCTATAACTTGTATGATACAACTTGTATATGATACAAGTTGTATCATATATCATTGAAAGCTCTCGAAAGCGATATCTTTTTTCCAATTGGATGGATCAGTAGTATATACCAGAGTTTTAAAACATTTTTTAAAACAAATATTTTAAAACTCTGGTATAATTACTAATGAATAAACATACTAAACATTCACTAAATAAAACTTATACCGGTGTTTTAAAATATTTTTTGTAAAAATGTTTTAAAACTCTGGTATATACTACTTGGATCAAGTCTGATCGCTCTTTAAAAAATCACATGTCGATTAGTGTGAAATCTTTTTTCTTGCACGTTTTGAGTAGTAACTTTTTAACCGCAGATCATACTTGATCCATCAAATTGGGATAAAGATTCGGCTTATCGTGGGATTTCGAATTATATGAGATTAATTCTATTTGAGTAAGTTTAAAAAAAGTTATAATCGATCAAATTAGGCTGACGCCTGACGCTCAAATTGCAACGCTCAAGGACACCAACCAAAACATAACGTACAGTAAAATCTCTATTAGAGCGATTTTTTCTTTGTGTATTTCGTAAAGTAGTACCTAATAAGTGGACAGACCCCTAATATAATGACACTTTTGAATGTGATTGAAAAATAGAATGACAATGATTTTTATAGAGATTTTACGATATATGCTCGAATAATTGCTCACTCACAAATAACACACTATCTCGATTTATTACTCCCCTCATTGAGATGCTGAAACAATAAATACACGCCCAAATGTTTAATGCAGTTCAAGTTTCACTCGCATAAACGAACTTTTCAATTAATTACCCCTTTTAGGGTATGATGAAACATTATATATCCTAGGTAATTATTTGAGCATATATTCTGTATCCTAAACAAATAGTATTTTCTATTATAGCTTTATTTATAAACTTTACACTTTTAATTTTAAAGCATTCTGATTGATTATTATTTTTGATTCTGTAATCAAATCACCCTACTCCAACTTATCTCTACACCCTTTCTTTTTATTGTCACTTCTTTTTTTAATCCCTTTCTACTGGTTTTTATTTTATTTTGGTTAGTATTTTTAGTATAAATTCAAAATGAATCTGTTTCCGATTTAAAAGATAAAATTAGAGTATGGCGCGACATTTGGAGATCTGACTTTTGTTGACACGATACATAGGGACACGAACA
The DNA here is from genome assembly GCA_963681835.1 of Meloidogyne enterolobii. NCBI lineage: Eukaryota > Metazoa > Nematoda > Chromadorea > Rhabditida > Meloidogynidae > Meloidogyne > Meloidogyne enterolobii. The sequence continues at coordinate 3,586,937 of CAVMJV010000008.1, forward strand.
TGAGAATGAGATATTATTTGTTTAATCGAATTTTTAGCCCAAAAAATGAGCTTGGTTTACCCTAATATTACCTAATAATCTCGGTCCAAAGATGAGGCCTGGGGTTGATTTTGGTGTCATTCGAAACAGCTCAACGAGTTCAATAAACTATGACTGACTGAACATTTCTTAATACTTTTAGGAAGGAAAAAGGAGGGGTGTACTAACCGACTATTACCAAGCGGGTTATCAATCCGTGGTCGGATATAGACAAAACAAATAAAAACAATAACCGAGACGGTCAGACACCGAAAATTTAAAATCATTGTGCGGACTATCCTCATTTTTGGGCAAAAGTTTCAGGTACAATTATTGTTCATCCGAATGAGCTCGTCTTGCTGAGTCGAATGACAGCAAAATTAGCTTGATTCTATAATTCTGAACAAAATTATGACAAAATGAATCCTTTACTAGAAAAACAATTTTTGTGTTGCTGCAGAGGGGTATGTCGACAGTTTAAAGCAGAAAATTGGTGAAAAGATTAGGTTTATGTTACTGGTGTAGAAACAAGCGACCTTGAAATACGCGACCGTAGTTTTTAGAAAAATTTACGCATTTTTTATGTGTACTTAAATTTTTAAAATTTTCAAAAAGCTTTTAATGAAGTTAGTCGATGCAGTCAACTCTATATCCGAGCTAAAATTGGTCACTTAAAAATTTTTATTATATATGTTCCATGTTTAATTCTTTATAATATAAGCATGAGTTGATACTCGGGTTGGACACAAACGGTTAACCTAACCGAAACCGAAAACCTGGGGTTAAAAACCGACGATAACCGAAAACGGTGGCTAAACCGACCAGTTTCGGTTTAAAAAATACACCCCTAAGGATGGAATTTTTTGGGATTTTTTCGGACAGATGACCAGTGTAGTTTTCTTACCATTGTACCGTTTTCTTATTTCAGTTTTGATACTTAAAGGTACCAGAAATGCGGTCTTGCAATAAGATCTCACAATAAGATATCAAAACCTTAATTAATATTTTTGCTTAGAAATTGAGTTGTTATCTAAGCGTTATCTCTATTCAAGATACAAATAAGAATAAATTTCAGTCCAAGGTGTGCTAGCGAGATGCGACTATATCTAATTTTTATTTTATCCTGCAACCAGAAATTTTTACTAAAAATAATGAAACAAATAAAATAAAAACCAGTATGAAGGTTAAAAAAGATGTGACAATAAATAGAAAGAGTATAGATATAAATAGGAGTAGAGTGTGATCACTAAAGAGTTTTAAATTATAATCATCAGAATGTTTTAAAATTAAAAGTTTAAAGTTTAGAATAAAGCTATAATTAAAAATACTGTTTGTTTTGGATACTGGACATATATGCTCAAATAACTACCATGGATATTTAATGTTTCAACATCTAGCTAAAAGAGGGAAGCTGAAAAAAGTAATTAATCGAGCTAGTGTGTCATTTTTGAGAGAGCAATTATTCGAGCATACAAATATCGAGAGAGCAACTTCTATATTTTTATTATTGACTCATTGCTTTTATCTGCGAAATACACTAAGAAAACTGCATAGAAATCGCTCTGAATTGAATATCTTTTTATATTTGAAAAAATTTTAGCATTAAAAAGGGCACTCAAATACCAGTAAAAAGGGATAAAATACAGATGTGACAATAAATAGAAAGTTTATAATGATAAATAAGAGTAGGTTGTGATGATTAAAGAATTAGAAATAGAAACTAATCAAAATGTTTTAAAATTAAAAATTTAAAGTTTAAAATAAAGCTATAATTGAAAATACTGTTGGTTTTGGATACTGTACATATATGCTCAAATAATACCATGGATAATTAATGTTTCAACATCTAGCAAAGAGATAATTAATTGAAAAGTATAATTATGTGAGTAATATTTGAACGTGCATTAGGCATTTGGGGCATTTAATTATTGTTTCAACATCTCGCTGAGGGGAGTAATTAATCGAAATAGTGTGTTATTTGTAAGATTATTCGAGCATATATCGTGAAATCTCTACAAGAATGCATTGTCATCTTATTTTCCAATCACCTTCCAGAAAACTAAGAATGATAATATTCTCCTAATAATAAAATAATCTCCTAATCCGCAGATATCTTTCTATTCAATAGAATCCATTATATCCTTAACTACTATAAATATCTCTCGAAATGCCCTTAATCGTTTTAATCCACCGATATACTCAAATATACATAAATTCCTTGAATTCATTGGTTTTATTTACGAGATGCATTCTATTTTTCAAATACCATCCAATGTGGCATTTTATTGGATGGTGGCATTCAACTGGATGCATTCTAATAGAGATTTAATGTACGTATATGTTGATGTTTAAATTTTCAAAATTTCGAATTTTCTAGTCATCAAATACTGGTTTCCATCATGTTAGTCTTGAGCTGGTCTCTTTCCTTTATCTGTTGAAATTATTAAAATTTAGTTTTTATCACCTTATTTTAAATTTTTGATAAAAAACCTTTAGGTCCTTGATTGCTTCCTTGACGTTGTCTGCCTCGTTGACGAGAACTAACTCCTAAATTTATCATTTAATTCATTTATATTTTTAACTTATATTTCCAATTGTATTAAAATATTTTGTCAAAAACAAATATACTTTCTACCTCGATTTGACCCAGATTCTTGTTCTTGGGCAGGTTCTAAATTATTAAAATTTATATTTATGTAAAGTTATGCCGCTCAGATCGGTCTGACGCCCTTTAAGATAATATGGCTGGGATAAAGGGAACATTGACTCTTTATGGTACAGCACACATCTGAACTTAATCATTTGTTGTTCAGCCTATTGTTAAATAATTGGAAAAATGGAGGGATGGAATATGAATTAACAAAGTATAAGTTTTCGAAAGTTGGTGAATAATTGGGATAATGTTTGGAAATAAATATTGAAAAGAGATGATTGTTTAATTTATTGGAATTTTTGTGAATAATAAGTAATGGGAACGGAAATGAATTACCAATAATATGTGCAAGAAAGTAATAATAATTGTAAAGGAAGGATAGTTACTAGAAAAAAATACATAAGTGAACTAAAAATAAATTGATTACGTGAAATAAGGCTGGGGTCGGGACTAGAATAGAACATAAGTATCGAATTTCGAATCCGGTGTTTACAGGAATATTTTTTCTCTCGTATTTATATTCTTATTAATTAAAATTAAAAATATTTCAAAAGTGTATACCTTCAATTATCACTCCACGTGCTCGACCTCGTCCTCTTTGATATTCTTCAGCAGACTGATCAATAGCTTGTTGTATTTCTCGGTCATCAAATCCTTGTTTTAAAATTTAATCATAAAATAGTTCTACAACTAAATCACATTATTATTTACAAATCGAAATCTATGTAAGCTAACATATAAAATAAATAGGGAAGGATTCGATAGAATAAATTTTTAATTTTCAATAAAAATACCTCCATGTTGTGTAAAAATACCTCCATGTTGTGTCTCTTGGTTTCCGTGCTGGTTATGACGGATTGTATTATCTAAATTTAATAAAAAATAGTTCTGTGAATACTATTAAAATAAATTCATAATAAGATATTTGTTTTTTAGTTTACTAATCTGACTAATTCACAATTAAAACTAATAGAGGCAGTGCGTTTTCTATATAATTTTATAAATTAATAATATTTACCTTCTCCAGCATTATGGTATTTTTTTTCATGTTCTTGTGTTAATATGTACTTATTTCCTTCATTTATTACTCGCCCTTTACAAGGTCTTTTACTACATACCCAATATATATTTCCATTTGTTTGTTTTTTGCTTTCATTGTAATATTCATAACCACCCAAAACTAATTTATCTGTCCCTTGTATCGATTGTTTAAAAACAGGCTCTTCTTAAAAACAATAATTAAAATATTTACCCAAAAGATTCCTCTGGGTAATTATTATTTCAATGTTCGATTAGGTGATAATCAATAGATTTGATTTAATTATTTGAAAATACATATGTTAGTAAAAATTATTATAACTGTTTTTAACTGAAAAGCACTATTTGAAAAATCTACAACTTTTTAATACGTTCACAGATTTTAATGGGATTTGATATTTTAAATTCATAATTTATAAGGTTTTATTGACATAAAAATTATGTCTAAATTCGGTGTTACGACAATTGGGATACGCATGTGCGGATGCGACGATTGCGGACAACAATTGCGGACGACGATTGCGGTTATGTCAATTGCGGATTAAAAATTTTTCGTAATTTTAATAATGGTTGAAATGATATCACGTTTTTTTATCCCGGCTTCAGTTTCAAACTTATGACGGTTTCCGAACCATTTTTAAAATATTGCGGCACTGAAAATTTTAAAAAATCAATAATTTTTAAAACTTTTTGTATTCGCAATTGTAGTCCGAGTTGTCGTCCGGAATTGTCATATCCGCAATCGTCGTATCCGCAATTGCCATCCGCAATTTCGTACAGCTCTAAATTCGAATCCTAATCCGAGATAATTCCGTACTCTACCGTTCTCCTTCTCCTTTTCATTATATGCTCAACATGTACTATTTTATTTGCACCACTGGCAATAGACAACTAGAGTCACATTACAATTTTTTTAATTTTTTTCTACTTTAGTGTGTTAGCGCCACTTTCAGGAAAAAATTAAATAAGAATTCGCACAATGAAAAGAGGGAGAAAAAAATTTCTAATCTAAATTTCTAACTGGCCTAATCTGAAAACTGATATTAGATACGAAGCCCGATGGAGAATGCAAGATATTTAAAAAAAGTTATTAAATTTTTTTTAATTTAGAAAGCAAAGCTCATTTTTGGAATTTATAAAACATTACCACTTATAATTTTTCCTTTTTTTACACAAGTGTGCTTAGATGTAAATTCACTATCAAACTTCAATTCTTTTAATTCATCATTTGTTAATTCATTCAATTTTTCAAATTTAACTCCTTTTGTAACAACTTTTCCTTTACATCCAGAACTACGGTATTTATTGCACTTCCAAGTGATAGTCTCCTTTTTATCATTATGATTAGAATAGTAATATTTATAACCAGCATATTCTAAAGTATATCTTCCCTTTTCTGTTTTAACAATATAGGGATTGTCATCTTAAATTTGTAAAAATTTTTTTAGAAATCCTAAGATTCTACTTAAAGATATAGGACAAATTGGTCAAATAATTTCAGATTTCAGATCTTGGCTGCGTACTCGAGTAAAGAAACTTTTTTCTTGTTTTTTATTACCTTCCCTGTCTTACCTTTTTGACCAGAAGAATTCATTCCAAGTGTTAAACCCAAATTTAACCAATTTTGAACAGATTCTTGACCAGGATTCGTTCCATGAGGGTATTCTGCATTCATATGTTGACGTTGAGTTGGGTATAAAGACTGATTAGTGCCAAGAGTTAAATCCAAATTTAACCAATTTTGTGAAGAATCTTGACCAGAAGGTTTAATATGGTGATGTTGATATGGATAATTGCCATATCCTAATTGCAAATCCCACAAATTTCGAGGTACTTGAACAGACGGATTCCCTTGTAGATGTTGAGGTGAGTTTAAAAATGGATTATTGCCAGAACCTCGATTCAAAGCCAACCAATTTTGAGAATGTTCTGTGCCAGAATACATTCCTTGAAGGTATCCTTCAGTACTTGGGGGTATGCTTCCAGTTCCAGTTCCTCCATGGCCACTAGTTCCTGTCCCGCTTGTTTCAACATCCCGATATTGAAAAGGATCGAAATAATTATGTTCATCCAATTCATCATCGCTATTAGTTGAATCAACAAGATGAGGCGTTAAAAATAAGCAAAGAAATGAAAATATTGAAATCTTCATTACTTTCTGAAATTATTTTAATAATATTTTACAAAATTAATTAAATTTATAAAAACAATAATAACAATGATGCCTTAAATAATAAGAGGGTGAGTTCAATTATTTAGGCTCTATTCTCGCTTTTCCCTTACTATTTGCTAATATGGAGAGTTAATTAGGTTTTCTCTAGGATATGAAGATGATATTGGAGGACTAAGTTGGATGTGGGGGGATTAAGGGTGATATGAGGGAATTGTAAGGCTTAAGGGGGATATAGGGGGATATTGGGAGATTAAGAGTTGATGTAATAAAGGGATATAACGTGCATCGGGATAACACTTTTAATCCACCTATATTCCTCCAAATCCGTCGTTATGCATCACAAATCACCCATTATCCCTTTTATCCCAGAATCCCTCAAAATCTGTCTATATCCATCCCAAATCCTTTTTAATCCCAAAATCCCTCCAAATCTGTTGATATCCATCTAAATTACCAGATATTACTCTTAATCACTCGATATCCCAAATCCCCTGATATCCTCTTAATCATGCCAAATCCATTGATATATATTTTGATCGTCAAATCCATCTATATTCCCCTTAATCTACCTAAATTCCTCTTCCCAAATCATCTAAGATGATCTACCTCTAATCCCTCAACATCACTGATAATCCCCAAAATCCCTTCTAAATTACTATACAAGGGGGACTCAATTTGCGGAAACAACTATGAAGTAATATAGGGATATCATGTGCATCGGGATATGTTCTGCTACGCTAAATAATGTGTCCTAGAGCAAAAATCACGGTTGTCATAGCGATTTTATAAGAAAAATATGCCATCTTACATGCTAAAAAATCAAATTATTTGATATTTGATCAAATATTTGATTTTTCAAACCTTCATCAAACAAATATTTGATCAAATTATTTGATATTTATTTGATATTTGAAAAAATCAAATTTCCTCAAAAACTCATCAAACAAATATTTGATCAAATAAAATTTGGTCAAATATTTGATTTTATTTGACCAAATATTTGTTTGGTCCGATCTCTATGTATTGGCTATATTCTCTCGTCTTTTTAATAAAATTATTTTTTTAATAATTAATTTTCTAATAAAATAACTACAAAACAATAATATTAATAAAATACATAAAATCTGAGCTAATGTATATTTTTTATATTTTTAACGGAGAGGTAGCTCTGGTGAGATTAGCCTAATTTAAATTGAACGTCATTTCGCATGATATTGCTATTCACTCTATTTTCTAAGTTTGAAAAAATAATGTGAAAGTGAATATCCGGCAATTATTTCAGCCTGCCTTCAAAGGGAAAATCGACTTGGCAGGATAAACATAATAGCCTTTATTGACTTCCAAGTTGACTTGCACATAGAATCGAATGTATAAAGTCTTGACAAGTATTTATTTTTGGTAAACTGCTCTAAGGTTACAAAATTCTATTGCAAGAACTTTTATCTACACTTGTTTTAATTTTGATCTACTCAGCGTATGACTTTTAGCTACTCATTGTCTGAACACTTATCCACTTATTACCAGAACACTTAACTACCATAAACAATTCTACCCGTTACCAGAACTCATATCTACCCATTGGCTGAACTCTAATTGATCCAATGTCACAACAATTACCTTCCCTACTGTCTGAACTCTTATCTACTCATTATCTGAACTCATCTATCCAATGCTAGAACACGTATCTATCCATTGTCTGAATTCTTATCCAAAGATTATAATTGCCAGATCATATGCCTGACTTTTATCAACCCAATGACAGAACTTCATCTACATATTGTATGTACTCTTATCTTCCCATTGTTTGAACTCTTATCAACATAGTCTGAACTTTTATCTACTCAGTCCTGTGACCTTATCTACCCATTGGCAAAACTCTTAAATCTCCAGTGTCTAAGCATTTATCTACCCATTGTGTCAACTCTTAGCTACTCAATGCCAAACAGTTATCTACCCATTGTTTGAACTCTTATCAACCTAGTTTGATTAACCGTAGAGTTAATTGAACATCATTTCGCGTGAATTTGCTATTTTCAATTTTCTAAGTTTTTAAGAAAAATGTGAAAGTGAATATCCGGCTATTATTTCAGCCTGCCTTCAAAGGGAAATTCGACTTGGCAGGATAAACATAATAAAGTGACGATAATTGTAGTGAATTTTTGATTGAGCATTGTAATTTCAATGAATTTAATAGAAATTGCTTTAAAGGATTTTCATTAAGCGTTAATAAACTTTAAGTTATTAACTTTTTAAGCCAAAAAAGAGAGGGCACTTGATTTGGATATATCTTATAGTAAGTCTAACTGAAAATAAAAAGATGGCCGAAAAGGAGAAGTGGATATCCATCAAAAATTTTTGCCTGTTTTTAAAGGAAAATTATAAGGGGGTGTCTTGCCCTCCCCTTATTTCCAAAAATTAGGGTAAGCAAATGAATGAAAGTAATGCGTCCCATGAAAGTATATGCGTCCCATGAAAGTATATGCGTCCCATGAAAGTATATGCGTCCCATGAAAGTATATGCGTCACATGAAAGTATATGCGTCCCATGAAAGTATATGCGTCCCATGAAAGTATATGCGTCACATGAAAGTATATGCGTCCCATGAAAGTATATGCGTCCCATGAAAGTATATGCGTCCCATGAAAGTATATGCGTCACATGAAATTATATGCGTCCCATGAAAGTATATGCGTCCCATGAAAGTATATGCGTCCCATGAAAGTATATGCGTCCCATGAAAGTTTATGCGTCACATGAAAGTATATGCGTCCCATGAAAGTATATGCGTCCCATGAAAGTATATGCGTCCCATGAAAGTATACGCGTCCCATGAAAGTATATGCGTCCCATGAAAGTATATGCGTCCCATGAAAGTATATGCGTCCCATGAAAGTATATGCGTCCCATGAAAGCTTATGCGTCCCATGAAAGTATATGCGTCCCATGAAAGTATATGCGTCCCATGAAAGTATATGCGTCACATGAAAGTATATGCGTCACATCAAAGTATATGCGTCCCATGAAAGTATATGCGTCACATGAAAGTATATGCGTCACATGAAAGTATATGCGTCCCATGAAAGTATATGCGTCCCATGAAAGTATATGCGTCCCATGAAAGTATATGCGTCACATGAAAGTATATGCGTCCCATGAAAGTATATGCGTCCCATGAAAGTATATGCGTCCCATGAAATTATATGCGTCACATGAAAGTATATGCGTCTCATGAAAGTATATGCGTCACATGAAAGTATATGCGTCACATGAAAGTATATGCGTCACATGAAAGTATATGCGTCCCATGAAAGTATATGCGTCACATGAAAGTATATGCGTCCCATGAAAGTATATGCGTCCCATGAAAGTATATGCGTCCCAATAAAGTATATGCGTCCCATGAAAGTATATGCGTCCCATGAAAGTATATGCGTCCCATGAAAGTATATGCGTCACATGAAAGTATATGCGTCCCATGAAAGTATATGCGTCCCATGAAAGTATATGCGTCCCATGAAAGTATATGCGTCACATGAAATTATATGCGTCCCATGAAAGTATATGCGTCCCATGAAAGTATATGCGTCCCATGAAAGTATATGCGTCCCATGAAAGTATATGCGTCCCATGAAAGTTTATGCGTCACATGAAAGTATATGCGCCTCTATTAGTTCGCACTGCCTCTATTAGTTTTAATTGTAAATTATTAAATTAGTTATCTAAAAAATATCTTATTATGAATTTATTTTAATAGTATTCACCCTGTAGAAATATTTTATTTTTAAAATTTAAAAACTAGGATTTGTTCCTCGAAAATATTTTAAATTTTAGCTTTATTTATGAACTTTAAAATTTAAATTTTAAAGCATTCTGATTGATTATTATGATTATTATTATTATCATTCTGATTGATTATTATTATTATTTATTATTATTATATTATCAAATCACCCTACTCCTATTTATCTATATAATCTTTCTTTTTATTGTCACTTCTGTTTTTTATCCCTTTCTACTGGTTTTTATTTTATTTTGGTTAGTATTTTTAGTAAAAATTCAAAAAGGATCTTTTTCTGGTTTAAAAGATAAATTTAATAGAGTATGACGCGACATTTGGAGATCAGACTTTTGCGGACCCGACAGTTGGGAACGAGTTCTGGGATACAACACTTCGTGACACGAACATTAGAGACCCGACATTAGGGAACGAAATAGAATTTTAATAAATTGAAATTAAAGCGGGTTTTTAATCCATGATCGGATATAGACAAAACAAATAAAACAATAAAATAAGACATTCAGGCACCGAAACTTTAAAAACCATAGCTCGGTCTATGACAACAAAATCGACTCAATTCTATAATTCTAAACAAAAATACGACAAACTGAATCCTTTAAAAAAACAATTTTTGTGTTGCTTCTGAGGTGTATGCCGTCAGTTTAAAGCAGAAAATCGGTGAAAAGAATTAGGTTTATTTACTGGTGTAGAACCAAGCGACCTTAAATTCCGCAACCGTAGTTTTAAAAAATTTTACTCATTTTTTATGTGTAATTAAATTTTTAAAATTGTTCATAAGCTTTTAATGAAGTTAGTCGAAGCAGTTGAACTGTTTGGACTTGAAGATCCTCTGAGATTATTGTATTAATTTTTGCGTATTAAAAATTTGAAATAATTTTTCATCAAGATAACTATAAAATAAATATAAATGTGGCAAAAAACAACTTGGGTTTATTTTTTATTTTAAAATTAAATGGAAGCATTATGATCACCCAAAAAAGGGCAAACTTTAAACTCTAAATCCTTCAACTCTATATCCGAGCAAAGGGTGACCAATTAGAAAAGTTTTTATTATACTGCCCGTATAATTTTTGTCACCCTGTATTTGTATTCCAAGAGATGAAATTGCCAGATTTTGAATTAGCAAAATGCTATCTGTGGTTTTTAAACCTTTTAATAATTTTTAAAAACCACTTTCTAAGAGAGATATGGATTTTTTCAGTCTTACCAGTGTATCGTTGTCTTTTTCAGTTTTGATAGTTTATTATTATCAACAAAAATGGTGCGAACTTTTGCTTAAAATTTTTACCCGCGTCATCAACTCTATATCCGAGCTAAAATTGGTTACTTAAATTTGTTTTTATTATAATTGTTCCTTGTTTAATTCTCTATAATATAAGTGTGAGTTGATACTCGGGTTGGACACAAACGGTTAACCGAAATCGAAAACCTGGGGTTAAAAACCGACGATAACCGAAAACGGTGGCTAACCGACCAGTTTTGGTATAAAAAATAACCCCTAAGGATGGAATTTTTTGGGATTTTTTCGGACAGATGACCAGTGCAGTTTTTTGCCATTATACTGTTTTCTTATTTCAGTTTTGATATTTAAAGGGACTAGAAATGCGGTCTCGCAATAAGATCTCACACTAAGGTATCAAATCTTAATTAATATTTTTGCTTAGAAATTGAGTTGTTATCTAAGCGTTATCTCTATTTAAGATACAAATAAGAATAAATTTCAGTCCCAAGGAGTGCTAGCGTGATGCAACTATATCTAATTCTAATTTTACCCCTCAATCAGAAATTTTTACTAAAACAATGAACCAAAATAAAATAAAAACAAGTATGAAGTTTAAAAACAGATGTGACAATAAATAGAAAAAGTATAGAAATAAATAGGAGTAGTGTGATCATTAAAGAGTTTTAAATTATAATCATCAGAATGTTTAAAATTAAAAGTTTAAAGTTTAGAAATAAATATATAATTGAAAATACTGTTTGTTTTGGATACTGGAGATATATGCTCAAATAAATACCATGGATAATTAATGTTTCAACATCTAGCTAAAAGAGGGAAGCTGAAAGGAGTAATTTATCGAGCTAGTGTGTCATTTTTGAGAGAGCAATTATTCGAGTATACATATATCGAGAGAGCAACTTCTATATTTTTATTATTGACTCATTGCTTTTATCTGCGAAATAGGCTAAAAAAACTGTATAGAAATCGCTCTGGATTGAATATCTTTTTATATTTGAAAAAATTTTAGCATAAAAAAAGTGGCACTCAGATACCAGTAAAAAAGGTTAAAAAACAGATGTGACAATAAATAGAAAGATTATAGTGATAAATAAGAGTAGGTTATGATGATTAAAGAATTAGAAATAGAAACTAATCAGAATGTTTTAAAATTAAAAATTAAAAGTTTATAAATAAAGCTATCATTGAAAATACTAGTTGTTTAGGATACTGTACATATATGCTCAAATAATTAAACTAGATGTTTCAACATCTCTCTAAAAGGGGTAATTAATTGAAAAGTTCAATTATGAAAGTGAAATTTATACATGTATTAGGCATTTGTAGCGAATATTATTGTTCAACATCTCGCTGGGGGGAGTAATTAATCAAGATAGTGTGTTATTTGTTAGAGAACAATTATTTGAGCATATATCGTAAAATCTCTACAAGAATTTTTGGTGCCGGATTTTTAGTGCGAGATTTTTAGTGTGGGACAGTCAGGGACAATTGATCACTAAACATTTAGTTCAGGGACAATTGATCCCTGGACATTTGGTTTGGGACAATTGATAATTGGACATTTGGGGTTGGGACAATTGATCATTTGACATTTGGATCAGGAAGGGAGGGGGCACGTGAGCGTCAGCGAAATTTGATCGACTATAACTTTTTTAAGCTTGATCAAATCAGAATAAATCTTAAATCATTTTAAAGCCCAGTATTTAAACCAACTGGATGGTTCAATTCTGATCATCTATTAAAAAGATAAAACTCGATAGGTTCAAAAAATCGTTGTTTTTCAGACTTATCGACTTGTAATTTTTTATAGAGCCACCAGACATGATTCATCCAATAGGGCTTTCTAATGTTATATGAAACATTTGTATTGGATCAAGCAGCAAAAAGTTATAGCCTAACAAATTTGGGTGACGCTCAAGTGGCCCGTTCCGGCTATGAACTTTTCAATTTTTCTATCTCAAATTTTATTGTCATCAAATACAGTGTTTCCATCTTGTTAGTCTAGCGCTTTTCCCTTTCCTTTATCTGTTGAAATTATTAAAATTAATTTTTATCAACTTAGTTTTTAATTTTCAATAAAAAACCTCCAGGTCCTAGATTGCTTCCTTGGCGTGGTCTTCCTCGGTGTCGAGAACTTCCTCCTAAATTTGTTATTAATTCATTTATTTTTTACACTTATATTTTCAATTGTAGTATTAAATTATTTTGTCAAAAACGGATATTCTTTTTACCTTGATTTGATTCAGATTCTTGTCCTTGGGCATGTTCTAAATTAGTAAAATTTATATTTTTATAAAATTATGCCGCTAAGATTTCGGTCTGACGCCCCTCAGAGCGCCGGTTGGGCTGATTGGGGATTGAGTGAGGGGAGGCGCCGAGGACTTTAATTTACCAATTTGAATAATTAATGTCATTTAGTCATTTATATGTTTTGTGGCTCAACGTAATTGTTCTACTAATGAAAATGGCGATATGATATGGCCTAGGATAATAGGAACATAAGCACTGTCTGCGACTGAACACATCTGAACTTATACATTTGTTGTTCAGTCTTTGGTTAAATAATGGGGAAAATGGAGGGATGGTTTTGTGAAGTTGGTGAATGATTGGGATAATGTTGGAAAATAAATATTGAACAGAGTATATTGAACAGACTTTCATTTCTTTGTAAAATAATGAAAGTTGCTGGAAAAGGATAAGAGTAATAATATTTATAAACATAATATTTTTTATCTTGTATTGATATATTAATTAAATAAAATTAAAAATAGTTCATATGTTCATACCTCTAATTATCACTCCACTATTTCGACCTCGTCCTCTTTGATATTCTTCAGCAGACTGATCAATAGTTTGTTTCATTTCTCGAGGATCAAATCCTAGTTCTTAAATTTTAATAATAAAACTTTTACAACTAAATCACACTATCATCTATCCATCGAAATCTATCTAAACCAACATGTGAAATAGATGGGAAATCCTATTTTGTTCATAATACTTATCATATATTTATATAATAACTTCAATCCCCCCCAACATGTGCCCGTTGCACATTTATCTCTGATTTAAATTTGTTGCTTATAACTTACCTTCTACATATTTGTGAGGGAAAAAATTAATCTGAACCTTAAATAGAAGTAAGGATGGAGACAAAACACATAAACTTATTTGCGATTTCAAGAATAAGGAATTCTACAGCTAAAATGTATTGAGAATTCTAAAATTTTAAAAAATTCGGGATTTTATATTCACCTATGCTTTATCCTTTACAGCTCTTAATAGAAACTCTTTAAAAGTTTTTAGATTGGACTAAATAAGAATGGAATATTCAGTGTTTAATATAATTTTAAAAATTATTTACAATTAAAACTAACAGAGTACGAGCGACTTTTAGATTTGATATAATTTTAGAAATTTTTACGTGCGCTCAAAATGTGAATCTTTGCATCTTAATATTTAGTGCTTATATGAATAAAGGAATTCAAGGGCGAGTAATAAATGAAGGAAATGAATACATATTAACACAAGAACATGAAGAAAAATACCATATTGAGGGACAAGGTAAATATTATTGTAAATTTATAAAATTATATAGAAATTTTAAAGTCGCACTGCCAGGTATTAGTGTTAATTGTAAATTAGTTAACTAACAAATGCAAAATTTACATTCAAATTTATTTTAATAGTTGCATTTCCTTTATTTTATATAAGAAGTAAATATTAGATTGATGTCCAATCACCGTCATTTACAAATTATAACACTATCTAAGGAATGCGATCTGAATATCAGGATTTGAAAAGAGCCTGATATATAGAAAATCTTCAATATTGTTAGTATTCTACCCGCGATTTTCGGTTAATTAACTGACCCCCGGTGTTTGTGTAATCGAGACTTGTTTTAAACTAATATTTTCAAAAAGAATATCCCGTTCTTATTTAGTCCAATCTAAATACATCTAAAGCGTTTCTATTAACGAATTATCTCCGATTTTATCTCAAGGATAAATAATCCCTCTGATTAAACGTGAACTGGCCAAAAATATAAAATCTGTCGAACCCTTTTCTATTTATTTCATATGTTAGTTTAAATAGGTTTGATGGGTAAATAATATTGTGATTTAGTTGTAGAACTATTTTATGATTAAATTTAAAAAACTAGGATTTGATTCTCGACAATTACAACAAGCTATTTATCAGTCTGCTGAAGAATATCAAAGAGGACGAGGTCAAAACCGTGGAGTGATAATTGGAGGTATAAACATATGAAATTTTTTAATATTAATTAATTAGAATATCAACACGAGAGAAAAAATATTTTTGTAAGTCATGGATTTTAGATTCGATACTTATATTCTATTCCAGTCCGGACCCCAACTTTAGTAAGAAAACAATTTATTTTTATTACACTTGCCTTTTCCAGAAAACTATCCTTCGTTTACAATTATTATTCCATTTTTACACATTTTTTTATTATTCAACAAATGATTAGGTTCAGATGTGTTCAGTCCCAGAAAGTGTCAGTTTCCTTTATCCCAGTCATATTATCTGAAAGAGCGTCAGACCGAAGGTCTGAGCGGCATAACTTTATATAATTATAAATTTATATAATTATATAATTTAGAACCTGCACAAGAACAAGAATCTGTGTCAAATCAAGGTAAAAAGAATATCTGTTTTTGACAAAATATTTTAATAAGACTTAAAAAATAACTTAAAAAATAACTTTAAATATAACTTAAAAAATAGATGAATTAAATAATAAATTTAGGAGGAAGTTCTCGTCGACGAGGCAGACCACGCCGAGGAAGCAATCTGGGACCTCAAGATTTTTTATCGAACCTTATAAAATAAAGTGATAAAAACTAAATTTTATTAATTTCAACAGATAAAGGAAAGGGAAAAGCTCAAGACTGAAACTATGGAAACAAAGTATTTGATGATTAGAAAATTTGAGAGCTTGGAAAATTAAACATGAACATAGCCCGAACGGGCGACTTGAGCGTGGCCACTTTAGCGTCAGCCAAATTTGATCGTCTATAACATTTTGCTGCTTAATCCAATACAAATGATAACATTAGGTAATCCTCAATAAGTGCTATATTTTTTCTAATTGGATGGATCAAATCTGATCGATCTTTAAAAAATTACAAGTCGATAAGATGAAAATAAACGATTTATTACACTTAACGAGTTGTAACATTTTAGCCGGAATCAGACGTGTTCCATCAGTGAGTTGAAGCTGTCCATATCGAGAGCTTTCGAAGTATAAGGATTTATTCAGTTTGATTAAGCTTTAAATGAATTAGAGTCTATTAAATTTGTCTGACGCTCAAGTGACCCCAACCCCAACATGACGTACAGAAGTATCTGTATTAGAGAATCTACGATATATGCTCGAATAATTGCTCTCTCACAAATAACACACTATCTCGATAATTACTCCCATCGGTGAGATGTTGAATCAATTAATATGCGCCCCAAATACCTAATGGACTTTGCCTAATGGACTTTTTTAACGAAATGATGAAACATTAAATATCCTGGGTAATTATTTGAGCATATATGTATGTACAGTATTCTAAACTTATAGTATTTTTAATGATAGTTTTATTTATAAACTTTAAAATTTTGATTATTATTTTTACTTCTTTACTGAACACACCCTACTCCTATTTATCACTATACTCTTTTTATTTATTGTCACATCTGTTTTTTAGTCATTCCTTTTGGTCTTTATTTTATTTTGGTTCAATATTTTAGTAAAATTCAAAACGATCTATTAAAAACTATTTTCTAATTTTTTTTATTTTTTCTTATAATTGATAAATATGTTAGCCTATAACTTTCCAAAAAATAGATTTGAAAACAAAATTTATTATAAACCAAATTTTAGACTACGACTTATTATTACAAAAAAGTCTAAAATAAAAACAATGGTTACAGTATTGAGTATTGAAACTGAGAAAAATAAATGTGGGGCTATAATTTTGTGGAGGTGTGTATGTAGATTTTCATCTCAGAATATTTCATAAACTTTTTTTTATCGAAAAGATTAAAAAATAACTAAAAAAATTTTTTTGCAAAAAAATTCAATGTCCAGTATGATTAGTGATTTATTGTCTATTCACTCAAACAGACATTGAAATTTTTTTGCAAAATAAAGTTTAAGGGGATTTTTTTTAACCTTCTCGGATAAAAATAGGTTTTGAAATATGCTGAGAAAAAAATGCAGAATAAACTATAATTTATTAAAAATTTAACAGGTTCGAATTTGACAAGTATTTCAGAGAATTTCTATAAATTTGATAAATTCGAACCTAGGAAAAATTTTAAGATATTATTGTTTGTTCATCAATTTTCAATTCAGCATATTTCAAAACATTTCAAAACCTATACGAAAAGAATTTTAAAAAAATTCGAAACTAAAGCGGATTTTTAATCCGTGGTCGGATATGGACAAAACAAATAAAAACAAAACCGAGACAGTCAGGAACCGAAAATTTAAAAAGCACAGTGCGGACTATACTCATTTTGGGCAAAAGTTTTATATACAATTACAGTTCATTCGAACCAGCTCGTCTTGCTGAGACGAATGACAACAAAATCAGCTTGATTCTATAATTCTGAACAAAATTATGACAAACTGAATCTTTTACTTGAAAAACAATTTGTGTTGCTGCGAAGGGGTATGTCGCCAGTTTAAAGAAGAAAATTTGCGAAAAGAATTAGGTTTATGCACTGGCGTAGAACCAAGCGACCTTGAAATACGCGACTGTAGCTTTTAAAAAATTTTTACCCATTTTTTATGTGTACTTAAATTTTTAAAATTTTCAAGAAGCTTTTAATGAAGTTAGTCGATGCATTCAACTCTATATACGAGCTAAAATTGGTCACATAAAAATTTTTTTATTATATTTTTACTTGTTTAATTCTCTTTAATATAAGCATGAGTTGATACAATGGTTGGGCACAGACGGTTAACCGAAACAGAAAACCTGGGGTTAAAAGCCGACGATAACCAAAAACGGTGGCTAACCGACCAGTTTCGGTATAAAAAATAACCCCTAAGGATGGAATTTTTTGGGATTTTTTCTAACAGATGACCAGTGTAGTTTTCTTACCATTGTACCGTTTTCTTTTTCAGTTTTGATACTTAATGGGACCAAAATGTGGTCTCGCAATAAGACTCACAATACGATATCAAAACCTTAAATAATATTTTTTCTTAGAAATTGAGTTGTTATCTAAGCGTTATCTCTATTTAAGATACAAATAAGAATAAATTTCAGTCCCAGCGGGGTGCTTGCGAGATGCGACTATATCTAATTCTAATTTTATCCCTCAACCATAAATTTTTACAAAAAATAATGAAACAAATAAAATAAAAACCAGTATGAGTGTTAAAAAACAGATGTGACAATAAATAGAAAGAGTATAGATATTATAGGAGTAGAGTGTGATCATTAAAGAGTTTTAAATTATAATCATCAGAATGTTTTAAAATTAAAAGTTTAAAGTTTAGAAATAAATCTAGAATTGAAAATACTGTTTGTTTTGGATACTGTACATATATGCTCAAATAACTACCATGGATAATTAATGTTTCAACATCTAGCTAAAAGAGGGAAGCTGAGGGGAGTCTTTAGGTCGACTACTGTATATGCTCAAATAATTACCAAGGATAATAAATGTTTAAACATCTAGCAAAAAGAGGTAATTAATTGAAAAGTTCAATTAGGTGAGTGATATTTGAACGTGCATTAGGCATTTGAGGGAAGTATTTATTGTTTCAACATCTCGCTGAGGGGAGTAATTAATCGAATAGTGTGTTATTTGTGAGAGAGCAATTATTCGAGCATATATCGTGAAATCTCTAAAAGAATGCATAGTCATCTATTTTTCAAAAGTTTGTAATGTGTCATTCTATTGGATATTGACATTATACTGTATGCATTCTTATAGAGTTTTTCTGTACGTTATGTGGATTGGGGAAAGCTGATCGTGGCCACTTGACGTCAGCCAAATTTGATTGACCATAACTTTTTTAAGCTTGATCAAATCCGAATAAATCTTAAATAATTCTAAAGCCCAATCTTTAACCCAACTGGGTGTATCAAATCTAATCATTGGTTAAAAATATAAAACTCGATAAGTGCAAAAAATCGTTGTTTTTCATTCTGAACGAACTGTAATTTTTTGTAGAGCGATCAGACTTGATTCATCCAATAGGGCTTTCAAATGTTATATGAAACATTTGTATCGGATCAAGCAGAAAAAAGTTATAGCCAACAAATTTGGCTGATGCTAAAGTGGCCCGTTCTGGCTACGATGCTGTTCAATTTTTCTATCTCAAATTTTCTTGTCATCAAATAAATTGCTGCTAACATGTTAGTCTAGAGCTTTTCCCTTCCCTTTATCTGTTTAAATTATTAAAATTTAGTTTTTATCACATTATTATAATTTCAGATAAAAAACCTCCAGGTCCCAGATTGCTTCCTCGGCGTTGTCTGCCTCGTTGACGAAAACTTCCTCCTAAATTTAAAATTTAAATTTAGTTGTTTACTATTTATATATAATTTTTTTTCTTTTTTAATTTTTTCATGTTTTTTTTGTTGTTGTTTTACATATTTTTTTAAATTTGTATTTTTCTTTTTTATGCACCACTTTAGTGTATTTTACAATACCTATGGTTTGCTGATAAAATAAATAAATTTATTTATTTTTTACACTTATATTTTCAATTGTAGTATTAAAATATATTGTCAAAAACAGATATTCTTTTTACCTCGATTTGACTCAGATTCTCGTCCTTGGGCAGGTTCTAAATTATTAAAATTTATATTTTTATAGAGTTTTGCCGCTAAGATTTCGGTTTGACGCCCCTCAGAGCGCCGGTTGGGGTGATTGGGGATTGAGTGATTAATCATTTGTTTTTCAACCTTTTGTTAAATAATGGTGAAAATTGAGTGATTGAATATGTAATACAAACTGTACATTTTGGGAAAGTCGATGTATGATTGGGATAATGTTGGAAAATAAATATTAAACAGAGATGATTGTTTAATTTATTGGAATTTTTGTAAAAGATAAGTAATGGGAACGAAAATGAATTACCAATAAAATGTGCAAAAAAGATAATAATATACTAATTCAAAATAGAACAATTAGAACTTGAAATTTTAATATAATTTTAGAAATTTTTTACTTTGCCCTCAAAATGTGAATTTTTCCATCTTAATGTTTGCGCTTATATAAAATAAATGCATTGCAACTATTACAATAAATTGTATTCTTGGATATGTATTTGTTAGTTAACTAATTTATAATTAACAATAATACCAGACAGTGCGATTTAGATAAATTTCTATATAATTTTATAAATTTACAATAATATTTACCTTCTCCCTCATTATGGTATTGTGGATTATGTTTTGTTGTTGGTATGTATTTATTCCCATCATATTCATATATAACTCGCCCTCCACAATTTCTTTTATTACATTTGTAATGTATATTTCCATTTTTAAATTTTCTTCCTTCGTAATAGTCATAACGATTCCAAACTAATTTATTTTTCCCTTTTTGCGTTTTTATAATATAAGGCTCTTATTAAAAATAATAATTAACTAACATATTTAAAAAATGATTCACCCCTGTAATAAATTCCCCTGTCACACTTACTACTCCTCAAATTGCTGGCTCCAATTTTAAATTTTTACTTATAACTGGCCCAATCTAAAAACTACATTAGATCCAAAACCAGATGACGAATGCAAGATATTTAAAAAGTACATAAATTGTTCAAATTTAATTTGATTTTAAATTTTTCTAATTTAGAAAGTAAAGCTCATTGTTGGAAATTTTAAAATATTACCATTTCTAATTCTTTTTTTTACACATGTGTGTTCAGCTTTAGATTCAATGTCAATCTTCAATTCATTTAATTCATCTTCTGTTAATTCTTTTAATTTTTCAAATTTAACTCCTTTTGTAACAACTTTTCCTTTACATCCAGAATTATATTTATTGCACAACCAAGTGATAGTCTCCTTTTTATCACTATGACTACTATGTTTATATTCATAACCATCATATTTTAAATTACGTCCTCCTCTTTCATTTTTAACAAAAGAGAATTTGCCATCTTAAATTTGTGAAAATAACTTAATTCATTATTCATCAGAAATCCTAAGTTTAACTTAAAGATTACGGAAAACTTTGTCATATAATTTAAGATATTTGATTTTTTTATCTATTATTCGTTATACTATGCAACCTTTAGTGATATAATGTTTAGCTTTTTTCGATTAATAATTTGAGGAAATCATTAGTTATTTATCTCTGAATTGCATCACATAACAGGGTCGCAAAAATCGAGGTAGTCAGTTAGATGTACACCCCAGAATTTTCAAAACTAGCGGAATCTTTTTTGTGTATACATCCTTCAAAGTTTGCAAAAAATGCATTTAATAAAAATTCTGGCTGCAAGCTTTGTCACTGCACTTGCAGAAATAATCTAAATGAAAATAAATAACCCATCGCCGGGTTAGAAGTGAATCCTCAAGTGAATCCGTCTGGTCAAGTACCTCGAAATTTGTGGGATTTGCAATTAGGATATGGCAATTATCCATATCAACATCACCATATTAAACCTTCTGGTCAAGAATCTTCACAAAATTTGTTAAATTTGGATTTAACACTTGGCACTAATCAGTCTTTATACCCAACTCAACGTCAACATATAAGTGCAGAATACCCTCATGGAACGAATCCTTCTGGTCAAGAATCTGTTCAAAATTGGTTAAATTTGGGTTTAACACTTGGAATGAATTCTTCTGGTCAAAAAGGTAAGACAGGGAAGGTAATAAAAAACAAGAAAAAAGTTTCTTTACTCGAGTACGCAGCCAAGATCTGAAATCTGAAATTATTTGACCAATTTGTCCTATATCTTTAAGTAGAATCTTAGGATTTCTAAAAAAAATTTTTACAAATTTAAGATGACAATCCCTATATTGTTAAAACAGAAAACGCTCTCAAGTGACCCCAACCCCAACATGACGTACAGAAGTATCTGTATTAGAGAATCTACGATATATGCTCGAATAATTGCTCTCTCACAAATAACACACTATCTCGATAATTACTCCCATCGGTGAGATGTTGAATCAATTAATATGCGCCCCAAATACCTAATGGACTTTGCCTAATGGACTTTTTTAACGAAATGATGAAACATTAAATATCCTGGGTAATTATTTGAGCATATATGTATGTACAGTATTCTAAACTTATAGTATTTTTAATGATAGTTTTATTTATAAACTTTAAAATTTTGATTATTATTTTTACTTCATTACTGAACACACCCTACTCCTATTTATCACTATACTCTTTTTATTTATTGTCACATCTGTTTTTTAGTCATTCCTTTTGGTCTTTATTTTATTTTGGTTCAATATTTTAGTAAAATTCAAAACGATCTATTAAAAACTATTTTCTAATTTTTTTTATTTTTTCTTATAATTGATAAATATGTTAGCCTATAACTTTCCAAAAAATAGATTTGAAAACAAAATTTATTATAAACCAAATTTTAGACTACGACTTATTATTACAAAAAAGTCTAAAATAAAAACAATGGTTACAGTATTGAGTATTGAAACTGAGAAAAATAAATGTGGGGCTATAATTTTGTGGAGGTGTGTATGTAGATTTTCATCTCAGAATATTTCATAAACTTTTTTTTATCGAAAAGATTAAAAAATAACTAAAAAAATTTTTTTGCAAAAAAATTCAATGTCCAGTATGATTAGTGATTTATTGTCTATTCACTCAAACAGACATTGAAATTTTTTTGCAAAATAAAGTTTAAGGGGATTTTTTTTAACCTTCTCGGATAAAAATAGGTTTTGAAATATGCTGAGAAAAAAATGCAGAATAAACTATAATTTATTAAAAATTTAACAGGTTCGAATTTGACAAGTATTTCAGAGAATTTCTATAAATTTGATAAATTCGAACCTAGGAAAAATTTTAAGATATTATTGTTTGTTCATCAATTTTCAATTCAGCATATTTCAAAACATTTCAAAACCTATACGAAAAGAATTTTAAAAAAATTCGAAACTAAAGCGGATTTTTAATCCGTGGTCGGATATGGACAAAACAAATAAAAACAAAACCGAGACAGTCAGGAACCGAAAATTTAAAAAGCACAGTGCGGACTATACTCATTTTGGGCAAAAGTTTTATATACAATTACAGTTCATTCGAACCAGCTCGTCTTGCTGAGACGAATGACAACAAAATCAGCTTGATTCTATAATTCTGAACAAAATTATGACAAACTGAATCTTTTACTTGAAAAACAATTTGTGTTGCTGCGAAGGGGTATGTCGCCAGTTTAAAGAAGAAAATTTGCGAAAAGAATTAGGTTTATGCACTGGCGTAGAACCAAGCGACCTTGAAATACGCGACTGTAGCTTTTAAAAAATTTTTACCCATTTTTTATGTGTACTTAAATTTTTAAAATTTTCAAGAAGCTTTTAATGAAGTTAGTCGATGCATTCAACTCTATATACGAGCTAAAATTGGTCACATAAAAATTTTTTTATTATATTTTTACTTGTTTAATTCTCTTTAATATAAGCATGAGTTGATACAATGGTTGGGCACAGACGGTTAACCGAAACAGAAAACCTGGGGTTAAAAGCCGACGATAACCAAAAACGGTGGCTAACCGACCAGTTTCGGTATAAAAAATAACCCCTAAGGATGGAATTTTTTGGGATTTTTTCTAACAGATGACCAGTGTAGTTTTCTTACCATTGTACCGTTTTCTTTTTCAGTTTTGATACTTAATGGGACCAAAATGTGGTCTCGCAATAAGACTCACAATACGATATCAAAACCTTAAATAATATTTTTTCTTAGAAATTGAGTTGTTATCTAAGCGTTATCTCTATTTAAGATACAAATAAGAATAAATTTCAGTCCCAGCGGGGTGCTTGCGAGATGCGACTATATCTAATTCTAATTTTATCCCTCAACCATAAATTTTTACTAAAAATAATGAAACAAATAAAATAAAAACCAGTATGAGTGTTAAAAAACAGATGTGACAATAAATAGAAAGAGTATAGATATTATAGGAGTAGAGTGTGATCATTAAAGAGTTTTAAATTATAATCATCAGAATGTTTTAAAATTAAAAGTTTAAAGTTTAGAAATAAATCTAGAATTGAAAATACTGTTTGTTTTGGATACTGTACATATATGCTCAAATAACTACCATGGATAATTAATGTTTCAACATCTAGCTAAAAGAGGGAAGCTGAGGGGAGTCTTTAGGTCGACTACTGTATATGCTCAAATAATTACCAAGGATAATAAATGTTTAAACATCTAGCAAAAAGAGGTAATTAATTGAAAAGTTCAATTAGGTGAGTGATATTTGAACGTGCATTAGGCATTTGAGGGAAGTATTTATTGTTTCAACATCTCGCTGAGGGGAGTAATTAATCGAATAGTGTGTTATTTGTGAGAGAGCAATTATTCGAGCATATATCGTGAAATCTCTAAAAGAATGCATAGTCATCTATTTTTCAAAAGTTTGTAATGTGTCATTCTATTGGATATTGACATTATACTGTATGCATTCTTATAGAGTTTTTCTGTACGTTATGTGGATTGGGGAAAGCTGATCGTGGCCACTTGACGTCAGCCAAATTTGATTGACTATAACTTTTTTAAGCTTGATCAAATCCGAATAAATCTTAAATAATTCTAAAGCCCAATCTTTAACCCAACTGGGTGTATCAAATCTAATCATTGGTTAAAAATATAAAACTCGATAAGTGCAAAAAATCGTTGTTTTTCATTCTGAACGAACTGTAATTTTTTGTAGAGCGATCAGACTTGATTCATCCAATAGGGCTTTCAAATGTTATATGAAACATTTGTATCGGATCAAGCAGAAAAAAGTTATAGCCAACAAATTTGGCTGATGCTAAAGTGGCCCGTTCTGGCTACGATGCTGTTCAATTTTTCTATCTCAAATTTTCTTGTCATCAAATAAATTGCTGCTAACATGTTAGTCTAGAGCTTTTCCCTTCTCTTTATCTGTTTAAATTATTAAAATTTAGTTTTTATCACATTATTATAATTTCAGATAAAAAACCTCCAGGTCCCAGATTGCTTCCTCGGCGTTGTCTGCCTCGTTGACGAAAACTTCCTCCTAAATTTAAAATTTAAATTTAGTTGTTTACTATTTATATATAATTTTTTTTCTTTTTTAATTTTTTCATGTTTTTTTTGTTGTTGTTTTACATATTTTTTTAAATTTGTATTTTTCTTTTTTATGCACCACTTTAGTGTATTTTACAATACCTATGGTTTGCTGATAAAATAAATAAATTTATTTATTTTTTACACTTATATTTTCAATTGTAGTATTAAAATATATTGTCAAAAACAGATATTCTTTTTACCTCGATTTGACTCAGATTCTCGTCCTTGGGCAGGTTCTAAATTATTAAAATTTATATTTTTATAGAGTTTTGCCGCTAAGATTTCGGTTTGACGCCCCTCAGAGCGCCGGTTGGGGTGATTGGGGATTGAGTGATTAATCATTTGTTTTTCAACCTTTTGTTAAATAATGGTGAAAATTGAGTGATTGAATATGTAATACAAACTGTACATTTTGGGAAAGTCGATGTATGATTGGGATAATGTTGGAAAATAAATATTAAACAGAGATGATTGTTTAATTTATTGGAATTTTTGTAAAAGATAAGTAATGGGAACGAAAATGAATTACCAATAAAATGTGCAAAAAAGATAATAATATACTAATTCAAAATAGAACAATTAGAACTTGAAATTTTAATATAATTTTAGAAATTTTTTACTTTGCCCTCAAAATGTGAATTTTTCCATCTTAATGTTTGCGCTTATATAAAATAAATGCATTGCAACTATTACAATAAATTGTATTCTTGGATATGTATTTGTTAGTTAACTAATTTATAATTAACAATAATACCAGACAGTGCGATTTAGATAAATTTCTATATAATTTTATAAATTTACAATAATATTTACCTTCTCCCTCATTATGGTATTGTGGATTATGTTTTGTTGTTGGTATGTATTTATTCCCATCATATTCATATATAACTCGCCCTCCACAATTTCTTTTATTACATTTGTAATGTATATTTCCATTTTTAAATTTTCTTCCTTCGTAATAGTCATAACGATTCCAAACTAATTTATTTTTCCCTTTTTGCGTTTTTATAATATAAGGCTCTTATTAAAAATAATAATTAACTAACATATTTAAAAAATGATTCACCCCTGTAATAAATTCCCCTGTCACACTTACTACTCCTCAAATTGCTGGCTCCAATTTTAAATTTTTACTTATAACTGGCCCAATCTAAAAACTACATTAGATCCAAAACCAGATGACGAATGCAAGATATTTAAAAAGTACATAAATTGTTCAAATTTAATTTGATTTTAAATTTTTCTAATTTAGAAAGTAAAGCTCATTGTTGGAAATTTTAAAATATTACCATTTCTAATTCTTTTTTTTACACATGTGTGTTCAGCTTTAGATTCAATGTCAATCTTCAATTCATTTAATTCATCTTCTGTTAATTCTTTTAATTTTTCAAATTTAACTCCTTTTGTAACAACTTTTCCTTTACATCCAGAATTATATTTATTGCACAACCAAGTGATAGTCTCCTTTTTATCACTATGACTACTATGTTTATATTCATAACCATCATATTTTAAATTACGTCCTCCTCTTTCATTTTTAACAAAAGAGAATTTGCCATCTTAAATTTGTGAAAATAACTTAATTCATTATTCATCAGAAATCCTAAGTTTAACTTAAAGATTACGGAAAACTTTGTCATATAATTTAAGATATTTGATTTTTTTATCTATTATTCGTTATACTATGCAACCTTTAGTGATATAATGTTTAGCTTTTTTCGATTAATAATTTGAGGAAATCATTAGTTATTTATCTCTGAATTGCATCACATAACAGGGTCGCAAAAATCGAGGTAGTCAGTTAGATGTACACCCCAGAATTTTCAAAACTAGCGGAATCTTTTTTGTGTATACATCCTTCAAAGTTTGCAAAAAATGCATTTAATAAAAATTCTGGCTGCAAGCTTTGTCACTGCACTTGCAGAAATAATCTAAATGAAAATAAATAACCCATCGCCGGGTTAGAAGTGAATCCTCAAGTGAATCCGTCTGGTCAAGTACCTCGAAATTTGTGGGATTTGCAATTAGGATATGGCAATTATCCATATCAACATCACCATATTAAACCTTCTGGTCAAGAATCTTCACAAAATTTGTTAAATTTGGATTTAACACTTGGCACTAATCAGTCTTTATACCCAACTCAACGTCAACATATAAGTGCAGAATACCCTCATGGAACGAATCCTTCTGGTCAAGAATCTGTTCAAAATTGGTTAAATTTGGGTTTAACACTTGGAATGAATTCTTCTGGTCAAAAAGGTAAGACAGGGAAGGTAATAAAAAACAAGAAAAAAGTTTCTTTACTCGAGTACGCAGCCAAGATCTGAAATCTGAAATTATTTGACCAATTTGTCCTATATCTTTAAGTAGAATCTTAGGATTTCTAAAAAAAATTTTTACAAATTTAAGATGACAATCCCTATATTGTTAAAACAGAAAAGGGAAGATATACTTTAGAATATGCTGGTTATAAATATTACTATTCTAATCATAATGATAAAAAGGAGACTATCAGTTGGGTGTGCAATAAAAACCGTAGTTCTGGATGTAAAGGAAAAGTTGTTACAAAAAAAGTTAAATTTGAAATATTGAAAGAATTAACAGATGATGAATTAAAAGAATTGAAGTTTGATAGTGAATTTACATCTAAGCACACTTGTGTAAAAAAAGGAAAAATTATAAGTGGTAATGTTTTATAAATTCCAAAAATGAGCTTTGCTTTCTAAATTAAAAAAATTTAATAACTTTTTTTAATATCTTGCATTCTCCATCGGGCTTCGTATCTAATATCAGTTTTCAGATTAGGCCAGTTAGAAATTTAGATTAGAAATTTTTTTCTCCTTCTTTTCATTGTGCGAATTCTTATTTAATTTTTTCCTGAAAGTGGCGCTAACACACTAAAGTAAAAAAAATTTAAAATATTTTAATGTGACTCTAGTTGTCTATTGCCAGTGGTGCAAATAAAAGTAGTACATGTTGAGCATATAATGAAAAGGAGAAGGAGAACGGTAGAGTACGGAATTATCTCGGATTAGGATTACGGAATTATCTCGGATTAGGATTACGGAATTATCTCGGATTAGGATTACGGAATTATCTCGGATTAGGATTACGGAATTATCTCGGATTAGGATTACGGAATTATCTCGGATTAGGATTCGAATTTAGGGCTGTACGAAATTGCGGATGTCAATTGCGGATGCGACGATTGCGGATATGACAATTCCGGACGACAACTCGGACTACAATTGCGAATACAAAAAGTTTTAAAAATTATTGATTTTTTAAAATTTTCAGTGCCGCAATATTTTAAAAATGGTTTGGAAACCATCATAAGTTTGAAACAGAAGCCGGGATAAAAAAACGTGATATCATTTCAACCATTATTAAAATTACGAAAAATTTTTAATCCGCAATTGACATAACCGCAATCGTCGTCCGCAATTGTTGTCCGCAATCGTCGCATCCGCACATGCGTATCCCAATTGTCGTAACACCGAATTTAGACATAATTTTTATGTCAATAAGACTTTATAAATTATGAATTTAAAATATCAAATCCCATTAAAACTGTGAACGTAATTAAAAGTTGTAGATTTTTCAAATAGTGCTTTTCAGTTAAAAACAGTTATAATAATTTTTACTAACATATGTATTTTCAAATAATTAAATCAAATCTATTGATTATCACCTAATCGAACATTGAAATAATAATTACCCAGAGGAATCTTTTGGGTAAATATTTTAATTGTTTTTAAGAAGAGCCTGTTTTTAAACAATCGATACAAGGGACAGATAAATTAGTTTTGGGTGGTTATGAATATTACAATGAAAGCAAAAAACTAACAAATGGAAATATATATTGGGTATGTAGTAAAAGACCTTGTAAAGGGCGAGTAATAAATGAAGGAAATAAGTACATATTAACACAAGAACATGAAAAAAAATACCATAATGCTGGAGAAGGTAAATATTATTAATTTATAAAATTATATAGAAAACGCACTGCCTCTATTAGTTTTAATTGTGAATTAGTCAGATTAGTAAACTAAAAAACAAATATCTTATTATGAATTTATTTTAATAGTATTCACAGAACTATTTTTTATTAAATTTAGTTAATACAATCCGTCACAACCAGCACGGAAACCAAGAGACACAACATGGAGGTATTTTTATTGAAAATTAAAAATTTATTCTATCGAATCCTTCCCTATTTATTTTATATGTTAGCTTACATAGATTTCGATGTGTAAATAATAATGTGATTTAGTTGTAGAACTATTTTATGATTAAATTTTAAAAATAAGGATTTGATGCTCGAGAGATACAACAAGCTATCAATCATTCTGCTGAAGAATATCAAGGAGGGCGAGGTCCAACGCGTGGAGTGATAATTGGAGGTATAAACAAATGAAATATTTTTAATTTTAATCAATTTGGATATCAACACTAGAGAAAAAATTCTTGAAAACCCCGAATTCGAGATTTTATATTAACATTCTATTCAGGTCCCGCCTCGACTTTGTTTACAATAAAAAATTTATTTTTATTAGGCTTATACTTTTCCAGTAACTAACCTTCCTTTACAATTTGTATTCCATTTTTGACCATTTTATTGGCAATTCATTTCCGTTCCCATTACTTATCCTTCACAAAAATTCCAATAAATTAAACAATAATCTCTGTTCAGTATTTATTTCCCAACATTATCCCAATCATTCATCAACTTTACCAAAATGTAAACTTTGTATTTTATTATTCCATCCCTCCATTTACCCAATTATTTAACCAAAGGTTGAAATCAGATATGTTCAGTCCCAGAAAGAGTAGATGTTGCCAGTATCCTTCCCTCAGTCAATCCTGAATATCTCCTACCGGCACGATGACGGGCGTCAGACCATAAGTCAGCGGCATAACTTTATATAAATATAAATTCTAATAATTTAGAACCTGCCCAAGGTCAAGGATCTGGGTCAAATCAAGGTAAAAAGAATATCTGTTCTTGACAAAATATTGTAATAGTGAAATTAAAAATATAAACGTAGAAAAATAAATGAATTAAATAATAAATCAGGAGGAAGTTCTCGTCAACGAGGCAGACAACGCCGAGGAAGCAATCTAGGACCTGGAGGTTTTTTATCGAAAATTAAAAAATAAGGTGAAAAAACTAAATTTTAATAATTTCAAAAGGTAAAGGAAAGGGAAAAGCTCTAGACTAACATGTTGGCAACACTGTATGTGATGAAAAGAAAATTTGAGTTGGAAAAATTGAACAGCATCATAGCCGGAACTGTTACTCGAGCATCAGCCAAATTTGTTCGGTTATAACTTTTTGCTGCTTGATCCAATACAAATCTTTCATATATCATTCGAAAGCCCTATTGGATAAATCAAGTCTGATCGCTCTATAAATGTCGCGAAAGGCGACTTATCTTTTTACCATTTTGTCCCCTGTCCTAACAATAAAAAATTACAAGTCGATAAGAATGAAAAACAACGATTTTTAGCAATTATCGAGTTTTAACTTTTTAACCAATGATTAGACTTGATCTATCCAGTTGGGTTAAAGATATAGCATTTGAATATATAAGATTTATTCGGATTTGATCAAGATTAAATAAGTTATAGTCGAACAAAATTGGCTGACGCTCAAGTTCCCTAATCCAACATAACGTACAGAAATTTCTCTATTTGAATGCATCCAGTAATGTCAATCTCCAATAGAATGACACATTACAAGGTTTTGAAAAATAGATGACAATGCATACTTTTAGAGATTTCACGATATATGCTCGAATAATTGCTCTCTCACAAATAACACATTATCTCGATTAATTACTCCCCTTAGCGAGATGTTGAAACAATAATTAAATGCCCCAAATGTTCAATGCATATTCAAATTTTACTGAAATAATTTAACTTTTAAATTAATTATCCTTTTTAGCGAGATGTTGCTACATCAATTATCCTTGTTAATTATTTGAGCATATATCCTAAACAAAAAGTATTTTCAATTATAGCTTTATTTATAATTTTTAAACTTTTAATTTTAAAGCATTCTGATTAATTATTATTTTTGATTCTTTAATCAAATCACCCTACTCCTCTTTATCTATACTCTTTCTTTTCATTGTTACTTCTGTTTTTTATCCCTTTCTACTGGTTTTTATTTTATTTTGGTTAGTATTTTTAGTATAAATTCAAAATGAATCTTTTTCTGGTTTAAAAGATAAAATTAGAGTATGGCGCATTTGGAGAACAGACTTTTGGGACCGAATACTTAGGGAACAGACATTAGAGACCCGACATTTGTGGACGAAATAAAATTTAAAAAATTTAAATTAAAGCGGAATAACCGAGATAGTCAGGTACCGAAAATTTAAAAAGCATAGTGCGGACTATCCTCATTTTTTGGCAAAAGTTAGCTCGGCTTGCTGAGTCGAATGACAACAAAATTATGAGAAACTGAATCCTTTACTAGAAAAACAATTTTTGTTTTGCTGCTGAGGGGTATGTCGTCAGTTTAAAGCAGAAAATTGGTGAAAAGAATTAGGTTTATGTTACTGATGTAGAAACAAGCGACCTTGAAATCCGCGACCGTAGTTTTAAAAAATTCCGACATTTTTTATGTGTACTTAAATTTTTAAAATATTCAATAAGCTTTTAATGAAGTTAGCCGAAGCAGTTGAACTTTTTAGACTTGAAGATCCTCTGAAATTATTGTATTAATTTCTGCGTATAAAAAATTTGAAATAATTTTTCATCAAGATAACTATAAAAATAAGGATAAAATGTGGCAAAAAACAACTTGGGTTTATTTTTTATTATAAAATTACATTTAAGCATTATGATCACCCAAAAAAGGCCAAATTTTAAACTCTATATTCTTCAGCTCTATATCCGAGCAAAGGGTGAGCAATTAGAAAAGTTTTTATTATACTGCCCGTATAAACTTTGTCACCCTGTATTTGTATTCCAAGTGTTGAATTTGCCAGATTTTGAATTGAGCAAAATGTTATCTGTGGTTTTTAAACCTTTTAATAATTTTTAAAAAACCACTTTCTAATAGAGAGATGGATTTTTTCAGTCTTACCAGTGTATAGTTGTCTTTTTCAGTTTTGATAGTTTTTTATTATCAACAAAAATGGTGCGAACTTTTACTTGAAATTTTTACCCGCGTAATTAACTCTATATTCGAGCTAAAATTGGTTACTTAAAAAAGTTTTTATTATATTTGTTTCTTGTTTAATTCTCTATAATATAAGCATGAGTTGATACTAGGGTTGGACACAAACGGTTAACCAAACCGAAACCGAAAACCAGGGGTTAGAAACCGACGATAACCGAAAACGGTGGCTAAACCGACCAGTTCGGTTTAAAAAATACACCCCTAAAGATGGAATTTTTTGGGATTTTTTCGGACAGATGACCAGTGTAGTTTTCTTACCATTGTACCGTTTTCTTATTTCAGTTTTGATACTTAAAGGGACCAGAAATGCGGTCTCGCAATAAGATATCTAAACCAGGGATGGGCCGGGTTGAGAAAAAAGTCGGGTCGGGTTTTCAAAATTTTCTTCGGATCGGGTTTCGGGTCGAAAAAAAGTCAGAGTTTCGGGTCTCGGGTCAGGGTTCGGGTGGGGTCAGTTAAAAATTTGACCAAGTAGCCAAATTTTTCGTAGTGGTTGGAGGATATCAGTGATTTGCGAGATTAATAAGAGAATATATAAGAATGATATAATAAATAACAGGGATTAAATGGATTTGGATGGATTAAGAGTAATATCAGTGGATTTGTGGATTAAGACGGATATAAAGGCATTATAAGTATCTGAAATTAAAAATAAATAGATGTTTCCTGCGTAGAGAATATGCTCAAATAATTACTAAGGATAATTAATGTTTCAACATCTAGCTAAAAAATTTTGCGGGATGCGGGATTTATTCGCAAAATCCTGTCCCGCAAATATTTTGGAAAAAAATCCCGGATGCGGAAAAAAATCCCGGAATAAGCAAAAAACAGTTAAGGCCGATAAAATTGGCTGACGCTCAAGTGTCTAGTTTTGGTTATGTTTTTTTTCAAACTCTCAAATTTTCTAGTATCATAAAGTGTTTCAACATGTTAGTCTTGAGCTGGTCCCTTTCCTTTATCTGTTGAAATTATTTAAATTTAGTTTTTAACGCATTATAATTTAATTTTCAATAAAAAACCTTGAGGTCCAAGATTGCTTCCTCGGCGTTGTCGTTGACGAGAACCTCCTCCTAAATTTATTATTTAATTAATTTATACTTTTCACCTATATTGCCAATTGTAGTATTAAAATATTTTGTCAAAAACAGATATTCTTTTTACCTTGATTTGACCCAGATTCTTGTGCTTGGGCAGGTTCTAAATTATTAAAATTTATATTTATACAAATGGGAAAATTGACTCTTTATGGTACAGCACACATCTGAACTTAATCATTTGTTGTTCAGCCTATTGTTAAATAATTGGAAAAATGGAGGGATGGAATATGAATTAACAAAGTATAAGTTTTCGAAAGTTGGTGAATAATTGGGATAATGTTTGGAAATAAATATTGAAAAGAGATGATTGTTTAATTTATTGGAATTTTTGTGAAGGATAAGTAATGGGAACGGAAATGAATTACAAATAAAAGGTGCAAGAAAGAAATAATAATTGTAAAGGAAGGATAGGTACTAGAAAAAAATACATAAGTGAACTAAAAATAAATTGATTACGTGAAATAAGGCTGGGGTCAGGACTGTAATAAAATGTAAGTATCGAATCTCGAATCCGGTGTTTACAGGAATATTTTTTCTCTCGTATTTATATTCTTATTAATTAAAATTAAAAATATTTCATATGTTTATACCTCCAATTATCACTCCACGTGCTCGACCTCGTCCTTCTTGATATTCTTCAGCAGACTGATTAATAGCTTGTTGTATTTCTTGAGGATCAAATCCTAGTTTTTAAAATTTAATCATAAAATAGTTCTACAATTAAAACACATTCTCATTTACCCATCAAAACCTATGTAAGCTGACATATGAAATAGTAGATAGGAAAAGGTTCGATAGGAGGAATTTTTTATTTTTAATAAAAATACCTCCATATAGTTATTGGGAACTTCAGATTTTTAGAAATTTTGAGATTTTATATTTTTGGCAAGTTCAAATTTAATCAGAGGCACAATTTCTATTTAATCCCCCGGCACAAAAACTTATTTCCGATTTTTGAATGGGGAATTCTTCAGCTAAAAAACAATGGGAATTTCATATTTTCAGGAATTTCGGGATTTTATAGTTTTGCCCAGTTCAACTTTTATCAGAGAGATCACCTATCATTGACAAACCATCTGTAATAGTTCATTAATAGAAACTCTTTAATAATGTTTAGATTTTATTAAATATGTATGTAATAATAATTAAATAACATATTACTATTCATATTTCCATTTTTTGCTGTATTATTTGTGGTATTTTCATATTCTGTGAAGTTTGATAAATTTCTATATAATTTTGCAAATTTGCAATATTTACCTTTTCCCCCAATATGGTATTTTTCTTCATGTTCTTGTGTTAATCTGTACTTATTTCCTTCATTTAAAACACGCCCTTTACAAGGTCTTTTACTACATATCCAATATATATTTCCATTTTTTACTGTTTTATTTTTGGTATATTCATAACCACCCAAAACTAATTTTGGTTTCCCCTGCCGCGTTTGTCCAAAAACAGGTTCATCTTAAAAACAATAATTAACTAACATATTTACTCAAATGATCCCCTACATATTTATTATTTCAATCTATCAATTAGATGATAATCAATAGATATGAGCTAATTATTTGAAGTTATGTTAGAAAAAATAATTATACTATTTTTATGGAAGTAATTAGAATTTTAAATTATGGGTGGCAGGATAATTGCAAAGCAAATTTAATTATATGTATAAGGGAAGCTAACAATTCGACTAGATACGGAAAAGCAAATATATTAGTCCAATATATAGTTCCATTTTTTGCTGTATTATTTATGGTATATTCATAACCACCCAAAACTAATTTTTGGTTTCCTCTTGCCGTTTGTTTAAAATGAGGCTCTCCTTAAAGGCAATAATTAACCAAAGTATTTACTTAAATTATCCCCTGGGTAATTATTATTTCAATCTCCCGAAGTGGTGATAATCAATAGAGGCGTTTAATTATTTGAAGTTACATTAGAAAGTATATAATTACTTGAGGAAGTAATTATAATGATTAGTAATTTTAATGGAAATTTTATTTATTATGATTAATAAAATTATTAAGTTAAAAGCTTAGCCAACATCTAGCTTATAGAAAAAAGGTACGTTAATATTGAAAAGTTTTTAATTTTTTATAAATTTCAATAAGTATATTTTTTGTCAGAAATTTTTGAAATAAATATTAAATATTAATTTTACCTTCTATAACATTTCGATGTTTACTTTTAGTATTGTGAACTAGTAATAATAAATCAATTAAGCTCATATTCGTACCATCCCTAGCTTTATAATCGTTCTTTTGACGTTCTTCTATTATAACTTTTTCGAATTTTTGACCCTAAAACCCCACCTATGGTTTTTGACCATTTCGAGCCCTATATCTCGACTTAAACTTGTTCAATCAAGATGATTTTTGTAAACTACACAATATCCAAAAAATTTTTATTTAGAGCATCCCCTATCAGAATGTACTCTATTATGTATTTAGCGTGTCACGCAGAAGATCCAAGAACAAAAGACCCAAAAAATATTTCTAATTTTTATTCTATTGTGCTTTCATATGCGCGCGAGTGATATTGTTTGTTACAAAAATAACGTTGTTTTTACGATTGAATTTTAGAGATCGAAATGGTCAAAAAAGCATAGGGGGATTTATGGGTCATAAATTCGAATATTCAAATAAACGTCTCCTCCGCAACTATTTTTTACTTTTTTATGTCTTTTTTTTTCTTACCTGTTTGACCAGAAGAATTCATTCCAAGTGTTAAATCCAAATTTAACCGATTTTGAGAAGTATCTTGACCAGAAGGATTCGTTCCATGGGGGTATTCTGCATTCATATGTTGACGTTGAGTTGGGTATAAAGACTGATTATTGCCAAGAGTTAAATCCAGATTCAACAAATTTTGAGAAATATCTTGACCAGGATTAATATGCTGATGTTGATATGGATAATTGCCATATCCTAAGTGCAAATCCCACAAATTTTGAGGTACTTGACCATACGGATTCCCTTGTAGATGTTGAGGTGAGTTTAAAAATTGATTATTGCCAAAACCTCGATTCAAATCTAACAAATTTTGAGAAAGTTCTGTGCCAGAATACATTTCTTGAGAATATCCTTCAGTACTTGGGGGTATGTTTCCAGTTCCAGTTCCTCCATGGTCACTAGTTCCTGTCCCGCTTGTTTCACCATCTCGATATTGAAAACGATTAAAATAAGTTTGTTCATTTTCATCATCAGGATTAGTTGAATCAACAAGATGAGGCGTTAAAAATAAATAAAGAATTAAAAATATTGAAAGCTTCATTACTTTCTGAAATTATTTAAAAATATTTATAATGAATACTTTAAAAATATACTTAAGTTTAAATCCCTAATTGACTCTAAATGCTAAACAAATGCTAAGCTTTTCTTATTTGCGTTAAATAGTAAGAGACTGATTTCATCAACTATTTTAGCAGGTTTATAAGGGTATTTTTAAAATGCTAAATAAGACGCAGTGAATTTTTTTCTCTTTCTCTCTCCCCCCCCCCCCCCCCACCATTGACAAAAATTGAGATTAAGAGGACATTTCACCAAATTTGTTATTGTTCGAAAATTCTAATTTTTTTAAATGTTTATTCTACAGCTATTTGACAATGTACTTGTTCTAGTAAGAGACCTTTGTCTTTGTAACTAAAATTCCCAGATATTCTAGCAAACCTTTACAAATAAAGTTGGTTATCATACCTCGCAATAATATGCTGTACATTAATAAGACCATTAAAGTCTATTCCCAAACAATTAAGTTATTCAACTTCCACTTTATTTTAAACCGAAACTTGATCCGACAAAAAATTTTAAAATTCCGAATGAATTTTTCTTTAGCCGATAACATCGTTGTCCTAAAGACATTAACATGTCTATTGCTTAAGGAATCCGACTAAGGGCCCTGTTCGTTTTCTTTTACCGAGTTTTGTCTTCAGATTCATTATAAATCATAAAAATTTACAGCTAAAACAACAACTACCGAATAATTTCAAAATCTAGTCTGTAAAATATCCAACGATATTCCGTCAAATGTATCTTTATGACATACAGGCAAAATCACATGAATCAAGTCTTGGCAGCTCCACGCAAACAAATTTGAGAGCAGAAAGTGTCGTAGTAAATGGAAGAGGGGAGTGAAAGATAAAAAGAGCTGCACCTACAGTAATGCCTGCCAAGACTTGATTCATGTGATTTTACTTGGATGATTGTCCTATCCCTGCTCCACGTAAACAAATTTTAGACCAGAAATGGTTTTAGTAAATGGAAGAGGGGAGTGAAAGATAAAAAGAGCCGGCCGGAGCCCATTGAGACTGAAATTTTTTATTTGTATCCTAAATAAAGATAACGTTAAGGTAAAAAATTAATTTCCAAGCAAAAATATTAATTAAGGTTTTGATATCTTATTGTGAGATCTTATTGCAAGACCCGATTTCTGTCTTTTTATATAACAAAACTGAAATTAGACAACGACACACTGGTAAGACTGAAAAAATTCAACTCTCTCTTAGAAAGTTGTTTTGAAAAACTATCAAAAGTTTTCAAAACCACAAATAGCATTAAATCAATTCAAAATCTGGCAATTTCAACTCTTGAAATACATACAATATATTGGGTGACAAAAGTTATTCGGGCAGTTTATTTTTGCATAACTTTATTCAACTTATAGGTAATGGTATCAAAAAAGCTTATATGATAGAGAATAAAACAAGGAACATATTTAATAACTTTTCTAAATGCCAACCCTTTGCTCGAATATAGAGTTGAAAAATTAAGAGGTAGAAATTATAAGCAAAAGTTTGTCCATTTTCATGTGATTATAATACATTAAAATAATTCTATAATAAAAAATAAACCCAAGTTGATTTTTTGCTTCATTTATCTATTCGTTCTTTATTTTTATAGTTATCTTGATGAAAAATTATTTCAAATTTTTTATATGCAAAAATTAATCCAATAATTTCAGAGGATCTTCAAGTCCAAACAGTAACTTTATTAAAAGTTTATGGACAAGTTTAAAAATTTAAGTACACATAAAAATGTAAATTTTTTTCAAACTACGGTCGCGTATTTCAAGGTTGTTTGGTTCTACACCAGTAACATAAACCTAATTCTATTCACCGATATTCTGGCTTAAACTGACGGCATTCGCAGCAACACAAATTGTTTTCTAGTAAAGGATTCAGTTTGTCGTAATTTTGTTTAAAATTATAGAATCAATTTTTCGTGCATATTTTGTCGCACCCTAATAATAAGTGATTACAACAATTTGCTGCGGAGTGGGAATTTTTAAATCAAATGCAAATTTAACCTCACAATTTAAAAATTTCAAATTAAATCTTACTGTTGGATCATAATGTACTCTATTTTATTCAGTTACATAGATTTTTCCTGACAACTAAACTCAAATTAAACCAATTTTGTGAAGATTCTTGACCAGAAGGATAATATTCTGATGCTAAGATGGATAATTGCCATAAACTAATTGCAAATCCCACTAATTTTGAGGTACTTGACCATTCGGATTCCCTTGATGATGTTGAAGTGAGTTAAAAATGGATTATTGCCAAAACCTCTTCAAAGCTAACAAGTTTTGAAAATGTTCTGTGCCAGAATACATTCCATCAGAGTATCCTGAGTACTTGGGGGTATGCTTCTATATGCTTCATGGCCACTAGTTCCTGTCCAGCTTGTTTCAACATACCGAGGTGAAAAGGATTGGCAGGCATTACTAAAGTGCAGCTCTTTTTATCTTTCACTCCCCTCTTCCATTTAGTACGACCCTTTCTGCTCTAAAATCTGTTTACGTGGAGCAGGGATAGGACAATCATCCAAGTAAAATCACATGAATCAAGTCTTGGCAGGCATTACTGTAAGTCCAGCTCTTTTTATCTTTCACTCCCCTCTTCCATTTACTACGACTCTTTCTGCTCTCAAATTTGTTTGCTTAGAGCTGCCAAGACTTGATTCATGTGATTTTGCCTGTATGTCAAAAAGATACATTTGACGGAATATTGTTGGATATTTTACAGACTAGATTTTGAAATTATTTGGTAATTGTTGTTTTAGCTGTAAATTTTTATGATTTATAATGAATCTAAAGACAAAACACGGTAAAAGAAAACGAACAGGGCCCTCAGTCGGATTTCTTAAGCAATAGACATGTTAATGTCTTTAGGACAACGATGTTATCGACTAAAGAAAAATTCATTCGGAATTTTAAAATTTTTTGTCGGATCAAGTTTCGGTTTAAAAAAAACGGAAGTTGAATAACTTAATTGTTTGGGACTGGACTTTGATGGGCTTATAAATGTAAAGCATATTATTGCGAGGTATGATAACCAACATTATTTGTAAAGGTTTGCTAGAATATCTGGGAATTTAGTTCAAAAACAAAGGTCTCTTACTAGGACAAGTCCATCGTCAAATAGCTGTAGAATAAACATTTAAAAAATTAGAATTTTTGACGAATAACAAATTTGGTGAAATGTCCTCTTAATCTCAATTTTTGTCAATGGTGGGGGGGGGGGGGGGGAGAGAGAGAGAGAAAGAGAAAAAAATTCACTGCGTCTTATTTAGCATTTTAAAATTACCCTTATAAACCTGCTAAAATAGTTGATGAAATCAGTCTCTTACTATTTAACGCAAATAAGAAAAGCTTAGCATTTGTTTAGCATTTAGAGTCAATTAGGGATTTAAACTTAAATATATTTTTAAATTAACTATTTCAAATATTTTTAAAATAATTCTAGAAAGTAATGAAACTTTCAATATTTTTAATTCTTTATTTATTTTTAACGCCTCATCTTGTTGATTCAACTAATAGCGATGATGAAAATGAACAAACTTATTTTAATCGTTTTCAATATCGAGATGGTGAAACAAGCGGGACAGGTACTAGTGGCCATGGAGGAACTGGAACTGGAAACATACCCCCAAGTACTGAAGGATACTCTCAAGAAATGTATTCTGGCACAGAACTTTCTCAAAATTTGTTAGATTTGAATCGAGGTTTTGGCAATAATCCATTTTTAAACTCACCTCAACATCTACAAGTGAATCCGTATGGTCAAGTACCTCGAAATTTGTGGGATTTGCACTTAGGATATGGCAATTATCCATATCAACATCAGCATATTAATCCTGGTCAAGATACTTCTCAAAATTTGTTGAATCTGGATTTAACTCTTGGCAATAATCAGTCTTTATACCCAACTCAACGTCAACATATGAATGCAGAATACCCTCATGGAACGAATCCTTCTGGTCAAGATACTTCTCAAAATCGGTTAAATTTGGATTTAACACTTGGAATGAATTCTTCTGGTCAAACAGGTAAGAAAAAAAAAGACATAAAAAAGTAAAAAATAGTTGCGGAGGAGACGTTTAATTGAATATTCGAATTTATGACCCATAAATCCCCCTATGCTTTTTTGACCATTTCGATCTCTAAAATTCAATCGTAAAAACAACGTTATTTTTGTAACAAACAATATCACTCGCGCGCATATGAAAGCACAATAGAATAAAAATTAGAAATATTTTTTGGGTCTTTTGTTCGTGTCACGACACTTGCAGATATGACATTTGCAGACCCGACACTTGCAGACCCGACTTTTGCAGACCCGACATTTGCAGATACTGACACTTGCAGATATGACACTTGCAGATCAGACATTTGCAGATCCGACTTTTGCAGATTAGACCCATCTCGCTCAGCGCCTCGTCGACGCTCCATAGGTCTACGTTGAACATTTTGAACCTCCGGAAAAAATAGAATCTCCGGAAAAAAGAGTGGTGCCGTTCGACTCAGCTCGTCGAGACAAATTGGTATGGGTCTTATATCAAAACCTTTCCACCGGTATACTATACTATATTCTTTGATTTTTTAAGATTTTTAAATTTTTTAAAATTTAAATTTTTTTCAAAAATTAATATCTGCAAAAGTCGGGTCTGCAAATGTCTGATCTGCAAGTGTCATATCTGCAAGTGTCGGTATCTGCAAATGTCGATCTGCAAAAGTCGTCTGCAAATGTCTGATCTGCAAATGTCATATCTGCAAGTGTCGTATGACCCTTTTGTTCTTGGATCTTCTGCGTGACACGCTAAATACATAATAGAGTACATTCTGATAGGGGATGCTCTAAATAAAATATTGGACTAATATATTTGCTTTTCCGTATCTAGTCGAATTGTTAGCTTCCCTTTTACATATAATTAAATTTGCTTTGCAATTATCCTGCCACCCATAATTTAAAATTCTAATTACTTCCATAAAAATAGTATAATTATTTTTTCTAACATAACTTCAAATAATTAGCTCATATCTATTGATTATCTTCTAATTGATAGATTGAAATAATAAATATGCAGGGGATTAATTGAGTAAATATGCTATGTAGTTAATTATTGTTTTTAAGATGAACCTGTTTTTGGACAAACGCGGCAGGGGAAACCAAAATTAGTTTTGGGTGGTTATGAATATACCAAAAATAAAACAGTAAAAAATGGAAATATATATTGGATATGTAGTAAAAGACCTTGTAAAGGGCGTGTTTTAAATGAAGGAAATAAGTACAGATTAACACAAGAACATGAAGAAAAATACCATATTGGGGGAAAAGGTAAATATTGCAAATTTGCAAAATTATATAGAAATTTATCAAACTGCAAAGAATATGAAAATACCACAAATAATACAGCAAAAAATGGAAATATGAATAGTAATATGTTATTTAATTATTATTACATACATATTTAATAAAATCTAAACATTATTAAAGAGTTTCTATTAATGAACTATTACAGATGGTTTGTCAATGATAGGTGATCTCTCTGATAAAAGTTGAACTGGGCAAAACTATAAAATCCCGAAATTCCTGAAAATATGAAATTCCCATTGTTTTTTAGCTGAAGAATTCCCCATTCAAAAATCGGAAATAAGTTTTTGTGCCGGTTGATTAAATAGAAATTGTGCCTCTGATTAAATTTGAACTTGCCAAAAATATAAAATCTCAAAATTTCTAAAAATCTGAAGTTCCCAATAACTATATGGAGGTATTTTTATTAAAAATAATAAATTCCTCCTATCGAACCTTTTCCTATCTACTATTTCATATGTCAGCTTACATAGGTTTTGATGGGTAAATGAGAATGTGTTTTAATTGTAGAACTATTTTATGATTAAATTTTAAAAACTAGGATTTGATCCTCAAGAAATACAACAAGCTATTAATCAGTCTGCTGAAGAATATCAAGAAGGACGAGGTCGAGCACGTGGAGTGATAATTGGAGGTATAAACATATGAAATATTTTTAATTTTAATTAATAAGAATATAAATACGAGAGAAAAAATATTCCTGTAAACACCGGATTCGAGATTCGATACTTACATTTTATTACAGTCCTGACCCCAGCCTTATTTCACGGTAACATTTTATTTTTAGATCACTTATGTATCTTTTTCTACTAACTATCCTTCCTTTACAATTATTATTACTTTCTTGCACATATTATTGGTAATTCATTTCCGTTCCCATTACTTATCCTTTACAAAAATTCTAATAAATTAAACAATCATCTCTGTTCAATAACAATCATCTCTGTTCAATAACAATCATCTCTGTTCATTATTTATTTCCCAACATTATCCCAACCATTCACCAACTTTCCCAAGACATACTTTGTAATTTCATATTCCATACCTCCATTTACCCCATTATTTAACCAAAGGCTGAACCACAGATGATTATATTCAGATGTGTTCAGTCCCATAAAGAGTCAATTTTCCCATTTGTATAAATATAAATTTTAATAATTTAGAACCTGCCCAAGGACATGAATCTGGGTCAAATCAAGGTAAAAAGAATATCTGTTTTTGACAAAATATTTTAATATTACAATTGGGAATATAAGTGAAAAGTATAAATTAATTAAATAATAAATTTAGGAGGAAGTTTTCGTCAACGAGGCAGACAACGTCAAGGAAGCAATCTAGGACCTAAAGGTTTTTTATTTAAAATTATAAAAAGGTGATAAAAACTAAATTTTAATAATTTCAACAGATAAAGGAAAGGGGCCAGCTCAAGACTAACAAGATGGAAACCAGTATTTGATGACTAGAAAATTCGAGATTTTGAAAATTTAAACATCAACATATACGTACATTAAATCTCTATTAGAATGCATCTAGTTGGATGCCACCCTCCGATAAAATGCCACATTGGATGGTATTTGAAAAATAGAATGCATCTCGTAAATAAAACAAATGAATTCAAGGGATTTAGGTAATATCTGAGTATATCGGTGGATTAAAACGATTAAGGGCATTTCGAGAGATATTTATAGTAGTTAAGGATATGATATACTTTATTGAATAGAAAGATGTCTGCGGATTAGGAGATTATTTTTTATTAGGAGAATATTATCATTCTTAATTTTCTGGAAGGTGATTGGAAAATAAGATGGCAATGCATTCTTGTAGAGATTTTATGATATACATATTAGAGTTCGGCAAGATCGTGTTTGCGGGATCACGCATCCGAGATTTTTTCCAAAATTTTTGCGGGAATGGATTTTGCGGATAAATCCCGCTTAAATCCCGCAAATCACAAAAAGTGCGGGATTGCGGACGCTGGATCCTGCAAATTCCCGCGCGGGGGTCCTGTCCCTCGCATCATAGCCGGAACGGGCCACCTGAGCATTAGTATTGTATACGATATTCATGCTGTGGAAAAATTGTGGATGGGAGATGGAATTGAACCATCATGGAATGAGCCCAAACCGAAGCACAACCGACTGTGCCACCATCCAACCCGATGCTGGGTTATTTATTTTCATTT
This sequence comes from Meloidogyne enterolobii, assembly GCA_963681835.1. Lineage (NCBI taxonomy): Eukaryota > Metazoa > Nematoda > Chromadorea > Rhabditida > Meloidogynidae > Meloidogyne > Meloidogyne enterolobii. The sequence goes on from CAVMJV010000008.1 coordinate 3,631,278, forward strand.
ATGTTCTTTCTGCAAGTGCGGACACAACACTCCTTCCGCCTTGCGAAACCAAGCGTCCTCGCTTGTTGCTTGTCTTCAATTACTATAAACTGTTTTTGATTTTTGGGAGAGAGCACACAGAAACCCATTTGTGGCATTTTTTTTTCTAGCTGCTCACTCAGAGTCTTACGCTTCACTCTAGCTGCTCACACAGAGTCTTACGCTTTCTCTAGCTGCTCACACAGAGTCTTACGCTTCTAATTTCTACCCGCACTTAGCTCAGGCGATACTCACAGGGTCTTCTCCTTATTTCTCTAGACAGTTAAAGTATGTCAGATCATCACAGCATTTGACGGTTCGCTTGTTCCTCAGGCTAAGCCTGGACGGGTCGTTGCACCATTATTTTATACGATATTCATGCTGTGGAAAAATTGTGGATGGGAGATGGAATTGAACCATCATGGAATGAGCCCAAACCGAAGCACAACCGACTGTGCCACCATCCAACCCGATGCTGGGTTATTTATTTTCATTTATGTTCTTTCTGCAAGTGCGGACACAACAATTAGCCTAATTTGTTCGGCTATAACTTTTTGCTGCTTGATCCAATACAGATTTTTATATATTTTCGAAAGTCCAATTGGATAAATCAAGTCTGATCGCTCTATAAAAAATTACAAGCCGATATGTCTGAAAAACAACGATTTTTTGCGCCTATCGTGTTTTAACATTTTAAACAATGATCAGACTTGATCCATCCATTTGGGTTAAAGATTGGGCTTTAGAATGATTTAAAATTTATTCGGATTTGATCAAGCTTAAAAAAGTTATAGTCGATGAAATTTGGCTGACGCTCAAGTGGCCAGACTCAACTTTCCCCAATCCAACATAAAGTACAGAAAAATCTCTATTAGAATGCATCCAGTTTAATGTAAATTTCCAATAGAAATAGACATTGGAATTTATTTGAAAAATTGAATGAACAATGCATTCTTTTAGAGATTTCACGATATATGCTCGAATAATTGCTCTCTCACAAATAACACCCTATTTGGATTAATTACTCCCTTCATCGAGATTACTCCCTTCAGATTAATTACCTCTTTTTGCTAGATGTTTAAACACCAATTATTCTTGGTAATTATATGAGCATATATGTACAGTATCCAAAACCCCAGTATTTTCAATTATAGCTTTATTTTAAACTTTAAATTTTTAGTTTTAAAACATTTTGATTAGTTTCTATTTCTACTACTTTAATCATCACAACCTACTCTTATTTATCATAATCTTTCTATTTATTGTCGCATCTGTATTTTATCTCTTTCTACTGGTATTTAAATGCTACCCTTTTTAATGCTAAAATTTTGTTCAAGCATAAAAAGATATTCAATCCAGAGCGATTTCTATACAGTTTTCTTAGTATATTTCGCAGATAAAGTCAATGAGTTAATAATAAAAATATAGAAGTTGCTCTCTCGATATATGTATGCTCTAATAATTGCTCTCTCAAAAATGACTCCCCTCAGCTTCCCTCTTTTAGCTAGATGTTGAAACTTTAATTATCCATGGTATTTATTTGAGCATATATGTCCAGTATCCAAACAAACAGTATTTTCAATTATAGATTTATTTCTAAACTTTAAACTTTTAATTTTAAAACATTCTGATGATTATAATTTAAAACTTTAATGATCACACTCTACTCCTATTTATATCTATACTCTTTCTATTTATTGTCACATCTGTTTTTTAATCCCTTCCTATTGGTTTTTATTTTATTTGTTTCTTTATTTTTAGTAAAAATTTTTGGTTGAGGGATAAAATTAGAATTAGATATAGTCGCATCTCGCTAGCACCCCGCTGGGACTGAAATTTATTCTTATTTGTATCTTAAATAGAGATAACGCTTAGATAACAACTCAATTTCTAAGCAAAAATATTAATTAAGGTTTTGATATCTTATTGTGAAATCTTATTGCGAGACCGCTTTTCTGGTCCCTTTAAGTATCAAAACTGAAATAAGAAAATGTTATAATGGTAAGAAAACTACACTGGTCATCTTTCCGAAAAAATCCCGAAAAATTCCATCCTTAGGGGTGTATTATTTAAACCGAAACTGGTCGGTTTAGCCACCGTTTTCGGTTATCGTCGGTTTTTAACCCCAGGTTTTCGGTTTCGGTTAACCGTTTGTGTCCAACCCTAGTATCAACTCTAGTGTTTCACCGGAACCGAAATTTTGACCGGAACCGGAACCGGATCCAATTTAAGTTCCGGTTTCCGGAACCGGAACTTTTCTAAATTCCGGCCCGGAACCGGAACCGGAACTTTGAAAAAATTTTTGCTGCAAATTTTAAAAAATTTGTATTTTAACTAGGGGTGTAGGTTTGCCCAAATTCTTAGATTAAATTCTGCCAAATTCTTCGGTTAATCGAAACCGAGATGAATAACCGAACCGAAACATTGGTTAACCGAAACCGAACTTAAAAACCGAACAGAACTACCCAAATCCCCTGATATGCTCGATACCCCACCAATTTCATGATATCCTTTGATCTCCGAATTTCTTTGAATTATGCTTAATCCCACCAGATCCCTAAATAGCAAATTACCTATATACCATTATAACTATTGATACATCGAAGTCCCCCAATATCACTACGAATCTCCATTAATCCATGCAAATTCTCAATAATACCCTATTCTTTCTTCCTTTTTAGCGCCGCAGGCAAAAATTTTGTAATTTAGGAAGGCCAAGTGAGAAATGCCAAGTTTTGGAAGGCCAAATCCCCAGCTATCCAATCTCTGATATCTACCTTGCACAGCTGTATCCCTCGACATCACACCCAAATCCCTCTAAATATAATACCTATGATTCCTTCTTCCTTTTTCAGCGCCGCAGGCAAAAATTTTGAGAATAGTGGGACAATGAGCTAGATTTCTTCCCTTCTGGCGCCGCAGGCGAAAATTTTGAGAATTTTGGAAGACCAACCGGGGAAAATATTGCAAGGCCAACCCATATTTTTAAAAAAAACCAATCCTTAGGGGTGTAAAAAATTCCGGTTCGCCCGGAACCGATTTGTAAACCGGAGCCGGAACCGGAACCAATTTGAGTTCCGGTTCCCGGAACCAAAAAAACACCGGAACTTTCCGGAACCGGAACCGGAACCGGAACTTCCAGTGAAACTCTAATCAACTCATGCTTATATTATAGAGAATTAAACAAGGAACAAATATAATAAAAACTTTTTTAAATGACCAATTTTAGCTCGGATATAGAGTTGATGACGCGGGTAAAAATTTTAAGAAAAAGTTCGCACCATTTTTGTTGATAATAAAAAACTATCAAAACTGAAAAAGACAACTATACACTGGTAAGACTGAAAAAATCCATCTCTCTCTTAGAAAGTGATTTTTAAAAATTATTAAAAAATTTAAAAACCACAGATAGCATTTTACTCAATTTAAAATCTGGCAATTTCAACTCTTGGAATACAAATACAGGGTGACAAAAATTACACGGCCTGTATAATAAAAACTTTTCTAAGTGCTCACCCTTTGCTCGGATATAGAGTTGAAGGATTTAGAGTTTAAAGTTTGACAATTTTTGGGTGATAATAATGCTTAAATTTAATTTTATAATAAAAAAATAAACCCAAGTTGTTTTTTGCCACATTTTATCTGTATTTTTATAGTTATCTTAATGAAAAATTATTTCAAATTTTTTATACGCAAAAATTAATGCAATAATTTCAGAGGATCTTCAAGTCCAAACAGTCAACAGCTTCGGCTAACTTCATTAAAAGCTTATTGAAAATTTTAAGAATTTAAGTTATTGCAAAAACCTCGTACTTTTTCGAAGGAAAAGGGAAATATTATTTATATTTTCTCTAAATTTTCTTTTGTTTATCTGTGGTTGAGTGGTTTAGGAGTTGGCCTCACTTGCTTTAACATTTTATGGGGATGTTTTGATATTTTTTCTTCCAAAAATAAAAATTTTAAACTTTGATTTTAAATTTATTTTTTTAATATTTTAAACTTAAAAACTTTAAAATTGGAGATTTAATCATGAATTTCCTAAAATTTTCGCCTGCGGCGCAGAAAATTGAAGAGTTCTGGCTTAATGCCCGTCTAACACAAAAAATTTTCGCCTCCGACACTAACTATTGAATTTATCTCCTAAGGCTTCCAAAATTCTCAAAATTTTTGCTGCGACGCAAAAAAGTGATTTGAAATTAAAAGATATACATATATACCTGACGGTATTGGTATTTTTCAAAAGTTTATTTTTACCAATAAAATCAGCCTATACAGTTAAAAAACTATAGCCAGACTTTTGAAAACGTTATAACTTATGAAGGAGTTACCCAAACAACATCAAATTTTGTTAAAATATGTAAAAAATAGAGGAGCAGTAATTAAGGGAGCAGTATCTATTATTAATAAATATATTTGTTAATTTAAATTAAATATTTTTTAAAAATTGCGAATTACAATTATGTATTACGGCATTTTTTGAGTTACGAATTACGATTACGAATTTTTTTTAAATTTCAAATTACGAATTACATTTCCGAAAATTTTTTAAATTACGATTACGAAAAAAATTTTTCGATTACGACGCAACTGCTAGGCAGGGCGGGTAGTTGATAAAAACATAAAGAAAATGTACAAAGTAAAAGGAATCATAATTATGAAATTAAAAAATTTCGATATTTTGGGTAATCCCATTTTGGGTGGTATAGTAAACGCCTAGGGACCAACAATAAGTCTCAGCCTAATAGTCTAGTTCAAAAAAAGCTTCCAAACAAATTAAATAATATTTATTTTCCAATTAAATTAAATCCAACAAAAAATAGTAAAACGAGCCACAAGCAATAATAAAAGCCAAAGCAATAAGTAATAGCCAGCCAGTCAGTGAACCAAGGAAATGGAACCAACAGAACAGAGTAGAGCTGATTAGAAAGCAAGCTAGCGTGGGTTTTGGAGGGAAGATTATATAGGCCAGGAAAATAGGCGGGTGAACAAAGTTAAAAGTAAACAACATTCCAAAAGTGGGCAAAAAAGTAGAAATTAGTGAATAGCGGCTGGTACAAAAAAAATGAATTAGATAGATGCGCTTAAAGAAACAAAAGAAGGCTAATTAAAAAAAGTTAGAAATAGAACAAATTTCTTAAACAGAAAAGAATTTCCTAGACAGCAGGTGCGGTTAAAAATAATTTAGATTTAGAAAAAACAAAGATTGGAATTTAAAGAAAAAATAAATTTTAGAAAAAATAAACTTAAATAAATTGAATTCTAATTGTCGCCTTTCGCGACATTCCCGGGCCCCCAATGGTTTTCCTTTTCTTCAATTGTTTCTTTCTGCCATCTCGGATCATCATAGCATCAGATTGTCCCGCGTGCCATAAAGTGAGTGTAGCAGCTTGATTGAAGACGCATTGAATTCCAGTTTGTCCTCTATGGCAACAGGGTGTGAAGCGTTCACGCGTGGAGCTTTCTCTTTTATTTTGACTTTTTTCTCTGGTGCGCGCCCTTGTGTAAGCAGTCTTCCTTTTCGTCCATCTCCAGCATTGGCATCCCATCCTTCCAATAGCCACAATCACCCGAAAGTTTTTATGACAAGATCGGCAAAGAGTAAGCACAGAGCAGAGTCCAAAAAACGCGGTCAGAGTAACAAGTGTCCAAAGAACAGCAAGGCTAGGATTGCACGAGGAATTCACTATCAGGTCGACACAACATCTGCCGTCAATTAAAAAGCATTCATTTAAAGCCGGACACGTCATCTCTGTCTGGAATTTTTCTCGCGAGCTTTTCCAAAATTTGGCCACAGAATGATAATCAGTCCAAAGCATCTCAGTGGGTGATTCCTCACAACATATTTCCATTTTTCGATTTCCAGTTGGACCAAAGACCATGACGCAAACAAGACCGAGTGCCACCAATGTACTTGCTGCTAGTTTAGCCTTTGCCACTGTAACTATCGGATGTTTTACCAACTGTTTTTGATCGGTTGAGTTCCAGTTGAAAGAAATGGTTTCATGTGGTACCATAACATCATTAGGCCTTAAGGGCAGCGGCGCGTCAGCTTCCTTAACATGATTTTGCACGGGAGACTCCATACTCCGGAAATCTTCAACAGTGTCAGGCGTTGGAAGAGGTTTATTGTTACTCGCATTTACTGCCACCAGAGACATAGATTTCCTTTTCGAATTGTGTCCAAAATCGCATTCGCCAGCTGTCATTGTTCCAAAAACGGTTTGAATAGAGTACAGGCCTGGTAAGATTTCCTTCTCTTTTGACATAAAGAATTTCCAAAATTGCTTAATTCCAATCATGATATCTGGTTTTTCTCTCACAACTTCCAGGCTATCGACTCCAGTACGGTTATAGAGGTATTCATCAAAATTAACCATATCAAATGGAGTAGCAATTTCTTCAGTACAATTTAAGGTTATTTCTTCCCAATTTCCATCTTCTCTTTGTATTTTAAGCATGTACGTGGGTGATCGAATTTTCAGCGGGTTAGACGAAGCACCTCCAAATCCATGAATTTCCAATTGATCAACTTCGCGGCCTCTAGGCGGGTTGAGCTTTTCCACTAGTCGGCGGGAAACAAAGCTAGTCTGACTTCCAGTATCAAAGAACACATAGACGGGGATTTTTTCTTTACGCCCTCTAGCACTAACCATTAATCTTTTTGTCATCAGGTAGGCAGTGGGTTTATTCTTAGCATCCATCACGGTAGCTACCACAGAGTTCTCTTTAGGCGCTGGCAATTTGGCGTCGCAGTTTGTCCCATGATCCATAACGTGTGGTTCATCCCTTCTTTCCCATATTGACTGAGTAGATTGTCTCGGTTTAGCAACTGGTTCAGGGCGACCAGGCTGAAAGAACGTTCTCTGAGCAGATCCAACAAATTTGGGTTGAAGTTGATTCCTGCCATCTCGCGAAAAGCATACCAAAAAGTGGTGAGGTCCCTGGCATTTACTACAGCGACGGTGGTTCGGGCAGTCAATAGCTTGGTGACCATCTCTCAGGCAGTTCAAGCAACGGTTCTGTTCCACTAAGCGGTCCCTTCTTGCTTGTGTATTTCCATACTTTGTACATTCGCTTGGTAAATGGTCCCCTTCTTGGCACAAAGAGCAACAGAGCGGTTTATATTGGCTAGCAACTGGAAACGCACGAGTAGGCTCTTGCCGGTAAAATGGTCGTTCATCTCTTCGCGGCGTTTTTTCTGGCTCCTTATTAACAGTACATCTTTGCACTTCCTCTTCTACTGATATGAGCAGGTTAAGTTCTGATCTCCAATTTTCAATCTTCCAAGTTTTTCCTGCCATTTTCTCCTTTTCAATCAATTTGGCTAGTATCCCTCTGGGTAGCTTTTCCTTCAGAGCAAAGATAATCCATGAGTCGTCTTGGATCCCATAATCACCCAGTTGCCGACAGACACGTTCAACTACATCCAGAAATTTCCTAAGTCCAATTACGGAGTCATGGGCTGGCGCAAGGTGGTACAGCTCTGCTTGCAACGATTCTTTTAATGCTCTTATGTCTCCATATCTAGATTTTAATAATTCCACAACACGCGGGTAATTCTCGTTTGTAGGCAGGTAACCGGCCACCACGTTCAGAACTGGTCCATCCAAAAGAGAAAGCAGGTAGCTCATTTTCAACACATTATCATAGCTAGGTTCGTTATCGATCGTAGATGAAAACATTTGCCAGAACGTTGGCCAGTCTTTTGCATTACCAGAAAAATGCGGCAATTGAAGTAGCGGAAGGTTAACTCGTGGTTGAGGCGCGTGGTATCCAGACATCCCTGCATTATTCCTCCCTGCATTATTTATTTCCAGTCGATTTATTCTAGCATTCAGATTCTCTATTTCAGCATTATTCATCCTAGCATCCAACTTTTTTGTTCTAGCATTATTTATTTCGTCATTCAAATCCACGCTATGATTGCTCTCACTTAATGCAGACTGACGAGAGTTAGTTCGGGAGCGTTCCAGTGTGTTAAGCATTTCCGAAACCATGTTTAGAACTTCACGAGCAAACTCATTCTGGTCCAAAAAATGCCTTTTGGAAAGAGGAACCTCATCTCCGTCTTCTAATCCACCAGTTTCATTATGCGGGAAATTCATGTAGATAGATTCCTCAGCCATTTTTTGTGTTGCGTCAAGACTATTTATAATATCCGTCCACTGCGTGTCCAATTCCACAATTCGTGCTATGGCAGATTCCAAGTCCAGTTTCTTTGACCTTAGTCTCTCACAAATGCCCTCGTCCATATCTTTGCCCATTAACTGCGTTGCTTCTCTCGTATAAGTTTGTATTCCCTTCAGAACTGCGGTAATGTTGCGTCGAATACAGGCAGCCATAGCAATCCAATTTGATTAAGTCCAAAGCAATAAATTCCAAATGGAGGCAATAGATTGATTCCACACAGTGACCAGGATGGTTTCCCGGTCGATGCACCAACAAATATATATAGTAAACGCCTAGGGACCAACAATAAATCTCAGCCTAATAGTCTAGTTCAAAAAAAGCTTCCAAACAAATTAAATAATATTTATTTTCCAATTAAATTAAATCCAACAAAAAATAGTAAAACGAGCCACAAGCAATAATAAAAGCCAAAGCAATAAGTAATAGCCAGCCAGTCAGTGAACCAAGGAAATGGAACCAACAGAACAGAGTAGAGCTGATTAGAAAGCAAGCTAGCGTGGGTTTTGGAGGGAAGATTATATAGGCCAGGAAAATAGGCGGGTGAACAAAGTTAAAAGTAAACAACATTCCAAAAGTGGGCAAAAAAGTAGAAATTAGTGAATAGCGGCTGGTACAAAAAAAATGAATTAGATAGATGCGCTTAAAGAAACAAAAGAAGGCTAATTAAAAAAAGTTAGAAATAGAACAAATTTCTTAAACAGAAAAGAATTTCCTAGACAGCAGGTGCGGTTAAAAATAATTTAGATTTAGAAAAAACAAAGATTGGAATTTAAAGAAAAAATAAATTTTAGAAAAAATAAACTTAAATAAATTGAATTCTAATTGTCGCCTTTCGCGACAGGTGGCGATATTTAGGGTGACGTTAATTTAGGTGTCGATATTCTGGGGTAGAGTCATTTAAATAATTCCAGCAGTCTAACTTCAAAATTTTTCCCATACATCTTATCTAAACTTTCCGTTCACCTTTGCTCCACAAACCTTTTACTTTGTACATTTTCTTTATTTTTTTATCAACTACCCGCCCTGCCTAGCAGTTGCGTCGTAATTGAAAAATTTTTTTCGTAATCGTAATTTAAAAAATTTTCGGAATCCTAATTAGTAGGGTTTCGCCGGAACCGAAATTTTGACCGGAACCGGAACCGGATCCAATTTGAGTTCGGGTTCCCGGAACCGCAACCGGAACTTTTCAAAGTTCCGGCCCGGAACCGGAACCGGAACTTTTAAAAAAATTTTTTGCTAGCACATTTTAAAAAATTTTTATTTTAAGTAGGGGTGCGGTTTCGCCAAATTTTTCGATTTCGACCAAATTTTTCGACCACCTTCATCCATCCAAATCCTTCGATTTACCATACAACTTCCCTTCATAGCGCCGCAGTCGAAAATTTGGGATTTTAGGTGAACCAAGGATACAAATTTCTTCCTTTTTAAGCGCCGCAGGCGAAAATTTTGAGAATTTGTGTGACCAAGTAGTTAGATTTCTTCATTTTCTTGCGCCGCAGGCGAAAATTTCGAGAATTTTGGAAGGCCAATCGGGGAAAGCCAATCCATATTTCTTAAAAAACTAATCCTTATGGGTGTAAAAAGTTCCGGTTTGCCCGGAACCGATTTGTAAACCGGAGCCGGAACCAATTTGAGTTCCGGTTCCCGGAACCGGAACCGGGACCAAAAAAACACCGGAACTTTCCGGAACCGGAACTTCCGGCGAAACCCTACTAATTAGTAATTCGAAATTTAAAAAAATTCGTAATCGTAATTCGTAACTCAAAAAATGCCGTCATACGTAATCGTAATTAGTAATTTTTAAAAAATATTTAATTTAAAATACCCTTTTCCTTCGAAAAAGTACGAGGTTTTTGCAATAATTTTTTCGTAATTTTTCTTTTTTATTTTCGTAATTTTTCCCGATATTTTCGTAAACGTAATTCGTAACTCAAAAAACGCTGCGTTTCGTAATTACGACGCAACCCTGCTGCCTAGTCCCTATATATACTTGTTTTATTTCCCTCATTTCCAGTACTCTTCGGAGCCTCGCTTGACCCTAATTTATGATTGATTAATGAAATAAATATTTAAAATAAAAGCCTCAAAATTTTTGAGAGTTTAGGGCATTTAAACTAGAATAAAATATGTCTGAACCTCATATATAATACATACGTCCTATAGAAGTCCCTTGAAAATATATCCGTCCCATGAAAGTATATGCGTCCAAAAATTAATATAAACGCAAAACAATTTGTAAACATTTTTTAATTTTATTAATGACAATTAAATATTTTATTAATGATTCCATGCTCAAGGGACAACGATAAAATTAAAAAAAGAAGAAGAAAATTTTAGATCAATATGATAGAGTAATCATTCATAATTGGTATTGCGTTCTATTTTTTTACAAGAAATGTTGAAAGATTTTCCTGTTTGAATGGTATCTTCTAAACATATACTGAAATAGATATGAAGGTAGCATATTTTTATTTGTTCCAGAAGGTGGCGTAAGCTTTACAGCCCCCCAATAGCCCCCCAAGTTGCCTCCATTCCTTGTGTATGAACTATTGGATCGTTGGGTTCTACAAAATATATTCGGTGGTAAACCCAACGATGATCATTGTTTAAACCTCCATACGCTGCCCAGCCATCGCCAATGACGCTGCCCAGCGTTCGCCACTTAACTCCATATGGAGTATCAAAATAGAATTTTTAATCCTAGAGCACTTTAACAACGAATACATATTTGAACAAGGTGGCAGGATATGGGTTAACAATCAATTGAAAAATATTTGTTTTGATGATTCGTACTACACTCTCTCAAAATTATAGCTCAACTTTTACGAAGCATATTTAGAGGACAGCTAAAATTCGGCAAAATTTCTGTGAATGTATTTATTGATAAGTATTAATATATGTAATACTAATACATAATATACTTGAAAATCGATTAAGTGTATCAAGTAATTGCATGGGAGGCATTACTTTCATGGGACGCATATACTTCCATGGGACGTATGTCCTAGGATAGAGCCAAATTTTCCATCACATGAATAAATACTTGTAAAACTTATACATTGATTCTATTTGGAAGTCAATAAAGTTTTTCCGTAACCGAGTCTGAAACATTTAATGGCTTAATTACTATTTTTTAAATTATTTTTTATAATAATTTTTAAAATAATTCTAGAAATTAATGAAAATTTCAATAGCTTTATTTCTTTGTTTATTTTTAACGCCTCATCTTGTTCATTCAACTAATAGCGATGATGAAACGGATGAAGAACATCATTTCAATCCTTTTCAATATCGAGATGGTGAAACAAGTGGGACAGGAACTAGTGGCCATGGAGAAACTGGAACTGGAAGCATACCTTCAAGTACTGGGGGATACTCTCAAGGAATGTATTCTGGCACAGAACATTCTCAAAATTGGTTGGCTTTGAATCGAGGTTTTGGCAATAACCCATTTTTAAACTCACCTCAACATCTACAAGGGAATCTGTCTGGTCATGTACCTCAAAATTGGTTGCAGTTAGGATATGGCAATTATCCATATCAACATCAGCATATTAATCCTTCTGGCCAAGATTCTTCACAAAATTTGTTAAATTTGGATTTAACACTTGGCAGTACTCAGTCTTTATACCCAACTCAACATCAACATATGAGTGCAGAATACCCTCAAGGAACGAATCCTTCTGGTCAAGAATCTGTTCAAGATTGGTTAAATTTGGGTTCAACTCTTGGAATGAATTCTTCTGGTCAAACAGGTAAGAAAGGTAAATTAATTAAAAGGTAGAAAAATTATTGCGTAAGGTACGTTTATATGCAATAACGGCAATTTTTTCTTCCAAAATGAAAGAACTTTATAAAGTCCGTTACATAATTATAAGAGCAAGCATTTTTTTGGTGTTACTCATAGTTCCAGTGTACCGATTGAGCCCTAATTTTTTCTATTAGTAAATATCCTATAAATATTAGGATTTTGAGAGTTTCAAAAATTTTCAACCAAATTTAAATTTTTTATGATTTTTTTCAAAATTTGGGGTGTTACATAATTATAAGAGCAAGATTTCAATCCTTATTTTCTAGGCTATATATGTTCCAAAAATTTTGTGAAAATTTTTGTGAATATTTCAATTGATAATGAATATAAAAGAAAAAGGAACGGAGACTGTAAGTGCTTCCTTCATTGAGATCTCAAAATCCCGAAATCAATGGGAAACTGGGTTACAGTACTTCAAAAAATATTTTAACCCCTTTGAGGGTTGTACAAAAAATTTTTTAAAGGCCCTCCAGAAAGCCCATAAAATTTGCTACAAATAACACTTTGTGCCATCCTGTAGAAAAATCTTACCATTGAGGAGCCATCAGTTAGAGGAGCAGATTAATAAATTCACTCAAATTACCCCATAAATTGTCATTATTTTTAACTTTTAAATTTGACAGGTGAGTCCTCAATGATACGATTTTTCTCAAGGAAGAGACCAAGTATTTCTTGTAGCAAATTTTGTGCTCTTTCTGGAGGGCTAAAAAGAAAATTTTTATATAAGCTCTAAGGGTGTTAAAATATCTTTTGAAGTACTGTAACCCCGTTTCGGGGTTAAGAGATCGCAATGAAGAGAACATTTACAGACTTCATCCGAAATGGGACAAAGTGGTTTTTGTAGCAAATTTCGTTAACTTTCTGGTGGGCCCGAAAAAAATTTTTTATACAACCCCTACGGGGTTAAAATATTTTTTAATGTACTTTACCCCCGTTTCCCGTTCATTTAGGGATTATCTCAATGAAGAAAGCATTTACAGACTTCGTTCTTTTTGCTTTTCTATTCGATATTGATCGAAATGTTTATATAAATTTTTGGTGAATTTCTGTAACATATATAGCCTAGAAAATAAGGATTGAAATCTTGCTCTTATAATTATGTAACACCCCAAATTTTGAAAAAAAATCATAAAAAATTTAAATTTGATTGAAAATTTTTGAAACTCTCAAAATCCTAATATTTATAGGATATTTACTAATAGAAAAAATTAGGAATAGAAAAGCAAAAAGAACGAAGTCTGTAAATGCTTTCTTCATTGAGATAATCCCTAAATGAACGGGAAACGGGGGTAAAGTACATTAAAAAATATTTTAACCCCGTAGGGGTTGTATAAAAAATTTTTTTCGGGCCCACCAGAAAGTTAACGAAATTTGCTACAAAAACCACTTTGTCCCATTTCGGATGAAGTCTGTAAATGTTCTCTTCATTGCGATCTCTTAACCCCGAAACGGGGTTACAGTACTTCAAAAGATATTTTAACACCCTTAGAGCTTATATAAAAATTTTCTTTTTAGCCCTCCAGAAAGAGCACAAAATTTGCTACAAGAAATACTTGGTCTCTTCCTTGAGAAAAATCGTATCATTGAGGACTCACCTGTCAAATTTAAAAGTTAAAAATAATGACAATTTATGGGGTAATTTGAGTGAATTTATTAATCTGCTCCTCTAACTGATGGCTCCTCAATGGTAAGATTTTTCTACAGGATGGCACAAAGTGTTATTTGTAGCAAATTTTATGGGCTTTCTGGAGGGCCTTTAAAAAATTTTTTGTACAACCCTCAAAGGGGTTAAAATATTTTTTGAAGTACTGTAACCCAGTTTCCCATTGATTTCGGGATTTTGAGATCTCAATGAAGGAAGCACTTACAGTCTCCGTTCCTTTTTCTTTTATATTCATTATCAATTGAAATATTCACAAAAATTTTCACAAAATTTTTGGAACATATATAGCCTAGAAAATAAGGATTGAAATCTTGCTCTTATAATTATGTAACACCCCAAATTTTGAAAAAAATCATAAAAAATTTAAATTTGGTTGAAAATTTTTGAAACTCTCAAAATCCTAATATTTATAGGATATTTACTAATAGAAAAAATTAGGGCTCAATCGGTACACTGGAACTATGAGTAACACCGAAAAAATGCTTGCTCTTATAATTATGTAACGGACTTTACAGGAGCATATACATATTGATTTTTACTTTTGAAAGGAACCTCTAAACTATGTAACCTCTAACTATGAATTTTCGTTCTCCAGAGGAAAACTTACCCGTTGACGGAACAAAATCACCGCTGACTGAACACTATCCCCCGTTGACGAAACAACTTCACTCGTCCTAGCGTTTACGAAAATTGCGGATACGAATATTCCTCTATTTCCTTGGTGACGAATATTCCGCTGGAGACGAAAATGCCGAAAATGTTGGAGACGAAATTACCGATAAGTCATTGAAGAAAATTTCGGAATAATTTTACAACTTTAAGATAACCAACCTTTTTTTACGCGATCAAATAAAGAAGGGCAAATTTTAAATTATGGTGGCTATCAATATTATCGTACTTATATGAATTCACAAACTGGAGATTCCACTTGGAGATGCATTAATAGTAATAACGACTGTAAATGTAAAGGCAAAGTTATTGAAAAAGGAGATTCCTTTAAATTAAAGTCTCCGCACAATTGTGATAATTATAATTTCAATACTAAGAGGAAACATGGAAAGGTTATAGAAGGTAAAAGAAATATTTAATATTTATTTCAAAATTTATAAATATTACAAATTTTTTTAATAATACATTTTATCTATAAGCTAATCATTGGCTAAACTTTTAACTTAATAATTTTAATAATCATAATAATATTTCCATATAAATTACTAATATATATATATCAGTGCTAAACGAAATCTATTATAAAATAAATTAATTTTTCTAGCAATTACCCCCACCAGCCAGAGGTTTTAATTACACTTTCTTAAAAATAGTATAATTATTCTTTCTAACATAACTTCAAATAATTAACTGGTATCTATTGATTATCACCTCATCGAAAGATTAAAATAATAATAACCCACGTGAATCTTTTGAGTAAATATGTTAGTTAATCATTGTTTTCAAGGAAAGCCTGATTTTAAAGATTCACGACAAGGGAAAGATAAAATTAGTTTTGGGTGATTTTGAATATACCAAAGAAAGAATAAGACAAAATGGAAATATATCTTGGACATGTAGTAAAAGACCTTGTAAAGGGCGAGTTTTAGAACAAGTTTTAGATGAAGGAAATAAGTACAAATTAAAACAAGAGCATGAAAAAGAATACCATAGGGAGAGAGAAGGTAAATATTGTTGTAAATTTATAAAATTATATAGAAATTTAAGTAGTTACCCCCCCCCCCAAAATGTCTCACCTACTTGGTGGACATTTTAGAGGTGGAGGTGTCTGCAATAAAAAATCAAAGTGTGTAGGGGGTTTCCAGGCGGCATGATCAAGGGTAATCAAAGGTTTAAATAATTTTTACTACCACCCAAATGTCTCAGTTCATAGTAGTAACCACACCCCATCTGACCCATCTGTCCCAGTTGAGGTTAAAATAATTTTTACTACCACCCAAATGTCCCAGACATAGTAGTAACCACACCCCATCTGACCCATCTGTCCCAGTTGAGGTTAAAATAATTTTTACTACCACCCAAATGTCTCAGTTCATAGTAGTAACCACACCCCATCTGACCCATCTGTCCCAGTTGAGGTTAAAATAATTTTTACTACCACCCAAATGTCCCAGACATAGTAGTAACCACACCCCATCTGACCCATCTGTCCCAGTTGAGGTTAAAATAATTTTTACTACCACCCAAATGTCCCAGACATAGTAGTAAACCCCACCCACCTGTCCCATTTGTCCCAGTTGAAGAGAAGGGTGATGGGGTGAGAAGGAAATGACCTTGGCAATTTTCTTGCACAAGTACAAGAAAATTTGCGGGTGAATGTGGTTAATCAAAGGGGAGTGTGGGGGCAGTTTTCTTATTAAATTTTTCTGATGTCACACCTATTCCACCTGGGTATTTTGAGGAAACTGTCGGTATGACAATGTGAAACTTAAAGGCGTGAGGAACTTTTCCAATACCTGTACGAACAAACTAGTACTACAATTACAAGAAATAGGTGGAGAAGTGTCGGTATGATAAAGGAAAAACTAGGGATTGTAACAGATATCTTTTTTCTCTGCTATCATTTTCAGTTAATACACTCTCTCTTATCACAGTTTGCAGAAACTATTAAAGTGACAGGATTTGACTTGTTGAAAATTGACAAGGCACAAGAGTCTATTGATGAGTGACATGTGTTATATTAAATAAAAAATTAAAATATAGAAAAAATTAAAAAAACATTAAATAAATAAAAATCAAAAAATTAAGGGAAAATAAAGATATTTACTATTCCCCGCCCAAGGTCATTTGCGAGAAAAATTAAAAATAAATCTCCTTTTACAGTAAAATTTTCTCTTCTATTGTTGGATTTTTAAAAAAATATAAAAATTTATAAAAATAATGGAATTTTGTAAAAATTACGAAATTTCGAAAAATTTCGAAATTTCTTAATCAAGATTTAAAATTAATTTTTGAATTAAAAAAACTAAAATATAATAAAAAATTAAATAATTAATAAATGATTATACTAATTAAATAAAAATAAGAGAAAAATATTTGTCAAAATTTTAAAAAATTAAAATGATTTTAAAAAATAGGCGGGAGTCAAATATAAGGGGAATATTTCAATCACAATATCGAACAATTATTACAGAATGCCAAATTTTAAAATGTCAATTGGCGGTAAATTCAATATTAATTTTCCTTAAAAATTTCGAAAGAGTGGTAATTTCAGTCTGGGACTGAAACTGGGAACTTCACTATGGGGCTGAAGCTGGGAATCTCAGTCTGGGGCTGAACTATTTTTGAATATGAATTTCAGTCTAGGACTGACTATTTTATTGAACTGGTCCGGGATCTAATTGCAGTAAGGTCAAGAGTAAATTTTGAATACCTAATTAAAATAAATTCTTAAATAAATATATAAAAAATAAATTAAATTATAAATTATATCAAATAAAATTAATGAATAGAGAAAAGTACAAAATTTTAGAAAAAATTAAAATGATACAAATGTAAAGGGAAGTTAACAATTATTCCTAATACCAAATTTAAAAATGTCTAAAACGACAAAATGCCACATCGACAAAACGACAACTTACAAAATTCCAATCTATAAAATGTCAACTTCCAATGGTCAAGTGGTGGGGTGTCCATCGGCCAATTCCAACCCGAGCCGGAAAATTCAAGTTCAACCTGAGTTTGAAAATTTCTAATAAAAATTTTTATTAAAAATTTCGGATTCTTTGAATTTCAGACTGAGACAGAACTATTTATGACTGGGAATTTCTGTTTGTGGCTGAACTATGAGGTCATCGAACTATACTATAAACCTGAAATATTTAGTACTTGAAATTTTTTCTGGGGTCGAAATTGGTGATGGGTAATCCTATTATTCAGTATGGGTAATCCTATTATGTGTATCTAGGACTTTGAATTTCAGTCTAGTGGTTATCTAGGCCTACGAATTTCATTCTAGGACTGAACTTTTTGAGATATTTCAAATAGTTATTAAAAATTTTTAACAAATGATTTAAACAAATGAGCTGAAGTACAAATTTAAAAGAATGATAAAACCTTAACTGACATATTTGAATTTAATTAAAATTTCTTTTATCTTAAATATTTAAAGGAAATAAATTTTGATCTCTCTAACTCTAACGGAGATATCTCTCTCTCTAATTTTCTCTCTACCCTTTTACTCCCCATACAAAAAATATAAATGCACAAATTTATATCATTTCTAATATTCATATAAACAAAACTTTAATCATAAAAACAAGAACTATTTACATTTAAGAACCTTAAAATGTCATTT
This sequence comes from Meloidogyne enterolobii, assembly GCA_963681835.1. Lineage (NCBI taxonomy): Eukaryota > Metazoa > Nematoda > Chromadorea > Rhabditida > Meloidogynidae > Meloidogyne > Meloidogyne enterolobii. Next base: position 3,649,266 of record CAVMJV010000008.1, read on the forward strand.
AATAACGAACAAAACGGACCTCCCAACAAACGCCCAAGATTGGCCATTCCGAAGATCCTTCCTCATTTATTTAATGAAACACAAACCGGTGAAGGAGCGGCAAATTTGCAAAACTATTACCGACAAATCAACTATGAAACAACATTTAATAGAAAATTCGCATTGATGGGAACAACTGGGAGGTTTATTATTGAAAAATTATCGGAAAATCCTGAGGAATTACTGAGAAAAATTATACAAGACTGTATGAATCAAACCGTAGAAGCTTCAAGAAATCAATCAATTAACCCCGACCGATTAGGAGCTATAATATCTTCACAATTATTAGATAATGACATATGGATCCCAATCAGAAAGTTAGAGAATGATACAATTGACAATATACTTAATAGATTTCAACTGGTTTCACAATCCAAGATAGAAAAGGGATCGCTTTTTGGTCAACCGTTCACAATAAAAATTCAAACACTTGGTATTTCGTCACTTCCTAAAAATCAGTCAATAAGAGGTCGTGCACCACAAAACAATGCAAAGGATGGTGATCAACCTAAAGACGAATTATTTATTAAAATAGCTAATCCAAACAACTTATGCTTGTTCTATGCATTGGAAATTACTAGAAAATATGTCGTTAAAGAATTGGTGCATAGACGAAATTTTAGTAGATATATGCAATATAATGATAGACAGCTGAAAGACGTTTTTGATCTACTAAAAGCAGCAAAAATTCCAAATAATCTCCCTGAATATGATGCCGTGGAATATGTACCAGTTATTGTCGACTTTTGGAACAATAAATATAAGGACGCAGGGTATAAATTCAAAGTATTTGTTTTCGAAACTATCAATGAGAAGGCTATATTTAAATATGGAAATGAAAATTTCAATGTGCCAGTTTCAATTTTTCACTCTGACAACCATTTTGACGGAATAAGAAATGTTGGAGGAATTTTTGGAACGGGGTTAAAATATTGCTTTACCTGTGAAAAGAAATTTAGAAAATCAAAGGAACATGACTTGAGGTGTAAATCACGTTGCAATCTTTGCGGACGCGTAGGGAGTGACAGACCATGTGTGGCAGCAGGAAACTTTTACAAAAAATGTGATGAATGTGGGAAAAAATATTTGAATGAAGATTGCTTCAACCAGCACAAAAAAAGCAGCAATTGTCGGCAAACTAAAGTTTGTGAGAAATGCGGTGTTATATGGTCAATGAAAAATTACAAGAGAGAAGCTGAAAAGAAGCATGTGTGTGGACAAAAGTGGTGTCAGATTTGTCGACAATTTCACAGTATGGATAGAGGGTGTTTCATTAGACATTTGGAAACTAAAAAATCAGGTGATTATCGTCTTGTAACCTTCGATTTTGAAGCAACGCAAAATGAAAAGATAAATAACGGTGATGAAGAAAGACGGCTCCACAATGTAAACTTCATTGCTGCAACAGTGACCTGCACAAAATGTATGGAAAATGAGCAATTATGGCGTTGTCCTCTGAGACAAAATGGAAACAGCTGCGCAATCTGCGGAAACAATCGATCAATAACATTTTCACAGCGTCCGTTCACCGAAACAAAAGTTGATAAACAGATCGTCACACAAAATCCGCTCAAATTCTTTATTCAATGGATTCTTTTTGAACTGAACCCCCAATATACAACAATGGCATTCTCACACAATGGAGGCCGATACGATATGATTATGGTGTTCAAAGAAATTTATCTGAAAGGACTCGTCCCTTCAATGATCCGTCGCGGTAATAAGCTTTATGAATTGAAAGTCCCACGCAACAACAGAAATAACGAGGTTATATTTCGGGATTCGTATAACCTTTGCCCAGTCGCCTTAGGGAAGCTAATTGGTGCATTTGGACTACAAGTAACTGAAAAACAATTTTTCCCGCATTTAACAAACATCACAGAAAATTATGACATAACTTTACAACAACTACCTCCAAAATCTGATTACCTATATGAAGGAATGTCACCTGAAAAGCAAAATGAATTTAATAAATGGTATGAGGAAGAAAAAAATAATCAATTCTGTTTGAATGAAGCTTTGGCAGAATATTGCACAAACGATGTACAAATACTTACAGAAGCATTGATCGCCTTTAGGAAAAAATTTACGGAAATAAGCAAAAAGAAAAATACACCGCCTGGAGCAGCAGTAGAAGGAATTGATATTTTAAAAGATGCAATGACAATCGCATCGGCATGCATGAAACATTTCCGACTAAATCATCTGCAACCTGAACATTTGGCAATTGTTCCCGAAAGAGGATATGAAAACATTGATAACCAAAGTGAGCTTGCCCTAAAATATTTTCAATGGTACGAAGAGACAAACGGTGTGGAAATACAATGTGCACATTCGGAAGGTGGAGAACACGTAGTGGCTGGAAAATATAAACTTGATGGCTATATTGTGACAGAAGATAGGGCAATTGAAGTGAATGGCTGTGTTTGGCATGCATGCCAAAAATGCTTTGGAGATGATTTGGACAAAATATTACCCAATGGAAAAACTGTGGGAGAGACACGTGAAGATGATGAGAAAAGGCTGGAAATAATTAAAAAATTTATAAAAAATGTTGATATAATATGGGAATGTGAAATACATCAAATGCTGCGTCGCGACAAAAAAATGAGTAAATCTTTTTTAAATTACCACAACAAAGGACCAATTAATATTAGAGACTGTTATTTTGGTGGACGGACTGGACCATTACAAATACACTTTGACTCTGATAAAGAACAACATAAGATTGCCTACCTAGACTTTAACTCGCTTTACCCCTCAACAATTGCTACAACATCATTTCCGGTCGGGCATCCGAAAGTGCATGTTGTACCGCTGGCTCAACAAAAAGTTTATTGGACAAGAAGAGACCAGATACCGTTCAAAGGAATTTTGAAAGTATTTCTGTTACCACCATCGAAACTTGACGTTCCTGTTATTCCAGTCAAATTTGATGAACGACTTCTTTTCCCACTATGCAAAAAATGCGCAATCACATACCCAAATGGCGCAAATATCAAAGATTACCGATGTCCGCACAATGATGAAGATAGAGGGTGGGTTTCAACATGTACATCGATTGAATTGGAAGAGGCATTAAAAGTTGGATACACAGTTACAAGATTTTATAGAGCTTTACATTATGAGAAATGGGATGAAAATTTATTTAAAAATTATGTGGCCGAATTTATGGCAATGAAATTTATGCAAGTGGGTTCCCTGAAGCAATACAAGGAAAAGAAAGTGAAGATAAGATTATAAAAGAATGTAAGCAAAAATTTGGAATTGAACTTCGAAGAGAGAAAATGGTTCCGGATCAGGCAATGCGCTACATTTCAAAATTAATGCTTAATTCGTTATGGGGAAGGTTTAGCCTAAGAAATACCCTGTCAAAAAGTTTAATCATCAACTCCCCCAATGAACTACGTGAATATGACAGCAACAAATCAATTGAAGTGCAATCCGTTGACAGGTTAACTGAAGAAACTATTTTATTGACATATAAACCAAGGGAAGAATTTATAATTGAACATGACACCTCAAATATTGTGATATCACTATGGACTACGTCAGCAGCAAGAATTAGGTTATTGAAAGCAATGCAAAACGTTGCCGGAAAACTTGACTGCAATCTTCTCTATGGGGACACCGACAGTATACTATTTTCCTACCCAAAGGACATGGAGTGCCCGCTTGAAACTGGTCCCCATCTGGGTGATTTGGCAAGGGAATATGCTGGATATGAAATAAAAGAATATGTTGGAGGGGCGTGCAAGGCTTATGCACTGAGAATGGAAAGCAACAAAAATGCCAGGACAAGTAGTGTTCTGAAAGTACGTGGCATCACTTTAACCGCTGATGTCTGCAAAATTTTGCACTTTGACAGTTTCAAAGAAAGCGTACTTACCTTTGCAAATGGAAAAAACAATGGGGAGGAAGATGATGACTTAGACAATGGAACAATTATGATTGAAAATCCAAATTTTATACGCCGTAATTTGAAGGATGGTATGGTTTACTCAACTAAAATGAGAAAAAAATTCAGACCAATCATACAAAAAGGGATAATTTCAAAAAATCTCAAAATTGTACATTTTGGACAAAAATAATTTTATTTTTCACAATAATTTTTTGTATTGTAGTTTAATATTTCAAAATATTTTCAATTGTACCTTAATATTTTCACAATGTTTTTTAAATTGTATTTAAATTTGATAATAAAACTTATATTATAAAAATTTTAATTAAATTTAATTATTAAATGATAAGATTAAGACAAAGTGAAAGATTTTAACATAAAATTTCACAAAGTTGAGCGTTAGGAGATACAATTGATGTAGAGTTAGAGAAATAAAACATATTTCAAGTAAAAGCATGCAAAAATGATTCCACACAAGTGATAGTAAGAATTATAATATAAACCTACTTAAAGTTAAGAGTTCGAAGATAAAATTGATGCAAAGATAAGGATAAGAAGATACAATTCATTCAAAGTTAAGCGATAGAAGATACAGTTTATGAAAAGTTAAGCAATGGAGCAGCTTGATTTCTGGTTAAAAATGTAAAGTTAAGCGTTAGAAGATATAATTCATACAAAGTTAAGCATTAGAAGATACAGATGATATAAAGTTAAGCATTAGAAGATACAGTTGATATAAAGTTAAGAGAAATATTACATATTTTGGGGTGAAACCATACAAAAATTTTGGTAACACGTGATATTAACCAGGTGTATGGTGATGTATGTATTGAGGCTGCGTATGTGAAGTGTGCGTTTTTGTAGCGATGTGTAGTAAGTTATAAAAAGGAATTATATCCGAAAAACCTCAAAATTGTACATTTGGCACATTTGGACAATTTTGAGGTTTTTCGGATATAATTCCTTTTTATAACTTACTACACATCGCTACAAAAACGCACACTTCACATACGCAGCCTCAATACATACATCACCATACACCTGGTTAATATCACGTGTTACCAAAATTTTTGTATGGTTTCACCCCAAAATATGTAATATTTCTCTTAACTTTATATCAACTGTATCTTCTAATGCTTAACTTTATATCAACTGTATCTTCTAATGCTTAACTTTGTATGAATTATATCTTCTAACGCTTAACTTTACATTTTTAACCAGAAATCAAGCTGCTCCATTGCTTAACTTTTCATAAACTGTATCTTCTATCGCTTAACTTTGAATGAATTGTATCTTCTTATCCTTATCTTTGCATCAATTTTATCTTCGAACTCTTAACTTTAAGTAGGTTTATATTATAATTCTTACATTTACACCAAATGTGTGTGTTTTCTTGTGTGTCACACAACTTTATCCAAATAGCATGCGCGTACTATCACTTGTGTGGAATCATTTTTGCATGCTTTTACTTGAAATATGTTTTATTTCTCTAACTCTACATCAATTGTATCTCCTAACGCTCAACTTTGTGAAATTTTATGTTAAAATCTTTAACTTTGTCTTAATCTTATCATTTAATAATTAAATTTAATTAAAATTTTTATAATATAAGTTTTATTATCAAATTTAAATACAATTTAAAAAACATTGTGAAAATATTAAGGTACAATTGAAAATATTTTGAAATATTAAACTACAATACAAAAAATTATTGTGAAAAATAAAATTATTTTTGTCCAAAATGTACAATTTTGAGATTTTTTGAAATTATCCCTTTTTGTATGATTGGTCTGAATTTTTTTCTCATTTTAGTTGAGTAAACCATACCATCCTTCAAATTACGGCGTATAAAATTTGGATTTTCAATCATAATTGTTCCATTGTCTAAGTCATCATCTTCCTCCCCATTGTTTTTTCCATTTGCAAAGGTAAGTACGCTTTCTTTGAAACTGTCAAAGTGCAAAATTTTGCAGACATCAGCGGTTAAAGTGATGCCACGTACTTTCAGAACACTACTTGTCCTGGCATTTTTGTTGCTTTCCATTCTCTGTGCATAAGCCTTGCACGCCCCTCCAACATATTCTTTTATTTCATATCCAGCATATTCCCTTGCCAAATCACCCAGATGGGGACCAGTTTTAAGCGGGCACTCCATGTCCTTTGGGTAGGAAAATAGTATACTGTCGGTGTCCCCATAGAGAAGATTGCAGTCAAGTTTTCCGGCAACGTTTTGCATTGCTTTCAATAACCTAATTCTTGCTGCTGACGTAGTCCATAGTGATATCACAATATTTGAGGTGTCATGTTCAATTATAAATTCTTCCCTTGGTTTATATGTCAATAAAATAGTTTCTTCAGTTAACCTGTCAACGGATTGCACTTCAATTGATTTGTTGCTGTCATATTCACGTAGTTCATTGGGGGAGTTGATGATTAAACTTTTTGACAGGGTATTTCTTAGGCTAAACCTTCCCCATAACGAATTAAGCATTAATTTTGAAATGTAGCGCATTGCCTGATCCGGAACCATTTTCTCTCTTCGAAGTTCAATTCCAAATTTTTGCTTACATTCTTTTATAAACTTATCTTCACTTTCTTTTCCTTGTATTGCTTCAGGGAACCCACTTGCATGAATTTTCATTGCCATAAATTCGGCCACATAATTTTTAAATAAATTTTCATCCCATTTCTCATAATGTAAAGCTCTATAAAATCTTGTAACTGTGTATCCAACTTTTAATGCCTCTTCCAATTCAATCGATGTACATGTTGAAACCCACCCTCTATCTTCATCATTGTGCGGACATCGGTAATCTTTGATATTTGCGCCATTTGGGTATGTGATTGCGCATTTTTTGCATAGTGGGAAAAGAAGTCGTTCATCAAATTTGACTGGAATAACAGGAACGTCAAGTTTCGATGGTGGTAACAGAAATACTTTCAAAATTCCTTTGAACGGTATCTGGTCTCTTCTTGTCCAATAAACTTTTTGTTGAGCCAGCGGTACAACATGCACTTTCGGATGCCCGACCGGAAATGATGTTGTAGCAATTGTTGAGGGGTAAAGCGAGTTAAAGTCTAGGTAGGCAATCTTATGTTGTTCTTTATCAGAGTCAAAGTGTATTTGTAATGGTCCAGTCCGTCCACCAAAATAACAGTCTCTAATATTAATTGGTCCTTTGTTGTGGTAATTTAAAAAAGATTTACTCATTTTTTTGTCGCGACGCAGCATTTGATGTATTTCACATTCCCATATTATATCAACATTTTTTATAAATTTTTTAATTATTTCCAGCCTTTTCTCATCATCTTCACGTGTCTCTCCCACAGTTTTTCCATTGGGTAATATTTTGTCCAAATCATCTCCAAAGCATTTTTGGCATGCATGCCAAACACAGCCATTCACTTCAATTGCCCTATCTTCTGTCACAATATAGCCATCAAGTTTATATTTTCCAGCCACTACGTGTTCTCCACCTTCCGAATGTGCACATTGTATTTCCACACCGTTTGTCTCTTCGTACCATTGAAAATATTTTAGGGCAAGCTCACTTTGGTTATCAATGTTTTCATATCCTCTTTCGGGAACAATTGCCAAATGTTCAGGTTGCAGATGATTTAGTCGGAAATGTTTCATGCATGCCGATGCGATTGTCATTGCATCTTTTAAAATATCAATTCCTTCTACTGCTGCTCCAGGCGGTGTATTTTTCTTTTTGCTTATTTCCGTAAATTTTTTCCTAAAGGCGATCAATGCTTCTGTAAGTATTTGTACATCGTTTGTGCAATATTCTGCCAAAGCTTCATTCAAACAGAATTGATTATTTTTTTCTTCCTCATACCATTTATTAAATTCATTTTGCTTTTCAGGTGACATTCCTTCATATAGGTAATCAGATTTTGGAGGTAGTTGTTGTAAAGTTATGTCATAATTTTCTGTGATGTTTGTTAAATGCGGGAAAAATTGTTTTTCAGTTACTTGTAGTCCAAATGCACCAATTAGCTTCCCTAAGGCGACTGGGCAAAGGTTATACGAATCCCGAAATATAACCTCGTTATTTCTGTTGTTGCGTGGGACTTTCAATTCATAAAGCTTATTACCGCGACGGATCATTGAAGGGACGAGTCCTTTCAGATAAATTTCTTTGAACACCATAATCATATCGTATCGGCCTCCATTGTGTGAGAATGCCATTGTTGTATATTGGGGGTTCAGTTCAAAAAGAATCCATTGAATAAAGAATTTGAGCGGATTTTGTGTGACGATCTGTTTATCAACTTTTGTTTCGGTGAACGGACGCTGTGAAAATGTTATTGATCGATTGTTTCCGCAGATTGCGCAGCTGTTTCCATTTTGTCTCAGAGGACAACGCCATAATTGCTCATTTTCCATACATTTTGTGCAGGTCACTGTTGCAGCAATGAAGTTTACATTGTGGAGCCGTCTTTCTTCATCACCGTTATTTATCTTTTCATTTTGCGTTGCTTCAAAATCGAAGGTTACAAGACGATAATCACCTGATTTTTTAGTTTCCAAAGGTCTAATGAAACACCCTCTATCCATACTGTGAAATTGTCGACAAATCTGACACCACTTTTGTCCACACACATGCTTCTTTTCAGCTTCTCTCTTGTAATTTTTCATTGACCATATAACACCGCATTTCTCACAAACTTTAGTTTGCCGACAATTGCTGCTTTTTTTGTGCTGGTTGAAGCAATCTTCATTCAAATATTTTTTCCCACATTCATCACATTTTTTGTAAAAGTTTCCTGCTGCCACACATGGTCTGTCACTCCCTACGCGTCCGCAAAGATTGCAACGTGATTTACACCTCAAGTCATGTTCCTTTGATTTTCTAAATTTCTTTTCACAGGTAAAGCAATATTTTAACCCCGTTCCAAAAATTCCTCCAACATTTCTTATTCCGTCAAAATGGTTGTCAGAGTGAAAAATTGAAACTGGCACATTGAAATTTTCATTTCCATATTTAAATATAGCCTTCTCATTGATAGTTTCGAAAACAAATACTTTGAATTTATACCCTGCGTCCTTATATTTATTGTTCCAAAAGTCGACAATAACTGGTACATATTCCACGGCATCATATTCAGGGAGATTATTTGGAATTTTTGCTGCTTTTAGTAGATCAAAAACGTCTTTCAGCTGTCTATCATTATATTGCATATATCTACTAAAATTTCGTCTATGCACCAATTCTTTAACGACATATTTTCTAGTAATTTCCAATGCATAGAACAAGCATAAGTTGTTTGGATTAGCTATTTTAATAAATAATTCGTCTTTAGGTTGATCACCATCCTTTGCATTGTTTTGTGGTGCACGACCTCTTATTGACTGATTTTTAGGAAGTGACGAAATACCAAGTGTTTGAATTTTTATTGTGAACGGTTGACCAAAAAGCGATCCCTTTTCTATCTTGGATTGTGAAACCAGTTGAAATCTATTAAGTATATTGTCAATTGTATCATTCTCTAACTTTCTGATTGGGATCCATATGTCATTATCTAATAATTGTGAAGATATTATAGCTCCTAATCGGTCGGGGTTAATTGATTGATTTCTTGAAGCTTCTACGGTTTGATTCATACAGTCTTGTATAATTTTTCTCAGTAATTCCTCAGGATTTTCCGATAATTTTTCAATAATAAACCTCCCAGTTGTCCCCATCAATGCGAATTTTCTATTAAATGTTGTTTCATAGTTGATTTGTCGGTAATAGTTTTGCAAATTTGCCGCTCCTTCACCGGTTTGTGTTTCATTAAATAAATGAGGAAGGATCTTCGGAATGGCCAATCTTGGGCGTTTGTTGGGAGGTCCGTTTTGTTCGTTATTAAATGACATTTTAAGGTTCTTAAATGTAAATAGTTCTTGTTTTTATGATTAAAGTTTTGTTTATATGAATATTAGAAATGATATAAATTTGTGCATTTATATTTTTTGTATGGGGAGTAAAAGGGTAGAGAGAAAATTAGAGAGAGAGATATCTCCGTTAGAGTTAGAGAGATCAAAATTTATTTCCTTTAAATATTTAAGATAAAAGAAATTTTAATTAAATTCAAATATGTCAGTTAAGGTTTTATCATTCTTTTAAATTTGTACTTCAGCTCATTTGTTTAAATCATTTGTTAAAAATTTTTAATAACTATTTGAAATATCTCAAAAAGTTCAGTCCTAGAATGAAATTCGTAGGCCTAGATAACCACTAGACTGAAATTCAAAGTCCTAGATACACATAATAGGATTACCCATACTGAATAATAGGATTACCCATCACCAATTTCGACCCCAGAAAAAATTTCAAGTACTAAATATTTCAGGTTTATAGTATAGTTCGATGACCTCATAGTTCAGCCACAAACAGAAATTCCCAGTCATAAATAGTTCTGTCTCAGTCTGAAATTCAAAGAATCCGAAATTTTTAATAAAAATTTTTATTAGAAATTTTCAAACTCAGGTTGAACTTGAATTTTCCGGCTCGGGTTGGAATTGGCCGATGGACACCCCACCACTTGACCATTGGAAGTTGACATTTTATAGATTGGAATTTTGTAAGTTGTCGTTTTGTCGATGTGGCATTTTGTCGTTTTAGACATTTTTAAATTTGGTATTAGGAATAATTGTTAACTTCCCTTTACATTTGTATCATTTTAATTTTTTCTAAAATTTTGTACTTTTCTCTATTCATTAATTTTATTTGATATAATTTATAATTTAATTTATTTTTTATATATTTATTTAAGAATTTATTTTAATTAGGTATTCAAAATTTACTCTTGACCTTACTGCAATTAGATCCCGGACCAGTTCAATAAAATAGTCAGTCCTAGACTGAAATTCATAGTCAAAAATAGTTCAGCCCCAGACTGAGATTCCCAGCTTCAGCCCCATAGTGAAGTTCCCAGTTTCAGTCCCAGACTGAAATTACCACTCTTTCGAAATTTTTAAGGAAAATTAATATTGAATTTACCGCCAATTGACATTTTAAAATTTGGCATTCTGTAATAATTGTTCGATATTGTGATTGAAATATTCCCCTTATATTTGACTCCCGCCTATTTTTTAAAATCATTTTAATTTTTTAAAATTTTGACAAATATTTTTCTCTTATTTTTATTTAATTAGTATAATCATTTATTAATTATTTAATTTTTTATTATATTTTAGTTTTTTTAATTCAAAAATTAATTTTAAATCTTGATTAAGAAATTTCGAAATTTTTCGAAATTTCGTAATTTTTACAAAATTCCATTATTTTTATAAATTTTTATATTTTTTTAAAAATCCAACAATAGAAGAGAAAATTTTACTGTAAAAGGAGATTTATTTTTAATTTTTCTCGCAAATGACCTTGGGCGGGGAATAGTAAATATCTTTATTTTCCCTTAATTTTTTGATTTTTATTTATTTAATGTTTTTTTAATTTTTTCTATATTTTAATTTTTTATTTAATATAACACATGTCACTCATCAATAGACTCTTGTGCCTTGTCAATTTTCAACAAGTCAAATCCTGTCACTTTAATAATTTCTGCAAACTGTGATAAGAGAGAGTGTATTAACTGAAAATGATAGCAGAGAAAAAAGATATCTGTTACAATCCCTAGTTTTTCCTTTATCATACCGACACTTCTCCACCTATTTCTTGTAATTGTAGTACTAGTTTGTTCGTACAGGTATTGGAAAAGTTCCTCACGCCTTTAAGTTTCACATTGTCATACCGACAGTTTCCTCAAAATACCCAGGTGGAATAGGTGTGACATCAGAAAAATTTAATAAGAAAACTGCCCCCACACTCCCCTTTGATTAACCACATTCACCCGCAAATTTTCTTGTACTTGTGCAAGAAAATTGCCAAGGTCATTTCCTTCTCACCCCATCACCCTTCTCTTCAACTGGGACAAATGGGACAGGTGGGTGGGGTTTACTACTATGTCTGGGACATTTGGGTGGTAGTAAAAATTATTTTAACCTCAACTGGGACAGATGGGTCAGATGGGGTGTGGTTACTACTATGTCTGGGACATTTGGGTGGTAGTAAAAATTATTTTAACCTCAACTGGGACAGATGGGTCAGATGGGGTGTGGTTACTACTATGAACTGAGACATTTGGGTGGTAGTAAAAATTATTTTAACCTCAACTGGGACAGATGGGTCAGATGGGGTGTGGTTACTACTATGTCTGGGACATTTGGGTGGTAGTAAAAATTATTTTAACCTCAACTGGGACAGATGGGTCAGATGGGGTGTGGTTACTACTATGAACTGAGACATTTGGGTGGTAGTAAAAATTATTTAAACCTTTGATTACCCTTGATCATGCCGCCTGGAAACCCCCTACACACTTTGATTTTTTATTGCAGACACCTCCACCTCTAAAATGTCCACCAAGTAGGTGAGACATTTTGGGGGGGGGGTAACTACTAATTTACCCAAGTAGTACTGCCATGTATTAGTGTTAATTGTAAATTAGTTAACTAACAAATATTTACACAAATATTTACATATCCTATAATAAAATTTATTTTAATAGAATGCATTTCCTTTATTTTAATAAGCAGTAAATATTAAAATGCAAAGGTCACATTTTTAGGGTAACGTAAAAAATTTCTTATTTTATTATATTGAAAATTAAAAATTTATCGTATCGGACCCTTTCCTATATATTTATCGAAAAACTATATTTTGATTAAAATTTAAAAATTAGGATCTGATGCTGAAGAAATGAAACAAGCTATTAATCAGTCTGCTGAAGAATATCAAACAGGACGAGGTCAAACACGTGGAGTGATAATTAGAGGTATAAAAATATGAAATATTTTTAATTTTAATTCATTAGAATATCAACACGAGAGAAAAAATATTCTTATAAGCCACGGATTCGAGATTCGATACTTACATTCTATTTTATTCCCGACCACAACTTTATTTCACATAAACAATTTATTTATATTACGCTTATACTTTTCCAGTAACTATCTTCCTTAACAATTATTATTTCTTTTTTGCACATTTCATTGGTACTTAATTTCCGTTCCCATTACTTATCTCTTACAAAATATTACATCGACTTTCCAAAAACGTACAGTTTGTAATACATATTCCATCACTCAATTTTCACCATTATTTAACAAAAGGCTGAAAAACAAATGATTAATCACTTAATCCCCCAATTCCTCCAACCGTTTCTCTGAAGGTGCGTCAGACCGAAAGGTCTGAGTTGCATAACTTTATATAAATATAAATTTTAATAATTTAGAACCTGCTCAAGGACGAGAATCTGAGTCAAATCGAGGTAGAAAGAATATCTGTTTTTGACAAAATATTTTAATACAATTGGAAATATAAGTTGAAAAAATAAATAAATAATAAATTTAGGAGGAAGTTCTCGTCAACGAGGCAGACAACGCCAAGGAAGCAATCTAGGACCTGCAGGTTTTTTTATTGAAAATTAAAAAATAAGGTGTTAAGAACTAAATTTTAATAATTTCAACAGATAAAGGAAAGGGAAAAGCTCTAGACTGAAATTATGGAAACAAAGTATTTGATGACTAGAAAATTTGAATGATTAAAAAATTAAACTTCAACATAGCCGGAACGGGTCACTTGAGCGTCACCAACTTTGATCGGTTATAATTTTCCGCTTCATACAAGTTTTATCATATATATTGAAAGCTCTCGAAAGCGCTATCATTTTTCTTATTGGATGGATCAAATCTGATCGCCTTTTAAAAAATCACAAGTCGATTATTGTGAAAATTTTTTTCTTGCACGTTTCGAGTAGTAACTTTTTAATCGCAGATCATACTTATTCGATCCAGTTGGGAAAAGATTCGGCTTATCGAGTGCTTTCGATGATATGGATTTATTCTGATTTGAATAAGTTTAAAAAAAGTCATAGTCGATCAAATTTGGCTGACGCTCAAGTGGCAACGCACAAGTGACATTAATTGAACTTTGCAATTAATTACCCCTTTTAGCTAAATAGAACTCGAAACATTGATTATACTTGGTAATTATTTGAGCATATATGTTCATTATCTTAAACAAAAAGTATTTTTATTCATAGCCCTATTTTGAAACTTTAAAATTTTTATTTCAATTCAATCTGATTGATTATTATTTCTAATTTTTTTATGAACAAACCCTACACCTGTTTTTCTTTATACTCTTTTTATTTATTGTCACATCTGTTTTTTATCGCTTCCTACTGGTTATTTTAATTTGGTTCAGTATTTTTAGTAAAAATTCAAAACGTATCTGTTCTGTTTTGAATGATAAAATTAGAACTATATACTACAGTCGGATCCATTTGGACTGAAGCTTTTTTCTTATTTTTATTATAAATCTAAGTAAGGTAATTTCCACGATAATAACGTAGATTTAAGATATAATAGATTTAAAATATAATAATTTTCAATCATCTTACCTAGATTTAAAATACAATAAGTAATACGCCTAGGTAACAACATAATTTACTAGATAGTATTTTACTCAATGAAAAAGATGGCATTTTCAACTGTTGAAATATCTGTACAACTTGACCTAATTTTTTAAATATATAGTAAGGGTTAGGTAAAAGTTTACCCGGGCGAGCTTTGAACCTGCGACCTCCTACAAATGTGTTACTTGAGTCGTGTCTCAATTTTGACAAATGGACAAATAAGCGCTAAAATTATTGTAAAAACGAAGGATCAACACAGCAATTCGCGCCGTACGCTCTTTTAATTTATGAAAGAAAATTCGTTTTTAAAAAAGTTTTGTTTTTTAGGCTTGTTATTTTAAATTTTATTTCAATAAAAAACTTTTTACGATTTTATAAAAATCCAAACTGCAAATCCAAAAAGTTTTTTTTTAAAAAATACAATATTCTTTGACACTTATTTTGTTGCAAATTTAAATTATTATTTAAATTTATTTTAATTTTTTAAAAAATAAAATTGATTTATTAATCATTAAAGGTATAATTAAGTACTAAAAAGTAAAATTAGACTTTCTTTTTTATTTATTTTTTCTAAATTTTTTTCCTTTCATGGAAAAAATTCTTCAAAAATCTACGATTTTTTGCTTCACCAAGACTTCTTGTGATTTTGAGTGAATGTCAATGAAGATGCATTTCACTGAAATTCTTAAATATTTTACCGTAAAGATTTTTAAATTTTTCTAAAACTGTTTTTATGCAACAAAATTTGTAAGAAACGCGGTAAGAATGGATCAAACATATCCGCCTGTATCCGCCGATATTATCATTAGAAATATTACCATAAAATATTGAAATAAATTGGCAAAATATTGACAAAAAATGCAAAAATTATTGAGAAAAATTGGTTTATTCACTACACAAATAAAAAAAAAATTTGAAACTAACTTTAGGAATTAACTAACTTTAGGAATTAAATAGCTTTTAATTTGAAAAATAGCTATAAAATTAAACATTTTTAAATAAAATCAAAAAATTCGAGCAATAAGAATTTAGGTGAAATGCCCTCTTACCTCTATTTTGCAATAGGGGGAGTGGTAAGTGAAGCTATGTCTAATGTAAATTGTCCAGCCCCTTCGATTTACCCTTTAAAAACTGGTCGAAATTGTCGATGGATATACACACTTATTAATTTTGATTTCTTGGCCATATTTTTGTATAAAGTTAAAATTCAATATAGATAGCAGAATGTATGTTAATTACCCAGCCCCCCTCCCCATAATCCGTTAAAAATTTTGGCATTATTGTATTACTTTTATTTTGCTTGAGTCAAACAATTTAGAAAAAGTCAATTTAGCATTTAATGGCTTAATTACTATTTTTTAAAATTATTTTTTACAAAGATTTTAAAAATAATTATAGAAAGTAATGAAGCTTTCAATTATTTTATTTCTTTGCTTATTTTTAACGCCTCATCTTGTCGATTCAACTAATAGCGATGATTTCAATCCATTTCAATATCGAGATGTTGAAACAAGCGGGACAGGAACTAGTGGCCATGGAGGAACTGGAACTGGAAGCATACCCTCAAGTACTGAAGGAATGCATTCTCAATGAATGTTTTCTGGCGGTGGTCAAGAACCTCGTTTGTTCGGGTTAAATTTAAATTTGGATCCTCAACATCAAGATATGAATGTAGAATACTCTCAAGAGATGAATCCTTCTGACCTAGAACATGCTCGAAATCCTTTCGACTATGCAGCGCCAGCAGGTAAGAAAGGATAATCTGAACGTAACCTAGTTATTAAAGAGATATCTAATCGTCTTCTTTTTTTCCAAAAATGAATACCATTACAAAAGATAGGACGGTCCTGTGTATTTCCAAGCTCATGATATCGTTTTATTGCTTTGGAAACAACATACGACAGATATCGAGTCGTCTAGCGATGTCACATTTTCGAACATTTTTAAAATACAAAGAAATAATAGAAGGACGAATCTTTAACTTTCTGTAAAATTTTTACTTTATGAGATAGAAAAAAATTTTCAAGATAAAATTTGTAGAGCGCGAATCATAGAATATGGGAAATCTAAACAAAAAGCAAAATATAAAGTAAATTTTAAGAAAGGACAAAATAAAAGTTTGTCGCCGAACTTTTGCCCCACCCTGTAGATCAAGAAAAACGATTTCAAAGCCTAAGGCAAACAAAAAACGATTTCAAATCTTGGGGTGGTACGAATAGGAGTTTAATTGCATAGATATCTTTTTTGTGATCCATATTAGCCCAATGTATCAAGACTAGTTTAAAAAATTAAGTTTCTTATTTGAAATTTAAATTACATATATTTATTTTTTGAAATAAAGCCCCTAATTTTTGCTATATTTTTGGATAGCTGTTCCCTATTTATTGTGCCTGAAACGGTCAATCTGGTATACCTATAAAAACAGTTTAAATAATTTTACAAATTTAAGATAACAAACCCTTTGTTACGCCATCACAAAGAAAAGGGCAAATTTTAAATTTTGGTGGCTATAAATATTATCATGATTACGCGAGTTTAAAATCTGGCGATTCCACTTGGAGATGCATTAATCATAAGAAATCTAAATGTAATGGAAAAGTTATTGAAAAAGGAGATTCTTATGAATTAAAGTCTCAGCACAATTGTGCTAATAATATTCGTAAAACTAAAGGGAAATCTGGAAAAGTTATAGAAGGTTAAATTAATATTAAATATTTATTTCAAAAATTTTGACAAAACACTTGCTTATTGAAATTTATAAAAAATTAAAAACTTTTTAATATTCAAGTACCTTTTTTAGCTATAAGCTAGACATTTAACGGACTCCTAAACTTTCATTGGACTCATAGAATGTCATTTGACTCATAAACTAGACCAGAGCCCAAAAAATACTTAAAATATGCATTAAAATCAATATTTTAATTTAAACATGTTTTGCTGTCATATGTAATCATAATATTTCCATAAAATTACTAATATATTTGCTTTTCCGTATCTAGTCGAATGGTTAGCTTCCCTTATACATATAATTAAATTTGCTTTGCAATTATCCTGCCACCCATAATTTAAAATTCTAATTACTTCCTTAAAAACAGTATAATTATTTTTTCTAACATAACTTTAACTAATTAGCTCATATCTATTGATTATCATCTAATTGATAGATTGAAATAATAAATAAGCAGGCAAATCATTTATGTAAATACATATGTTATTAATTATTATTTTTAAGAAGAACCTGTTTTTCAAAAAACGCGAGAAGGGACCCCAAAGTTAGTTTTGGGTGGTTATGAATATGGCAACAAAAAAATAGGAAATAATGGAAATATATATTGGAAATGTAGTAAAGGAGCTTGTAAAGGGCGAGTAATAAATAAAGAAAATAATTACATATTAACTCAAGAACATGAAGAACATTTCCATATTGAAGGAAAAGGTAAATAATGTGAATTCATAAAAGTAAATAGAAATTCAATAAATTCGCACTGCCTGGTATTAGTGTTAATCGAGAAAAAGTTCAGCCAAAGTTTAGCCACCAGGCAGGAACCTGCTACTTCCTGACAGTTATTATACTGGAGGTATATTCGAAAACTAAGTGAGTTTTTCGCTTAAGCGAAGGGAGTTTCGCTTTTTTCGAGGCTAGGTTCGATCAGAGACAAATGTGAAACGAGGCTCCTCGAGGTATAATTCTATATAGGACAAGCATCATGGTCAGATAGTTAAAATGAAACATATTTTTGACAAATTATATAAATTGAGAATATATAAGTATTAAAAATATATTTTTAATTTTTTATTGAATAAAATAATCAATTTAGGAAAAAGTTCTCATAGAGGCGGCAAACCACGCCGAGGCCACGACAAGGCAACACAACATGGAGGTATTTTTATTGAAAATTAACATATTTTTCTGGATAAATGATATTTTGATTTAGGTGTAGAAATATTTTATAATTAAAATTTAAAAACTAGGATTTGATCCTCATGAAATACAACAAGCTATTGTTCAGTCTACCGAAGAAAATCAGAGAGGACGAGGTCGAACACGTGGAGTGATAATTAGAGGTATAAACATATGAAATATTTTTAATTTTAATTAATTAGAATATAAATACGAGAGAAAAAATATTCTTGTAAGCTCCGGATTAGAGATTCGATACTTACGTCCTGACCCCAGATTTATTTGACATAAACAATTAATTTTTATTACACTAAACCTTTTCCAGTATTTATTCTTCCTTTACTATTATTATCTTATTGGCAATTCATTTCCGTTACCATCACTTATCCTAACAAAAATTCCAATAAATTAAACAAATATCTCTGTTCAATATTTATTTCTTAATTATCCTAGTCCATATTATATCGCATTTTCATTCTTCAAACAATTACATTGAAACATAAAAACGTCTAATTTAAATGATTTAAATTCAAATAAATGTTTTAGAATCTGCCCAAGAACAAGAATCTGGGTCAACTCAAGGTAAAAAGAATATATATTTTTGACAAGATATTTTAATACAACAATTTGGAATATAAGTATAAAAATAAATGAATCAAATTATAAATTTAGAAGGAAGTTCTCGTCAACGAGGCAGACAACGCCGAGGAAGCAATCTAGGACCTGGAGGTTTTTTATCGAAAATTAAAAAATAAGGTGATAAAAACTAAATTTTAATAATTTCAACAGATAAAGGAAAGGGAAAAGCTCTAGACTGAAATTATGGAAACAAAGTATTTGATGACTAAAAAATTTGAGAGTTTGAAAAATTAAACTTCAACATAGCCGGAACGGGCCACTTGAGCGTCAGCTAAATTATCAGTTGTAACTTTTTAACCGTGATCAGACTTGATCCTACCAGTTGGGATAAAGATCGAGCATATCGAGGGCTTCCGAAATAAGAAATATACGGATTTGATGTAGCTTAAAAAAGTTATAGTCGATCAAAATTGGCTGACGCTCAAGTGACACCAACCCTAACATAACGTACAGTAAAATCTCTATTAGAATGCATCCAGTTGAATGCCACCCTCCTATAGAATACCACACTCATTTGAAGGCTACCTTTAATGTCAAAATTTTTTAAATATAACAATATATCCAATAAAGAGCGATTTCTATACACTTTTCGTAGTCTATTTCGTAAATAAATTCACAAATTCAAGGGATTTAGGTGTTATCGTTGGATTAAAACGATTTAGGGAGATTCAGAGTTATTTTGTAGCATTTGTAGTAACTAAGTATGCAAGTGGATACTAAGATATTTCATCAAAAAAACAATGCATTCTTATAGAGATTTTACGATATATGCTCTAATAATTCTCTCTCACAATTAACATACTGTCTCGATCATTTACCCAAGCGAGATTTTGAAACAATAATTAAATGTTCCAAATGTTCAATGTTATTCAAATTTCACTGACATAATTGAACTTTTCAATTAATTACCCCTTTTAGGGCGATGTTGCAACATCAATTATCCTTGTTAATTATTTGAGCATATATGTACATTATCCAAAACATAGAGTATTTTCAATCCTAGCTTTATTTATAAACTTTAAAATTTTAATTTTAAACCATTCTGATTGATTATTATTTTTGATTCTTTAATCAAATCACCCTACCCCTCTTTATCTATACTCTTTCTTTTTATTGTTACTTCTTTTTTATCCCTTTCTACTGGTTTTTATTTTATTTTGGTTAGTATTTTTAGTAAAAATTCAAAATTAATGCGTTTCTGTTTAAAAGATAAAATTAGATATGGCGCGACATTTGGAGATCTGACTTTTGGTGACTCGACATTTAGGGAACAAAACAAATAAAAACAATAACCGAGACAATCAGACACCGAAAATTTAAAAAGCATAGTGTTGGAGATCCACTGGGGATCTCCTACATACAAGGTGGCAAGATGCCGCTTAATAAAAACATTTAAAGAAAAAAAATAAAATTTGATTAATAAATACTCAAAACCTAGGAAGGAATTGAGAAAAAAGAAAAAAGCCTTAGACTTGGGTAATTAAACTTAATTCCTAAAATTGTAAGTTAGAAGAAATTAAATTAAAGGGAATAAATTAAGGCTTTCTCCTACAAAAGTTCACTTGAGTCTGACGTTGTGAATTCGAGTCTCAATTTTGACAAATGCTCAAATAAACGCTTAAATTATTGTAAAAACGAAGGATCAATACAGCATTTCCCGCCGAACGCTGCTTTTAATTTCTGAAAGAAAATTCGTTTTTAAAAAGGGTTTTGTATTTTGTCTTGTTATATTAAATTTTATTTCAATAAAAAACTTTTTACGATTTTATAAAAATCCAAACTGCAAAACCAAAAAGTTTTTTTTATAAAAAATACATTATTCTTTGACACTTATTTTGTTGCAAATTTAAATTATTATTTAAATTTATTTTATTTTAATTTTTTAAAAAATAAAATTGATTTATTAATCAAATAAAGGTATAATTAAGTACTAAAAAGTAAAATTAGACTTTCTTTTTTATTTATTTTTTCTAAATCTTTTTCCTTTCATGGAAAAAATTCTACAAAAATCTACGATTTTTTGCTTCACCAAGACTTCTTGTGATTTTGAGTGAATGTCAATAAAGATACATTTCACTGAAATGCTTAAATATCATACCGAAAAGATTTTAAATTTTTATAAAACTGTTTTTATGCAACAAAATTTGTAAGAAACGCGGTAAGAATGAATAAAACATATCCACCCGTATACAGTGATATTATCAGACCGAAATCTTAGCGGCATAACTTTATAAAAATATAAATTTTAATAATTTAGAACCTGCCCAACTACAAGAATCTGAGTCAAATCAAGGTAAAAAGAATATCTGTTTTTGACAATATATTTTAATACTGCAATTGAAAATATAAGTGTAAAAAATAAATAAATTTATTAATTTTATCAGAAAACCACAGATATTGTAAAATACACTAAAGTGGTGCATAAAAAAATACAAATTTAAAAAAATATGTAAAACAACATCAAAAAAAACATGAAAAAATTAAAAAAGAAAAAAAATTATATATAAATAGTAAATAACTTAATTTAAATTATAAATTTAGGAGGAAGTTTTCGTCAACGAGGCAGACAACGCCGAGGAAGCATTCTAGGACCTGGAGGTTTTTTATCGGAAATTATAAAAATGTGATAAAAACTAAATTTTAATAATTTAAACAGATAAAGGAAAGGGAAAAGCTCTAGACTAGCATGCTGGAAACACTTTATTTGATGACAAGAAAATTTGATTTAGAAAAATTAAACAGCATCATAGCCGGAACGGGCCACCTGAGCATTAGCCAAATTTGTTAAGCTATAATTTTTTGCTGCTTGATCCAATACAAATGTTTCATAAATAATTCGAAAGTCCAATTGGATGAATCAAGTCTGATCGCTCTATAAAAAGTTACAAGTCGATATGACTGAAAAACAACGATTTTTTGCACCTATCGTGTTTTAACTTTTTAAACAATTATTAGACTTGATCTATCCATTTGGGTTAAAGATTGGGCTTTAGAATGATACAACATTTATTCGAATTTGATCAAGCTTAAAAAAGTTATAGTCGATCAGATTTATTTTAAACTTTAATTAAATTTATTTTAAACTAATTTTTAATTTTAAAACATTTTGGTTTCTATTTCTAATTCTTTAATCATCACAAAAAGAATTAAATTCTTTAATCATACTCTTTTTTTTAATTCTTTAATCATACTCTTATTTATCACATAATCTTTCTATTTATTGTCACATCTGGGTTTTATCCCTTTTTACTGGTATTTGAGTGCCACCCTTTTTTAATGCTAAAATTTTTTAAATATAAAAAGATATTCAATTCAGAGCGATTTCTATACAGTTTTCTTAGTGTATTTCGCAGATAAAAGCAATGAGTTAATAATAAAAATATAGAAGTTGCTCTCCCGATATATGTATGCTCTCTCGATATAAACTTTAAACTTTTAATTTTGAACATTCTGATGATTATAATTTAAAACTCTTTAATGATCACACTCTACTCCTATTTATATCTATACTCTTTCTATTTATTGTCACATCTGTTTTTTTAATCTTCATACTGGTTTTTATTTTATTTTGTTTCATTATTTTTAGTAAAAATTTCTGGTTGAGTGATAAAATTAGAATTAGATATAGTCGAATATTGCTAGCACCCCGCTGGGACTGAAATTTTTTCTTATTTGTATCTTAAATAGAGACAACGCTTAGATAACAACTCAATTTCTAAGCAAAAAATATTAATTAAGGTTTTGATATCTTATTGTGAGGTTTATTGCGAGACCGCATTTCTGGTCCCTTTAGGATCAAAACTGAAATAAGAAAACGTTACAATGGTAAGAAAACTACACTGGTCATCTGTTCGAAAAAATCCCAAAAAATTCCATCCTTGGGGGTGTATTTTTTAAACCGAAACTGGTCGATTTTTAACCCCAGGTTTTCGGTTTCGGTTAACCGTTTGTGTCCAACTCTATTATCAACTCATGCTTATATTATAGAGAATTAAACAAGGAAAAATTACATATAATAAAAACTTTTAAGTGACAAATTTTAGCTCAGCTATTGAGTTGATGACGCGGGCAAATATTTTAAGCAAAACTTCACACCATTTTTGTTAATAATAAAAAACTATCAAAACTGAAAAAGACAACTATACACTGGTAAGACTGAAAAAATCCATCTCTCTCTTAGAAAGTGGTTTTTAAAAATTATTAAAATGTTTAAAACCCACAGATTTCATTTTGCTCAATTAAAAATCTGGGAATTTTAACTCTTTGAATGCAATTACATGGTGATAAAAATTATACGGGCTGTATAATAAAAACTTTTCTAATTGCTCACCCTTTTCTCGGATATAGAGCTGAAGGATTTAGAGTTTAAAGTTTGCCGTTTTTGGGAGATAATAATGCTTCGATTTAATTTTACAGGGTGCGGCAAATTAGCGGCCGCTTTTCTTTTGGCTATAACTTTTTTCATTTTGAATGAAAATCGATAATTCTTTTTTTCCTGGATTCCTGATACTCTAAGAATTTTTTTGATACCAAAATCGCCTTAAAATTTTATAGTTTAGTCTGATTAATCATCTCTCAAAGTTTAAGCAAAATTTTTTGGATAAAAGCTGGCCTGGATTCAAGGCTATTATTTTGATATGAGAAATTTATATATCATTCGAATCAGCTCTTCAATCTGATTCGAATGACATCAAAATCAGTGGTCTATCACATAAATGAACCGAGATATGGCTCACTGAATGATAAATTAAAATAATTTTGGAACATATAAAATTTTTGAGTGAAATTTTCAAAAATGAGATCATAAGCTATTTCGATGCTCCTGAATGAGACAAGTCGATTGGTACTAAAATCATCGGGATTGAAACATTTTTGACGAAGTTATGATAAATTAAAATTTGACCAGAAAAATGTTTTTTGATACTTTTAAATGTTTGGACCGGCTTATCTTTACAATCTGTGAACAAAATTCCTATTATTTGGTATCAAAAAAATTCTTAGAGTATCAGGAATCCAGGAAAAAAAGAATTATCGATTTTCATTCAAAACGAAAAAAGTTATAGCCAAAAGAAAAGCGGCCGCTAATTTGCCGCACCCTGTATAATAAAAAATAAACCCAAGTTGTTTTTTGCCACATTTTATCTTTATTTTTATAGTCTCGGTTATTGTTTTTATTTGTTTTGTCCATATCCGACCACGGATTAAAAATCCGCTTTAATTTCGAATTTTTTTAAAATTCTTTTCGTATAGTTTTTGAATACACTGCGTTTCAAAAAGATGGCACACCATCTTTTTTAGCCATAACTCAACGGAAAAGTGTCCATTTCGTTTGAAATTTTTTCTGTAATTAGGTTTGATCAATATATAGTAATGCTATTAAAAAGACCCGAGCGAAAAAACCATTTTTTAAAAATTTTTTATAAAATAATTTTCAATTTTTCACTGTTTCAAAAAGATGGCACATCTTAAATTTTCGACATTAGGAGTGGTCTGAAAAATCTACAAAAATTCCTATAAACATATTTATGTATGTCGATAGAAAATATAAAAGAAACGAAGTTCTAATATGTCTCCTTCATTGAGATCTGGAAACCCAAAAATCAACGGAAAACAGGGGGTAAGCGTGTTTAAAAAATATTTTCGACCCCTTAAAGACTAAATTAAATTTTTATTTTATAATTTTCTGAAAGCCCTTTAAATTTGGTATAAGAAACCCTTATTGTCAATTAAACAAAAAATTTTACATGTGAGATATTGAGTGTTAAATTCAATGAACATGAAAATAATTAAATCTACCCCATTCTTAGCACATTAGAAATTTAATGAAGTACAACTTAATGGAAAAAATTTTCTATAAAATAAAAATTGCTGGTATTATACCAAATTTAAAGGGCTTTCAGAAAATTATAAAATAAAAATTTAATTTAGTCTTTAAGGGGTCGAAAATATTTTTTAAACACGCTTACCCCCTGTTTTCCGTTGATTTTTGGGTTTCCAGATCTCAATGAAGGAGACATATTAGAACTTCGTTTCTTTTATATTTTCTATCGACATACATAAATATGTTTATAGGAATTTTTGTAGATTTTTCAGACCACTCCTAATGTCGAAAATTTAAGATGTGCCATCTTTTTGAAACAGTGAAAAATTGAAAATTATTTTATAAAAAATTTTTAAAAAATGGTTTTTTCGCTAGGGTCTTTTTAATAGCATTATATTGATCAAACCTAATTACAGAAAAAATTTCAAACGAAATGGACACTTTTCCGTTGAGTTATGGCTAAAAAAGATGGTGTGCCATCTTTTTGAAACGCAGTGTATGTTTTGAAATATGCTGAATTGAAAATTGATGAAGAAACAATAATATCTTAAAATTTTTCCTAGGTTCGAATTTATCAAATTTTTAGAAATTCTCTGAAATACTTGTCAAATTCGAACCTAAGAAAATTTCTAATAAATCATAGTTTATTCTTCATTTTCATGTCAGCATATTTCAAAACCTATTTTTATCCGAGAAGGTTAAAAAATCCGCAAAAAAACTTTATTTTGCAAAAAATTTTCAATGTCTGTTTGAGTGAAAAGACAATAAATCACTAATCATGCTGGACATTGAATTTTTTTGCAAAAAATTTTTTTGAGTTATTTTTTAATCTTATCGATAAAAAAAGGTTATGAAATATTCTGAGATGAAAATCTACATATACTCCTCCACAAAATTATAGCCCCACATTTATTTTTCTCAGTTTCAATACTCAATACTGTAACCATTGTTTTTATTTTAGACTTTTTTGTAATAATAAGTCGTAGTATAAAATTTGGTTTATAATAAATTTTGTTTTCAAATCTATTTTTTGAAAAGTTATAGGCTAACATATTTATCGATTTTAAGAAAAAATAAAAAAAATTAGAAAATATTTTTTAATAGATCGTTTTGAATTTTACTAAAAATATTGAACCAAAATAAAATAAAGACCAGAAGGAATGACTAAAAAACAGATGTGACAATAAATAAAAAGAGTATAGTGATAAATAGGAGTAGAGTGTGTTCAGTAAAGAATTAAAAATAAAAATCAAAATTTTAAAGTTTATAAATAAAACTATCATTAAAAATACTATAAGTTTAGAATACTGTACATACATATATGCTCAAATAATTACCCAGAATATTTAATGTTTCAACATTTCGTTAAAAAAAGTCAATTAGGCAAAGTCATTAATTGCTTCAACATCACGCTGATGGGAGTAATTAATCGAGATAGTGTGTTATTTGTGTGAGAGCAATTATTCGAGCATATATCGTAAATTCTCTAATAAAGATATTTCTGTACGTCATGTTGGGGTTGGGGTCACTTGAGCGTCAGCCAAATTTAATAGACTCTAATTCATTTAAAGCTTAATCAAACCTGAATAAATCCTTATACTTCGAAAGCTCTCGATATGGACAGCTTCAACCCACTGGATGGAACACGTCTAATTCCGGCTAAAATGTTACAACTCGATAAGTGCAATAAATCGTTTATTTTCAACTTATCGACTTGTAATTTTTTAAAGATCGATCAGACTTGATCCATCCAATTAGAAAAAATATAGCACTTATCGAGGACTACCTAATGTTATCATTTATATTGGATTAAGCAGCAAAAAGTTATAGACGATCAAATTTGGCTGACGCTAAAGTGGCCACGCTCATGTTCATGTTTAATTTTCCATGCTCATGTTCATGTTTAATTTTCCATGTTCATGTTTAATTTTTTTTTTTTCGGGCTATGTTCATGTTTAATTTTCCAAGCTCTCAAATTTTCTAATCATCAAATACTTTGTTTCCATAGTTTCAGTCTTGAGCTTTTCCCTTTCCTTTATCTGTTGAAATTAATAAAATTTAGTTTTTATTAGAGTTCGAACCCGGGCCGGGCCCGGACCGGTTTTTTCCGGGCCCGGTAGCCCGGAACCGGGTATTTTTGAGAAAATCCGGTTTTTCCGGGCTAACCGGTTTTTCCGGTTTTATCCGGTTTTTCCGGTTTTATCCGGAAAAACCGGCCCGGGTGAGATCTTGAGTAAAAAACCGGGTCCCGGGCCTGGTAATTTTTTTCCGGTCCCGGAGAGTCGCCTCAGGCGGTGAAAAAGGAAGAAATCTGGCCCCTTGGCCTTCCAAAATTCTCAAAATTTTCGCCTGCGGCGCTAGAAAAAGAAGAAATCTAGCTCCTTGTCCATGAGTTCTCTATGAATCCCTTCAAATTCATAATCTTCTATATCACTCCAAATCACTGATATCACATGTAAGCTTCCTAAATAATTCAAATCGCCTTATTTTCCCAGACTACCAGTTATTTCAAAAATTGCGGATTGCGTAAAATTGCGTGTTTTTTTTTGACTTGCGGCTGCGGATTTTAAAATTATTTTAAAAAACCGGGCTAACCGGTTTTTCCGGTTTTATCCGGAAAAACCGGTCCGGGTGCGATTTTGAGAAAAAAAACCGGGTCCCGGGCCCGGCATTTTGAAAAGTTCGAACTCTAGTTTTTATCACTTTATTTTATAAGGTTCGATAAAAAACCTTGAGGTCCCAGATTGCTTCCTCGGCGTGGTCTGCCTCGTCGACGAGAACTTCCTCCTAAATTTATTATTTAATTCATCTATTTTTTAAGTTATATTTAAAGTTATTTTTTAAGTTATTTTTTAAGTCTTATTAAAATATTTTGTCAAAAACAGATATTCTTTTTACCTTGATTTGACACAGATTCTTGTTCTTGTGCAGGTTCTAAATTATTAAAACTTATATTTATATAAATTCATGCCGTTCGGAACTTTCGGCTCAGCCTTCAGAGCGCCGTGTGGGTTATTGGGGATTGAGTGAGGGAACGGAAATTAATTACTAAAAATGTGTGCAAAAATGAAATGATAATTGTAAAGGAAGGACAGTTGCTTGAAAAGTATAATTGTAATAAAAATAAAGTTTTATGTGAAATAAAGTCGGTGTCGGGACTGGATTCTAATTAATTAAAATTAAAAATATTTCATATGTTTATACCTTCAATAATCACTCCACTATTTCGACCTCGTCCTTCTTGATATTCTTCAGCAGACTGATTAATAGCTTGTTGCATTTCTCGAGGATCAAATCCTAGTTTTTAAATTTTAAAGTTAAAATGGTTCTACAACTAAATCACACTATCATCAATCCATCGAAATCTTCTAAACTAACATATGAAATACATGTGAAATTATTTATAGATTGGAATTCTTATTTTGTTCATAATTACTTACTATATACTTATATAATATCTAGAAATATACCTAGACATGTGCCACGATGACCATCAGGGATAGTTCGTTAATGGAAACACCTTAAAAGTGTTTGGATGGGACTACATAAATAAGAATGGTAAGAAACTGAGGATCAGTCAAAAATTGAAAAGCATGAGTCGAAACCGTTAATAACAAAAACCTGGGATATTGGCTTTGCTATCTCTAGATTTCTGGATCCGCTTCAAATATTTTCTAAATATCAGGGTTATTCAGATCCGCAATTTTTAGATTTACTGCTTATATAAAATGAAAACAATATAACTATAAATACAAATTCATATTAAGATATTTATTTCTTACTATAATTAATTAGGGTAGTGCGATTTAGATAAATTTCTATTTAATTTTATAAATTTACAATAATATTTACCTTCTCCTCCATTATGGTATAGTTGATTATGTTTTTTAGTTGGTATGTAGTTATTTCCATCATATATAACTTGCCCTCCACAATTTCTTTTATTACATATCCAAGATATATTTCCATTTTTTCTTTTTACTTCGTTATATTCAAAACCCTTCCAAACTAATTTATCTTTCCCTCTTTGCGATTTTATAATATTAGGCTCTTATTAAAAACAATAATTAACTAACAAATTTACTAGATTGGTTCCCCTACGTAATTAGAACCGCTTGAGAAGAAATAAATCCTCCTGTTACTTATCCCCCTGTTACTTATTACTAGCTCCAAGTTTAAATTTCTACTTATAACTGGCCCAATCTGAAAACCACATTAGATCCAAAACCCGATGACGAATGCAAGATATTTAAAAAGTACATAAATTGTTCAAATTTATTTTGATTTTAAATTTTTCTAATTTAGAAAGTAAAGCTCATTGTTAGAAATTTTAAAATATTACCATTTCTAATTCTTTCTTTTTTTACACAAGTGTGTTTAGCTAGCTCTTCAATGTCAATCTTCAATTTTTTAATTCATCTTCTGATAATCTTTTCAATTTCTCAAATTTAACTCCTTTTGTAACAACTTTTCCTTTACATCCAGAATTACGGTATTTATTGCACACCCAACTGATAGTCTCCTTTTTATCACTATGACTTAAATAGTAATATTTATAACCATCATACTTTAAATTACGTCCTCCTCTTTCATTTTTAACAAAAGAGAATTTGCCATCTTTAATTTGTAAAAATAACTTAATTCATTATTCATCAGAAATCCTAAGTTTAACTTAAAGATTTCGGAAAACTTTGTCATATAATTTAAGATATTTGATTTTTTCGATCCACAAATTATTCGTTATACTATGCAACCTTCGATTACATTGATATAATGTATATCCTTATTTTAGATTAATATTTTGAGGAAATTTTATTTGAGGAAATTACTTTCCCCTTTTTACCTGTTGGATCTGATGGATTAGTTCCTTGAGGGTATTGACCAATCATATGTTGATGCTGAGTTGGATATAAAGACTGATCACTTCCAGGAGTTAAACCCACATTTAACCAATCTTGAACAGATTCTTGACCAGAAGGATTCGTTTCTTGAGGGTATTCTGCACTCATATGTTGATGTTGAGTTGGGTATAAAGATTGATTACTGCCAAGAGTTAAATCCAAATTTAACAAATTTTGAGAAGATTCTTGACCAGAAGGTTTAATATGGTGATGTTGATATAGATAATTGCCATATCCTAACTGCAAATCCAACCAATTTTGAGGTACATGACCAGACGGATTCCCTTGTAGATGTTGAGGTGAGTTTAAAAATGGGTTATTGCCAAAACCTCGATTTAAAGCCAACCAATTTTGAGAATGTTCTGTGCCAGAATACATTCCCTGAGAGTATCCTTCAGTATTTGAGGGCATGCTTCCAGTTCCAGTTTCTCCATGGTCACTAGTTCCTGTCCCGCTTGTTTCACCATCTCGATATTGAAAACGATTGAAATAATTAATTTCATCATTTTCATCATCGCTATTAGTTGAATCAACAAGATGAGGCGTTAAAAATAAGCAAAGAAATAAAGTAATTGAAAGTTTCATTACTTTCTGAAATTGTTTAAAAATATATTTAAGCGATAAATGCCTAATTGACTCTAAATGCTAAATAAATGCTAAGCTTTTCTTATTTTTGTAAAACAGTAAGAGACTGATTTCATCAACCATTTTAGCCGGTTTTAAAGGGTATAAATTTTAAAAGGCTGAATAAGTCGAATGAATAAGTCTGTTTTCCCTCCTCCCCCCCCCCCTCTCTACTATTGACTAAAATTAAGATTGAAGGACATTTCACCAAATTTATTTTTTCCGAATATTCTAATATTGTTTTTAAATGTTCGTTCTAAAGCTATTTCACGATGTACTCATCCTAGTAAGAACCTTCGTTTTTATAACCGAGATATTCTGGCAAACCTTAACAAATAAAGTTGTTTCCGCATACCTCGCAATAATATTTATGGCTGTTAAATTTATAAGCTCATCAAAGTTTAGTCACAAACAATTAAGTATTTGACCTCGACTTTTTTTAGACCAAAACTTGATCCGACGAAAAATTTTAAAATTGCGAAATGAATCTTTCCTCAGCCCATAACATCGTGGTCCATAAGACAAAATTCGCTTGAGGGCCCAGTTCCGTTCTTGTTTACCGAGTTTTGTAAAAATTTACAGCTAGAACATTTACCGAATAATTTCAAAATCTAGTCTGTAAAACATCCAACGATTTTCCGTCAAATGTATCTTTATCGACATACAGCCAAAAATCAGATGAATCAAGTCCTGGCAAGGTATACTTTAAACGCAGCGCCTTTTTATCTCTCTCTTCTCTATTTACATCTCTTCACTCTTCTGTCCCTCCGATTTGTTTACATGGAGGTGGGAAGGGAGATTTAATCCCGTTTAACTCTTTCGTACTTTTTTTCGTATCCCTGTTTCGGTACAAAACAGAAAAATTTAGGGCCAAAAATTAATATTGAGAAATAAGTTTAAAAATAAAAAATAGGGTGGTCAAAGTAAATAGTCAAACCTTCAAATAGAGTAAAAAGTTTAGTACTTCGGTTGATGTAAGTTATTGGTATATTGGATAAAAGTTTTGGGGAGATGATTTCAAAAATCTTTATAAGAAATATAAAACATCATTCGCCGAAGCACAAACTTATTTTTAAGCAACATAGAAAAAATTTTAATGAAATATGTGGATGGCTAATATTAAGGAGTTAGAAGAGGAGTTGATGGTGAATCTCACAAATCCACGACCTCTCCCCAAATCCTTTATCCAATATCCCAATATCCATCAACCGGCAGTACTTAACTTTTTATTATTTGCAGGGTGTTTTCCCTATTTTTAATTTTTCACCTTATTTCTCAATATTAATTTTTGGCCCTAAATTTTTCTGTTTCATTTTTATACCCTAAAATTTATACCCTAAACAAGGATACGAAAAAAAAGTACGAAAGAGTTAAACGGGATTAAATCTCCCCATCCCATCTCCTTGTAAACAAATCGGAGGGACAGACAGGGTGAAGAGATGTAAATAGAGAAGAGAGAGATAAAAAGGGCTGCGTTTAATTATACCTTGCAAGACTTGATTCACGTGATTTTGGCTGTATGTCGATAAAGATACATTTGACGGAAAATCGTTGGATATTTTACAGACTAGCTTTTGAAATTATTCGGTAAATGTTGTTCTAGCTGTAAATTTTTATGATTTATAATGAATCTAAACACAAAGTTCGGTAACCGAAAATGGAACTGGGCCCTCAAGCGAATTTTGTCTTATGGACCGCGAATTTATGGACTGAGGAAAATTCATTTCGAACATTTAATATTTTTCGTCGGATCAAGTTTCGGTTTAAGAAAGTTGAGGTCCAATAACTTAATTATTGATGATTTGATGAGCTTATAAATGTAACAGTCATAAATATTATTGCGAGGTATGCGGAACCAACATTATTTGTTAAGCTTTGCCAGAATATCTGGGTTATAAAAACGAAGGTTCTTACTAGGATAAGTAAATCGTCAATTAGTGTAAAACAAACATTTAAAAACAAAATTAGAATATTTGGAAATACAAATTTGGTGAAATGTCCTCTTAATCTTAATTTTTGTCAATAATAGAGAGGGGGGAGAGGAGGGAAAGCAGACTTATTCATTCGACTTATTCAACCTTTTAAAATTTATACCCTTTATAAACCGGCTAAAATGGTTGATGAAATCAGTCTCTTACTATTTAACGCAAATAAGAAAAGCTTAGCATTTATTTAGCATTTAGAGTCAATTAGGCATTTAAACTTAAATATATTTTTAAATTAACAATTATAAATATTTTTAAAATAATTCCAGAAAGTATAATGAAGCTTTCAATATATATATTTCTTTGCTTATTTTTAACGCCTCATCTTGTTGATTCAACTAATAGCGATGATGAAATGGATGAACATAATTATTTCAATCCTTTTCAATATCGAGATGTTGAAACAAGCGGGACAGGAACTAGTGGCTATGGGGGAACTGGAACTGGAAGCATACCCTCAAATACTGAAGGATACTCTCAAGGAATGTATTCTGGCACAGAACATTCTCAAAATTGGTTGGCTTTGAATCGAGGTTTTGGCAATAACCCATTTTTAAACTAACCTCAACATCTACAAGGGAATCCGTCTGGTCATGTACCTCAAAATTGGTTGGATTTGCAGTTAGGATATGGCAATTATCCATATCAACATCAGCATATTAATCCTTCTGGTCAAGATTCTTCACAAAATTGGTTGAATCTGGATTTAACACTTGGCGATAATCGATATTTATACCCAATTCAACATCAACATGTGGGTCCACAATTCTCTCAAGGAACGAATCCTTCTGGTCAGGATTCTTCTCAAAATTGGTTAAATTTAGATTTAACTCACGGAATGTATTCTTCTGGTCAAACAGGTAAGAAAATGTTATAAAAAAAGGAAATGTTATAAAAAAGTATAAAAATAGTTGCGGAGGTGATTTTTAATTACGATAATTATATAAACAGTTAAATAATCCTATAAAAAGTAGAGCTAGGACTGCTTTTTAATAAAAAGCAGTTTAATAATTTTACAACTTTAAGATGACAAACCCTTTTTTACGCCTTCAGAAAGAGGAGGGCAAATTTTAAATTATGGCGGCTATAAATATTATCATAAACATAAGAATTCAAAAACTGGAGATTCCACTTGGATATGCATTAATTGGTGTAAGGAATGTAAATGTAAAGGCAAGGTTGTTTCAAAAGGAGATTCTTATAAATTAAAGACAGGACACAATTGTGATAAAAATATTTTCAATACTAAAAGCAAATTTCGAACAGTTATAGAAGGTAAAAGTAATATGTACAGATTTAATATTTATTTCAAAAATTTCTGACAAAAGATTTGTTTATTGAAATTTATAAAATATGAAAAACTTTTTATAATTAAATACCTTTTTATTTATAAGCCAAACATTGGCTAAACTTTTAACTTTATAATTTTAATAATCATAATAATATTTCCATAAAATTAGTGATATATATGTTTTGTCATATTTAGTGAGATTGGAATAATAATTACGCAGGGGAATCATTTAGTAAATATGTTAGTTAATTATTGTTTTTAGGGGAGCCTGTTTTTAAACAAACGAGACAAAGAACAGATAAATTAGTTTTGGGTGGTTATGAATATGGCAACAAAAAAACAGTAAAAAATGGAAATATACACTGGGCATGTAGTAAACAACCTTGTAAAGGTCGAGTTATATATAAAGAAAATGAGTATATATTAACACAGGGACATGAAGAAAAATACCACCTCGAGGGAGAAGGTAAATATTATTGTAAATTTATTTAGCAATTTACCCAAGTTACACTGCCAGGTATTATTGTTAATTGTAAATTAGTTAACTAACAAATCCTAGAATAAAATTTATTTTAATAGTTGCATTTTTTTATTTTATATAAGAAGTAAATATTAGATTGATGTCCAATCACCGTCATTTACAAATAATAACAATATCTAAGGAATACTGATCTGTATATCAGTATCTATAAAGAGCCTGATATATAGAAAATCTTCGAATCAGATTCGGAATCGCAGCTTTTTTGGGTATTGATAGTTTTCGACCCACGATTTTTGGTTACTGTTCTTGAATGACCCCCGGTTTCTGGTTAATCAAGAAAGGTTTTAGACTAAATTTCCCAAATAAAATATCCCATATTATTTAGTTCAATCTAAAGAGTTTCCATTAACGAATTATCCCCGATTGGATGTCAAGGATAGGTGATCCCTATGATTAACCTGAACTGGCCAAAAATATAAATCTGATAATTCCTAAAAATATGAAAATCCCAATGATTTTTAGCTGTAGAATTCCTTATTTTTGAAAATTGGAAGTAAGTATTTGTGCGGCAGGATTTTTTACATGCAATGATTGGCGCTTTGATTAATAATAACAATCCCCTTTATTAAATCCTACGACAGAACGCTCTGGGGCACGAAAACCCCAAACTTTTTGGGTGGGGAAAGATTTTCACATTTTCGGTGAGAGATAAGTGCCTGATAAAGGTAAAAGTGTCATTGACAAATTATACAAATTGTGATATAAGTAAAAAAATAGATTTTTAATAGTTTATCGAATAAAATAATAAATTTAGGGAAAAGTTCTCGTAGAGGAGGCCATGCCAAGGCAACACATGGAGGTATTTTTATTGAAAATTAAAAATTCCTTTTATCGTTCCATTTCTTATCTATTTCATATGTTAGCTTACATAGGTTTCGATGGGTAAATGATATTGTCATTTAGTTGTAGAACTATTTTATGATTAAAATTTATAAACTAGGATTTGATCATCAAGAAATGCAACAAGCTATTAATCAGTCTGCTGAAGAATATCAAGAAGGACGAGGTCGAGCACGTGGAGTGATAATTGGAGGTATGAACATATGAAATATTTTTAATTTTAATTAATGAGAACATAAATACGAGAGAAAACATTTCTTGTAAGCCCCGGATTGGAGATTCAATACTTACATTCTATTCCAGTTCGACCCCGATTTTACTTCACATAAACAATTTATTTTCATTATGCTTATCCTTTTCCATTAACTATCGTTCCTTAACAATTATTATTTCCTTTGTGTACATTTTATTGGTAATTCATTTCCGTTCCCATTACTTAACTTTTACAAAAATTCCAATAAATTAAACAATCATCTCTGTCCAATATTCATTTCCCAACATTATCCCAATCATTCATCAACTTTCCCAAAACGTAAATTTTCCAAACGTACCCTCCATTTTCCCCATTATTTAACCAAAGGCTGAACATCAATGATTAAGTTCAGATGTGTTTATTCCCAAAAAGAGTCAATGTTCTCATTATCTTTCACTCAGTAATCCTCAATATCTCCAACCGGCACTCTGACGGGTCGTCAGAACGATAAGTCTGAGCGGCATAACTTTATATGAATATAAATTTTAATAATTTAGAACCTGCCCAAGGACAAGAATCTGAATCAAATCAAGGTAAAAAGAATATCAGTTTTTGACAAAATATTTTAATACTGCAATTAGGAATATGTGTGAAAAATAAATAAATACTTAATTTAGGAGGTGGTTCTCGTCAACGAGGCAGACCACGCCGAGGAAGCAATTTAGGACCTGGAGGTTTTTTATCGAAAATTAAAAAATAAGCTGATAAAACTAAATTTTAATAATTTCAACAGATAAAGGAAAGGGAAAAGTTCTAGATTGAAATTATGGAAACAAAGTAGGTACTATGCGTTTATCGGGTTGTCTGCTAGTTTTGTCATTTCCTTCTCCTCCTTTCTTCCCCATTTCATACAGATTAAAAATGGTTATCAACATGCATTTTCTTTTCCTTCTCCTTTCCTTTTCATTTTTCATAAATATAAAAAATGGTCAAAGGCAAAAATGGACAGAAAAATCCCACTTCCCAGTCAATTTTTTGTTAATGACGTGCGAAACGGCAGT
Source organism: Meloidogyne enterolobii (assembly GCA_963681835.1). Classification (NCBI taxonomy): domain Eukaryota; kingdom Metazoa; phylum Nematoda; class Chromadorea; order Rhabditida; family Meloidogynidae; genus Meloidogyne; species Meloidogyne enterolobii. Next base: position 3,685,470 of record CAVMJV010000008.1, read on the forward strand.
CTGTGGAAGACTGACCATTTCGCCTGAGTCATGACCAAGAGCCTCACACATTTTCTTGAATTGACCGAGATACAGATCCCTGAAAATTGAAAAACCATAGGGGCGAAAGTTTACCATAGGGGCGAAAAAAAAACCATAGGGGCGAAAAAATTTTATTTCGTGCCCATTTATACAAATTTTGTTTGTTTTTTGCCTTTGACCATTTTTTATATTTATGAGAAAGGAAAAGGAAAGGAGAAGGAAAAGAAAATGCACGTTGATATAATCATTTTTAATCTGTATGAAATGGGGAAGAAAGGAGGAGAAGGAAAAGACAAAACTAGCCGACAAACATTTGCGGACATGCGGGCCGATAAACGCATAGTACCACAAAGTATCTGATGACTAGAAAATTTGAGAGCTTGAAAAATTAAACATGAACATAGCCCGAACGGGCGAATTGAGCGTGGTCACTTTTTACTGCTTAATCCAATGTAAATGATAACATTAGGTAGTCCCCGATAAGTGCTATATTTTTTAATTGGATAGATCAAGTCTGATCGATCTTTAAAAAATTACAAGTCGATAAGATGAAAATCAACGATTTATCGAGTATTAACATTTTAACCGGTATCAGACTTGTTCCATCCATTGGGTTGAATCTGTCAATATCGAGAGCTTTCGAATTATAAGGATTTATTCGGGTTTGATTAAGCTTTAAATGAGTTAGAGTCTATTAAATTTGGCTGACGCTCAAGCGACCCCAACCCCAACATGACGTACAGAAATATCTGTATTAGAGTATTTACGATATATGCTCGAATAATTGCTCTCTCATAAATAACACACTATCTCGAATAATTACTCCCATCAGCGAGATGTTGAATCAATTAATATGCGCCCCAAATGCCTAATGGACTTTGCCTAATGGACTTTTTTTAACGAAATGTTGAAACATTAAATATCCTGGGTAATTATTTGAGCATATATGTGTGTACAGTATTCTAAACTTATAGTAATTTTAATGATAGTTTTATTTATAAACTTTAAAATTTTGATTATTATTTTTACTTCTTTACTGAACACACCCTACTCCTATTTATCACTATAAACTTTTTATTTATTGTCACATCTGTTTTTTAGTCATTCCTTCTGGTCTTTATTTTATTTTGGTTAATTATTTTTAGTAAAATTCAAAACGATCTATAAAAAAATATTTTCTATTTTTTTTATTTTTTCTTAGAATCGATAAATATGTTAGCCTATAACTTTTAAAAAAATAGATTTGAAAACAAAATTTATTATAAACCTAATTTTAGACTACAACTTATTATTACAAAAAAGTCTAAAATAAAAACAATGGTTACAGTATTGAGTATTGAAACTGAGAAAAATAAATGTGGGGCTATAATTTTGTGGAGGTGTGTATGTAGATTTTCATCTCAGAATATTTCATAAACTTTTTTTATCGAAAAGATTAAAAAATAACTAAAAAATTTTTTTTCAAAAAAATTCAATGTCCAGTATGATTAGTGATTTATTGTCTATTCACTCAAACAGACATTGAAATTTTTTTGCAAAATAAAGTTTTTAGGGGATTTTTTTAACCTTCTCGGATAAAAATAGGTTTTGAAATATGCTGAGAAAAAAATGCAGAATAAACTATAATTTATTAAAAATTTTCTTAGGTTCAAATTTGACAAGTATTTCAGAGAATTTCTATAAATTTGATAAATTCGAACCTAGGAAAAATTTATAGATATTATTGTTTCTTCATCAGTTTTCAATTCAGCATATTTCAAAACATTTCAAAACCTATACGAAAAGAATTTTAAAAAAATTCGAAACTAAAGCGGATTTTTAATCCGTGGTCGGATATGGACAAAACAAATAAAAATAATAACCGAGACAGTCAGGAACCGAAAATTTAAAAAGCACAGTGCGGACTATACTCATTTTGGGCAAAAGTTTTATATACAATTACAGTTCATTCGAACCAGCTCGTCTTGCTGAGACGAATGACAACAAAATCAGCTTGATTCTATAATTCTGAACAAAATTATGACAAACTGAATCTTTTACTTGAAAAACAATTTGTGTTGCTGCGAAGGGGTATGTCGCCAGTTTAAAGGGTATGTGACAGTTTAAAGAAGAAAATTGGCGAAAAGAATTAGGTTTATGCACTGGCGTAGAACCAAGCGACCTTGAAATACGCGACCGTAGTTTTTAAAAAAATTTTACCCATTTTTTATGTGTACTTAAATTTTTAAAATTTTCATGAAGCTTTTAATGAAGTTAGTCGATGCAGTCAACTCTATATACGAGCTAAAATTGGTCACATAAAAATTTTTTTATTATATTTTTACTTGTTTAATTCTCTTTAATATAAGCATGAGTTGATACTATGTTTGGGCACAGACGGTTAACCGAAACAGAAAACCTGGGGTTAAAAGCCGACGATAACCAAAAACGGTGGCTAACCGACCAGTTTTGGTATAAAAAATAACCCCTAAGGATGGAATTTTTTTGGATTTTTTCTAACAGATGACCAGTGTAGTTTTCTTACCATTGTACCGTTTTCTTATTTCAGTTTTGATACTTAATGGGACCATAAATGTGGTCTCGCAATAAGACTCACAATACGATATCAAAACCTTAATTAATATTTTTTGCTTAGAAATTGAGTTGTTATCTAAGCGTTATCTCTATTTAAGATACAAGAATAAATTTCAGTCCCAAGGGGTGCTAGCGAGATTCGACTATATCTAATTTTAATTTTAACCCTCAACCAGAAATTTTTACTAAAAATAATGAACCAAATAAAATAAAAATCAGTATGAAGGTTAAAACAGGTGTGACAATAAATAGAAAGAGTATAGATATAAATAGGAGTAGAGTTTGATCATTAAAGAGTTTAAAATAATAATCATCAGAATGTTTTAAAATTTAAAGTTTAAAGTTTAGAAATAAATCTATAATTGAAAATACTGTTTGTTTTGGATACTGGACATATATGCTCAAATAACTACCATGGATATTTAATGGTTCAACATCTAGCTAAAAGAGGGAAGCTGAGGGGAGTAATTAATCGAGCTAGTGTGTCATTTTTGAGAGAGCAATTATTATCGAGAGAGCAACTTCTATATTTTTATTATTGACTCATTGCTTTTATCTGCGAAATATACTAAGAAAACTGCATAGAAATCACTCTGAATTGAATATCTTTTTATAATTGAAAAAATTTCAGCATTAAAAAAGGGTGGAGCGTGGAACTCAAATACCAGTAGAAAGAGATAAAAAACAGATGTGACAATAAATAGAAAGATTATAGTGATAAATAAGCGTGGGTTGTGATGATTAAAGAATTAGAAATAGAAACTAATCAAAATGTTTTAAAATTAAAAATTTAAAATAAAGCTATAATTGAAAATACTGTTGGTTTAGGATACTGTACATATATGCTCAAATAATTACCACGAATAATTGATGTTTAAACATTTAGCAAAAAGAGGTAATTAATCTGAAGGGAGCAATCTCGATGAAGGGAGTAATTAATCCAGATAGGGTGTTATTTGTGAGAGAGCAATTATTCGAGCATATATCGTGAAATCTCTAAAAGAATGCATTGTTCATTCAATTTTTCATATAAATTCCAATGTCTATTTCTATTGGAAATTTACATTAAACTGGATGCATTCTAATAGAGATTTTTCTGTACGTTATGTTGGATTGGGGAAAGTTGAGTGTGGCCACTTGAGCCTCAGCCAAATTTGACAGACTATAACTTTTTTAAGCCTGATCAAATCCAAATAAATCTATAATCATTCTAAAGCCCAATCTTTAACCCAAATGGATGGATCAAGTCTGATCATTGTTTAAAAAGTTAAAACACGATAGGCGCAAAAAATCGTTGTTTTTCAGACATATCGGCTTGTAAATTTTTATAGAGCGATCAGACTTGATTTATCCAATTGGACTTTCGAAAATATATGAAAATCTGTATTGGATCAAGCAGCAAAAAGTTATAGCCGAACAAATTTGGCTAATGCTCAGGTGGCCTGTTCCGGCTATGATGCGAGGGAAGGATCCCGCGCGGGATTTTGCGGGATCCCGCGTCCGCAATCCCGCACTTTTCGTGATTTTGCGGGATTTTGCGGGATGCGGGATTTTGCGGGATTTATTCGCAAAATCCTGTCCCGCAAAAATTTTAGAAAAAAAACCCGTATGCGGGATCCCGCAAACACGATTTTGCCGAACTCTAATATGTATATAATAAAATCTCTACAAGAATGCATTGTCATCTTATTTTCCAATCACCTTCCAGAAAATTAAGAATGATAATATTCTCCTAATAATAAAATAATCTCCTAATCCGCAGATATCTTTTTATTCAATAAAATCCATTATATCCTTAACTACCATAAATATCTCTCGAAATGCCCTTAATCGTTTTAATCCACCGATATACTCAGATATCACCTAAATTCCTTGAATTCATTGGTTTTATTTACGAGATGCATTCTATTTTTCAAATACCATCCGATGTGGCATTTTATTGGAGGGTGGCATTCAACTGGATGCATTCTAATAGAGATTTAATGTACGTATATGATGATGTTTAAATTTTCAAAATCTCGAATTTTCTTGTCATCAAATACTGGTTTCCATTTTGTTAGTCTTGAGCTGGTCCCTTACCTTTATCTGTTGAAATTATTAAAATTTAGTTTTTATACCATATTTTTATCTTATTAATTAAAATTAAAAATATTTCAAATGTGTATACCTTCAATTATCACTCCACGTGCTCGACCTCGTCCTCTTTGATATTCTTCAGCAGACTGATCAATAGCTTGTTGTATTTCTCGGTCATCAAATCCTTGTTTTTAAAATTTAATCATAAAATAGTTCTACAACTAAATACATTATTATTTACACATCGAAATCTATGTAAGCTAACATATAAAATAAATAGGGAAGGATTCGATAGAATAAATTTTTAATTTTCAATAAAAATACCTCCATGTTGTGTCTCTTGGTTTCCGTGCTGGTTGTGACGGATTGTATTATCTAAATTTAATAAAAAATAGCACTCAATTCGAATCCGAATCCGAGATAATTCCGTACTCTACCGTTCTCTTTCAGCCCCAATTCGAATCCTAATCCGAGATAATTCCGTACTCTACCGTTCTCTTTCAGCTTTTCATTGTATACTCAACGTGTGCATATGCTCAACATGTACTACTTACTTTTATTTGAAGGAGTGCCGGAAAATTGCGCTCTGGAAAATTGGGCTCCAAGATTTTTCGGAAAATTGGGCTCCAACTTTTCGGAAAATTGGGCTCCAGCGGAAATTTGGGCTCTACCTGAAAAAAACGGAAAATTGGGCTCCAATTTTTAGGCGCGGGGTATTGTGGGCGTCAGAGAGAATTTTTGGATTTTAACGAAAAATGACACAAAATCAAACAACGTAAACCTATGGGCGTCGGCGAGGCGCTTGTGCAAAATCCCGCGCTTCGCGCGGGATTTTGCGGCACGCGCCTCGCGGGAGTCAACGGTCGCTGGGTTCTACAACAGTAACAAAAACCTATTCCTTTTTACTGATTTTCAGCTTTGAAATGCCGACCTACCCACTAAGTAACAGTACAAAAAAAGTTATTCCAGAGAATTTTGTGATATTTTTCGAATAAATCCAAAAATTCACTCTGACGCCCACAATACCCCGCGCCTAAAAAATTGGAGCCCAATTTTCCGTTTTTTTCACGTAGAGCCCAAATTTCCGAAAAATCTTGGAGCCCAATTTTCCAGAGCCCAATTTTCCAGAGCCCAATTTTCCGGACACCATTTGAAGCGACTGGCAATAGACAACTAGAGTCACATTACAATTTTTAAATTTTTTTCTACTCTAGTGTGTTAGCGCCACTTTCAGGAAAAAATTAATTAAGAATTCGCACAATGAAAAGAGGGAGAAAAAATTTCAAACCTAAATTTCTAACTGGCCTAATCTGAAAACTGACATTAGATCCGAAGCCCGATGGAGAATGCAAGATATTTAAAAAAAGGTATTAAATTTTTTAATTTAGAAAGCAAAGCTCATTTTTGGAATTTATAAAACATTACCATTTATAATTTTTCCTTTTTTTACACAAGTGTGCATAGATTTAAATTCACTATCAAACTTCAATTCTTTTAATTCATCATCTGTTAATTCTTTCAATATTTCAAATTTAATTCCTTTTGTAACAACTTTTCCTTTTTATTCAGAACTACGGTTTTTATTGCACACCCAAGTGATAGTCTTCATTTTATCACTCTGACTATAATAGTTATAATTATAACCACCATAATTTAAAGTCCATCCTCTTTTCGTTTTAACAATAAAGGGGTTGTCATCTTAAATTTGTAAAAATTTTTTTTAGAAATCCTAAGATTCTACTTAAAGATATAGGACAAATTGGTCAAATAATTTCAGATTTCAGATCTTGGCTGCGTATCGAGTAAAGGAACTTTTTTCTTGTTTTTTATTACCTTCCCTGTCTTACCTTTTTGACCAGAAGAATTCATTTCAGGATTTAAACCCAAATTTAACCAATTTTGAGAAGATTCTTGACCAGAAGGATTCGTTCCTTGAGGGTATATTGCACCCGTATGTTGATGTTGAGTTGGGTATAAAGACTGATTAATGCCAAGAGTTAAATCCAAATTTAACCAATTTTGTGAAGAATCTTGACCAGAAGGATTAATATGCTGATGTTGATATGGATAATTGCCATATCCTAACTGCAAATCCAACCAATTTTGAGGTACATGACCAGACGGATTCACTTGAGGATGTTGAGTTGTGCTTAAAAATGGATTATTGCCAAAACCTCGATTCAAATCTAACAAATTTTGAGAATCTTCTGTGCCAGAATACATTCCTTGAGAGTATCCTCCAGTACTTGGGGGTATGTTTCCAGTTCCAGTTCCTCCATGGCCACTAGTTCCTGTCCCGCTCGTTTCAACATCTCGATATTGAAAAGGATTGAAATAATTATATTCATCCATTTCATCATCGCTATTAGTTGAATCAACAAGATGAGGCGTTAAAAATAAATAAAGAATTAAAAATATTGAAAGCTTCATTACGTTCTGAAATTATTTAAAAATATTTATAATGAATACTTTAAAAATACATTTAAGTTTAAATCCCTAATTGACTCTAAATGCTAAACAAATGCTAAGCTTTTCTTATTTGCGTTAAATAGTAAGAGACTGATTTCATCAACTATCTTAGCCGGTTTATAAGGGTAATTTTAAAATGCTAAATAAGACGCAGTGAATTTTTTTCTCTTTCTCTCCCCCCCCCCCCCCCCCCCCCCACCATTGACAAAAATTGAGATTAAGAGGACATTTCACCAAATTTGTTATTCGTCGAAAATTCTAATTTTTTAAATGTTTATTCTACAGCTATTTGACGATGTACTTGTCCTAGTTAGAGACCTTTGTTTTTGTAACTAAAATTCCCAGATATTCTGGCAAACCTTAAAAAATAATGTTGGTTATCATACCTCGCAATAATATGCTGTACATTAATAAGACCATTAAAGTCTAGTCCCAAACAATTAAGTTATTCAACTTCCACCTTTTTTTATACCGAAACTTGATACGACAAAAAATTTTAAAATTCCGAATGAATTTTTCTTTAGTCGATAACATCGTTGACCTAAAGACATTAACATGTCTATTGCTTAAGGAATCCGACTGAGGGCCCTGTTCGTTTTCTTTTACCGAGTTTTGTCTTCAGATTCATTATAAATCATAAAAATTTACAGCTAAAACAACAACTACCGAATAATTTCAAAATCTAGTCTGTAAAATATCCAACGATATTCCATCAAATGTATCTTTATGACATACAGGCAAAATCACATGAATCAAGTCTTGTCAGCTCCACGCAAACAAATTTTAGAGCAAAAAGGGTCGTAATAAATGGAAGAGGGGAGTGAAAGATAAAAAGAGCCGGCCGGAGCCCCAATGAGACTGAAATTTTTTATTTGTATCCTAAATAAAGATAACGTTTAGGTAAAAACTTAATTTCCAAGCAAAAATATTAATTAAGGTTTTGATATCTTATTGTGAGATCTTATTGCAAGACCCGATTACTGTCTTTTTATATAACAAAACTGAAATTAGACAACGACACACTGGTAAGACTGAAAAAATTCAACTCTCTCTTAGAAAGTTGTTTAGAAAACTATCAAAAGTTTTCAAAACCACAAATAGCATTAAATCAATTCAAAATCTGGCAATTTCAACTCTTGAAATACAATATATTGGGAGACAAAAGTTATTCGGGTAGTTTGTTTTTGCATAACTTTATTCAACTTATATGTAATGGTATCAAAAAAGCTTATATGATAGAGAATAAAACAAGGAACATATTTAATAACTTTTCTAAATGCCAACCCTTTGCTCGAATATAGAGTTGAAAAATTAAGAGGTAGAAATTTTAAGCAAAAGTTTGTCCATTTTCAAGTGATTATAATACATTAAAATAATTTTATTATAAAAAATAAACCCAAGTTGATTTTTTGCTTCATTTATCTATTCGTTCTTTATTTTTATAGTTATCTTGATGAAAAATTATTTCAAATTTTTTATATGCAAAAATTAATCCAATAATTTCAGAGGATCTTCAAGTCCAAACAGTAACTTTATTAAAAGTTTATGGACAAGTTTAAAAATTTACACACACCGATTTTCTGGCTTAAACTGACGGCATACCCGTTCGCAGCAACACAAATTGTTTTTCTAGTAAAGGATTCATTTTGTCGTAATTTTGTTCAGAATTATAGAATAAAGCTGATTTTGTTGTCATTCGACTCAGCAAGACGATCGTTCGAATGAACTGTAATTGTATATATAACATTTGTCCAAAAATGAGGATAGTCCGAGCAATGGTTTTTAAATTTTCGGTGCCTGACTGACGCGGTTATTGTTTTTATTTGTTTGTCCGTATCCGAATACGCATAAAAATCCGCTTTAATTTTAATTTTTAAAATTCTATTTCGTCCCCAAATGTCAGGTCCCTAATGTTCGTCTCCTAAGTGTTGAGTCCCCAAAAGTCGTCCCCAACTTTCGTATCCCCAAAAGTCTGATCTCCAAATGTCGCGCTATACTCTAATTTTATCCTTTAAACCAGAAACAAGTTCGTTTTGAATTTTTACTAAGAATACTGAACCGAAATAAAATAAAAACCAGTAGAAATTGATAAAAAAAGAAGTAACAATGAAAAGAAAGAGTATAGAGATAAAGAGGAGTAGGGTGTGATGATTAAAGAATCAAAAATAATAATCAATCAGATTGCTTTAAAATAGTTTAAAGTAGAGTTGATCATGACGAGACCGATACCGAGACCGATACCGAGCTTCTCGGCTTTTTTCCAATATCGGTCTCAATTTTTTCATTCTCGGTCTCGAAACCGATACCGATATTCTCGGCCCATTTCTCGGCGAGAAACGATACTGACTCAAAGAAACAAAATTCTCAATATTGTCCAAGTTTTCGGCCATAATTTTTTTCGGATATCCGTCCATAACAGAGAAAGTGAATTTTTTTCGAATAAGGTCTTCTAAAATTCAAAAAAATTTTGCCTGCGGCGCTGAAAAAGGATGAAATTTGGTGACTTGGCCTTCCAAAATTTAATAAATTTTCGTCTGCGGCGCTGAAATGTTGAATTTTCCGAGCCCTCGGCCGTTAGATTTTCAAGATTTTGATTACAGAGCCTTCCGATTTTCGACAACTGTTGTTCCCACCAGTGGATTAAGGGGTTCTGAGGGCAAAATTGGAAGAAATCTGGCTTCATGGCAAAAATTGGAAGAAATCTGGCTTCATGGCCTTACAAAATTCTCAAATTTTTGTCTGTGACGCTGAAATTAGGAAGAATTCCGGCTTCTTGGCCTTCCAAAACTACAAATTTTCGCCTGCGGCGTTGAAAATTGGAAGATTTTCAGCGCCGATGATTGGATGATGAAAAAAACGCTGATGATTGGATGATGAAAATAATGAATAAATTATTTTTACACGTATTTTTTGACATAAAATAAAAATTTTTTGATCTCGGTCAGTATCGTTTCTCGGTATCGGTCTCGGCTCAAAATGTTGGTATCGGTCTCGGTATCGGGTTCTTGAGTATCGGCCAATCTCGGTCTCGGGTTGGCCGATACCAGTATCGTTTTGATCAACTCTAGTTTAAAGATATAAATAAAGCTAGGATTAAAAATACTATATGTTTTGGATACTGTACATATATGCTCAAATAATTACCTATGATAATTGATGTTGCAACATCTCGCTAAAAGGGGTAATTAATTGAAAAGTTCAAATATGTCAGTGAAATTTGAATATGACATTTGGAGCATTTAATTGTTTCAAAATCACGGTTAAGGGAGTAAATGATCGAGACAGTATGTTAATTGTGAGAGAGCAATTATTTGAGCATAATTGTAAAATCTTTATAAGAATGCATTGTTTTTTTGATGAAATATCTTAGTGTCCACTTGCATACTTAGTTACTACAAATGCAACAATATCACTCTGAATCTCCCTTAATCGTTTTAATCCTCCGATATCACCTAAATCCCTTGAACTCTGTGAATTATTTACGAAATAATTTAAGAAAAGTGTATAGAAATCGTTCCGATACGCATAAAAATCCGCTTTAATTTCAATTTTTAAAATTCTATTTCGTCCCCAAATGTCGGATCTTTAATCTTCGTGTCCCTAACAAATAAGTGTTGGGTCCCCAAAAGTCGCGCCATACTCTAATTTTATCTTTTAAACCAGAAAAAGATCCTTTTTGAATTTTAACTAAAAATACTAAACCAAAATAAAATAAAAACCAGTAAAAAAGGACAAAAAACAGATGTGATAATGAATTTAAAAGTAAAGAGATAAAGAGGAGTAGGGTGATTTGATTAAAGAATTGAAAATAATAATCAATCACATGGTTTAAAATTAAAAGTTTAAAGATTATAAATATGTAAAGCTATAATTGAAAATACTATTTGTTTTGTATACTGTACATATATGCTCAAATTATTGCCAAGGATATTTAATGATTCAAAATCTCGCTAAAAAGTGTAAATAATTGAAAAGTTCAATTATGTGAGTGATATTTGAAAGTGCATTAGGCATTTGGGGCATTTAATTATTGTTTCAACATCTCGCTGAGGGGAGTAATTAATCGAGATAATGTGTTATTTGTTAGAGAGCAATTATTCGAGCATATATCGTGAAATCTCTAAAAGAATGCATTGTCATCTATTTTTCAAAACCTTGTAATGTGTCATTCTATTGGAGATTGACATTAAACTGGATGCATTCTAATAGAAATTTCTCTGTACGTTATGTTGGACTGGGGAACATGAGCGTGGCCACTTGAGCGTCAGCCATATTTGATCGACTATAACTTTTCTAAGCTAGATCAAATCTAAATAAATCTTTAATTATTCTAAAGCAAATCTTTAACCCAAATGGACGGAACAAGTCTAATCATTGTTAAAAAGTTAAAACTCTATAGGTACAAAAAATCTTTGTTTTTCAGACATATCGACTTGTAATATTTTATAGAGCGATCATACTTGATTCATACAATAGGGCTTTCGAATGATATATGAAACATTTGTATTGAATCAAGCAGCAAAAAGTTATAGCCGAGCAAATTTGGCTGATGCTAAAGTGGCCCGTTCTGGCTATGATGCTGTTCAATTTTTCTATCTCAAATCTTTTTGTCATCGAATTCAGTTTTGCCAACATATCAAACTAGAGCTGGTCCCTTTCCTTTATCTGTTGAAATTATTAAAATTTAGTTTTTTCACCTTATTTTTTAATTTTCGATAAAAACCTCTAGGTCCTAGATTGCTTCCTCGGCTTTGTCTGCCTCGTTGACGAGAAGGGGGGTGTAGAGAGAACAGATTTATTCAATGGGACTTACTTAGCCTTTTATAATTTCACTTTATAAACCGGCTAAAATGGTTGATGAAATCAGTCTCTTACAATTTAAATACAAATTATAACATTAAGTAGAGAGCAGTGCTGAAGTACATAGAATGTGCTACTTTATTGTTAAAAATGTTTTAAATTTATTTATTCCTTTCATATTAAAATATTTTAGGAAATACCTATACCGATCGGTATCGGAGTGCGGTATTAACAAAATATTGGGAATCACGATACCGGTTTTAGCCAATCTCGATAACGAGGACGAATTTTGTATCGGGATCGTTATCATTATTGCAAAATACCGATACCGATTTTGTGTCGGGATCCCGATACCAGTCAACTCTACTCTTATTATAATTTGTCAAGCCTATTTTGTTTTCAGTCAATAAATTTGGAAGAAGTAGCTCTAACATTTATTAAGCATTTATTAGACAATTAGGCATTAATCCCTTAAATATATTTTTAATTTATTCTCTATATGATTTTAAAATAATTCCAGAAAGTAATGAAGCTTTCGCTATTTTCATTTCTTTGTTTATTTTTAACGCCTCATCTTGTTGATTCAACTAATAGCGAGGATGAAAATGAGGAAAAAAATTATTTCAATCGTTTTCAATATCGAGATGATGAAGCAAGCGGGACAGGAACTAGTGGCCGTGGAGGAACTGGAACTGGAAGCATACCCTCAAATACTGGAGGATTCTCTCAAGGAATGTTTTCTGGTGGTGGTCAAGAACCTCGCTTGTTTGGGTTAAATTTAAATTTGGATCCTCAACATCAAGATATGAATGTAGAATACTATCAAGAGATGAATCCTGACCTAGAACATGCTCAAAATTTTCCAGACATTGCAGCGTCAGCGGGTAAGAAAAGAAAAAGAAACGACTCTTATTTTGATCCTTCGATATCATCTCAAATAAGGATATCAGCGGATGATAGTTATATCGGAAGAATAAGAGGGAAGTCGAGGATATCGGATTAATTCTGATAAATTCATAAATAATATTTATCCCTTTAATACCTCGCTGTCTTGAAGGATCTGGATTAAGAAATATTTGAAGTATAAGAAGCAGTATATATACTGCAGTATATATAACTCTAAAGTATGTTTTTTGAAATCTTAGGGTGTTACTTCTAACCTACTACCCATTCCCTCATTAGAGACCCTGTAATGTGAAGCAATTCCTAAATAAATAAATGATGATCTCCTCAAAATAATAATTGAAAATAAAGATAAACATTATATCAATGAACCATAGTATAACGAATAATATGTAGATCGAAAAAATCAAATATGTGAAATTATAAGTTAAATCTTAGGATTTCTAGTTAAATCTTAGGATATCCCAATTGTCTATTGCCAGTTGCTTCAAATAAAAGAAATTAGGATTACTAAAGAATAATTAATTAGGTTATTTTTACAAATTTAAGATGACAATCTTTCCATTGTTAAAACAGAAAAAGGAAGATATACCTTGGAATATGCTGGTTATAAATATTACTATTCTAATCATAATGATAAAAATGAGACTATCACTTGGGTGTGCAATAAAAACCGTAGTTCTGGATGTAAAGGAAAAGTTGTTACAAAATGAGTTAAATTTGAAAAATTGACAAAATTAAATAATGATGAAATAAACGATTTAAAGATTGGCATTGAATTTAAATCTAAGCACACTTGTGTAAAAAAAGGAAAAATTATAAATGGTAATTTTTAAAATTCCAAAAATTAGCTTTGCTTTCTAAATTAAAAATTGAATAATTTTTTTTAATATTTTGCATTCTCCATTGGGTTTTGGATCTAATGTTAGTTTTCAGATTAGGCCAGTTAGAAATTTAGGTAAGAAATTTTTTTTCTCCCTCTTTTCATTGTGTGAATTCTTATTTAATTTTTTCCTGAGAGTGGCCTAACACACTAGAGTAGAAAAAATTTAAAAAATTGTAATGTGACTCTAGTTGTCTATTTATAGTCGCTGCAAATAAAAGAAAGTAGTACATGTTGAGCATACAATGAAAAGGAGAAGGAGAACGGTAGAGTACGGAATTATCTCGATTGGGATTCGAATTTAGGGCTGTACGACAAATGCGGATAGCAATTGCGGATGCGACGATTGAAGATGGAACAATTGCGGACGCGATTGCGGATATAATTCCGGAAGACAACTACGGACGTCAATTGCGAATACAAAAAATTATGATTTATGATTTTTTTAAATTTTCAGTGCCGCAATATTTTAAAAATGGTTCGGAAACCGTTATAAGTTTGAAAGAAGCCGGGACAGACATAATTTTTATGTCAATAAAACCTCCTTATAAATTATGAATTTAAAATATCAAATCCGATTAAAATCTGTGAACGTATTAAAAAGTTGTAGATTTTTCAAATAGTGCTTTTCAGTTAAAAAACAGTTATAATTATTCTTACTAACATAACTTCAAATAACTAAATCGTACAAATTGATAATCACCTAATCGAGACATCGAAATAATAATTACCCATGGGAAACATTTTGGGTAAATATTTTAGTTAATTATTGTTTTTAAGAAAAGCCTGTTTTTGGAAAAACGCTAAAAGGGAAAGAAAAATTATTTTTGGGTGGCTATGAACATACCAAACAAAGCAAAAAACAACCAAAAGGAAATATATATTGGGTATGTAGAACAAGTGGTGTGATAATTGAAGGTATAAACAAATGAAATATTTTTAATTTTAATGATTAGACGACCAGAAATTTATTTAGCATAAACAATTTAGCTTTATTACTTAGCCTTTTCCAGTAACTATCCTTCCTTTACAATTATTATTTCGTTTTTGCACATTTTATAGGTAATTTATCTACGTTCCCATTACCCATCCTCTACAAAAATTTCAAAAAATTAAAAAATCATCTCTGTTCAATATTTATTTTCCAACATTATCACAATCATTCATCAACATTCCCAAAATTTAAACATTGTATTTTCATTTCCATCCCTCCATTTTCCCCATTTTTTAACCAAAGGATGAACAACAAGTGATTAAGTTCAGATGTGTTCAGTCCCAGAAAGAGTCAATGTTCCAATTATCCTAGTCCATATTATATGAAGGGGTGTCAGACTGAAGGTCTGAGCGGCATAAAAATTATATAAATATAAATTTTTATAATTTAGAACCTGCCCAAGAACAAGAATTTGGATCAAATCGAGGTAGGAAGAATATATGTTTTTGATAAAATATTTTAATACAATTGGGAATATAAGTGTAAAAAATAAATAAATTATAAATTTAGGAGATAGTTCTCGTCACCGAGGAAGACCACGCGAAGGAAGCAATCTAGGACCTGGAGGTTTTTTATTGAAACTAAAAACTAAGTTAATAAAAATTAATTTTAATAATTTCAACAGATAAAGGAAAGGGAAAAGCTTTAGACTAAAAAGATGACCAGAAATTTGAGTTTGAAAAAAAAACATCAACGTAACCGGAACGGGACATTTGAGCACCAGCTAAATTATCGAGTTGTACCTTTTTAACCGGTGATCAGACTTGATCCTACTAGTTGGGTTAATGATCGGGCTTATCGAGGGCTTCCGAAATAAGAAATATACGGATTTGATGTAGCTTAAAAAATGTTATAGCGATCAAATTTGGCTGACGCTCAAGTGAGCACGCTAGACACCAACCCTAACATAACGTACAGTAAAATCTCTATTAGAATGCATCCAGTTGAATGCCACCCTCCTATAGAATACCACCCTCATTTGAAGGCTCCCTTTAATGCCAAAATTTTTTAAATATAAAAATATATTCAATAAAAAGCAATTTCTATACACTTTTCGTAGTATATTTCATAAATAAATTCACAGAGTTCAAGGGATAAAGGTGATATTGTAGTAAGTAAGGATGCAAGCGGATATTTCATCAAATAAAACAATGCATTCTTATAGAGATTTTCGATATATGCTCAAATAATTGCTCTCTCACAATTAACATAATATCTCGATCATTTACTCCCTTAAGCGAGATGTTGAAACAATAAATAAATGTTCCAAATGTTCAATGCATTTCAAATTTCACTGACATAATTGACTTTTCAATTAATTAACCTTTCTAGTGAGATTTTGAAGCATTAATTGCCTTGTTAATTATTTGAGCATATATGTACAGTATCCAAAACATATAGTATTTTCAATCCTAGCTTTATTTATAAACTTTAAAATTTTAATTTCAAAGCATTCTGATTGATTATTATTTTTGATTCTTTAATCAAATCACCCTACTCCAACTTATCTCTACACCCTTTCTTTTTATTGTCACTTCTTTTTTTTATCCCTTTCTACTGGTTTTTATTTTATTTTGGTTAGTATTTTTAGTATAAATTCAAAATGAATCTGTTTCTGATTTAAAAGATAAAATTAGAGTATGGCGCGACATTTGGAGATCTGACTTTTGTTGACACGATACATAGGGACACGAACATGAGAATGCGATATTATTTGTTTAATCGAATTTTTAGCCCAAAAAATGAGCTTGGTTTATCCTAATATTTTTCAATTTTAGGAGGTCTATATCTCGGTCCAAAGATGAGGCCTGGGGTTGATTTTGGTGTCATTCGAAACAGCTCAACGAGTTCAATAAACTATGACTGACTGAACATTTCTTAATACTTTTAGGAAGGAAAAAGGAGGGGTGTACGAACCGTACTATTACCAAGCGGGTTTTTAATCCGTGGTCGGATATGGACAAAACAAATAAAAACAATAACCAAGACAGTCAGACACCGAAAATTTAAAAATCATATTCTCATTTTTGGGCAAAAGTTTCAGGTACAATTATTGTTCATTCGAACGAGCTCGTCTTGCTGAGTCGAATGAAAACAAAATTAGCTTGATTCTATGATTCTGAACAAAATTATGCTAAACTGAATCCTTTACTAGAAAA
This sequence comes from Meloidogyne enterolobii, assembly GCA_963681835.1. Classification (NCBI taxonomy): domain Eukaryota; kingdom Metazoa; phylum Nematoda; class Chromadorea; order Rhabditida; family Meloidogynidae; genus Meloidogyne; species Meloidogyne enterolobii. The sequence goes on from CAVMJV010000008.1 coordinate 3,702,349, forward strand.
ACAATTACGTTTATGCTACTGGCGTAGAACCAAGCGACCTTGAAATTCGCGCCTAGTTTTTAAAAAATTTACCATTTTTTTATTTATATTTAAATTTTTAAAATTTTCAATAGCTTTTAATGAAGTTAGTCGAAGCATTGAAGATCATCTGAAATTATTGTATTAATTTTTGCGTATAAAAAATTTGAAATAATTTTTCATCAAGATAACTATAAAAATAAAGATAAAATGTAGCAAAAAACAACTTGGGTTTATTTTTTATTATAAAATTAAATTTAAGCATTATGATCACCCAAAAAAGGGCAAACAAAACTCTAAACCCTTCAACTCTATATCCGAGCAAAGGGTGAGCACTTAGAAAAGTTTTTATTATACTGCACGCATAATTTTTGTCACCCTGTATTTGTATTCCAAGAGTTGAAATTGCCAGATTTTAAATTGAGCAAAATGGTATTTGCGGTTTTTAAACCTTTTAATAATTTTTAAAGACCACTTACTAAGAGTGAGATGGATTTTTTCAGCTTTCCAGTGTATCGTTGTCTTTTTCAGTTTTGATAGTTTTTTATTATGACTCTAAATGGTGCGAACATTTGCTTAAAATTTTTACCCGCGTCATCAACTCTATATCCGAGCTAAAATTGGTCACTTAAAAAAGTTTTATTATATTTGTTCCTTGTTTAATTCTCTATAATATAAGCATGAGTTGATACTCGGGTTGGACACAAACGGTTAACCGAAACCGAAAACCTGGGGATAAAAACCGACGATAACCGAAAACGGTGGCTAAACCGAGCAGTTTCGGTTTAAAATATACACCCCTAAAGATCGAATTTTTTGGGATTTTTGCGGACAGACGACCAGTGATGTTTTCTTACCATTATAACATTTTCTTATTTCAGTTTAGATACTTAAAAGGACCAGAAATGCGGTCTTGCAATAAGATCTCACAATAAGATATCAAAACCTTAATTAATATTTTTGCTTAGAAATCGAGTTGTTATCTAAGCGTTATCTCTATTTAAGATACAAATAAGAATAAATTTCAGTCCCAGCGGGGTGCTAGCGAGATGCGACTATATCTAATTCTAATTTTATCCCTCAACCAGAAATTTTTACTAAAAATAATGAAACAAATAAAATAAAAACCAGTATGAAGGTTAAAAAAGATGTGACAATAAATAGAAAGAGTATATGTTTATATAACTAGGAGTAGAGTGTGATAACTAAAGAGTTTTAAATTATAATCATCAGAATGTTTTAAAATTAAAAGTTTAGAAATAAATCTAAAATTGAAAATACTGTTTGTTTTGGATACTGGACATATATGCTCAAATAACGGGTGCCGGAATTTTCGTCTCTGGAAATTTCGTCTCCAAGACTTTTCGGAACTTTCGTCTCCAACATTTTCGGAATTTTCGTCTCCAGCGGAATATTCGTCTCCAAGGAAATAAACGGAATATTCGTCTCCACAATTTTCGTCTCCGCTAGGAATTTTCGTCTCCAGAGGAAAATTTACCCGTTGACGGAACAGCCTCCCCCGTTAACGGAACAACATTCCCCGTTGACGGGGACTCTCCCTCACTGACGGAACATCTTCCCCGTCAACGGGGGATAGTGTTCCATCAACGAGGGAAGTTGTTTCGTCGACGGGGTATGTCACCGTCAACGGGGATGTTGTTCCGTCGACGGGGGATAGTCCCCGTCGACGGGGGAAGTTGTTTCGTCGACGGGGTATGTCCCTGTCAACGGTGGATGTTGTTCCGTCGACGGGGGATAGTCCCTGTCAACGGGGGATGTTGTTCCGTCGACGGGGGATAGTCCCCGTCGACGGGGGATAGTGTTCCATCAACGGGGGAAGTTGTTTCGTCGACGGGGTATGTCCCCGTCAACGGGGGATGTTGTTCCGTCGACGGGGGATAGTCCCCGTCAACGGTGAATGTTGTTCCGTCGACGGGGTATAGTCCCCGTCAACGGGGGATAGTGTTCATTCAGCGGGGGAAGTTGTTCCGTAAACGGGTAAATTTTCCTCTGGAGACGAAAATTCCTAGCGGAGACGAAAATTGTGGAGACGAATATTCCGTTTATTTCCTTGGAGACGAATATTCCGCTGGAGACGAAAATTCCGAAAATGTTGGAGACGAAAGTTCCGAAAAGTCTTGGAGACGAAATTTCCAGAGACGAAAATTCCGTACACCCAAATAACTACGATGGATAATTAATGTTTCAACATCTAGCTAAAAGAGGGAAGCTGAGGGGAGTAATTAATCGAGCTAATGTGTCATTTTTGTGAGAGAAATTATTCGAGCGTACATATATCGAGAGAGCAACTTCTATATGTTTATTATTAACTCATTACTTTTATCTACGAAATAGACTAAGAAAACTGGGCCCTATACGCAGATCGTGCCGGCTTGATATTTTTTCCTTACTTTTTTTCATGGGTATTTTTCCCAATTTTTTATGTTTGTGATGGTTGCCATAAGGAAAATCAAAGAAAAAGTCTGTCTGTGTCCGTCCGTTTTGTCTGTCTGTGTCCGTCCGTGTTTTGTCTGTTTGTTCCGTCCGTGTTTTGTCTGTCCGTCTTCGTCCGTGTTTTGTCTGCCGTCTTCGTCCGTGTTTTGTCTGTCGTTTTCGTCCGTGTTTTGTCTGTCCGTCTTCGTCCGTGCGAGCATCCAGAATTAACAGAAATATAGAAAATGATAGCAAGAAGAAATAAGTCACCATTTTTCCTTACGGCAAAATCACAAACATCAAAAATGTAGAGGAACATGACCATTCCGAACCACTCAAAAAAAGTAAGGAAAAAATATCAAGCCGGCACGATCTGCGTATAGGGTCGAAAACTGCATAGAAATCGCTCTGAATTGAATATCTTTTTATATTTGAAAAAAATTTAGCATTAAAAAAGGGTGGCACTCAAATACCAGTAAAAAGGGATAAAATACAGATGTGACAATAAATAGAAAGATTATATTGATAAATAAGAGTAGGTTGTGATGATTAAAGAATTAGAAATAGAAACCAATCAAAATGTTTTAAAATTAAAAATTTAAAGTTTAAATAAAGCTATAATTTAAAATAGCGTTGGTTTTGGATACTTACATAGAGTCGTCGACATAAAGATAGGGACAAGAGTAATTGAAATGTAAATTACTATTTTCTCGTTAAAAAAATAAGTTCTATCTTGTATCTCAGTTTACATGTTTATGCATTTTTCATGAAATTGAAAGTTGGCCGGGATATTGGCCGGGATTTTTTGACCGAAAAATAGTTGATTTTCATTTCAATTACTTTTGTCCCTATCTTTATGTCGACTACTGTATATGCTCAAATAATTACCAAGAATAATTGATGTTTAAACATCTAGCAAAAAGAGGTAATTAATTGAAAAGTATAATTATGTGAATGATATTTGAACGTGCATTAGGCATTTGGGGCATTTAATTATTGTTTCAACATCTCGCTGAGTGGAGTAATTAATCGAGATAGTGTGTTATTTGTGAGAGAGCAATTATTCGAGCATATATCGTGAAATCTCTAAAAGAATGCATAGTCATCTATTTTTCAAAAGTTTGTAATGATCCATTCTATTGGATATTGACATTATACTGTATGCATTCTTATAGAGTTTTTCTGTACGTTATGTGGATTGGGGAAAGCTGATCGTGGCCACTTGACGTCAGCCAAATTTGATTGACTATAACTTTTTTAAGCTTGATCAAATCCGAATAAATCTATATATTCTAAAGCCCAATCTTTAATCTAACTCGATGGATCAAGTCTGATCATTGGTTAGAAAGTTAAAACTCGATAAGTGCAAAAAATCGTTGTTTTTCATTCTTATAGACTAGTAATTTTTTATAGAGCGATCAGACTTGATTCATCCAATTGGGCAATAGAATGTTATATGTAACATTTGTATTGGATTAAGCACAAAAAGTTATAGCCGAACAAATTTGGCTAATGCTCAAGCGGCCAGTTCCGGTTATGTTGATGTCTAATTTTTCTAAATCAAATTTTCTTATCATCAAATAGTGTTTCCAGCATGTTAGTCTAGAGCTTTTCCCTTCCCTTTATCTGTTTAAATTATTAAAATTTAGTTTTTATCACATTTTTATAATTTCCGATAAAAAACCTCCAGGTCCTAGATTGCTTCCTCGGCGTTGTCTGCCTCGTTGACGAAAACTTCCTTCTAAATTTATAATTTATTTATTTTTTACACTTATATTCCCAATTGTAGTATTAAAATATATTGTCAAAAACAGATATTCTTTTTACCTTGATTTGACCCAGATCCTTGTCCTTGGGCAGGTTCTAAATTATTAAAATTTATATTTATACAAATGGGAAAATTGACTCTTTATGGGACTGAACACATCTGAATATAATTATTTGTTGTTCAGCCTATTGTTAAATAATTGGAAAAATGGAGGGATGGAATATGAATTAACAAAGTATAAGTTTTCGAAAGTTGGTGAATAATTGGGATTATGTTGAGAAATGAATATTGGACAGAGATGACTTATCATATACTTGTATAATATCTAGAAATATACCCAGATATGGCCCCGATGACCATCAGGGATAGTTCGTTAATGGAAACTCCTTAAAAGTGTTTGGATGGGACTAAATAAGAATGGGAAGAAACCAAGGATCAGTCAAAAATTGAAAAGCATGGGTCAAAACCGTTAATAACCAAAAACTTGGAATATTGGTTATGCTATCTCTAGATTTCAGGCATTTTCTGATTTAATATCAGGCATTTTTCTGATTTAGTTATTCAGATCCGTAATTTTTAGATTTACTGCTTATATAAAATAAAAAAAATACAACTAAAAAACAAATTCATATTAAGATATTTATTTCTTACTATAATAATGTCGGGGTCGCGACTTGAATGAATGTAAGTATCGAATTTGGAATCAGGGGCTTACAGCTATATTTTTTACTCGTACTGATATTATAATTAATTAAAATTAAAAATATTTCATGTGTGTATACCTCCTCCTTGTGCTCCCTCATGACCTCTTTGATATTCTTCACCTGACTGATTAATATCTTCTTGCATTTCTTGAGGATCAAATCCTAGTACTTAAATTTTAATCATAAAAATCGATGAATAACAATTTAGGTGAAATGCCCCCTTACCTAAATTTTTGAGATAGGGGGAGAGAGAGAGAAGCTATGTCTAATGTGAATTGTCCAGCCCCTTCGATTTTGCTTTTAAAAATAGGCCAAAATTGATGATCGAAATCCACTTTTCTTTCATTTCTTGTCTATAATTTTATACAAGTTAAACTTCTTTGAGATAAGACAACTCTAAATAGAGTCTCTATGTAAATTATTCATCCTCTTCCCCCATTATCCGTTAAAAGTTTTGGCATTATTGTTATCACTTCTATTTTTTCCCAGTCAGAAAATATAGAAAAATAAATTTGGCATTTATTTAGCAATTAGAGGCAACTAAGCATTTATCACTTAAATACTATATTTTTAAATATTTTCTAAAAAAATTTTTTTTAATAATTTCAGAAAGTGATGAAGCTTTCAATATTTTTATTTCTTTTTTTATTTTTAATGCCTCATGTTGTTAATTCAACTAATAGCGATGATGAAACGGATGAAGAACATCATTTAAATCCTTTTCAATATCGAGATGTTGAAACAAGCGGGACTGGAACTAGTGACCACGGAGGAACTGGAACTGGAAGCATACCTTCAAGTACTGGAGGATACTCTCAAGGAATGTATTCTGGCACAGAACATTCTCAAAATTGGTTGGCTTTGAATCGAGGTTTTGGCAATAACCCATTTTTAAACTCACCTTAACATCTACAAGGGAATCCGTCTGGTCATGTACCTCAAAATTGGTTGCAGTTAGGATATGGCAATTATCCATATCAACATCAGCATATTAATCCTTCTGGCCAAGATTCTTCACAAAATTGGTTAAATTTGGATTTAACTCTTGGCAGTAATCAGTCTTTTTACCCAACTCAACATCAACATATGAGTGCAGAATACCCTCAAGGAACGAATCCTTCTGTTCAAGAATCTGTTCAAGATTGGTTGAATTTGGGTTTAACTCCTGGAAATGATCAGTCTTTATACGTAACTCAGCATCAACATATGGGTGCAGAATACCATCAAGAAACTAATCCATCAGATCAAACAGGTAAAAAAGGGAAAGTAATAAAAAAATGTAGAAAAATAGTTGCGAAGAAGCGTTTATTTGCAGTAACGTTTCTCTTTTTATTATATAATGGAAAAATTCATTAGATGGGAGATGCAATAGACCTATCACGGAAAGGGCCCAAAGGCAAAGGGCCTTTGCCTACCTGTTTGCAAAGAGAATGCGCATTTTTCCTTCCTTTTCTTGCATTTGTCTGCGTGAGGAAAAGCTCACTCATTTTTCCTTTTCCTTATTATTATGCCTCATCAAAAAAGGGAAAAAGTGAGAAATAAACAGAGTTGTTTCGAAATTTCGATTTTCGAAATTTAGCAAAATTTTGATTTCCGATTTTCGAATTTTTGCAAAAATTTGAATTTTTGGCGTCAAAATAGAGGATTTTAGCAATTGGAAGGCCCTGTTACATATAGAGAATTAAGGCTGATATAATGGATTTAGAGGGATATCGGTGGATTGATTTTGTAAGGCCAAACAGGATTAAGGAGACATCGAGGGATTAAATAGACATCCCGGAAACTTAGTTATCAATTATTTTAAATTTATTATTATCAAGTTGCCCGAAAAAATTGTGCCAGACGGAAATTTCTGTCCGATCTGGTTCCGAATTATTTGCTTTTAACGGAAATAAAAACATGACTACATTTTCGTCTAATTATTTTATATGTCACCTTTTCCTTTCATTTAATGAGGTATGTAATATACTAAGTAATAGGAGAGTGAGCGAGCACTTTTCTCGCACAAAAATTGCAAGAAAATGAAGAAAAAATGCGCATTCTCTATGCGGAAGGGAGGGAAAGAAACGGACACTTACCGTCATTAGTCAAAAAAATTCCCTTTTCTGATAATCATCCTCACATTTATTTAAAAAATTTCCAGCAATAGTGGTGTAAAAAGAATGGCGTTTTGGCGCGCCAAAATGGGAAAAACACGACACCCGCCAAAATCGGCCAAAAATTGACGCCAAAGGTCTAAACGCCACGCTAAAACGCCATTGCGCACAGCCTTGCCACAGCTGTGCAGTAGACGGCGTGGTGTAATGTATAACAGATCATTCCGGTCTACTGAAGATGCGCGTTTGCGGTTTATCTATCTAAATCCATTATATCAGCCTTAATTCTCTATATGTAACAGGGCCTTCCAATTGCTAAAATCCTCTATTTTGACGCCAAAAATTCAAATTTTTGCAAAAATTCGAAAATCGGAAATCAAAATTTTGCTAAATTTCGAAAATCGAAATTTCGAAACAACTCTGTTTATTTCTCACTTTTTCCCTTTTTTGATGAGGCATAATAATAAGGAAAAGGAAAAATGAGTGAGCTTTTCCTCACGCAGACAAATGCAAGAAAAGGAAGGAAAAATGCGCATTCTCTTTGCAAACAGGTAGGCAAAGGCCCTTTGCCTTTGGGCCCTTTCCGTGATAGGTCTATTGCATCTCCCATCTAATGAATTTTTCCATTATATAATAAAAAGAGAAACGTTACTGCAAATAAACGCTTCTTCGCAACTATTTTTCTACATTTTTTTATTACTTTCCCTTTTTTACCTGTTTGATCTGATGGATTAGTTTCTTGATGGTATTCTGCACCCATATGTTGATGCTGAGTTACGTATAAAGACTGATCATTTCCAGGAGTTAAACCCAAATTCAACCAATCTTGAACAGATTCTTGAACAGAAGGATTCGTTCCTTGAGGGTATTCTGCACTCATATGTTGATGTTGAGTTGGGTAAAAAGACTGATTACTGCCAAGAGTTAAATCCAAATTTAACCAATTTTGTGAAGAATCTTGGCCAGAAGGATTAATATGCTGATGTTGATATGGATAATTGCCATATCCTAACTGCAACCAATTTTGAGGTACATGACCAGACGGATTCCCTTGTAGATGTTAAGGTGAGTTTAAAAATGGGTTATTGCCAAAACCTCGATTCAAAGCCAACCAATTTTGAGAATGTTCTGTGCCAGAATACATTCCTTGAGAGTATCCTCCAGTACTTGAAGGTATGCTTCCAGTTCCAGTTCCTCCGTGGTCACTAGTTCCAGTCCCGCTTGTTTCAACATCTCGATATTGAAAAGGATTTAAATGATGTTCTTCATCCGTTTCATCATCGCTATTAGTTGAATTAACAACATGAGGCATTAAAAATAAAAAAAGAAATAAAAATATTGAAAGCTTCATCACTTTCTGAAATTATTAAAAAAAATTTTTTTAGAAAATATTTAAAAATATAGTATTTAAGTGATAAATGCTTAGTTGCCTCTAATTGCTAAATAAATGCCAAATTTATTTTTCTATATTTTCTGACTGGGAAAAAATAGAAGTGATAACAATAATGCCAAAACTTTTAACGGATAATGGGGGAAGAGGATGAATAATTTACATAGAGACTCTATTTAGAGTTGTCTTATCTCAAAGAAGTTTAACTTGTATAAAATTATAGACAAGAAATGAAAGAAAAGTGGATTTCGATCATCAATTTTGGCCTATTTTTAAAAGCAAAATCGAAGGGGCTGGACAATTCACATTAGACATAGCTTCTCTCTCTCTCCCCCTATCTCAAAAATTTAGGTAAGGGGGCATTTCACCTAAATTGTTATTCATCGATTTGACTATATATAAATGCTTAACTTTATAACAATTTAACAAATTAAGAGCTATTTAATTCCTAAACTAGGCAGGAGGCGGCGTAGAGTATTGGATAACACATCAATCTGGTCAACTGAAAATGTTGGTTTGCTCCCAGACGCCGAATAACTTTTTGTACTAGCTGAAGGAGAGAAATAGTAAAACTTAATGCAATGTACAAGATTCTAGTTGCAAGTTTCTGTTGTTAGAGCGACTTTCAAAATTCCTGATACTGTGGTGAAACTTAACTAATAAAGAAACCTGATTATTGTCAATATCAGAAGGTTTTTTTCAATATAAAGCTGGAAATTCATAAACTATTTCTGGCAAAAAAAGGAAGAATTCTAGTTTTTTATATTCTGAAACCCCGTTTAACCGTTTCATGATCCATTCTTACCGCGTTTCGTCTAAATTTTATTGCCAGAAAAACAATTTTTAAAAGATTTCAAAAGCATTTCGGTAAAATATTTAAGCAATTCAGTGAAATGTATCTTTAGTGACATCCACTCAAATCACCGGAAGTCATGGCAAAGCAAAATAATCGAAGATTTTAGATGATTTTTTTCCATAAAAGGAAAAAAATTTAGAAAAAAATAAAGAAAAAAGTAATCCTAATTTTACTTTTAGTACATAAATATACCTTTAATTGATTTTAAATTAATTTTATTTTTTAAAAAATTAAAATAAAATAAATTTAAATATTTAATTTAAATTTTGAAACAAAATAAATGCCAAAGAATTTTGTATTTTTATAAAAAACTTGCAGTTTGGATTTATTAAAAATGAGAAAAAAATTTTTATCAAAATTAAATTTAAAATAACAACTAAAAACACAAAACCCTACTTAAATAAGTAATTACCTTTCAAAAATTAAAACCAGCGCTCGGATGGAATTGCTTTTATGTTTGATATCTTTTGGGTATAAGGGCTGCATCCATCGTTATTACAAAAATTTTAGAATAGAATCTTTGGAGAGCCGATAGTTGGGGACGACTTTTGGGGACCCAACACATAGGGACGCGAACATTAAAGACCCGACATTTGTGGACGAAATAGAATTTAAAAAAATGAAATTAAATCGGATTTTTATGCGTGGTCGGATATGGACAAAACAAATAAAAACAATAACCGAGACAGTCAGGCACCGAAAATTTAATAACCATAGCTCGGACTATCCACATTTTTGGGCAAAAGTTAGATATAAAATTAAAGTTCATTCGAACGATCGTCTTGCTGAGTTTAATGACAACAAAATTAGCTTAATTCTATAATTCTGAACAAAAATATGAGAAACTAAATCTCTTACAAGAAAACATTTTGTGTTGCTGCTGAGGAGTATGTCGACAGTTTAAGCCAGAAAATCGGTGAAAAGAATTAGGTTTATGTTACTGGTATAGCAACAAGCGACCATGAAATTCGCGACTGTAGTTTTTAAAAATTTCACCCATTTTTTATGTGTATTTAAATTTTTAAAATTTTCAATAAGCTTTTAATGAAGTTAGCCGAAGCAGTTGAACTGTTTGAATTTGAAGATCTTCTGAAATTATTGGATTAATTTTTGCGTATAAAAAATTTGAAATAATATTTTCATCAAGATAACTATAAAAATAAAGATAAAATTTGGCAAAAAACAACTTGGGTTTATTTTTTATTATAAAATTAAATTGAAGCATTATGATCACCAAAAAAGGGCAAACTTTAAACTCTAAATCCTTCAACTCTATATCCGAGCAAAGGGTGAGCACTTAGAAAAGTTTTTATTATACTGCCCGTATAATTTTTGTCACCCTGTATTTGTATTCCAAGAGATGAAATTGACAGATTTTGAATTGAGCAAAATGTTATCTGTGGTTTTTAAACATTTTAATAATTTTTAAAGACCACTTTCAAAGAGAGAGATGGATTTTTTCAGTCTTACCAGTGTATCGTTGTCTTTTTCAGTTTTGATAGTTTTTTATTATCACCTAAAAAGGGTGTAAAGTTTTGCTTAAAATTTTAACCGCGTCATCAACTCTATATCCGAGCTAAAATTGGTCACTTTAAAAAGATTTTATTATATTTGATCCTTGTTTAATTCTCTATAATATAAGCATGAGTTGATACTAGGGTTGGACACAAACGGTTAACCGAACCGAAAACATGGGGTTAAAAACCGACGATAACCGAAAACAGTGGCTAAACCGACCAGTTTCGGTTTAAAACATACACCCCTAAGGATGGATTTTTTTGGGATTTTTTCGGCAGATGACCAGTGTAGTTTTTTTGCCATTATACCGTTTTCTTATTTCAGTTTTGATATTTAAAGAACCAGAAAAGCGGTCTCGCATTAAGATCTCACATAAACATCAAAACCTTAATTAATATTTTTGCTTAGAAATTGAGTTGTTATCTAAGCGTTATCTCTATTTAAGATACAAATGAGAGTTGATCTCCTTGGAGATCAATCACTCTCTCTTTGATTGAACATATTGATCAAATTGATGTTTGTTCCATTGTTGGAACAATTTCCCTATGTTAAAAAGACTTGGAATACATAATTATGAAATTTAAAAATTTTCGATATTTTGGGTAATTCGCATTTTGGGTGGTGATATTTAGGTTGACAATATTTTGGGTGTCGATATTCTGGGGCAGAGTCATTTAAATAATTCCAGCTGTCTAACTTCAAAAATTTTCCCATACAACTTATCTAAACTTGCTGTTCACCTTTGCTCCCCAAAACTTTTACACTGTACATTTTATGTTTTTATCAACTACCCGCCCTGCCTAGAGAGTTGCGTCGTAATCGAAAAATGTTTTTCGTAATCATATTTCGTAATTTAAAAAAATTTTCGGAATTGTAATTCGTAATTTGAAATTTAAAAAAAATTCGTAATCGTATTTCGTAACTTAAAAAATATTGTAATACGTAATCGTAATTCGTAATTTTTAAAAAATATTTAATTTAAATTAATAAATATATTTATTAATAATAGATGCTGCTCCCTTTAATCCCTCCGAGTCCTCATATGGCTCTGATATTACTCAAATCCCAATTAATTCCCTGATATCCCTCTTAATCTCCTTAATCCTCCGATATCTCTTCAATCATCATGCGAAATACCGTCCCAGATTAAAGGTTTGATATCATGATATCTATCACACATACTTAAGGCAAACATTTTGAGAATTTTGGAAGCCTTAGAAGAAAAATTCAATTGTTAGTACAAAATTTTTTATGTTAGACGGGCATTAAGCCAGAACTCTTCAATTTTCTGCGCCGCGTTTTTATCGCGGCGCAGAAATCTGCGAAGCAGGCGAAAATTTTGGGAAATTCATGACTAAATCAACAATTTTAAAGTTTTTCAAGTTTAAAATATTAAAAAAATAAATTTAAAATCAAAGTTTAAAATTTTTATTTTTGGAAGAAAAAATATCAAAACATCAATTTCCCAATCATGGATTCAAAACTATCTCCATAAAATGTCAAAACAAGTGAGGCCAACTCCTAAACCGCTCAACCATAGTCAAACAAAAGAAAAATTGAGATAAAATATAAATAATTCTTTCCCTTTTCCTTCGAAAAAGTACGAGATTTTTTGCAATAATTTTTTCGTAATTTTTCTTTTTTATTTTCGTAATTTTTCCCGATCTTTTCGTAATCGAAATTCGTAATTCAAAAAACGCTGTAATTCGTAATTACGACGCAACCCCGCTGCCTATCCCTATATATACTTGTTTTATTTCTCTCATTTCCAGTACTTTTCGGAGCCTCGCTTGACCCTAATTTATGATTTATTAAAGAAATAAATATTTAAAATAAACGCCTCAACTTTTATTGAGAGATTAGGGCATTTTAAACTACATAGAATAAAATATGTCTGAACCTCATACATAATACATACGTCCTATAGAAGTATATGTGTCCCATGAAAATATATGCGTTCCATGAAAGTATAGAAAGAGTTGCAAAAGTTTAGCCACCGGGCAGGATTCGAACCTGCGACCACCTGCTAGTTGTTCTAGGCGCTTTCGCTCCCTATATGCAGGAGCTCTACCACTGAGCTACCGGGGCATCGACTCCCATGAAAGTATATGCGTCCAAAAATTAATATAAACGCAAAACAATTTGTAAACATTTTTTAATTTTATTATTGACAATTAAATATTTTATTAATGTTTCCCAGAGCTACCGTTTCCATAACCGAGTCTGAAACATTTAATAGCTTAATTACTATTTTTTAAATTATTTTTTACTTAAACTTTTAAAATAATTCTAGAAAGTAATGAAGTTTTCTATAGCTTTATTTCTTTGTTTATTTTTAACGCCTCATCTTGTTCATTCAACTAATAGCGATGATGAAACGGATGAAGAACATCATTTCAATCCTTTTCAATATCGAGATGTTGAAACAAGTGGGACAGGAACTAGTGGCCATGGAGGAACTGGAACTGGAAGCATACCTCCAAGTACTGGAGGATACTCTCAGGGAATGTATTCAGGCACAGAACATTCTCAAAATTGGTTGGCTTTGAATCGAGGTTTTGGCAACAACCCATTTTTAAACACACCTCAACATCTACAAGGGAATCCATCTGGTCATTTACCTCAACATTTGTTGGATTTGCAGTTAGGATATATTCTCTTTTGTTAAAAATAAAAGAGGAGGACGTAATTTAAAATATGATGGTTATATATATAAACATAATAGTCATAGTGATAAAAAGGAGACTATCAGGTGGGTGTGCAATACATACTCTAATTCTAGATGTGCGGGAAAAGTAGTTACAAAAGGAGTTAAATTTGAAAAATTAAAAGAATTAAACGATGATCAATTAAAAGAATTGAAGTTTGATATTGCATTCAAATCTGAACACACTTGTTTAAACAAAAGAAGAATTATAACTGGTAATATTTTAAAATTTCCAACAATGAGCTTTGTTTTCTAAATAGAAAAAATTAAATCAAAATAAATTTGAATAACTTTCTTTTTAAAATCGGGATTCGGATCTAATGTCTGCCTTCATATTTTCATATTGGGCCAGTTATATGTAGAAATTTAAACTTGGAGCCAGTAATTTGGAGGAGTAGTACATAAGTGTGACAGGGGAATTTATTACGAAGGGGAATTATTTTTGTAAATATGTTAGTTAATTATTGTTTTTAAGATGAGCCTTATATTATAAAAACGAAAAAAGGGAATGATAAATTAGTTTGGAAAGGTTATGAATATAATGAAGAAAGAAAAGGTAAAAATGAATATATTTATTGGGTATGTAATAAAAGAAACTGTGGAGGGCGAGTTATATATGAATATGAAAGAAATAAATACATACCAACAAAAAAACATAAGCAACAATACCATAATGAGGGAGAAGGTAAATATTATAGTAAATTTATAAAATTATATAGAAATTTATCTAAATCGTACTGACTGGTATTAGTGTTAATTGTAAATTAGTTAAATAACAAATATATATCCTATGATCAAATTTATTTAATAGTTGAATTTCCTTTATTTCCTATAATCAGCAAATAATAATAATAATCAGCCTGTAGAAATATTTTATGTTTAAAATTTAAAAACTAGGATTTGTTCCTCGAGAAATGCAACAAGCTATACAGTCAGGCGAAGAATATCAAAGAGGTCAAGAGGGAGCACAAGGAGGAGGTATACACATATGAAATATTTTTAATTTTAATTAATTAGAATATCTATACGAGAAAAATATAGCTGTAAGCCCCTGATTCAAAATTAGATACTTACATTATATTTAAGTCTCGACCTCGATTTTATTATATTAAGAAATAAATATCTTAATATGAATTTGTATATATGGTTGTATTTTTTTCATTTTATATAAGCAGTAAATCTAAGGATTTCGGATCTGGATAGCAGAATCAGAAAAATGCCTGACATTTAGAAAATCTTTGAAGCGGATCCGTAAATCTAGAGATAGCATATCCAAAATCACAGGTTTTTGTTATTAACGGTTTTTGACTCATGCATTTCAATTTTTGCTGATCCTTGGTTTCTTTCCATTCTTATTTAGTCCCATCCAAACACTTTATAGGAGTTTACATTAACAAACTATCTCTGATGTTCAGAGAGGCCCATGTCTGGGTATATTTCTAGATATTATATAAGTATATGATAAGTAATTATGAACAAAATAAGATTTCTAATCTATGATTAATTTCTTATCTATTTCATATGTTAGTTTAGATAGTTTTCGATGGATTGATGATAGTGTGATTTAGTAGTAGAACTAATCTATTTAGTAGTAGATTTAGTAGTTCTACTAGTGTGATTTAGTTGTAGAACTATTTTAACATTAAAATATAAGTACTAGGATTTGATCCTCGAGAAATACAAGCTATTAATCAGTCTGGCGAAGAATATCAAAGTAGACAAGAGGGGGCACGAGGACTGATAATCAGAGGTATGATATATAAAACAATTTTATTTTAATTAATTAGAATATCAACACGAGAGAAAAAATATTATTGTAAACCCCAGACTCGAGATTCGAAACCTATATTGTATTAAAGTTCCGTTCCCACACACCTATCCTTTTCGAGTGACTATCCTTACTTTAAAATTATTTCGTTTTTGCACATTTTATTGGGCTCTCACTCAATTCCTAATCCCTCCAACCGGCACTATGAAGGGGTGTCTGACCGAAAGATCTGAGCGGCATAACTTTATATGAATATAAATCTTAACAATTTAGAACCAGCCCATGAACAAGAATCTGAGTCAAATCGAGGTAAAAAATATCTGTTTTTGACAATATATTTTAATACAAAATATATATAATTTAAAAAATAAATTAATTAAATAATAAATTTAGGAGGAAGTTCTCGTCAACGAGACAGACAACGCCAAGGAAGCAATCTGGGACCTAAAGGTTTTTTATCGAAAATAAAAAAATAAGGTGATAAAAACTAAATTTTAATAATTTCAACAGATAAAGGAAAGGGAAAAGCTCTAGACTAAAAAGATGCAAACACTGTATTTGATGACTAGAAAACATGAGAGATTAAAAAATCGAACTTCAGCATAGCCAGAACGGGCCATTTGAGCGTTATAAACTTTGATCGGCTATAACTTGTATGATACAACTTGTATATGATACAAGTTGTAACATATATCATTGAAAGCTCGAAAGCGTTATCTTTTTTCCAATTGATGGATCAGTAGTATGTACAAGAGTTTTAAAACATTTGTTAACAAAAATATATAAACTCTGTTATAATCAATTTACTAATGTATAAACATACTAAACATTCACTAAATAAAACTTATACCGGTGTTTTAAAATATTTTTTTAAAAATGTTTTAAAACTCTGGTATATACTACTTGGATCAAGTCTGATCGCTCTAAAAAATCACAAGTCGATTATGAAATCTTTTTTCTTGCACGTTTCGAGTAGTGACTTTTAAACGCAGATCATACTTGATCCATCAAGTCGGGATAAAGATTCGGCTTATCGTGGGATTCGAATTATATGAGATTTATTCTATTTGAGTAAGTTTAAAAAAAGTTATAATCGATCAAATTAGGTTGACGCTCAAATTGCAACGCTGAAGGACACCAACCAAAACATAACGTACAGTAAAATCTCTATTAGAGCGATTTCTATACACTTTTATTTGTGTATTTCGTAAAGTAGTACCTAATAAGTGGACAGACCCCTAATAGAATGATACTTTGGAATGTGATTGAAAAATAGAATGACAATGATTTTTATAGAGATTTTACGATATATGCTCGAATAATTGCTCACTCACAAATAACACACTATCTCGATTTATTACTCCCCTTATTGAGATGCTGAAACAATAAATACACGCCCAAATGCCTAATGCAGTTCTAGTTTTACTTACATAAACGAACTTTTCAATTAATTAACCTTTTTAGTGAGATGTTGAAGCATTAATTAGCATTGTTAATTATTTGAGCATATATGTACAGTATCCAAAACATCTAGTATTTTCAATTGTAGCTTTATTTATAAACTTTAAAATTTTAATTTTAAAGCATTCTGATTGATTATTATTTTTGATTCTTTAATCAAATCACCCTACTCCTCTTTATTTCTATACTCTTTCTTTTCATTGTTACTTCTTTTTTTATCCCTTCCTACTAGTTTTTATTTTATTTTGGTTAGTATTTTTAGTAAAAATTTAAAACGAATCTGTTTCTGGTATAAAAGATAAAATTAGAGCATGCGCGACATTTGGGGACGACTTTTGGGGATACGACTTCTGGACACCCAACACTTAGGGACACTAAAATTAGAGAACCGTCATTTATGGAAGAAATAGAAGTGTAAGAAATAGAAGACCTCTAAAAATGGATTTTTTTGGGATTTTTTCAGACAGAAATAGAAGAATGGAAGAAATAGAAGAAACAAATAAAAACAATCCTCATTTTTGGGCAAAAGTTAGATTTACAATTATAAATATATAATCAATAAAATATAATCAATAGGATATAATAATCATTTTATTAAAG
Source organism: Meloidogyne enterolobii (assembly GCA_963681835.1). Classification (NCBI taxonomy): domain Eukaryota; kingdom Metazoa; phylum Nematoda; class Chromadorea; order Rhabditida; family Meloidogynidae; genus Meloidogyne; species Meloidogyne enterolobii. Next base: position 3,719,668 of record CAVMJV010000008.1, read on the forward strand.
TAATTTCTCAAAATGACCGACCCTGACTGAAATACACGCATCCAAAAACTTACGGATGTTACTCACAATGGTCGCGCATTGTTCATCGGTTATGGGAAATCTAATCAAAAAGCAAAATATAAAGTAAATTTTAAGATAGGACAAAATAAAATTTGTCGCCGAACTTTTGCCCCACCCTGTATAGCGCACATTTTTGGGGACCCAACACTTAGAGACACGAACATTAGAGACCCGAAATTTGGGGACGAAATAGAATTTAAAAAAAATTGAAATTAAAGCGGGTTTTAATCCGTGGTCGTATATGGACAAAACAAATAAAAACAATAACCGAGACAGTCAGGCACCGAAGATTTAAAAAGCAGTGCGGACTATCCTCATTTTTGGGCAAAAGTTTCAGGTACAATTATTGTTCATCCGAAAGAGCTCGTCTTGCTGAGTCGAATGACAGCAAAATCAGCTTGATTCTTTAATTCTGAACAAAATTATGACAAACTGAATCCTTTACTAGAAATACAATTTTTGTGTTGCTGCTGAGGGTTATGTCGACAGTTTAAGCCAGAAAACTGGTGTAGAAAAAGCGACTGGTGTAGAACTGGTGTAGAACAAAGCGACCTTGAAATCCGCGACCGTAGTTTTTAAAAAAATTTTACCCATTTTTTATTTGTACTTAAATTTTTAAAATTTTCAATAAGCTTTTAATGAAGTTAGTCGAAGCAGTCAACTCTATATCCGAGCTAAAATTGGTCACTTAAAAAAGTTTTTATTATATGTATATGTACATTGTTTAATTCTCTATAATATGAGCATGAGTTGATACTAGGGTTGGACACAAACAGTTAACCGAAACGAAACCGAAAACCTGGGGTTAAAAACCGACGATAACTGAAAACGGTGGCTAAACCGACAAGTTTTGGTTTAAAAATACACCCATAAAAATGGAATTTTTTGGGATTTTTTCGGACAGATGACCAGTATAGTTTTCTTACCATTGTACCATTTTATTATTTCAGTTTTGATACTTAAAGGGACCAGAAATGCGGTCTCGCAATAAAATCTCACAATAAGATATTAAAACTTCAATTAATATTTTTGCTTAGAAATTGAGTTGTTATCTAAGCGTTATCTCTATTTAAGATACAAATAAGAATAAATTTCAGTCCCAGCGGGCTGCTAGCGAGATCGACTATATCTAATTCTAATTTTATCCCTCAACCAGAAATTGTTACTGAAAATAATGAAACAAATAAAATAAAAACCAGTATGAAGGTTAAAAAACAGATGTGACAATAAATAGAAAGAGTATAGATATAAATAGGAGAAGAGTGTGATCATTAAAGAGTTTTAAATTATAATCATCAGAATGTTTTAAAATTAAAAGTTTAAAGTTTAGAAATAAAGCTATGATTAAAAATACTGTTTGTTTTGGATACTGGACATATATGCTCAAATAACTACCATGGATAATTAATGTTTCAACATCTAGCTAAAAGAGGGAAGTTGAGGGGAGTAATTAATCGAGCTAGTGTGTCATTTTGAGAGAGCAATTATTCGAGCATACATATATCGAGAGAGCAACTTCTATATTTCTATTATTGACTCATTGCTTTTATCTGCGAAATACACTAAGAAAACTGTATAGAAATCGCTCTGAATTGAATAGCTTTTTATATTTGAAAAAATTTTAGCATTAAAAAGGGCACTCAAATACCAGTAAAAAGGGATAAAATACAGATGTGACAATAAATAGAAAGTTTATAATGATAAATAAGAGTAGGTTGTGATGATTAAAGAATTAGAAATAGAAACTAATAAAAATGATTTAAAATTAAAAATTTAAAGTTTAAAATAAAGCTATAATTGAAAATACTGTTGGTTTTGGATACTGTACATATATGCTCAAATAATACCATGGATAATTAATGTTTCAACATCTAGCAAAGAGATAATTAATTGAAAAGTATAATTATGTGAGTAATATTTGAACGTGCATTAGGCATTTGGGGCATTTAATTATTGTTTCAACATCTCGCTGAGGGGAGTAATTAATCGAAATAGTGTGTTATTTGTAAGATTATTCGAGCATATATCGTGAAATCTCTACAAGAATGCATTGTCATCTTATTTTCCAATCACCTTCCAGAAAACTAAGAATGATAATATTCTCCTAATAATAAAATAATCTCCTAATCCGCAGATATCTTTCTATTCAATAGAATCCATTATATCCTTAACTACTATAAATATCTCTCGAAATGCCCTTAATCGTTTTAATCCACCGATATACTCAAATATACATAAATTCCTTGAATTCATTGGTTTTATTTACGAGATGCATTCTATTTTTCAAATACCATCCAATGTGGCATTTTATTGGATGGTGGCATTCAACTGGATGCATTCTAATAGAGATTTAATGTACGTATATGTTGATGTTTAAATTTTCAAAATCTCGAATATTCTTATCATCAAATACTGGTTTCCATCTTGTTAGTCTTGAGCTGGTCTCTTTCCTTTATCTGTTGAAATTATTAAAATTTAGTTTTTATCACCTTATTTTAAATTTTTGATAAAAAACCTTTAGGTCCTTGATTGCTTCCTTGACGTTGTTTGCCTCGTTGACGAGAACTAACTCCTAAATTTATCATTTAATTCATTTATATTTTTAACTTATATTTCCAATTGTATTAAAATATTTTGTCAAAAACAAATATACTTTCTACCTCGATTTGACCCAGATTCTTGTTCTTGGGCAGGTTCTAAATTATTAAAATTTATATTTATGTAAAGTTATGCCGCTCAGATCGGTCTGACGCCCTTTAAGATAATATGGCTGGGATAAAGGGAACATTGACTCTTTATGGTACAGCACACATCTGAACTTAATCATTTGTTGTTCAGCCTATTGTTAAATAATTGGAAAAATGGAGGGATGGAATATGAATTAACAAAGTATAAGTTTTCGAAAGTTGGTGAATAATTGGGATAATGTTTGGAAATAAATATTGAAAAAAGATGATTGTTTAATTTATTGGAATTTTTGTGAATAATAAGTAATGGGAACGGAAATGAATTACCAATAATATGTGCAAGAAAGTAATAATAATTGTAAAGGAAGGATAGTTACTAGAAAAAAATACATAAGTGAACTAAAAATAAATTGATTACGTGAAATAAGGCTGGGGTCGGGACTAGAATAGAACATAAGTATCGAATTTCGAATCCGGTGTTTACAGGAATATTTTTTCTCTCGTATTTATATTCTTATTAATTAAAATTAAAAATATTTCAAAAGTGTATACCTTCAATTATCACTCCACGTGCTCGACCTCGTCCTCTTTGATATTCTTCAGCAGACTGATCAATAGCTTGTTGTATTTCTCGGTCATCAAATCCTTTTTTTAAAATTTAATCATAAAATAGTTCTACAACTAAATCACATTATTATTTACAAATCGAAATCTATGTAAGCTAACATATAAAATAAATAGGGAAGGATTCGATAGAATAAATTTTTAATTTTCAATAAAAATACCTCCATGTTGTGTAAAAATACCTCCATGTTGTGTCTCTTGGTTTCCGTGCTGGTTATGACGGATTGTATTATCTAAATTTAATAAAAAATAGTTCTGTGAATACTATTAAAATAAATTCATAATAAGATATTTGTTTTTTAGTTTACTAATCTGACTAATTCACAATTAAAACTAATAGAGGCAGTGCGTTTTCTATATAATTTTATAAATTAATAATATTTACCTTCTCCAGCATTATGGTATTTTTTTTCATGTTCTTGTGTTAATATGTACTTATTTCCTTCATTTATTACTCGCCCTTTACAAGGTCTTTTACTACATACCCAATATATATTTCCATTTGTTTGTTTTTTGCTTTCATTGTAATATTCATAACCACCCAAAACTAATTTATCTGTCCCTTGTATCGATTGTTTAAAAACAGGCTCTTCTTAAAAACAATAATTAAAATATTTACCCAAAAGATTCCTCTGGGTAATTATTATTTCAATGTTCGATTAGGTGATAATCAATAGATTTGATTTAAGTATTTGAAAATACATATGTTAGTAAAAATTATTATAACTGTTTTTAACTGAAAAGCACTATTTGAAAAATCTACAACTTTTTAATACGTTCACAGATTTTAATGGGATTTGATATTTTAAATTCATAATTTATAAGGTCTTATTGACATAAAAATTATGTCTAAATTCGGTGTTACGACAATTGGGATACGCATGTGCGGATGCGACGATTGCGGACAACAATTGCGGACGACGATTGCGGTTATGTCAATTGCGGATTAAAAATTTTTCGTAATTTTAATAATGGTTGAAATGATATCACGTTTTTTTATCCCGGCTTCAGTTTCAAATTTATGACGGTTTCCGAACCATTTTTAAAATATTGCGGCACTGAAAATTTTAAAAAATCAATAATTTTTAAAACTTTTTGTATTCGCAATTGTAGTCCGAGTTGTCGTCCGGAATTGTCATATCCGCAATCGTCGTATCCGCAATTGCCATCCGCAATTTCGTACAGCTCTAAATTCGAATCCTAATCCGAGATAATTCCGTACTCTACCGTTCTCCTTCTCCTTTTCATTATATGCTCAACATGTACTACTTTTATTTGCACCACTGGCAATAGACAACTAGAGTCACATTACAATTTTTTTAATTTTTTTCTACTTTAGTGTGTTAGCGCCACTTTCAGGAAAAAATTAAATAAGAATTCGCACAATGAAAAGAGGGAGAAAAAAATTTCTAATCTAAATTTCTAACTGGCCTAATCTGAAAACTGATATTAGATACGAAGCCCGATGGAGAATGCAAGATATTTAAAAAAAGTTATTAAATTTTTTTTAATTTAGAAAGCAAAGCTCATTTTTGGAATTTATAAAACATTACCACTTATAATTTTTCCTTTTTTTACACAAGTGTGCTTAGATGTAAATTCACTATCAAACTTCAATTCTTTTAATTCATCATTTGTTAATTCATTCAATTTTTCAAATTTAACTCCTTTTGTAACAACTTTTCCTTTACATCCAGAACTACGGTATTTATTGCACTTCCAAGTGATAGTCTCCTTTTTATCATTATGATTAGAATAGTAATATTTATAACCAGCATATTCTAAAGTATATCTTCCCTTTTCTGTTTTAACAATATAGGGATTGTCATCTTAAATTTGTAAAAATTTTTTTAGAAATCCTAAGATTCTACTTAAAGATATAGGACAAATTGGTCAAATAATTTCAGATTTCAGATCTTGGCTGCGTACTCGAGTAAAGAAACTTTTTTCTTGTTTTTTATTACCTTCCCTGTCTTACCTTTTTGACCAGAAGAATTCATTCCAAGTGTTAAACCCAAATTTAACCAATTTTGAACAGATTCTTGACCAGGATTCGTTCCATGAGGGTATTCTGCATTCATATGTTGACGTTGAGTTGGGTATAAAGACTGATTAGTGCCAAGAGTTAAATCCAAATTTAACCAATTTTGTGAAGAATCTTGACCAGAAGGTTTAATATGGTGATGTTGATATGGATAATTGCCATATCCTAATTGCAAATCCCACAAATTTCGAGGTACTTGAACAGACGGATTCCCTTGTAGATGTTGAGGTGAGTTTAAAAATGGATTATTGCCAGAACCTCGATTCAAAGCCAACCAATTTTGAGAATGTTCTGTGCCAGAATACATTCCTTGAAGGTATCCTTCAGTACTTGGGGGTATGCTTCCAGTTCCAGTTCCTCCATGGCCACTAGTTCCTGTCCCGCTTGTTTCAACATCCCGATATTGAAAAGGATCGAAATAATTATGTTCATCCAATTCATCATCGCTATTAGTTGAATCAACAAGATGAGGCGTTAAAAATAAGCAAAGAAATGAAAATATTGAAATCTTCATTACTTTCTGAAATTATTTTAATAATATTTTACAAAATTAATTAAATTTATAAAAACAATAATAACAATGATGCCTTAAATAATAAGAGGGTGAGTTCAATTATTTAGGCTCTATTCTCGCTTTTCCCTTACTATTTGCTAATATGGAGAGTTAATTAGGTTTTCTCTAGGATATGAAGATGATATTGGAGGACTAAGTTGGATGTGGGGGGATTAAGGGTGATATGAGGGAATTGTAAGGCTTAAGGGGGATATAGGGGGATATTGGGAGATTAAGAGTTGATGTAATAAAGGGATATAACGTGCATCGGGATAACACTTTTAATCCACCTATATTCCTCCAAATCCGTCGTTATGCATCACAAATCACCCATTATCCCTTTTATCCCAGAATCCCTCAAAATCTGTCTATATCCATCCCAAATCCTTTTTAATCCCAAAATCCCTCCAAATCTGTTGATATCCATCTAAATTACCAGATATTACTCTTAATCACTCGATATCCCAAATCCCCTGATATCCTCTTAATCATGCCAAATCCATTGATATATATTTTGATCGTCAAATCCATCTATATTCCCCTTAATCTACCTAAATTCCTCTTCCCAAATCATCTAAGATGATCTACCTCTAATCCCTCAACATCACTGATAATCCCCAAAATCCCTTCTAAATTACTATACAAGGGGGACTCAATTTGCGGAAACAACTATGAAGTAATATAGGGATATCATGTGCATCGGGATATGTTCTGCTACGCTAAATAATGTGTCCTAGAGCAAAAATCACGGTTGTCATAGCGATTTTATAAGAAAAATATGCCATCTTACATGCTAAAAAATCAAATTATTTGATATTTGATCAAATATTTGATTTTTCAAACCTTCATCAAACAAATATTTGATCAAATTATTTGATATTTATTTGATATTTGAAAAAATCAAATTTCCTCAAAAACTCATCAAACAAATATTTGATCAAATAAAATTTGGTCAAATATTTGATTTTATTTGACCAAATATTTGTTTGGTCCGATCTCTATGTATTGGCTATATTCTCTCGTCTTTTTAATAAAATTATTTTTTTAATAATTAATTTTCTAATAAAATAACTACAAAACAATAATATTAATAAAATACATAAAATCTGAGCTAATGTATATTTTTTATATTTTTAACGGAGAGGTAGCTCTGGTGAGATTAGCCTAATTTAAATTGAACGTCATTTCGCATGATATTGCTATTCACTCTATTTTCTAAGTTTGAAAAAATAATGTGAAAGTGAATATCCGGCAATTATTTCAGCCTGCCTTCAAAGGGAAAATCGACTTGGCAGGATAAACATAATAGCCTTTATTGACTTCCAAGTTGACTTGCACATAGAATCGAATGTATAAAGTCTTGACAAGTATTTATTTTTGGTAAACTGCTCTAAGGTTACAAAATTCTATTGCAAGAACTTTTATCTACACTTGTTTTAATTTTTATCTACTCAGCGTATGACTTTTAGCTACTCATTGTCTGAACCCTTATCTACTTATTACCAGAACACTTAACTACCATAAACAATTCTACCCGTTACCAGAACTCATATCTACCCATTGGCTGAACTCTAATTGATCCAATGTCACAACAATTACCTTCCCTACTGTCTGAACTCTTATCTACTCATTATCTGAACTCATCTATCCAATGCTAGAACACGTATCTATCCATTGTCTGTTTGTTATCCAAAGATTATAATTGTCAGATCATATGCCTGACTTTTATCAACCCAATGACAGAACTTCATCTACATATTGTATGTACTCTTATCTTCCCATTGTTTGAACTCTTATCAACCTAGTCTGAACTTTTATCTACTCAGTCCTGTGACCTTATCTACCCATTGGCAAAACTCTTAACTCTCCAATGTCTAAGCATTTATCTACCCATTGTTTGAACTCTTATCAACCTAGTTTGATTAACCGTAGAGTTAATTGAACATCATTTCGCGTGAATTTGCTATTCTCAATTTTCTAAGTTTTTAAGAATAATGTGAAAGTGAATATCCGGCTATTATTTCAGCCTGCCTTCAAAGGGAAATTCGACTTGGCAGGATATACATAATAAAGTGACGATAATTGTAGTGAATTTTTGATTGAGCATTGTAATTTCAATGAATTTAATAGAAATTGCTTTAAAGGATTTTCATTAAGGGTTAATAACCTTTAAGTTATTAACTTTTTAAGCCAAAAAAGAGAGGTCACTTGAATTGGATATATCTTATAGTAAGTCTAACTGAAAATAAAAAGACGGCCGAAAAGGAGAAGTGGATATCCATTAAAAATTTTTGCCCGTTTTTAAAGGAAAATTATAAGGGGGTGTTTTGCCCTTTCCTTATTGCCGAAAATTAGGGTAAGTGAATGAATGAAAGTAATGCGTCCCATGAAAGTATATGCGTCACATGAAAGTATATGCGTCCCATGAAAGTATATGCGTCACATGAAAGTATATGCGTCCCATGAAAGTATATGCGTCCCATGAAAGTATATGCGTCCCATGAAAGTATATGCGTCACATGAAAGTATATGCGTCCCATGAAAGTATATGCGTCCCATGAAAGTATATGCGTCCCATGAAAGTATATGCGTCACATGAAAGTATATGCGTCCCATGAAAGTATATGCGTCACGTGAAAGTATATGCGTCCCATGAAAGTATATGCGTCCCATGAAAGTATATGCGTCACATGAAAGTATATGCGTCATGAAAGTATATGCGTCCCATGAAAGTATATGCGTCCCATGAAAGTATATGCGTCACATGAAAGTATATGCGTCCCATGAAAGTATATGCGTCACATGAAAGTATATGCGTCACATGAAAGGCGCATATACGTCACATGAAAGGCGCATATACAGCCTAAGGGACTTACTAATTATTTTTAAATGATTGCAAGAACAATTAAAAATAAATTTTAATTTAATAAAAAATATAATATTAAATAATTAACAAAATTTTTAAAAAATTGTCAAATTAAAAATTTTCTTTTTCCCTAACATTCAATTTCCCCAAATTCTGGCTAGTCGTATTAGGAGGAACTTGACAACCATTTGAGTAGTTATACAAACAGTAGCTGTATTTTTCTGCTTAAGAAAAAGACGTAAATAAATTGCCGAACAAAACACAGGAATACATTACCACCTGACAACATTTCGAATCGCATATTAACCCATGTTATAGATATAACAGCTGTTATCGAGTAAACCGAAAACCTGGGGTTAAAAACTGACGATAACCGAAAACGGTGGCTAAACCGACCAGTTTCGGTTTAAAAAATACACCCCTAAGGATGGATTTTTTGGGATTTTTTCGGACAGATGATCAGAGTAGTTTTCTTACCATTGTACCGTTTTCTTATTTCAGTTTTATACTTAAAGGGACAAAAAATGCGGTCTCGCAATAAAATCTCACATTAAGATATCAAAACCTTAATTAATATTTTTTGCTTAGAAATTTAGTTGTTATCTAAGCGTTATCTCTATTTAAGATACAAATAAGAATAAATTTCAGTCCCAGCGGGGTGCTAGCGAGATGCGACTATATCTAATTCTAATTTTATCCCTCAAACATAAATTTTTACTAAAAATAATGAACCAAAATAAAATAAAAACAAGTACGATGGTTAAAAAACAGTGTGACAATAAATAGAAAAAGCATAGAGATAGAGTGTAATCATTAAAGCTTTTAAAATATAATCATCAGAATGTTTTAAAATTAAAAGTAGGGTAGCACGAGACCGTTTGATTCGAGGTTTATTTTTGCCTGTGGCGGACTTTTTCCTTCTCTCTTCTCTTTTTGACCCGCCACAGGGAACAATAAACGAGGTTTCTAAACGGTCTCGTGTTACCCTAATTAAAAGTTTAGAAATAAATCTAAAATTGAAAATACTGTTTGTTTTGGATACTGTACATATACTATGCTCAAATAATTACCAAGGATAATTAATGTTTCAACATCTAGCTAAAAGAGGGAAGCATAGGGAGAGAAGCGTACCGAAAAATACCGATTTTTTTAAAATTGTTTGGTACCGTATTCGGTATTTCGGTAAAAATACCGCGGTAATACGGTACCGTGACCAACTCTAGTAAAATCTCTTTAAGAATGCATTGTCATCTATTTTTCAAAACCTTGTAATGTGTCATTCTATTGGAGATTGACATTACTGGATGCATTCAAATAGAGAATTTTCTCTACGTTATGTTGAATTAGGGAACTTGAGCGTGGCCACTTGAGCGTCAGCCAAATTTGATCGACTATAACTTCTTTAATCTTGATAAAATCCGAATAAATCTTATATATTCTAAAGCTTAATCTCTAACCCAAATGGATAGATCAAGTTATTTTTCGATGGATCAAGTTACTTTTTCATTGTTTATATATATGAAAACATATATGAAACATTTGTGTTGGATTAAGCAGCATAAAGTTATAGCCGACAAATTTGGCTGACGCTCAAGTGGCCCGTTCCGGCTATGAACTGTTCGATTTTATAACTCAAATTTTCTTGTCATCAAATACAGTGTTTCCATCTTGTTAGTCTAGCGCTTTTCCCTTTCCTTTATCTGTTTAAATTATTAAAATTTAGTTTTTATCACCTTTTTTATAATTTTAAATGAAAAACCTCCAGGTCCTAGATTGCTTCCTCGGCGTGGTCTGCCTTGTTGACGAGAATTTCCTCCTAAATTTGTTATTTAATTCACTTAATCATTTTTTGTTCAACCTTTGGTTAAATAATGGAGACAATGAAGGGATGGAATATGAAAGACAAAGAGTACGTTTTGGGAAGGTTGGTGAATGATTGGGATTGGAAAATAAATATTGAACAGAGATGATTGTTTAATTTATTGGAATTTTTGTAAAGGATGAACGGAAATGAATTGAAAATAAAATGTGCAAAAATGAAATAATAATTGTAAAGGAAGGATAGTTGCTTGAAAAGTATAATTGTAATAAAAATAAAGTTTTATGTGAAATAATGTCCGGGTCGGACTGGATTGTAATTAATTAAACTTTAAAAAATTAGCATTTTTTATACCTTCAATAATCACTCCACTATTTCGGCCTCGTCCTCCATGATATTCTTCAGCAGACTGATTAATAGCTTGTTGCATTTCTTGAGGATCAAATCCTAGTACTTAAATTTTAAAGTTAAAATGGTTCTACAACTAAATCACACTACTAAACTAACATATGAAATAGATGGGAAATTATTTATATATTGGAATTCTTATTTTGTTCATAATTACTTATCATATACTTGTATAATATCTAGAAATATACCCAGATATGGCCCCGATGACCATCAGGGATAGTTTGTTAATGGAAACTCCTTAAAAGTGTTTGGATGGGACTAAATAAGAATGATAAGAAACTGAAGGTCAGTCAAAAATTGAAAAGCATAGGTCAAAAACCGTTAATAACCAAAAAAATGGAATATTGGTTATGCTATCTCTAGATTTCCGGAGCTTCAAAGATTTTCTAAATATCAGGCATTTTTCTGATTTTGTTATTCAGATCCGTAATTTTTAGATTTACTGCTTATATAAAGGGAAAAAAAATACAACTACAAATACAAATTAATATTAAGATATTTATTTCTTACTATAATAATGTCGGGGTCGAGACTTGAATGAATGTAAGTATCGAATTTGGAATCAGGGGCTTACGGCTATATTTTTCCCTCGTAAAGTTATTCTTTAATTAAAATTAAAAATATTTCATATGTGTATACCTCCTCCTTGTGCTCCCTCATGACCTCTTTGATATTCTTCACCTGACTGATTAATAGCTTCTTGCATTTCTTGAGGATCAAATCCTAGTACTTAAATTTTAATCATAAAATAGTTCTGTGAATACTATTAAAATAATTTAATAACAAGATAATTTTTTAGATTACTAATCTGACAAATTTACAATTAGAACTAATAGAGGCAGTGCGTGCGACTTGTAAATTTAATATAATTTTAGTAATCTTTTATTTTATCCTCAAAATATGAATTTTTCCATTTTAATATTTGCTGATTATAGGAATTAAAGGAAATGCGACTATTAAAATAAATTTTATTCTTGGATATGTATTTGTTAGTTAACTAATTTACAATTAACACTAATACCAGGCAGTGCGATTTAGATAAATTTCTATATACATAATTATATAAATTTACAATATTTACCTTCTCCTACATTATGGTATTGTGGATTATGTTTTGTTGTTGGTATGTAGTTATCTCCAGCATATTCATATATAACTCGCCCTCCACATTTTCTTTTATTACATATGTAATGTATATTTCCATTTTTTAATTTTCTTTCTTCATTATATTCATAACCATTCCAAACTAATTTATTATTCCCTTTTTTCGTTTTCATAATATAAAGCTCTTCTTAAAAACAATAATTACTAACATATTTACTAGATTGATTCCCCTACGTAATTAGAACCGCTTGAAAAGCAATAAATCCCCTGTTATTTATTACTAGCTCCAAGTTTAAATTTCTACTTATAACTGGCCCAATCTGAAAACCACATTAGATCCAAAACCCGATGACGAATGCAAGATATTTAAATTTGATTTTAAATTTTTCTAATTTACAAAGTAAAGCTCATTGTTGGAAATTTTAAAATATTACCATTTCTAATTCTTTCTTTTTTTACACAAGTGTGTTTAGCTAGCTCTTCAATGTCAATCTTCAATTCTTTTAATTCATCTTCTGTTAATCTTTTCAATTTCTCAAATTTAACTCCTTTTGTAACAACTTTTCCTTTACATCCATTACGGTATTTATTGCACAACCAATTGATAGTCTTCTGTTTATCATTATGACTATAATGTTTATATATATAACCATCATATTTTAAATTACGTCCTCCTATTTTATTTTTAACAATAGAGAATTTGCCATCTTAAATTTGTAAAATAAGTTAATTCATTATTTTTCGAAATCATAAAATTTCCTATCTATTATTCGTTATAAAATGCTTGATTGGTGTATAGAGAAGAAAAAAGGTGTGGTACGAAGTACGATTACGAGCAAATCTGAAGCACTTGTCAAGAAGCCAGATTTCCAGAAGAAATGTCAAGTAAAACAAAATATGTATTAACAGTGTTAGGTCCTGGTGTAAAATCAATGGATGATATTATTTAGGGGATTTTAGTAGATTCAGGGGTAGTGTACGGCTATAAAAAGAATATCAAGGGTTAATGTGGAATCTGGGTGTATTTTTGTGAAGTTTGGTTGATTATGAGATGGATGGCTCGGCTATGTTTCGGCTTGGGATCTTTCCATGATAGTTCTATTCCATCTCCAATCTAATGAATTTTTCCACAGCACATACTATCCTATATTAAATTTAGAGTTCCCTGTCTGTTTGTTTGTTTGTCCGCAGCTTTGAATTTTGCTGTGTTTGGCGTTGTGTTTATTTTTAATTAGAAATGACAAAATATCCCAAAAAGAAATAGTGTGTATTTAGAAGGTTAAGAAAGTAATGAGATTTTATAGAATTTGTTTTGCCATGTTTTTGGGTTTATTGTTTGTAGTGGCCAAGCCGGGAATGGCCAAAAGACTAGTGTCCAGAAATTGTTATTGAAAAGGTTTCGTAATGTCTGAAAAGACTCTGCTAATGGATGGAAGTAGAGTTACATAAATGGGCAACAAAAAAGGGTCTTTAATGAGCAAGAGAAAGAGTGTCAATGTGCTTGAAAAACGGTCCCACAATGGTTTGAGAGAGGTGGATCCATCAGTGGTTGAGATAAGTGCCCGGCATTGGTATTGAAAAAAGTTAAAAAGTTATCTCAATGTGTGTGATAGTCTTACATAGTGTGATAATTACCTGTTTGATTAGAAGTATTCATTTCAGGATTTAAACCCAAATTTAACCAATTTTGAGAAGATTCTTGACCAGAAGGATTAGTTCCTTGAGGGTATTCTGCATTCATATCTTGACGTTGAGTTGGGAATAAAGACTGATTAGTGCCAAGAGTTAAATCCAAATTTAACCAATTTTGTGAAGATTCTTGACCAGAAGGATTAGTATGCTGATGTTGATATGGATAATTGCCATATCCTAATTGCAAATCCCACAAATTTCGAGGCACTTGACCAGACGGATTCCCTTGTAGATGTTGAGGTGAGTTTAAAAATGGATTATTGCCAAAACCTCGATTCAAATCAAACAAATTTTGAGAATGTTCTGTGCCGGAATACATTCCTTGAGAGTATCCTTCAGTACTTGGGGGTATGCTTCCAGTTCCAGTTCCTCCATGGCCGCTAGTTCCTGTCCCGCTTGTTTCACCATCTCGATATTGAAAAGGATTGAAATGATGTTCTTCATCCGTTTCATCATCGCTATTAGTTGAATCAACAAGATGAGGCGTTAAAAATAAGCAAAGAAATAAAAATATTGAAAGCTTCATTACTTTCTGGAATTATTTTAAAAATATTTGAAATAGTTAATTTAAAAATATATTTAAGTTTAAATCCCTAATTGACTTTAAATGCTAAACAAATGCTAAGCTTTTCTTATTTGCGTTAAATAGTAAGAGACTGATTTCATCAACTATTTTAGCCGGTTTATAAGGGTAATTTTAAAATGCTAAATAAGACGCAGTTATTCAACTTCCACCTTTTTTTATACCGAAACTTGATACGACAAAAAATTTTAAAATTCCGAATGAATTTTTCTTTAGTCGATAACATCGTTGTCCTAAAGACATTAACATGTCTATTGCTTAAGGAATCCGACTGAGGGCCCTGTTCGTTTTCTTTTACCGAGTTTTGTCTTTAGATTCATTATAAATCATAAAAATTTACAGCTAAAACAACAACTACCGAATAATTTCAAAATCTAGTCTGTAAAATATCCAACGATATTCCGTTAAATGTATCTTTATCGACATACAGGCTAAATCACATGAATCAAGTCTTGGCAGCTCCACGTAAACAAATTTTAGAGCAGAAAGGGTCGTAGTAAATGGAAGAGGAGAGTGAAAGATAAAAAGAGCTGCACATACAGTAATGCCTGCCAAGACTTGATTCATGTGATTTTACTTGGATGATTGTCCTATCCCTGCTCCACGTAAACAAATTTTAGAGCAGAAAGGGTCGTAGTAAATGGAAGAGGGGAGTGAAAGATAAAAAGAGCTGCACTTACAGTAATGCCTGCCAAGACTTGATTCATGTGATTTTACTTGGATGATTGTCCTATCCTAAATAAAAGAGGGGAGTGAAAGATAAAAAGAGCCGGCCGGAGCCCCAATGAGACTGAAATTTTTTATTTGTATCCTAAATAAAGAAAATTTTTTTCAAACTACGGTCGCGTATTTCAAGGTTGTTTGGTTCTTCACAAGTAACATAAACCTAATTCATTTCACCGATTTTCTGGCTTAAACTGACGGCATACCCCTTCGCAGCAACACAAATTGTTTTTCTAGTAAAGGATTCAGTTTGTCGTAATTTTGTTCGGAATTATAGAATCAATTTTTCGTGCATATTTTGTCGCACCGTAATGATAAGTGATTACAACAATTTGCTGCGGAGTGGGAATTTTTAAATCAAATGCAAAATTTCAAATTAAATCTTACTGTTGGATCATAATGTACTCTATTTTATTCAGTTACATAGATTTTTCCTTAAAAATAAACTAAAATTAAACCAATTTTGTGAAGATTCTTGACCAGAAGGATTAATATTCTGATGCTGAGATGGATAATTGCCATAAACTAATTGCAAATCCCACTAATTTTGAGGTACTTGACCATTCGGATTCCCTTGAGGATGTTGAAGTGAGTTTAAAAATGGATTATTGCCAAAACCTCTTCAAAGCTAACAAGTTTTGAAAATGTTCTGTGCCAGAATACATTCCATCAGAGTATCCTGAGTAATAGTGCAGCTCTTGTTAAAGTGCAGCTCTTTTTATCTTTCACTCCCCTCCTCCATTTACTACGACCCTTTCTGCTCTAAAATTTGTTTACGTGAAGCAGGGATAGGACAATCATCCAAGTAAAATCACATGAATCAAGTGGCAGGCATTAGTAAAGTGCAGCTCTTTTTATCTTTCACTCCCCTCTTCCATTTACTACGACCCTTTCTGCTCTAAAATTTGTTTACGTGGAGCAGGGATAGGACAATCATCCAAGTAAAATCACATGAATCAGGTCTTGGCAGGCATTAGTAAAGTGCAGCTCTTTTTATCTTTCACTCCCCTCTTCCATTTACTACGACCCTTTCTGCTCTAAAATTTGTTTACGTGGAGCAGGCATAGGACAATCATCCAAGTAAAATCACATGAATCAAGTCTTGGCAGTATTACTGTAAGTGCAGCTCTTTTTATCTTTCACTCTCCTCTTCCATTTACTACGACCCTTTCTGCTCTAAAATTTGTTTACGTGGAGCAGGCATAGGACAATCATCCAAGTAAAATCACATGAATCAAGTCTTGGCAGTATTACTGTAAGTGCAGCTCTTTTTATCTTTCACTCCCCTCTATCATTTACTACGACACTTTCTGCTCTCAAATTTGTTTGCGTAGAGCTGCCAAGACTTGATTCATGTGATTTTGCCTGTATGTCAAAAAGATACATTTGACTGAATATCGTTGGATATTTTACAGACTAGATTTTGAATTTTTCGGTAGTTGTTGTTTTAGCTGTAAATTTTTACGATTTATAATGAATCTAAAGACAAAACTCGGTAAAAGAAAACGAACAGGGCCCTCAGTCGGATTCCTTAAGCAATAGACATGTTAATGTCTTTAGGACAACGATGTTATCGACTAAAGAAAAATTCATTCGGAATTTTAAAATTTTTTGTCAGATCAAGTTTCGGTTTAAAAAAAAGCGGAAGTCGAATAACTTAATTGTTTGGGACTGGACCTTGATGGGCTTATAAATGACAGCATATTATTGCGAGGTATGATAACCAACTTTATTTGTAAAGGTTTGCTAGAATATCTGGGAATTTAGTTACAAAAACAAAGGTCTCTTACTAGGACAAGTCCATCGTCGAATAGCTGTAGAATAAACATTTAAAAAAATTAAAATTTTCGAAGAAAACAAATTTGGTGAAATGTCCTCTTAATCTTAATTTTTGTCAATGGTGGGAGGGGGGGGGGGAGAGAGAGAGAGAGAAAGAGAAAAAAATTCACTGCGTCTTATTTAGCATTTTAAAATTACCCTTATAAACCGGCTAAAATAGTTGATGAAAGCAGTCTCTTACTATTTAACGCAAATAAGAAAAACTTAGCATTTGTTTAGCATTTAGAGTCAAATAGGCATTTAAACTTAAATATATTTTTAGATAATTAATAACAAATATTTTTAAATAATTTCAGAAACTAATGAAGCTTTCAATATTTTTAATTCTTTGCTTATTTTTAACGATTCATCTTGTTGATTCAACTAATAGCGATGATGAAAATGATGAAATTAATTATTTCAATCATTTTCAATATCGGGATGGTGAAACAAGCGGGACAGGAACTAGTGGCCATGGAGGAACTGGAACTGGAAGCATACCCTCAAGTGCTGGAGGATTCTCTCAAGGAATGTATTCTGGCACAGAACATTCTCAAAATTTGTTTGATTTGAATCGAGGTTTTGGCAATAATCCATTTTTAAACTCACCTCAACATCTACAAGGAAATCCGTCTCTTCAAGCACCTCGAAATTTGTTGGATTTTCAATTAGGATATAGCAATTATCCATCTCAACATCAGCATATTAACCCTTCTAGTCAAGATTCTTCACAAAATTGGTTAAATTTGGATTTAACTCTTGGCACTAATCAGTCTTTATACCCAACTCAACGTCAACATATGAATGCAGAATACCCTCTTGGAACGAATCCTTCTGGTCAAGAATCTTCTCAAAATTGGTTAAATTTGGGTTTAAATCCTGAAATGAATACTTATAATCAAACAGGTAATTATCACACTATGTCAGACTATCTTTTAGACAACTTTTCAATTATCTACCTAATTATTTTTATCAACTATCTAATTATTATTCTCAACTTATCAACCTTTTAACTATCTAATTATTTTTATGAGCTTATCAACTTTTTAATCTAATTATTTTTATCAACTTATCAATTCTTTAACTCAATTTCAATTCTCAATCATCAATTATGAACTTTCTATTCTCAATTTCAATTGTCACACTATGTCAGACTATCTAGTTAGACTAACTTATTTATCTCATTTATACTATCACACATTGAGTTAACTTTTTAACTTTTTTTAAACAATGCCGGACACTTATCTCAACCACTGATGGATCCTCCTATCTCAAACCATTGTGGGACCGTTTTTCAAGCATTGACACTCTTTATCTTGCTCATTAAAGACCCTTTTTTGTTGCCCATTTATGTAACTCTAACTCTACTTCCATCCATTAGCATAGTCTTTTCAGACATTCTTTTGGCATTCCCGGCTTGGCCACTACAAACAATAAACCCAAAAACATTGCAAAACAAATTCTAAAAAAACTCATTACTTTCTTAACTTTCTAAATACACACTATCTTCTTTTTGTGATATTTTGTTATTTCTAATTAAAAGCACACTATTTTCTTTTTGGGGTATTTTGTCATTTCTAATTAAAAATAAACACAACGCCAAACACAGCAAAATTCAAAGCTGCGGACAAACAAATAGACAGGGAACTCTAAATTTAATATAGGATAGTATGTGCTGTGGAAAAATTCATTAAATGGGAGATGGAATAGAACTATCATGGAAAGATTCCAAGCCGAAACATAGCCGAGCCATCCATCTCATAATCAACCAAACTTCACAAAAATACACCCAGATTCCACATTAACCCTTGATATTTTTTTTATAGCCGTACACAACCACTGAATGGTAAATGTCCAGTTGACTCCCTACATGTCCGCAAAGAGAATGCGCACTTTTCTTCCCTTTCTTTGCATTTTTGGCGTTAAGAAAAATGCCCGCTTAAAGGAAAAGTTCTCCCTCATTTTTCCTTTTCTGTATTTACCCTTTGACTTATGAAAGATTGGAGAGAAAATAATAAAAATTAATTAAACTACTGCATATAGCGATTAATAACGTGCAAACCAGCGATGTCGGGTCGGGTTTCGGATCTGGTTTCTGTTCAAAAAAAGACCGGGTATCTGGGTGGGTCAGTTAAAAAATTTAATTCAGCGGCGAAAATTTTCCTTTATTTTTCTATTATTTAGCATCGCACATAGTTAAAGTTCGATTTAGAAGCCCCCTTAAAGGCAGTTATCCCACTGATCTTTTAAAAATATGTATATTTGAGAATGTTATCCCAAATTTGTATGTTTTTTGATCATTTATAAAATAAAGATATTTGTTTCCATTTTGTTATTATGTATTTCATTTCTCTCTTTCATTAGGGCATAATATGCAGAAAAGGAAAAATGAGGGAGAATTTTTCCTTTAAGCGGGCATTTCTCCTAACGCCAAAAATGCAAGGAAAAGGAAGAAAAGTGCGCATTCTCTTTGCGGACATGTAGGGAGTCAACTGGACATTTACCCCACTGAATCTACTAAAATCCCCTAAATAATATCATCCATTGATTTTACACCCGGACCTAACACTGTTAATACATATTTTGTTTTACTTGACATTTCTTCTGGAAATCTGGCTTCTTGACAAGTGCTTATAAATTTCAGATTTGCTCGTAATCGTACTCGTACCACACCTTTTTTCTTCTTTATACATCAATCAAGCATTTTATAACAAATAATAGATAGGAAATTTTATGATTTCGAAAAATAATGAATTAACTTATTTTACAAATTTAAGATGGCAAATTCTCTATTGTTAAAAATAAAATAGGAGGACGTAATTTAAAATATGATGGTTATATATATAAACATTATAGTCATAATGATAAAAAGAAGACTATCAATTGGTTGTGCAATAAATATTCTAATACTAAATGTGCGGGAAAAGTCGTTACAAAAGGAGTTAAATATGAAAAGTTTAAAGAATTAACAGATGATCAATTAAAAGAAATGAAGATTGACATTGAAGAGCTAGCTAAACACACTTGTGTAAAAAAAGAAAGAATTAGTTATGGTAATATTTTTAAATTTCTAACAATGAGCTTTACTTTCTAAATTAGAAAAATTTAAAATTTACATATGTAAATTTGGGCTGTAGTGTAGTTCACCGGAGGAGTAGTGTAGTTTACCTCATTCGAAAGAGCTCGTCGAGCTGAGTCTAATGACACCAAAATCAACGAAATCCGACTTGATTGGACAAAGTTATGATCTTTTATTTTAGCTCCTTACCTATGGCATCTGTGGAAATTTTTGCTGCTACGGAGGCCCCAAATACGTCCAGAGCAAGGGAGATAGGAATAGGTTTATGTTACGAGCCCAGACCCAGCGCCCGTAGACT
Organism: Meloidogyne enterolobii; assembly: GCA_963681835.1. Classification (NCBI taxonomy): domain Eukaryota; kingdom Metazoa; phylum Nematoda; class Chromadorea; order Rhabditida; family Meloidogynidae; genus Meloidogyne; species Meloidogyne enterolobii. The sequence continues at coordinate 3,740,029 of CAVMJV010000008.1, forward strand.
CCCCGCAAGGCGCGTGCCCCCGCTCGAAGCGCGGGGTTTTGCATAAGCGCCTCGCCTACGCCCCATAGGTTTAGGTTTTAGTTTTTTTATCATAACTTTGTCTAATCTTGTTCAATCACGGTGATTTTGGTGTCATTTGACTCAGCTCGACGAGCTCTTTCGAATGAGGTATTATTTGTATAAAAAATTTTTTATTCTATAAATCGCTCCTTTGGATCTTCGATTTTTAGGGGTCTATATCTCGGTCCAATCAAGTCGGATTTCGTTGATGTTGGTGTCATTCGAGTAGCTCGACGAGCTCTTTCGAATAAGTTATAATTTGCATTTTCGAAATTTTCACCCCAAAAAAGTGCTTACTCCCCCCTATGGTTTTTCAATATTTCGGGACCTATAACTCGGTCCAGAATCATTTCCTGAAATTGGGAGTGGTACCGTTCGACTCAGCTCGCCGAGACGAATCGAATGACATATGTCTCGTCCCGAACTTTTACCTCCGGTGAACTACACTATATCCTTAAATTTGAATTACTTTCTTTTTAAAATCGGGTTTCGGAACTAATGTCTGTTTTCATATTTTCACATTGGGCCAGTTATAAGTAGAAATTTAAACTTGGAGCCAGTAACTTGGAGGAGTAGTAAGTGTGACAGGGGAATAATTACTAAGGGGAATCATTTTTTAAATATGTTAGTAAATATTGTTTTTAAGAGGAGCCTTATATTATACAATCGCAAAAAGGGAAAGATAAATTAGTTTGTAATGGTTATGAATACAACGAAGTAGTAAAAAGTAAAAATGGAAATATACATTACATATGTAATAAAAGAAAGTGTGGAGGGCGAGTTATATATGAATATGAAGGAAATAACTACATACTAACAACAAAACATAATCCACAATACCATAATGGAGGAGAAGGTAAATATTGAAAATTTATATAATTATGTATATAGAAATTTATCTAAATCGCACTGCCTGGTATTAGTGTTTATTGTAAACTAGTTAACTAACAAATACATATCCAAGAATAAAATTTATTCAACTAGTTGCAATTCCTTTATTTTATATAAGCAGTATATTAAGCCGGAAAAATTCACATTTTGAGGGCAAAGTAAAAAATTTTCAGAATTATATTAAAATTGCAAGTTCTAATTGTTCTATTTTTAATTAGTAAATTATTATCTAAAAAATATATTTCTTATTATGAATTAATTTTACTAATATTCACCCTGTAAAACTATTTTATGTTTAAAATTTATAAACTAGGATTTGATCCTCAAGAAATGCAACAAGCTATTAATCAGTCTGCTGAAGAATATCAAGAACGACGGTGTCGAGCACGTGGAGTGATAATTGGAGGTTTAAACATATTCTTTTTTTTTATTTCTTTTTTGACCATTTTATTGGTAATTCATTTCCGTTCCCATTACTTATCTTTTACGAAAATTCCAATAAATTAAACAATCATCACTGTTTAATATTTATTTTCCACCATTATCCCAATCATACATCGACTTTTCCAAAATGTACAGTTTGTATTACATATTCAATCACTCAATTTTCACCATTATTTAACAAAAGGCTGAAAAACAAATATTAATCACTCAATCCCCAATCACCCCCAACCGGCGCTCTGAGGGGCGTCAGACCGAAATCTTAGCGGCATAACTTTATAAAAATATAAATTTTAATAATTTAGAACCTGCCCAAGGTCAAGGATCTGGGTCAAATCAAGGTAAAAAGAATATCTGTTTTGACAAAATATTGTAATAGTGAAATTAAAAATATAAACGTAAAAAAATAAATGAATTAAATAATAAATTCAGGAGGAAGTTCTCGTCAACGAGGCAAACAACGCCGAGGAAGCAATCTAGGACCTGGAGGTTTTTTATCGAAAATTAAAAAATAAAGTGAAAAAACTAAATTTTAATAATTTCAACAGGTAAAGGAAAGGGAAAAGCTCTAGACTAACATGTTGGCAACACTGTATGTGATGAAAAGAAAATTTGAGTTGGAAAAATTGAACAGCATCATAGCCGGAACTGTTACTTGAGCATCAGCCAAATTTGTTCGGTTATAACTTTTTGCTGCTTAATCCAATACAAATATTTTATAAATCATTCGAAAGCCCTATTGGATAAATCAAGTCTGATCGCTCTATAAAAAATTACAAGTCGATAAGAATGAAAAACAACGATTTTTAGCACTCATCAGTCTTAACTTTTTAACCGATGATCCTACTTGATACATACAGTTAGGTTAAGGATTGGGCTTTAGAATTATTTAAGATTTATTCGGATTTGATCAAGCTTAAATATGTTATAGTCGATCAAATTTGGCTGACGCTCAAGTGGCCACGCCCGACTTTCCCCAATCCACATAACGTACACAAAAACTCTATTAGAATGCATCCAGTTGAATGCCACTCTCCTATAGAATACCACCCTCATTTGAAGGCCACCTTTTTTAATGCCAAAATTTTTTAAATATGAAAATATATTCAATAAAAAGCGATTTCTATACACTTTTCGTAGTCTATTTCGTAAATAAATTCACAAATTCAAGGGATAGGTGATATCGGTGTATTAAAACGATTAAGGGAGATTTAGATTGATATTGTGGCATTTGAGTAACTAAGGATGCAAGTGGATACTAAGATATTTCATCAAAAAAACAATGCATTCTTATAGAGATTTTACGATATATGCTCAAATAATTGCTCTCTCACAATTAACATACTGTCTCGATCACTTACTCGCTCAAGGCAGATGTTGAAACAATAATTAAATGCCCCATATGTTCAATGCATATTCAAATTTGACTGACATAATTGAACTTTTAAATTAATTACCCTTTTTGGGCGATGTTGCAACATTAATTATTCTTGTTAATTATTTGAGCATATATGTACAGTATCCAAAACATATAATATTTTCAATTCTAGCTTTATTTATAAACTTTAAAATTTTAATTTTAAAGCATTCTGATTGATTATTATTTTTGATTATTTAATCAAATCACCCTACTCCTCTTTATCTCTATACTCTTTCTTTTTATTGTCACTCCTTTTTTATCCCTTTCTACTGGTTTTTATTTTATTTTGGTTAGTATTTTTAGTAAAAATTCAAAATGGATCTGTTTCTGGTTTAAAAGATAAAATTAGATTATAGCGCCATATTTGAAGATCAGACTTTTGCGGACCCAACACTTAGGGACACGAAGATTAGAGATCCGATATTTGGGGACGAAATAGAATTTAATAAAATTTGAAATTAAAACGAGTTTTTAATCCGTGGTCGGATATGGACAAAACAAATAAAAACAATAACCGAGACAGTCAGGCACCGAAAATTTAAAAAGCATATCGCAGACTATTCTTATCTTTGGGAAAAAGTTAAATATAAAATTAAAGTTCATTCGAACGATCGTCTTGCTGAGTCGAATGACAACAAAATTAACTTATTCTATAATTCTGAACAAAATTATGAGAAACTGAATCCTTTACTAGAAAAACAATTTTTGTGTTGCTGCTGAGGAGTATGTCGACAGTTTAAGCCAGAAAATCGGTGAAAAGAATTAGGTTTATGTTACTGGTATAGAAACAAGCGACCATGAAATTCGCGATTGTAGTTTTTAAAAATTTCACCCATTTTTTATGTGTACTTAAATTTTTAAAATTTTCAATAAGCTTTTAATGAAGTTAGCCGAAGCAGTTGAACTTTTTGGACTTGAAGATCCTCTGAAATTATTGAATTAATTTTTGCGTATAAAAAATTTGAAATAATTTTTAATTAAGATAACTATAAAAATAAAGATAAAATGTGGCAAAAAACAACTTGGGTTTATTTTTTATTTTAAAATTATATTGATGCATTATGATCACCCAAAAAGGGCAAACTTTAAACTCTAAATCCTTCAACTCTACATCCGAGCAAAGGGTGAGCACTCAGAAAAGTTTTTATTATACTGCCCGCATAATTTTTGTCACCCTGTATTTGTATTCCAAGAGTTGAATTTGCCAGATTTTGAATTGAGCAAAATGCTATCTATGGTTTTTAAACCTTTTAATAATTTTTAAAGACCACTTTCTAAGAGAGAGATGGATTTTTTCAGTCTTACCAGTGTATCGTTGTCTTTTTCAGTTTTGATAGTTTTTTATTATCACCTAAAAATGTTGCGAACTTTTGCTTAAAATTTTTACCCGCGTCATCAACTCTATATCCGAGCACTTAAAAAAGTTTTTATTATATTTGTTCCTTGTTTAATTCTCAATAATATAAGCATGAGTTGATACTCGGGTTGGACACAAATGGTTAACCGAACCGAAAACCTGGGGGTAAAAACCGACGATAACCGCAAACGGTGGCTAAACCGACCAGTTTCGGTTTAAAAAATACACTCCTAAGGATGGAATTTTTCGGGATTTTTTCGGACAGATGACCAGTGTAGTTTTCTTACCATTATAACATTTTCTTATTTCAGTTTTGATACTTAAAGGGACCAGAAAAGCGGTCTCGCAATAAGATTTCACAATAAGATATCAAAACCTTAATTAATATTTTTGCTTAGAAATTGAGTTGTTATCTAAGCGTTATCTCTATTTAAGATACTACAAATAAGAATAAATTTGAGTCCCAGCGGGGTACTAGCGAGATGCGACTATATCTAATTCTTATTTTATCCCCTAACCAGAAATTTTTACTAAAAATAATGAACCAAAATAAAATAAAAACCAGTATGAATGTTAAAAAAAGATGTGACAATAAATAGAAAGAGTATAGATATAAATAGGAGTAGAGTGTGTTCATAAAAGAGTTTAAAATAATCAGAATGTTTTAAAATTAAAAATTTAAAGTTTAGAATAAAGCTATAATTGAAAAATGTTTGTTTTGGATACTGGACATATATGCTCGAATAATTACCATGGATAATTAATGTTTCAACATCTAGCTAAAAGAGGGAAGCTGAGGGGAGTAATTAATCGAGCTAGTGTGTCATTTTTGAGAGAGCAATTATTCGAGCATACATATATCGAGAGACACTTCTATATTTTTATTATTGACTCATTGCTTTTATCTGCGAAATACACTAAGAAAACTGCATAGAAATCGCTCTGAATTTAATATCTCTTTATAATTGAAAAAATTTTAGCATTAAAAAAGGGTGGCACTCAAATTCCAGTAAAAAATGATAAAAAACAGATGTGACAATAAATAGAAAAATTATAGTGATAAATAAGAGTAGGTTGTGATGATTAAAGAATTAGAATTAGAAACTAATCAAAATGTTTTAAAATTAAAAATTTAAAGTTTAAAATAATGCTATAATTGAAAATACTGTTGGTTTAGGATACTGTACATATATGCTCAAATAATTACCAAGAATAATTGATGTTTAAACATCTAGCAAAAAGAGGTAATTGAAAAGTTCAATTTTGTGAGTGAAATTTGAACGTTCATTAGCATTTGGGGCATTTATTTATTGTTTCAACATCTCGCTGAGGGGAGTAATTAATCGAAATAGTGTGTTATTTGTTAGATTATTCGAGCATATATCGTAAAATCTCTAAAAGAATGCATTGTCATTTATTTTTCAAAACCTTATAATGTGTCATTCTATTGGAGATTGACATTACTGGATGCATTCAAATAGAGAATTTTCTGTACGTTATGTTGTAGCGTGGCCACTTGAGCGTGGCCACTTAACATGAGCATGGCCATTTGAGCGTCAGCCAAATTTGATCGACTATAACTTTTTTAATCTTGATCAAATATGAATAAATCTTATATATTCTAAAGCTTAATCTCTAACCCAAATGGATAGATCAAGTCTGATCATTGTTTAAAATGTTAAAACTCGATAATTGCTCAAAAATCGTTGTTTTTCATTCTTATAGAATTGTAATTTTTCATAGAGCGATCATACTTGATTAATCCAATTAGGCTTTCGAATATATATGAAACATTTGTATTGGAATAAGCAGCAAAAAGTTATAGCCTAACAAATTTGGCTAATGCTCAGTTGGCCCGTTCCGGTTATGATGCTGTTTAATTTTGCTAACTCAAATTTCCTTGTCATCAAATAGTGTTGCCAACATGTTAGTCTTGAGCTGGTCCCTTTCATTTATCTGTTGAAATTATTAAAATTTAGTTTTTATCACCATAATTTTAAATTTTTGATAAAAAACCTTTATGTCCTAGATTGCTTCCTTGACGTTGTCTGCCTCGTTGACGAGAACTTCCTCTTAAATTTATTATTTAATTAATTTATACTTTGCACTTATATTCCCAATTGTAGTATTAATATAATTTGTCAAAAACAGATAGTCTTTTTACCTTGATTTGACCCAGATTCTTGTCCTTGGGCAGGTTCTAAATTATTAAAATTTATATTTATACAAATGGGAAAATTGACTCTTTATGGGACTGAACACATCTGAACTTAATCATTTGTTGTTCAGCCTATTGTTAAATAATTGGAAAAATGGAGGGATGGAATATGAAATTACAAAGTATATGTCTTGGGAAAGTTGGTGAATGGTTGGGATAATGTTGGGAAATAAATATTGAAAAGAGATGATTGTTTAACTTATTGGAATTTTTGTAAAGGATAAGTAATGGGAACGGAAATGAATTACCAATAATATGTGCAAGAAAGAAATAATAATTGTAAAGGAAGGATAGTAACTAGAAAAAGATACATAAGTGAACTAAAAATAAATTGATTACGTTAAATAAGGCTCGGGTCGGGACTAGAATAGAACGTAAGTATCGAATTTCGAATTCGGTGTTTACAGGAATATTTTTTCTCTCGTATTTATATTCTTATTAATTAAAATTAAAAATATTTCAAATGTGTATACCTTCAATTATCACTCCACGATTTCGACCTCGTCCTCTTTGATATTCTTCAGCAGACTGATCAATAGCTTGTTGTATTTCTCGGTCATCAAATCCTTGTTTTTAAAATTTAATCATAAAATAGTTCTACAACTAAATCACATTATTATTTACACATCGAAATCTATGTAAGCTAACATATAAAATAAATAATCAAAAATATGTATGTTTCATTTTAACTATCTGACCATGATGCTTGTCCTTGCTTATTTCCCATAATTACTTATATATTTATACATATATACAGAATTATACCTCGAGGAGCCTCGTTTCACATTTATCTCTGATCGAACTTCGCCTCGAAAAAAGCGAAACTCCCTTCGCTTAAGCGAAAAACTCTCTTAGTTTTCGAATATACCTCCTGTATATTAACTGTCAGGAAGTAGTAGGTTCCTGCCCGGTGGCTAAACTTTTGCTAAACTCTTTTTCGATTAACACTAATACCAGGAAGTGCGAATTTGTTGAATTTCTATATAATTTTATAAATTTACTACAATATTACCTTCTCTCTCTCTATGGTATTCTTTTTCATGCTCTTGTGTTAATATGTACTTATTTCCTTCATTTATTACTCGCCCTTTACAAGATCTTTTACTACATACCCAATATATATTTCCATTTGGTTGTTTGCTTTCTTTGGTATATTCATAACCACCCAAAACTAATTTTGGTTTCCCCTGTTGCGTTTGTCCAAAAACAGGTTCTTCTTAAAAACAATAATTAACTAAAATATTCACCCAAAAGATTCCCCTGAGTAATTATTATTTCAATGTCTCGATTAGGTGATAATCAATAGATACCATTTGATTATTTGAAGTTATGTTAGTAAAAATTATTATAACTGTTTTTTAACTGAAAAGCACTATTTGAAAAATCTACAACTTTTTAATACGTTCACAGATTTTAATGGGATTTGATATTTTAAATTCATAATTTATAAGGTCTTATTGACATAAAAATTATGTCTAAATTCGGTGTTACGACAATTGGGATACGCATGTGCGGATGCGACGATTGCGGACAACAATTGCAGACGACGATTGCGGTTATGTCAATTGCGGATTAAAAATTTTTCTAATTTTAAAAATGGTTGAAATGATATCACGTTTGTTTGTCCCGGCTTCAGTTTCAAACTTATGACGGTTTCCGAACCATTTTTAAAATATTGCGGCACTGAAAATTTTAAAAAATCAATAATTTTTAAAACTTTTTGTATTCGCAATTGTAGTCCGAGTTGTCGTACGGAATTGTCATATCCGTAATCGTCGTCCGCAATTGTTCCATCTCCAATCGTCGCATCCGCAATTGCCATCCGCAATTTCGTACAGCCCCAATTCGAATCCTAATCCGAGATAGATCAAACAACGTAAACCTATATGGCACAAAATCAAACAACGTAAACCTATGGGCGTCGGCGAGGCGCTTGTGCAAAATCCCGCGCTTCGCGCGGGATTTTGCGGCACGCGCCTCGCGGGAGTCAACGGTCGCTGGGTTCTACAACAGTAACATAAACCTATTCCTTTTTACTGATTTTCAGCTTTGAAATGCCGACCTACCCACTAAGTAACAGTACAAAAATAGTTATTCCAGAGAATTTTGTGATATTTTTCGAATAAATCCAAAAATTCACTCTGACGCCTACAATACCCCGCGCCTAAAAAATTGGAGCCCAATTTTCCGTTTTTTTCACGTATAGCCCAAATTTCCGCTGGAGCCCAATTTTCCGAAAAGTTGGAGCCCAATTTTCTGAAAAATCTTGGAGCCCAATTTTCCAGAGCCCAATTTTCCGGACACCATTTGAAGCGACTGGCAATAGACAACTAGAGTCACATTACAATTTTTTAAATTTTTTTCTACTCTAGTGTGTTAGCGCCACTTTCAGGAAAAAATTAAATAAGAATTCGCACACTGAAAAGAGGGAGAAAAAAATTTCTAACCTAAATTTATAACTGGCCTAATCTGAAAACTGACATTAGATCCGAGCTCGATGGAGAATGCAAGATATTTAAAAAAAGTTATTAAATTTTTTTAATTTAGAAAGCAAAGCTCATTTTTGGAATTTATAAAACATTACCATTTATAATTTTTCCTTTTTTTACACAAGTGTGCTTAGATTTAAATTCAATGCCAATCTTCAAATCGTTTAATTCATCATCTGTTAATTCTTTCAATATTTCAAATTTAACACCTTTTGTAACAACTTTTCCTTTACATCCAGAACTACGGTTTTTATTGCACACCCAAGTGATAGTCTTCATTTTATCACTCTGACTAAAATAGTTATAATTATAACCACCATAATTTAAAGTCCATCCTCTTTTCGTTTTAACAATAAAGGGGTTGTCATCTTAAATTTGTAAAAATTTTTTTTAGAAATCCTAAGATTCTACTTAAAGATATAGGACAAATTGGTCAAATAATTTCAGATTTCAGATCTTGGCTGCGTATCGAGTAAAGGAACTTTTTTCTTGTTTTTTATTACCTTCCCTGTCTTACCTTTTTGACCAGAAGAATTCATTTCAGGATTTAAACCCAAATTTAACCAATTTTGAGAAGATTCTTGACCAGAAGGATTCGTTCCTTGAGGGTATATTGCACCCGTATGTTGATGTTGAGTTGGGTATAAAGACTGATTAATGCCAAGAGTTAAATCCAAATTTAACCAATTTTGTGAAGAATCTTGACCAGAAGGATTAATATGCTGATGTTGATATGGATAATTGCCATATCCTAACTGCAAATCCAACCAATTTTGAGGTACATGACCAGACGGATTCACTTGAGGATGTTGAGTTGTGCTTAAAAATGGATTATTGCCAAAACCTCGATTCAAAGCCAACCAATTTTGAGAATGTTCTGTGCCAGAATACATTCCTTGAGAGTATCCTCCAGTACTTGAAGGTATGCTTCCAGTTCCAGTTCCTCCATGGCCACTAGTTCCTGTCCCGCTCGTTTCAACATCTCGATATTGAAAAGGATTGAAATAATTATATTCATCCATTTCATCATCGCTATTAGTTGAATCAACAAGATGAGGCGTTAAAAATAAGCAAAGAAATAAAAATATTGAAAGCTTCATTACTTTCTGGAATTAATTTAAAAATAATTTTAATTAATAATTTAAAAATATATTTAAGCGATAAATCCCTAATTGACTCTAAATGCTAAACAAATGCTAAGCTTTTCTTATTTGCGTTAAATAGTAAGAGACTGATTTCATCAACTATCTTAGCCGGTTTATAAGGGTAATTTTAAAATGCTAAATAAGACGCAGTGAATTTTTTTCTCTTTCTCTCTCCCCCCCCCCCCACCATTACAAAAATTGAGATTAAGAGGACATTTCACCAAATTTGTTATTCGTCGAAAATTCTAATTTTTTTAAAAGTTTATTCTACAGCTATTTGACGATGTACTTGTCCTAGTTAGAGACCTTTGTTTTTGTAACTAAAATTCCCAGATATTCTAGCAAACCTTTACAAATAAAGTTGGTTATCATACCTCACAATAATATGCTGTACATTAATAAGACCATTAAAGTCCAGTCCCAAACAATTAAGTTATTCAACTTCCACCTTCCATTTAGGATAGGACAATCATCCAAGTAAAATCACATGAATCAAGTCTTGGCAGGCATTAGTAAAGTGCAGCTCTTTTTATCTTTCACTCCCCTCTTCCATTTAGGATAGGACAATCATCCAAGTAAAATCACATGAATCAAGTCTTGGCAGGCATTAGTAAAGTGCAGCTCTTTTTATCTTTCACTCCCCTCTTCCATTTAGGATAGGACAATCATCCAAGTAAAATCACATGAATCAAATCTTGGCAGTCATTAGTAAAGTGCAGCTCTTTTTATATTTCACTCCCCTCTTCCATTTAGGATGGGACAATCATCCAAGTAAAATCACATGAATCAAGTCTTGGCAGGCATTAGTAAAGTGCAGCTCTTTTTATCTTTCACTCCCCTCTTCCATTTACTAAGACCCTTTCTGCTCTAAAATTTGTTTGCGTGGAACTGCCAAGACTTGATTCATGTGATTTTGCCTGTATGTCATAAAGATACATTTGACGGAATATCGTTGGATATTTTACAGACTAGATTTTGAAATTATTTGGTAGTTGTTGTTTTAGCTGTAAATTTTTATGATTTATAATGAATCTTCTAAAGACAAAACTCGGTAAAAGAAAACGAACAGGGCCCTCAGTCGGATTCCTTAAGCAATAGACATGTTAATGTCTTTATGACAACGATGTTATCGGCTAAAGAAAAATTCATTCGGAATTTTAAATTTTTTGTCGGATCAAGTTTCGATTTTAAAAAAGCGGAAGTTGAATAACTTAATTGTTTGGGACTAGACTTTAATGGTCTTATTAATGTACAGCATATTATTGCGAGGTATGATAACCAACTTTATTTGTAAAGGTTTGCTAGAATATCTGGGAATTTTAGTTACAAAAACAAAGGTCTCTTACTAGGACAAGTACATCGTCGAATAGCTGTAGAATGAACATTTAAAAAAATTAGAATTTTCGAACAATAACAAATTTGGTGAAATGTCCTCTTAATCTCAATTTTTGTCAATGGTGGGGGGGGGGGGGGGGGGAGAGAGAGAGAAAGAGAAAAAAATTCACTGCGTCTTATTTAGCATTTTAAAATTACCCTTATAAACCGGCTAAAATAGTTGATGAAATCAGTCTCTTACTGTTTAACGCAAATAAGAAAAGCTTAGCATTTGTTTAGCATTTAGAGTCAATTAGGGATTTATCGCTTAAATATATTTTTAAATTATTAATTAAAATTATTTTTAAATTAATTCCAGAAAGTAATGAAGCTTTCAATATTTTTATTTCTTTGCTTATTTTTAACGCCTCATCTTGTTGATTCAACTAATAGCGATGATGAAAATGATGGACAAAATTATTTTAATCGTTTTCAATATCGAGATGGTGAAACAAGCGGGACAGGAACTAGTGACCATGGAGGAACTGGAACTGGAAGCATACCCCCAAGTACTGGAGGATACTCTCAAGGAATGTATTCTGGCACAGAACATTCTCAAAATTTGTTAGATTTGAATCGAGGTTTTGGCAATAATCCATTTTTAAACTCACCTCAACATCCTCAAGTGAATCCGTCTGGTCAAGTACCTCGAAATTTGTGGGATTTGCAATTAGGATATGGCAATTATCCATATCAACATCACTATATTAAAACTTCTGGTCAAGATTCTTCACAAAATTAGTTAAATTTGATTTAACTCTTGGCACTAATCAGTCTTTATACCCAACTCAACGTCAACATATGAATGCAGAATACCCTCATGGAACGAATCCTTCTGGTCAAGAATCTGTTCAAAATTGGTTAAATTTGGGTTTAACACTTGGAATGAATTCTTCTGGTCAAAAAGGTAAGACAGGGAAGGTAATAAAAAACAAGAAAAAAGTTTCTTTACTCGAGTACGCAGCCAAGATCTGAAATCTGAAATTATTTGACCAATTTGTCCTATATCTTTAAGTAGAATCTTAGGATTTCTAAAAAAATTTTTTACAAATTTAAGATGACAATCCCTATATTGTTAAAACAGAAAAGGGAAGATATACTTTAGAATATGCTGGTTATAAATATTACTATTCTTATCATAATGATAAAAAGGAGACTATCACTTGGGTGTGCAATAAATACCGTAGTTCTGGATGTAAAGGAAAAGTTGTTACAAAAGGAGTTAAATTTGAAATATTGAAAGAATTAACAGATGATGAATTAAAAGAATTGAAGTTTGATAGTGAATTTACATCTAAGCACACTTGTGTAAAAAAAGGAAAAATTATAAGTGGTAATGTTTTATAAATTCCAAAAATGAGCTTTGCTTTCTAAATTAAAAAAATTTAATAACTTTTTTTAAATATCTTGCATTCTCCATCGGGCTTCGTATCTAATATCAGTTTTCAGATTAGGCCAGTTAGAAATTTAGATTAGAAATTTTTTTCTCCCTCTTTTCATTGTGCGAATTCTTATTTAATTTTTTCCTGAAAGTGGCGCTAACACACTAAAGTAGAAAAAAATTTAAAAAATTGTAATGTGACTCTAGTTGTCTATTGCCAGTGGTGCAAATAAAAGTAGTACATGTTGAGCATATAATGAAAAGGAGAAGGAGAACGGTAGAGTACGGAATTATCTCGGATTAGGATTACGGAATTATCTCGGATTAGGATTCGAATTTAGGGCTGTACGAAATTGCGGATGTCAATTGCGGATGCGACGATTGCGGATATGACAATTCCGGACGACAACTCGGACTACAATTGCGAATACAAAAAGTTTTAAAAATTATTGATTTTTTAAAATTTTCAATGCCGCAATATTTTAAAAATGGTTCGGAAACCGTCATAAGTTTGAAACTGAAGCCGGGATAAAAAAACTTGATATCATTTCAACCATTATTAAAATTACGAAAAATTTTTAATCCGCAATTGACATAACCGCAATCGTCGTCCGCAATTGTTGTCCGCAATCGTCGCATCCGCACATGCGTATCCCAATTGTCGTAACACCGAATTTAGACATAATTTTTATGTCAATAAGACTTTATAAATTATGAATTTAAAATATCAAATCCCATTAAAACTGTGAACGTAATTAAAAGTTGTAGATTTTTCAAATAGTGCTTTTCAGTTAAAAACAATTATAATAATTTTTACTAACATATGTATTTTCAAATAATTAAATCAAATCTATTGATTATCACCTAATCGAACATTGAAATAATAATTGCCCAGAGGAATCTTTTGGGTAAATATTTTAATTATTGTTTTTAAGAAGAGCCTATTTTTAAACAATTGAGAAAAGGGACAGATAAACTAGTTTTGGGTGGTTATGAATATTACAATGAAAGCAAAAAACTAACAAATGGAAATATATATTGGGTATGTAGTAAAAGACCTTGTAAAGGGCGAGTAATAAATGAAGGAAATAAGTACATATTAACACAAGAACATGAAAAAAAATACCATAATGCTGGAGAAGGTAAATATTATTAATTTATAAAATTATATAGAAAACGCACTGCCTCTATTAGTTTTAATTGTGAATTAGTCAGATTAGTAAACTAAAAAACAAATATCTTATTATGAATTTATTTTAATAGTATTCACAGAACTATTTTTTAAATTTAGATAATACAATCCGTCACAACCAGCACGGAAACCAAGAGACACAACATGGAGGTATTTTTATTGAAAATTAAAAATTTATTCTATCGAATCCTTCCCTATTTATTTTATATGTTAGCTTACATAGATTTCGATGTGTAAATAATAATGTGATTTAGTTGTAGAACTATTTTATGATTAAATTTTAAAAATAAGGATTTGATGACCGAGAAATACAACAAGCTATTGATCAGTCTGCTGAAGAATATCAAAGAGGACGAGGTCAAAACCGTGGAGTGATAATTGGAGGTATAAACATATGAAATATTTTTAATTTTAATTAATGAGAATATAAATACGAGAGAAAAAATATTCTTGTAAACACCGGATTCGAGACTTACATTCTATTCTAGTCCCAACCCCAACCTTATTTCACGGTAACAATTTATTTTTAGTTCACTTATGTATCTTTTTCCAGTAACTATACTTCCTTTACAATTATTATTTCTTTCTTTCAAAGGTGTCCGGAAAATTGGGCTCTGGAAAATTGGGCTCCAAGATTTTTCGGAAAATTGGGCTCCAACTTTTCGGAAAATTGGGCTCCAGCGGAAATTTGGGCTCTACGTGAAAAAAACGGAAAATTGGGCTCCAATTTTTTAGGCGCGGGTTATTGTGGGCGTCAGAGTGAATTTTTGGATTTATTCGAAAAATATCACAAAATTCTCTGAATAACTATTTTTGTACTGTTACTTAGTGGGTAGGTCGGCATTTCAAAGCTGAAAATCAGTAAAAAGGAATAGGTTTATGTTACTGTTGTAGAACCCAGCGACCGTTGACTCCCGCGAGGCGCGTGCCGCAAAATCCCGCGCGAAGCGCGGGATTCTGTTTTTTAACCTTCATACTGATTTTTATTTTATTTTGGTTCATTATTTTTAGTAAAAATTTCTTGTTGAGGGATAAAATTAGAATTAGATATAGTCGCATCTCGATAGCACCCCGCTGTGACTGAAACTTATTCTTATTTGTATCTTAAATAGAGATAACGCTTAGATAACAACTCAATTTCTAAGCAAAAATATTAATTAAGGTTTTATGTTTATTGTGAGATCTTATTGCGAGACCGCATTTCTGGTCCCTATAAATATCAAAACTGAAATAAGAAAACGGTACAATCGTAAGAAAACTACACTGGTCATCTGTCCGAAAAAATCTCAAAAAATTCCATCCTTGGGGGTGTATTTTTTAAACCGAAACTGGTCGGTTTAGCCACCGTTTTCGGTTATCGTCGGTTTTTAACCCCAGGTTTTGTTGAGAAATACGTTCCCAACAATTATTTAAAAAAAATAAAATTAATTTTCAACAAATAAAAAACTTTTATTTAAAATTAAAATTTTAAACTTTAAATTTATAAAAACAGAAGAATAAACTTTTACAATTTAACTTTTTTACTCAAACTGAAAAAGACAACGATACATTGGTAAGACTGAAAAAATCCATCTCTTGCTTAGAAAGTGGTTTTTAAAAATTATTAAAAGGTTTAAAAACCACAGATAACATTTTGCTCAATTCAAAATCTGGCAATTTCAACTCTTGGAATACAAATACAGGGTGACAAAAATTACACGGCCAGTATAATAAAAACTTTTCTAATTGCTCACCCTTTGCTCGGATATAGAGTTGAAGGATTTAGAGTTTAAATTTGCCCTTTTTTTGGTGATCATAATGCTTCAATATAATTTTAAAATAAAAAAAATAAACCCAAGTTGTTTTTTGCCACATTTTATATTTATTTTATAGTTATCTTGATGAAAAATTATTTCAAATTTTTATACGCAAAAATTAATACAATAATTTCAGAGGATCTTCAAATCCAAACGGTCAACAATTCGGCTTTCATTAAAATCTTATTGAAAATTTTAAAAATTTAATTAACATAAAAAATGAGTAAAATTTTTTAAAAATACGGTTGCGGATTTTAAGGTCGCTTGGTTCTACACCAGTAAATAAACCTAATTCTTTTCACCGATTTTCTGCTTTAAACTGACGGCATACCCCTCAGAAGCAACACAAAAATTGTTTTTTGTAAAGGATTCAGTTTGTCGTATTTTTATTATAGAATTGAGCTGATTTTGTTGTCATCGACCGAGCTATGGTTTTTAAAGTTTGGTGCCTGAATGTCTTATTTTATTGTTTTATTTGTTTTGTCTATATCCGATCACGGATTAAAAACCCGCTTTAATTTCAATTTATTAAAATTCTATTTCGTTCCCTAATGTCGGGTCTCTAATGTTCGTGTCCCTAAGTGTTGTATCCCAGAACTCGTTCCCAACTGTCGGGTCCCCAAAAGTCTGATCTCCAAATGCGCTATACCCTAATTTTATCTTTTAAACAAGAAAAAGAACCATTTTAAATTTTTACTAAAAATACTAACCAAAATAAAATAAAAACCAGTAGAAAGGGATAAAAAGCAGAAGTGACAATAAATAGGAAGAGTATAGAGATAAAGAGGAGTAGGGTGATTTGATTAAAGAATCAAAAATAATAGTCAATCAGAATGCTATAAAATTAAAATTTTAAAGTTTATAAATAAAGCTATAATTGAAAATACTATTTGTTTCGGATACTGTACATATATGCTTAAATAATTACCAAGGATAATTAATGTATCAACATCTCGTTGAAAAAGGTACTTAATTAAATGTTCAATTATGCGAGTGAAACATGAACGTGCATTAGACATATCGGGCTTATATTTATTGTTCAACATCTCGCTGATGGGAGTAATTTGATCAAGATAGTGTGTTATTTGTGAGAGAGCAATTATTCGAGCATATATCGTAAAATCTCTACAAAAATGCAGTGTTCGTTCGATTTTTCAAACACCTTCTAATGTGTCATTTTATTCGAGATTGACATTAAGCTGGATGCATTCTTATAGAGTTTTTCTGTACGTTATGTTGGATTGGGGAACATGAGCCTTACCACTTGAGCGTCAGCCAAATTTGATCGACTTTATAACTTTTTTAAGCTTGATCAAATCCGAATAAATCTTAAATCATTCTAAAGCCCAATCTTTAATCTAACTGGATGTATCAAGTCTAATCATTGGTTAAAAAGTTTGCAAAAAATAGGAATTTTTCAGAAGCGTCTTGCCGACTCTCCATAGGTTTATGTTGTTGTTTTTTTATCCAAACCTAACATGGTGATATTGTCTAAATCAAGAAATTTATAGATAACCCAGTTAAAAACAAAAACATCAATAAAAAACACAAACAACACCAAAAAACATAAAAGTAGCCCAGACTCAACTGACATCTTTATTAATATCTGAATTTTTCCTAAATGCTCGGAAAAATTGAATATTTCCGGAAAAATTGAATTTTTCCTAAATCTGAATTTTTCCGTCGACATATACATTAGTTCAGATTTTATGTATTTTATTAATATTATTGTTTTGTAGTTATTTTATTAGAAAATTAATTATTAAAAAAATAATTTTATTAAAAAGACGAGAGAATATAGCCAAAATGATTACCCACAAAGAGAAAAACCTAATTAACTCTTCATATTAGGAAATAGTAAGGGAAAAGCGAGAATAAAGCCTAAATAATTGAACTCACCCTCTTATTATTTAAGGCATCATTGTTATTTTTGTTTTTATAAATTTAATTAATTTTGTAAAATATTATTAAAATAATTTCAGAAAGTAATGAAGATTTCAATATTTTCATTTCTCTGCTTATTTTTAACGCCTCATCTTGTTGATTCAACTAATAGCGATGATGAATTGGATGAACATAATTATTTCGATCCTTTTCAATATCGAGATGTTGAGACAAGCGGGACAGGAACTAGTGGCCATGGAGGAACTGGAAGCATTCCCACAAGTACTGGAGGATACTCTCAAGGAATGTATTCTGGCACAGAACATTCTCAAAATTGGTTGGCTTTGAATCGAGGTTTTGGCAATAACCCATTTTTAAACTCACCTCAACATCTACAAGGGAATCCGTCTCTTCAAGCACCTCGAAATTTGTTGGATTTTCAATTAGGATATGGTAATTATCCATCTCAACATCAGCATATTAATCCTTCTGGCCAAGATTCTTCACAAAATTGGTTAAATTTGGATTTAACTCTTGGCACTAATCAGTCTTTATACCCAACTCAACATCAACATATGAATGCAAAATACCCTCATGGAACGAATCCTTCTGGTCAAGAATCTTCTCAAAATTGGTTAAATTTGGGTTTAAATCCTGAAATGAATACTTCTAATCAAACAGGTAATTATCACATTATGTAAGACTATCACACACATTGAGATAACTTTTTAACTTTTTTAAACAATTCCGGACACTTATCTCAACCACTGATGAATCCTCCTCTCTCAAACCATTGTGGGACCGTTTTTCAAGCATTGACACTCTTTTCTCTTGCTCACTAAAGACCCTTTTTTGTTGCCTATTTATGTAACTCTACTTCCATCCATTAGCATAGTCTTTTTAGACATTACGAAACCTTTTCAATAACAATTTCTGGACACTAGTCTTTTGGCCATTCCCGGCTTGGCTTCTCTATACACCAATCAAGCATTTTATAACGAATAATAGATAGGAAATTTTATGATTTCTAAAAAATAATAAATTAACTTTTTACAAATTTAAGTTGGCAAATTCTCTTTTGTTAAAAATAAAAGAGGAAAACGTAATTTAAAATATGATGGTTATATATGTAAAAGTTATAGTCATAATTAGAGCCCGGATTTTTATGCAAATGCATATTTTTTTTGCAAACTTTTCATGATGTGTTATGCACAAAAAACACTGTTTCCGCAAGTTTTGAAAACTTTAGAGGGGGTTTCTATTTGCATATAATGCATATTTTTGCATATTCCGGACTTTGTTGCATAATGCATATTTTACTGCATATTTTGAGGTTTTTGGGGAAAATATTGCGAAAATTGCCTAAAATCCTGCCAAAAAGTGAAAATTTAGTAAAAATTTAGGAAAAATTTGTAAAAATTACAAATTTAGTAAAAAAATTTTTGTGTTTATTGGTTTCGCCAGAAAATTGCCCACCCCCATAATGTCTCAGCCCCAAAACGTCGCACCCCAAGACGTCCCACCACCAAAATGCCTCATCTCAAAATGCCCAACACCGTAAAAATGCTCAATTTGTCGAACTATACATTTAAAATACGAGAAATCTTAATAAAAAAATGTAATTTAAATCATTTTGACTAAAAATATGTAAAATTTTTAGGTATAAATGGTATTTTTCGTGCATATATGCGTGTATATTTTGGTTTACTTGCATATTTTTGTGCATATTTTGGCAATTTTTTATGCATATTATAGTGCATATTTTGCATTTTTTAATGCATAAAAATCCGGGCTCTAGTAATTAATATAGATAGTGTTAATTGCGAGAGAGCAATTATTTGAGCATATATCGTGAAATCTCTAAAAGAATGCATTGTCATCTATTTTTCAAAATCTTGCAATGTGTCATTCCATTGGAGATTGAGTTTACTGGATGCACTCAAATGGAGAATTTTCTGTACGTTATGTTGGATTAGGGAACTTGAGCGTCAGCCAAATTTGATCGACTATAACTTTTTTAATCTTGATCAAATCCGAATAAATCTTAAATCATTCTAAAGCTCAATCTTTAACCCAAATGGATAATGCTCAGGTGGCCCGTTCCGGGTATGATGCGAGGGACAGGATCCTGCGCAGGATTTTGCAGGATCCAGCTTCCGCAATCACGCACTTTTTGTGATTTGCGGGATTTTGCGGGATGCGGGATTTATTCGCAAAATCCTGTCCCGCAAATATTTTGGAAAAAAATCCCGGATGCGGAAAAATATCCCGGAATAGGCAAAAAATAGTTAAAGCCGATAAAATTGGCTGACGCTCAAGTGTCTAGTTTTGGTTATGTTTTATTCAAACTCTCAAATTTTCTAGTATCATACAGTGTTTCAACATGTTAGTCTTGAGCTGGTCCCTTTCCTTTATCTGTTGAAATTATTAAAATTTAGTTTTTAACACATTATTATTTAATTTTCAATAAAAAACCTTGAGGTCCAAGATTGCTTCCTCGGCGTTGTCGTTGACGAGAACTTCCTCCTAAATTTATTATTTAATTAATTTATACTTTTCACTTATATTCGCATTTGTTGTATTAAAATATTTTGTCAAAAACAGATATTCTTTTTACCTTGATTTGACCCAGATTCTTGTCCTTGGGCAGGTTCTAAATTATTAAAATTTATATTTATACAAATGGGAAAATTGACCCTTTATGGTACAGCACACATCTGAACTTAATCATTTGTTGTTCAGCCTATTGTTAAATAATTGGAAAAATGGAGGGATGGAATATGAATTAACAAAGTATAAGTTTTCGAAAGTTGGTGAATAATTGGGATAATGTTTGGGAATAAATATTGAAAAGAGATGATTGTTTAATCTATTGGAATTTTTGTAAAGGATAAGTAAAGGGAACGGAAATGAATTGACAATAAAATGTGCAAAAAGGAAATAATAATTGTAAAGGAAGGATATTTACTAGAAAAATATACATAAGTGAACTAAAAATAAATTGTTTACGTGAAATAAATCTGGGGTCTGGATAAGAATAAATAGTAAGTATCGAATCTCGAATCCGGTGTTTACAAGAATATTTTTTCTCTCGTATTATTTATATTCTTATTAATTAAAATTAAAAATATTTCAAATGTGTATACCTCCAATTATCACTCCACGTGTTCGACCTCGTCCTGTTTGATATTCTTCAGCAGACTGATCAATAGCTTGTTGCATTTCTTGAGGATCAAATCCTAGTTTATAAATTTTAATCATAAAATAGTTCTACTGTGTGAATATTAGTAAAATTAATTCATAATAAGAAATATATTTTTTAGATAATAATTTACTAATTAAAAATAGAACAATGGTAAATGTCCAGCTCGTGGCCTATATGTCCGCAAAAGGAATTTCTGCAAAAATCATTTTTCGTTGCGTTCTCCTCCTTACCGTTTCTTTTCTTTGATGGGTTAACATCTTGGCGCATCTACTTTATGGAGTAAGTCATGAAAAAAGTTTATGCACAAAGTAATTAAATAAAAATTTGACGAATATAAATTTGTGAAAAAAATCTAAATTTTAGAAATCCGGTTTTCAGTTTTGTTTTTTTACCGATATTTTGAAGGAATTTTTAATAAAATCATTCATTTTCACAAATTTCCTGTTTTTGGTTTTTAAAATTTCTAAAAACGGTTAATTTTTGGCAAAAAATTTCAAAAATTCCGGTTTTAAAACCGGTCGCCATCAACCCTAGTATAAAGGAATTGTTTAGAAAAATTAGGGGTTTTAATTTTTGCACATATAAAAATTTCATTTAAAAATTTTTAGTGTTTTATAAAACATTTACAAATTTTATTTAATTAAATTTTTATTTAATTAATTTGTACATAAACTCTTTTTCATAACTTACTCAATAAAGAGACAGGTATATTTTTTCACTTACTGATATTCTAATTAAAATTAAGGATATTTCATATGTGTATACCTCCTCCTTGTGCTCCCTCTTGACCTCTTTGATATTCTTCACCAGACTGATCAATAGCTTGTTGCATTTCTAGAGAATCGAATCCTACTTATTAAATTTTAATCATAAAATAGTTTTACAATGTGAATATTATTAAAATAAATTCATAATAAGATATATATTCTTTTAGATAATAATTTACTAATTCAAAATAGAACAATTAGAACTAGCAAATTTAATATAATTTTAGAAATTTTTTACTTTGCCCTCAAAAATGTGAATTTTTCCATCTTAATATTTCCGATTATATAAAATAAAGGAAATTCGACTATTAAAATAAATTTTTTTTAAATATGTAGATGTCAGTTAACTAATTTACAAGTAAACAAGTAAATAAATTACAAGTAAATTATATAAATTTACAATAATATTTACCTTCTCCTCCATCATGGTATTTTTGCTTATGTTTTGTTGTTAGTATGTATTTATTTCCTTCATATTCATATTTAACTCGCCCTCCACAATTTCTTTTATTACAGACGTAATGAATATTTCCAGTTTTACTTTTTCCTTCTTCGTAATATTCATAACTCTTCCAAACTAATTTATTTTTCCCTTTTTGCGTTTTTATAATATAAGGCTCTTATTAAAAATAATAATTACTAACATATTTACTAGATTGATTCCCCTACGTAATTAGAACCGCTTGAAAAGCAATAAATCCCCTGTTACTTATCCCCCAGTTACTTATTACTAGCTCCAAGTTTAAATTTCTACTTATAACTGGCCCACTCTGAAAACCACATTAGATCCAAAACCCGATGACGAATGCAAGATATTTAAATTTGATTTTAAATTTTTCTAATATTTAAATTTGATTTTAAATTTTTCTAATTTAGAAAGTAAAGCTCATTGTTGGAAATTTTAAAATATTACCATTTCTAATTCTTTCTTTTCTTTCACAAGTGTGTTCAGATTTAGTTTCAATGACCATCTTCATTCCTTTTAATTGATCAACTGTTAATTTTTTCAATTCTTCATATTTAACTCCTTTTGTAACAACTTTTCCCGCACATTTAGAATTAGAATATTTATTGCACACCCAAGTGATAATCTCCTTTTTATCACTATGACTATTATGTTTATATATATAACCATCATATTTTAAATTACGTCCTCCTCTTTCATTTTTAACAAAAGAGAATTTGCCATCTTAAATTTGTAAAAATAACTTCATTCATTGGCTGCAGTTAGATAAGAAATTTTTTGCTATTTTTAGTGCATATTTTGCAATATTTTTTGGCATATTTTGGCATAGTTTTTTAAAATAAAATTCAAATTTAACCTAACAACCTTAAAATTACAAATTAAATCTTTTTGATTGATCATAATGTACTCTATTTTCAGAGGTTTTTCTTCACAGAGGTTTTTCATTAAAAATTAATTTACTATATGCTCTTGTGTAAATTATTTTTTGCGAGAAAAGCTTTGTCTCTGCACTTGCGGAAAAAAAATATAAATGAAAATAAATAACCCGTCGCCGGATTGGATGGTGGAACAGTCTGATGTGCTTCGGTTTAGGCCCTTCCGTGATACTATTGCATCTACCATCTAATGAATTTTTACAGTATATAATTAAAAGAAAGACGTTATTGCAAATAAACGCTTTTTCGCAAATATTTTTCTACATTTTTGTTACTTTACCTTTTTTACCTGTTTGATCTGATGGATTAGTTACTTGATGGTATTTTGCACTCATATGTTGATGTTGAGTTGGGTATAAAGATTGATTACTGCCAAGTGTTAAATCCAAATTTAACCAATCTTGAGAAGATTCATGTCCAGCAGGATTCGCTCCTTTAGGGTATTCTGCGCTCATATGTTGATGTTGAGTTGGGTATAAAGACTGATTACTGCCAAGTGTTAAATCCAAATTTAACCGATTTTGAGAAGTATCTTGACCAGAAGGATTAATATGCTGATGTTGATATGGATAATTGCCATATCCTAATTGTAAATCCCACAAATTTCGAGGTATTTGACCAGACGGATTCGCTTGTAGGTGTTGAGTTGAGTTTAAATACGGATTATTGCCAAAACCTCGATTCAAATCAAACAAATTTTGAGAATGTTCTGTGCCAGAATACATTCCTTGAGAGTATCCTCCAGTACTTGTGGGAATGCTTCCAGTTCCAGTTCCTCCATGGCCACTAGTTCCTGTCCCGCTTGTCTCAACATCTCGATATTGAAAAGGATTGAAATAATTTTGTTCATCCTTTTCTTCATCGCTATTAGTTGAATGAACAAGATGAGGCGTTAAAAATAGGCAAAGAAATAAAGCTATTGAAAGCTTCATTACTTTCTAGAATTATTTTAATAATATTTTACAAAATTAATTAAATTTATAAAAACAATAATAACAATGATGCCTTAAATAATAAGAGGGTGAGTTCAATTATTTAGGCTCTATTCTCGCTTTTCCCTTACTATTTGCTAATATGGAGAGTTAATTAGGTTTTTCTCTTTGTGAGAAATCATTTTTGCTATTAGAGATCGGACAAAAGACAAAATCAAATATTTGATCAAATAATTTGAAAATTATTTGATATTTGAAAAAATTTGATCTGCAAAGTCAAATATTTGATCAAATATCAAATTTTTAAAAAAATTCTGGAAAGCAATATAAATCTGTGTATATGTGAGTATATCGGGGATATTAGGATATGAAGATGATATTGGAGGACTAAGTTAGATGTGGGGGGATTAAGGGTGATATGAGAGAATTGTAAGGCTTAAGGGGGATATAGGGGGATATTGGGAGATTAAGAGTTGATGTAATAAAGGGATATAACATGCATCGGGTTGATATATATTTTGATCGTCAAATTGATCGTCCATTGATATATATTTTGATCGTCAAATCCATCTATATTCCCTTAATCTACCTAAATTCCTCTTAATCTTCCCAAATCATCTAAGATGATCTACCTCTAATCCCTCAACATCACTGATAATCCTCAAAATCCCTTCTAAATTACTATACAAGGGGGACTCAATGTGCGGAAACAACTATGAAGTAATATAGGGATATCATGTGCATCGGGATATGTTCTGCTACGCTAAATAATGTGTCCTAGAGCAAAAATCACGGTTGTCATAGCGATTTTATAAGAAAAATATGCCATCTTACATGCTAAAAAATCAAATTATTTGATATTTGATCAAATATTTGATCTTTCAAAACTTCATCAAACAAATATTTGATCAAATTATTTGATATTTATTTGATATTTGAAAAAATCAAATTTCCTCAAAAACTCACAAACAAATATTTGATCAAATAAAATCAAATAAAATTTGGTCAAATATTTGATTTTATTTGACCAAATATTTGTTTGGTCCGATCTTTATTGGCTATATTCTCTCGTCTTTTTAAAAAAATTATTTTTTTAATAATTAATTTTCTAATAAAATAACTACAAGACAATAATATTAATAAAATACATAAAATCTGAGCTAATGTACATTTTTTATATCTTTAACGGAGAGGTAGCTCTGGTGAGATTAGCGTCATTTCGCATGATATTGCTATTCACTCTATTTTCTAAGTTTTTAAGAATAATGTGAAAGTGAATATCCGGCAATTATTTCAGCCTGCCTTCAAAGGAAAATTCGACTTGGCAGGATAAACATAATAGCCTTTATTGACTTCCAAGTTGACTTGCACCTAGAATCGAATGTATAAAGTCTTGACAAGTATTTATTTTTGGTAAACTGCTCTAGGGTTACAAAATTCCATTGCAAGAACTTTTATCTACACTTGTTTTAATTTTTATCTACTCAGCGTATGACTTTTAGCTACTCATTGTCTGAGCCCTTATCTACTTATTACCAGAACACTTAACTACCATAAACAATTCTACCCGTTACCAGAACTCATATCTACCCATTGGCTGAACTCTAATTGATCCAATGTCACAACAATTACCTTCCCTACTGTCTGAACTCTTATCTACTCATTATCTGAACTCATCTATCCAATGCTAGAACACGTATCTATCCATTGTCTGAATTCTTATCCAAAGATTATAATTGCCAGATCATATGCCTGACTTTTATCAACCCAATGACAGAACTTCATCTACATATTGTATGTACTCTTATCTTCCCATTGTTTGAACTCTTATCAACATAGTCTGAACTTTTATCTACTCAGTCCTGTGACCTTATCTACCCATTGGCAAAACTCTTAAATCTCCAGTGTCTAAGCATTTATCTACCCATTGTGTCAACTCTTATCAACCTAGTTTGATTAACCGTAGAGTTAATTGAACATCATTTCGCGTGAATTTGCTATTCTCAATTTTCTAAGTTTTTAAGAATAATGTGAAAGTGAATATCCGGCTATTATTTCAGCCTGCCTTCAAAGGGAAATTCGACTTGGCAGGATATACATAATAAAGTGACGATAATTGTAGTGAATTTTTGATTGAGCATTGTAATTTCAATGAATTTAATAGAAATTGCTTTAAAGGATTTTCATTAAGCGTTAATAAACTTTAAGTTATTAACTTTTTAAGCCAAAAAAGAGAGGGCACTTGAATTGGATATATCTTATAGTAAGTCTAACTGAAAATAAAAAGATGGCCGAAAGGGAGAAGTGGATATCCATCAAAAATTTTTGCCCGTTTTTAAAGGAAAATTATAAGGGGCTGTTTTGCCCTCCCCTTATTGCCAAAAATTAGGGTAAGCAAATGAATGAAAGTAATGCGTCCCATGAAAGTATATGCGTCCCATGAAAGTATATGCGTCCCATGAAAGTATATGCGTCCCATGAAAGTATATGCGTCCCATGAAAGTATATGCGTCCCATGAAAGTATATGCGTCACATGAAAGTATATGCGTCCCATGAAAGTATATGCGTCCCATGAAAGTATATGCGTCACATGAAAGTATATGCGTCCCATGAAAGTATATGCGTCCCATGAAAGTATATGCGTCCCATGAAAGTATATGCGTCACATGAAAGTATATGCGTCCCATGAAAGTATATGCGTCCCATGAAAGTATATGCGTCACATGAAAGTATATGCGTCCCATGAAAGTATATGCGTCACATGAAAGTATATGCGTCCCATGAAAGTATATGCGTCCCATGAAAGTATATGCGTCCCATGAAAGTATATGCGTCACATGAAAGTATATGCGTCCCATGAAAGTATATGCGTCACATGAAAGTATATGCGTCCCATGAAAGTATATGCGTCACATGAAAGTATATGCGTCCCATGAAAGTATATGCGTCACATGAAAGTATATGCGTCCCATGAAAGTATATGCGTCACATGAAAGTATATGCGTCCCATGAAAGTATATGCGTCCCATGAAAGTATATGCGTCACATGAAAGTATATGCGTCCCATGAAAGTATATGCGTCACATGAAAGTATATGCGTCCCATGAAAGTATATGCGTCACATGAAAGTATATGCGTCCCATGAAAGTATATGCGTCCCATGAAAGTATATGCGTCACATGAAAGTATATGCGTCCCATGAAAGTATATGCGTCCCATGAAAGTATATGCGTCACATGAAAGTATATGCGTCCCATGAAAGTATATGCGTCCCATGAAAGTATATGCGTCCCATGAAAGTATATGCGTCACATGAAAGTATATGCGTCCCATGAAAGTATATGCGTCCCATGAAAGTATATGCGTCACATGAAAGTATATGCGTCCCATGAAAGTATATGCGTCACATGAAAGTATATGCGTCCCATGAAAGTATATGCGTCCCATGAAAGTATATGCGTCCCATGAAAGTATATGCGTCACATGAAAGTATATGCGTCCCATGAAAGTATATGCGTCACATGAAAGTATATGCGTCCCATGAAAGTATATGCGTCACATGAAAGTATATGCGTCCCATGAAAGTATATGCGTCACATGAAAGTATATGCGTCCCATGAAAGTATATGCGTCACATGAAAGTATATGCGTCACATGAAAGTATATGCGTCACATGAAAGTATATGCGTCCCATGAAAGTATATGCGTCACATGAAAGTATATGCGTCCCATGAAAGTATATGCGTCACATGAAAGTATATGCGTCACATGAAAGTATATGCGTCCCATGAAAGGCGCATATACAGCCTAAGGGACTTACTAATTATTTTTAAATTATTGCAAGAACAATTAAAAATAAATTTTAATTTAATGAAAAATATAATATTAAATAATTAACAAAATTTTTAAAAAATTGTCAAATTAAAAATTTTCTTTTTCCCTAACATTCAATTTCCCCAAATTCTGGCTAGTCGTATTAGGAGGAACTTGACAACAATTTGAGTAGTTATACAAACAGTAGCTGTATTTTTCTGCTTAAGAAAAAGACGAAAATAAATTGCCGAACAAAACACAGGAATACATTACCCCCTAACAACATTTCGAATCGCATATTAACCCATGTTATAGATATAACAGCTGTTATCGAGTAACTTTTCTTTAACTTAAAAAGCTTTCAAAGGTTCATCTTATCTCCTCCTCCCAACTAAAACTTTGTCATTTTGTGTTGAACAAAAACTTTGTTAATAGAGTTTTTTAATCGTTCTTCATTAAGTTCGGGGAAAGGACTCCTAGACGTCTCTCGAAAGTCGCTCGAACTTCAGGAGACCCAACCCTGGGAGGGTCCCCATTTTTCAAAATACTTCAGAGCGACACATAGCTTTTCTCAATCCTTGGCATTGTTTGCTTCTTACCTTTTGTAAATGGGTAAGAATGGCTAAGAAGAAAAGCAAAATGTAACTAGATAACCGAATATACCAAAAATTCAATTTTGAAAATTTTAATAAATTTACCCGCATCAGATAACCGGCACCCCCTCTTCTGCTTATATTGGAGAATGTGCTCTAGTTTTCTGTTCAATGGATGCGGCTATTTGTTCGGCAATTTATTTACGTCTTTTCCTTAAGCAGAAAAATACAGCTACTGTTTGTATAACTACTCAAATGGATGTACAAATTCCTCCTAATATGACTAGCCAGAATTTGGGGAAATTGAATGTTAGGGAAAAAGAAAATTTTTAAATTGACAATATTTTTTAAAAATTTTGTTAATTACTTAATATTATATTTTTCATTAAACTAAAATTTATTTTTAATTATTCTTGCAATAATTTGAAAATATTTAGTAAGTCACTTAGGCTGTATATGCGTCTTTCATGTGACGCATATACTTTCATGGGACGCATATACTTTCATGGGACGCATATACTTTCATGGGACGCATATACTTTCATGGGACGCATATACTTTCATGGGACGCATATACTTTCATGGGACGCATTACTTTCATTCATTTGCTTACCCTAATTTTTGGCAATAAGGGGAGGGCAAAACAGCCCCTTATAATTTTCCTTTAAAAACGGGCAAAAATTTTTGATGAATATCCACTTCTCCTTTTAGGCTATCTTTTTATTTTCAGTTAGTCTTACTATAAGATATTCTAAAGTATTAAATACTTTTCTAAAAGTATTAAAAAATGGTCAGTCAGTTTTAGTTATAGAACTCGTCGAGCCGTGTCGAATGACACCAAAATCAACCCCCGGTCTTAACTGCGGGCCGAGATACAGACCCCCGAAAATTGAAAAATAAAAGGGTTGACCAGGCTAATTTTTGGGCTAAAAATTCAATTAAACTAATAATAGCTCATTTTAAAGAGCTTGTCGATCTGGCTCGAATGACATCAAAATCAACATAATTGAACAAGATTTGACAATGTTATGACATAAATTAGTCTTATTGTAGTCGTGAGACGCTTTTGCAGAATCGTCGCTTTGCGCAGGGTTTTTGTCTGTATCTCGGTCCGCAGTTAAGACCGGGGGTTGATTTTGGTGTCATTCGACACAGTTCGACGAGTTCTATAAGCTAAGACTGACTGGCCATTTTTAATCCTTTTAGAAAGGAAAACGGTGTCCGGAAAATTGGGCTCTGGAAAATTGGGCTCCAAAATTTAGGCTTTCCGTTTTTTTTATTTAGAGCCCAAAATTCCGCTGGAGCCCAATTTTCCGAAAAGTTGGAGCCCAAATTTCCGAAAAATTTTGGAGCCCAATTTTCCGGCATCCAGGAAAACGGAGGGGGGTCTCATTCGAATTATTACCAAGAGTTCTGGCAATGAGTAGATAAGGGTTCAGGCAATGGGTAGCTAAAAGTCATACGCTCAGTAGATAAAAATTAAAAAAAAGTGTAGATAAAAGTTCTTGCAATAGAATTTTGTAACCTTAGAGCAGTTTAGCAAAGACTTTATACAAGACTTTATACATTCGATTCTAGGTGCAAGTCAACTTGGAATTCAATAAAGACTTTATTATGTATATCCTGCCAAGTCGAATTTCCCTTTGAAGGCAGGCTGAAATAATAGCCGGATATTTACTTTCACATTATTCTTAAAAACTTAGAAAATAGAGTGAATAGCAATATCATGCGAAATGACGTTCAATTAACACTAGGCTAATCTCACCAGAGCTACCGTCTCCGTTAAGGATACAAATCGTATATGTCGGCGGTAAAATTCAGATTTAGGAAATATTCAATTTTTCCGAGCATTTAGGAAAAATTCAGATATTAAAGTAATTTAATAGTCTGTCTTACACTATTTCGCTTGTTTTTCGTTTTTTGAGTATGTTTATTTGTTTGTTTTTCATTTGTTTTTTCTTTAGTTTTTTGGTTTATTCGTCTTTTTTTAGTATTTTTATTTTTTTATTTTGTTTTTGTTCTTATTTTTTTTAAATATTTGTCCTACAACTAAATTGGTAGGTCGGCATTTCAAATGCTGAAAATCAGTAAAAGGAATAAGATTATGGTACTAGTGTAGAACCCAGCGACCGATGACTCCCGCGAGACGCGTGCCGCAAAACCCCGCGCGAAGGTTTGCACAAGCGTCTCGCCGACTCTCCATAGGTTTATGTTGTTGTTTTTTTATCCAAACTTAACATGGTGATCTTGTCTAAATCAAGAAATTTATAGATAACCCAGTTAAAAACAAAAACATCAATAAAAAACATAAACAACGCCAAAAAACATAAAAGTAGCCCAGACTCAACTGACATCTTTATTAATATCTGAATTTTTCCTAAATGCTCGGAAAAATTGAATATTTCCGGAAAAATTTTATTTTTCCGTCGACATATACATTAGTTCAGATTTTATGTATTTTATTAATATTATTGTTTTGTAGTTATTTTATTAGAAAATTAATTCTTAAAAAAATAATTTTATTAAAAAGGCGAGAGAATATAGCCAAAATGATTACCCACAAAGAGAAAAACCTAATTAACTCTTCATATTAGGAAATAGTAAGGGAAAAGCGAGAATAGGGCCTAAATAATTGAACTCACCCTCTTATTATTTAAGGCATCATTGTTATTATTGTTTTTATAAATTTAATTAATTTTGTAAAATATTATTAAAATAATTTCAGAAAGTAATGAAGATTTCAATATTTTCATTTCTTTGCTTATTTTTAACGCCAAATCTTGTTGATTCAACTAATAGCGATGATGAATTGGATAAACATAATTATTTCGATCCTTTTCAATATCGAGATGTTGAGACAAGCGGGACAGGAACTAGTGGCCATGGAGGAACTGGAAGCATTCCCACAAGTACTGGAGGATACTCTCAAGGAATGTATTCTGGCACAGAACATTCTCAAAATTGGTTGGCTTTGAATCGAGGTTTTGGCAATAACCCATTTTTAAACTCACCTCAACATCTACAAGGGAATCCGTCTCTTCAAGCACCTCGAAATTTGTTGGATTTTCAATTAGGATATGGTAATTATCCATCTCAACATCAGCATATTAATCATTCTGGCCAAGATTCTTCACAAAATTGGTTAAATTTGGATTTAACTCTTGGCACTAATCAGTCTTTATACCCAACTCAACATCAACATATGAATGCAAAATACCCTCATGGAACGAATCCTTCTGGTCAAGAATCTTCTCAAAATTGGTTAAATTTAGGTTTAAATCCTGAAATGAATACTTCTAATCAAACAGGTAATTATCACATTATGTAAGACTATCACACACATTGAGATAACTTTTTAACTTCTTTTAAACAATGCTGGACACTTATCTCAACCACTGATGGATCCTCTCTCAAACCATTGTGGGACCGTTTTTCAAGCACATTGACACTTTTTTCTCTTACTCATTAAAGACCCTTTTTTGTTGCCCATTTATGTAACTCTACTTCCATCCATTAGCAGAGTCTTTTCAGACATTACGAAACCTTTTTCATAAAAATTCTGGACACTAGTCTTTTGGCCATTCCCGGAAATCTTTTCTCACCCATTATGGGAAACCACTTATCAGACGGATACCATAGTTAACAAAACTAAACCTAAAATACAATCATTTAGCTAATAAAAACAAAAGAAACAAATACAACTACAAACAATAAACCCAAAAACATTGCAAAACAAATTCTAAAAAACTCATTACTTTCTTAACTTTCTAAATACACACTATCTTCTTTTTGGGATATTTTGTTATTTCTAATTAAAAGCACACTATTTTCTTTTTGGGATATTTTGTCATTTCTAATTAAAAATAAACACAACGCCAAACACAGTAAAATTCAAAGCTGCGGACAAACAAACAAACAGACAGGGAACTCTAAATTTAATATAGGATATTATGTGCTGTGGAAAAATTCATTAGATGGGAGTTGGAATAGAACTATCATGGAAAGATCCCAAGCCGAAACATAGCCGAGCCATCCATCTCATAATCAACCAAACTTCACAAAAACACACA
The DNA here is from genome assembly GCA_963681835.1 of Meloidogyne enterolobii. Lineage (NCBI taxonomy): Eukaryota > Metazoa > Nematoda > Chromadorea > Rhabditida > Meloidogynidae > Meloidogyne > Meloidogyne enterolobii. The sequence goes on from CAVMJV010000008.1 coordinate 3,772,459, forward strand.
CAGATTCCACATTAACCCTTGATACTCTTTTTATAGCCGTACACGACCCTTGAATCTACTAAAATCCCCTAAATAAAATCATCCATTGATTTTACACCCGAAACTAACACTGACAATACAAATTTTGTTTTACTTGACATTTCTTTTGCGTCTGCGGCGTAATTAATGGAAAAAATCTGGCTTCTTGACAAGTGCTTAGAAATTTCAGATTTGCTCTACTTCGTACCACACCTTTATAATTCTCTATACATCAATCAATCATAGTATTACGAATAATAGCTAGGAAATCCTAGGATTTCTTAAAAATAATGAATTAATTTACTTTACAAATTTAAGATGGCAAATTCTCTTTTGTTAAAAATAAAAGAGGAGGACGTAATTTAAAATATGATGGTTATAAATATTACTATTTAAGTCATAATAATAAAAAGGAGACTATCAGTTGGGTGTGCAATACATACTCTAATTCTAGATGTGCGGGAAAAGTAGTTACAAAAGGAGTTAAATTTGAAAATTTGGAAAAATTAACAGAAGATGAATTAAACAAATTGAAGTTTGATATTGAATTCAAATCTGAACACACTTGTGTAAAAAAAGAAAGAATTATAAATGGTAACATTATAAAAATTACCAACAATAAGCTTTGATTTCTAAATAAAAAAATTTAAAATTTATATATGTAAATTTGAATTACTTTCTTTTTAAAATCGGGTTTCGGATCTAATGTCTGTTTTCATATTTTCATATTGGGCCAGTTATAAGTAGAAATTTAGACTTGGAGCCAGTAATTTGGAGGAGTAGTAAGTGTGACAGGGGGATTTATTCCTTTTCCAGCAGTAATAATTACGAAGGGGAATCATTTTTTAAATATGTTAGTTAATTATTGTTTTTAAGAGGAGCCTTATATTATACAATCGCAAAAAGTGAAAGATAAATTAGTTTGGAAGGGTTATGAATATAATGAAGAAAGAAAATTAAAAAATGGAAATATACATTACATATGTAATAAAAGAATTTGTCGAAGGCGAGTTAAATATGTATATGAGGGAAATAACTACATACTAACAACAAAACATAAGCAACAATACCATGAGGGAGAAGGTAAATATTATTGTGAATTTATAAAATTATATAGAAATTTATCTAAATCGCACTGCCTGGTATTATTGTTAATTATAAATTATTTAACTAACAAATACTTATCCAAGAATAAAATTTATTCTAATAGTTGCAATTCCTTTATTTTATATAAGCGGAAATATTAAGCCGGAAAAATTCACATTTTGAGGGCAACCTAAAAAATTTCTAAAATTATATGTATTAAATTTGCAAGTTCTAATTGTTCTATTTTGAATTAGTAAATTATTATCTAAAAAATATATTTCTTATTATGAATTAATTTTACTAATATTCACACATTATTTCGTAATAAAATTACAAATTCAAGGGAGTTAGGTGTTATCGTTGGATTAAAACGATTTAGGGAGATTCAGAGTTATTTTGTAGCATTTGTAGTAACTAAGTATGCAAGTGGATACTAAGATATTTCATCAAAAAAACAATGCATTCTTATAGAGATTTTACGATATATGCTCAAATAATTGCTCTCTCACAATTAACATAATATCTCGATCATTTACCCAAGCGAGATTTTGAAACAATAATTAAATGCCCCAAATGCCTAATGCATATTCAAATTTCAGTTGCATAATTGAACTTTTAAATTAATTGCCCCTTTTAGGGCGATGTTGCAACATCAATTATCCTTGGTAATTATTTGAGCATATATGTACAGTATCCAAAACATATAGTATTTTCAATCCTAGCTTTATTTATATTCTTTAAACTATTTTAATTTTAAAGTATTTTTTGATTAATTCTTTAATCATCACACCCTACTCCTTTTTATCTCTATAATCTTTCTTTTTATTGTCACTTCTGTTTTTTATCCCTTTCTACAGTTTTTTATTTTATTTTGGTTAGTATTTTTAGTAAAAATTCAAAACTAATTTGTTTATGGTTTATAAGATAAAATTATAGTATGGTGCGACATTTGGAGATCAGACTTTTGAGACCCATTACTTATGGACACGAACATTAGAGACCCGACATTTGGGGACTTAATAGAATTTTAAAAAATTTGAAATTAAAGAGGGTTTTTAATCCGTGGTCGGATATGGACAAAACAAATAAAAACAATAACCGAGACAGTCAGGCACCGAAAATTTAAAAAGCATATCGCAGACTATTCTTATCTTTGGGAACAAGTTAAATATAAAATTAAAGTTCATTCGAACGATCGTCTTGCTGAGTCGAATGACAACAAAATTAACTTATTCTATAATTCTGAACAAAATTATGAGAAACTGAATCCTTTACTAGAAAAACAATTTTGTGTTGAATTTGCCAGATTTTAAATTGAGCAAAATGTTATCTGTGGTTTTTAAACCTTTTAATAATTTTTAAATACACTTTCTAAGAAAGAGATGGATTTTTCAATCTTAACAGTGTATCGTTATCTTTTTCAGTTTTGATAGTTTTTTATTATCAACAAAAATGGTGCGAACTTTTGCTTAAAATTTTTACCCACGTCTCTTAACTCTATATCCGAGCTAAAATTGGTCACTTAAAAAAGTTTTTATTATATTTGTTCCTTGTTTAATTCTCTATAATATAAGCATGAGTTGATACTAGGGTTGGACACAAACGGTTAATTGAAACCGAAAACCTGGGGGTAAAAACCGACGATAACCGAAAACGGTGGCTAAACCGACCAGTTTCGATTTAAAAAATACACCCCTAAGGATGGAATTTTTTGGGATTTTTTCGGTCAGATAACCAGTTTAGGTTTCTTACCATTGTACCGTTTTCTTATTTCAGTTTTGATTGTTAAAGGACCAGAAATGCAGTCTCGCAATAAGAAACACAATACGATATCAAAACCTTAATTAATATATTTGCTTAGAAATTGAGTTGTTATCTAAGAGTTATCTCTATTTAAGATACAAATAAGAATAAATTTCAGTCCCAGCGGGGTGCTAGCGAGATGCGACTATATCTAATTTTATCCCTCAAACATAAATTTTTACTAAAAATAATGAACCAAAATAAAATAAAAGCTAGTATGAAGGTTAAAAAAGATGTAACAATAAATAGAAAGAGTATAGATATAAATAGGAGTAGAGTGTGATCATTAAAGAGTTTTAAATTATAATCAATCAGAATGCTTTAAAATTAAAAGTTTAAAGTTTAGAAATAAAGCTATAATTAAAAATACTGTTTGTTTTAGATACTGTACATATATGCTCAAATAATTACCAAGGATAATTAATGTTTCAACATCTAGCAAAAAGAGGGAAGCTGAGGGGAGTAATTAATCGAGCTAGTGTGTCATTTTTGAGAAAGCAATTATTCGAGCATACATATATCGAGAGAGCAAATTCTATATTTTTATTATTAACTCATTGCTTTTATCTGCAAAATATCTTAAGAAAACTGTATAGAAATCGCTTTGAATTTAATATCTCTTTATAATTGAAAAAATTTTAGCATTAAAAAAGGGTGGCACTCAAATTCCAGTAAAAAATGATAAAAAACAGATGTGACAATAAATAGAAGGATAGTGATAAATAAGAGTAGGTTGTGATGATTAAAGAATTTGAAATAGAAACTAATCAAAATGATTTAAAATTAAAAATTTAAAGTTTAAAATAAAGCTATAATTGAAAATACTGTTGGTTTTGGATACTATACATATATGCTCAAATAATTACCAAGAATAATTGATGTTTAAACATCTAGCAAAAAGAGGTAATTAATTGAAAAGTTCAATTATGTGAGTGATATTTGAACGTGCATTAGGCATTTGGGGCATTTAATTATTGTTTCAACATCTCGCCGAGGGGAGTAATTAATCGAGATAGTGTGTTATTTGTTAGATTATTCGAGCATATATCGTGAAATCTCTAAAAGAATGCATTGTCATTTATTTTTCAAAACCTTGTAATGTGTCATTTTATTGGAGATTGACATTACTGGATGCATTCAAATAGAAAATTTCTGTACGTTATGTGGATTGGGTAAGGTAGAGCGTAGCCACTTGAGCGTCAGCCAAATTTGATCGACTATAACTTTTTTTAATCTTGATCAAATCCGAATAAATCTTAAATCATTATAAAGCCCAATCTTTAACCCAAATGTATGGATCAAGACTAATCGTTGGTTTAAAAGTTAAACTCGATTAGTGCAATAAATTGTTGTTTTTCATTCTTATCGACTTGTAATTTTTTATAGAGCGATCAGACTTGATTCATCCAATAGAGCTTTCTAATGTTATATGAAACATTTGTATTGGATTAAGCAGCAAAAAGTTAAAGCCGAACAAATTTGGCTAATGCTCAGGTGGCCCGTTCCGGCTATGATGCGAGGGACAGGACCCCCGCGCGGGATTTTGCAGGATCCAGCGTCCGCAATCCCGAACTTTTTGTGATTTGCGGGATTTTGCGGGATGCGGGATTTAAGCGGGATTTATCCGCAAAATCCATTCCCGCAAAAATTTTGGAAAAAAATCTCGGACGCGGGATCCCGCAAACACGATTTTGCCGAACTCTGATATGTATATCATAAAATCTCTACAAGAATGCATTGCCATCTTATTTTCCAATCACCTTCCAGAAAATTAAGAATGATAATATTCTCCTAATAATAAAATAATCTCCTAATCCGCAGATATCTTTTTATCCAATAAAATCCATTATATCCTTAACTACCATAAATATCTCTCGAAATACCCTTAATCGTTTTAATCCACCGATATACTCAGATATCACCTAAATTCTTTGAATTCATTGGTTTTATTTACGAGATGCATTCTATTATTCAAATACCATCCAATGTGGCATTTTATCGGAGGGTGGAATTCAACTGGATGCATTCTAATAGAGATTTAATGTACGTTATATGTTGATGTTTAAATTTTCAAAATTTCGAATTTTCTTGTCATCAAATACTGGTTTCCATCTTGTTAGTCTTGAGCTGGTCCCTTTCCTTTATCTGTTGAAATTATTAAAATTTGTTTTTATCACGATATTTTTTAATTTATGATAAAAAACTTTTAGGTCCTAGATTGCTTCCTTGACGTTGTCTGCCTCGTTGACGAGAACTTCCTCCTAAATTTATTATTTAATTAATTTATACTTTTCACTTATATTCGCATTTGTTGTATTAAAATATTTTGTCAAAAACAGATATTCTTTTTACCTTGATTTGACCCAGATTCTTGTCCTTGGGCAGGTTCTAAATTATTAAAATTTATATTTATACAAATGGGAAAATTGACTCTTTATGGTAAAGCACACGGTACTTATAGGGTTTGGGTCCGCTGGAAAAAAATAATTCTATTTTTCCTTAATATGTAATAACGGTCGGCCTTTTTTCCTTCATCAATTTCTCTCTACTTCCCTGTGGCACATCAAATTAGACATTAATAAAGGAAAAATAATTTTTCTCCAATATCATCAAACATTAGGATCAATATTTTCATTTTTGCCATTTCAGTCATTATTGCAACATGAAAAATAATCTTTTCTTTATTAATGTCTATCATTTGAATATGCCATAGGGTAAAATATAAAATTGAGAAAGAACAAAGCTGACCATTTCATACAAATTAAGGAAAAGTTAGAATTATTGTTTCCAACGGACCCAAACCCTATAAGTACCCAGCACACATCTGAACTTAATCAGTTGTTGTTCAGCCTATTGTTAAATAATGGGGAAACTGGAGGGATGGAATATGAAATAACAAAGTATAAGTTTTCGAAAGTTGGTGAATAATTGGGATAATGTTTGGAAATAAATATTGAACAGAGATGATTGTTTAATTTATTGGAATTTTTGTAAAAGATAAGTAATAGGAACGAAAAAGAATTACCAATAAAATGTGGAAAAAGGAATAATAATTGTAAATTAAGGATGGTTAATGGAAGTGGTTAATTGTAATAAAAATAAATTGTTTATGTGGAATAAATTTGGGGTCGGGACTAAACTAGAGTATAAGTATCGAATCTCGAGTCCGGGGTTTAAAAGAATATTTTTTGATATTATAATTAAAATTAAAATTATTTCATATGTTCAAACCTCCAATTATCACTCCACGTGTTCGACCGCGTCCTCTTTGATATTCTTCAGCAGACTGATCAATAGCTTGTTGTATTTCTCGGTCATCAAATCCTTGTTTTTAAAATTTAATCATAAAATAGTTCTACAACTAAATCACATTATTATTTACAAATCGAAATCTATGTAAGCTAACATATAAAATAAATAGGGAAGGATTCGATAGAATAAATTTTTAATTTTCAATAAAAATACCTCCATGTTGTGTAAAAATACCTCCATGTTGTGTCTCTTGGTTTCCGTGCTGGTTATGACGGATTGTATTATCTAAATTTAATAAAAAATAGTTCTGTGAATACTATTAAAATAAATTCATAATAAGATATTTGTTTTTTAGTTTACTAATCTGACTAATTCACAATTAAAACTAATAGAGGCAGTGCGTTTTCTATATAATTTTATAAATTAATAATATTTACCTTCTCCAGCATTATGGTATTTTTTTTCATGTTCTTGTGTTAATATGTACTTATTTCCTTCATTTATTACTCGCCCTTTACAAGGTCTTTTACTACATACCCAATATATATTTCCATTTGTTTGTTTTTTGCTTTCATTGTAATATTCATAACCACCCAAAACTAATTTATCTGTCCCTTGTATCGATTGTTTAAAAACAGGCTCTTCTTAAAAACAATAATTAAAATATTTACCCAAAAGATTCCTCTGGGTAATTATTATTTCAATGTTCGATTAGGTGATAATCAATAGATTTGATTTAAGTATTTGAAAATACATATGTTAGTAAAAATTATTATAACTGTTTTTAACTGAAAAGCACTATTTGAAAAATCTACAACTTTTTAATACGTTCACAGATTTTAATGGGATTTGATATTTTAAATTCATAATTTATAAGGTCTTATTGACATAAAAATTATGTCTAAATTCGGTGTTACGACAATTGGGATACGCATGTGCGGATGCGACGATTGCGGACAACAATTGCGGACGACGATTGCGGTTATGTCAATTGCGGATTAAAAATTTTTCGTAATTTTAATAATGGTTGAAATGATATCACGTTTTTTTATCCCGGCTTCAGTTTCAAATTTATGACGGTTTCCGAACCATTTTTAAAATATTGCGGCACTGAAAATTTTAAAAAATCAATAATTTTTAAAACTTTTTGTATTCGCAATTGTAGTCCGAGTTGTCGTCCGGAATTGTCATATCCGCAATCGTCGTATCCGCAATTGCCATCCGCAATTTCGTACAGCTCTAAATTCGAATCCTAATCCGAGATAATTCCGTACTCTACCGTTCTCCTTCTCCTTTTCATTATATGCTCAACATGTACTACTTTTATTTGCACCACTGGCAATAGACAACTAGAGTCACATTACAATTTTTTTAATTTTTTTCTACTTTAGTGTGTTAGCGCCACTTTCAGGAAAAAATTAAATAAGAATTCGCACAATGAAAAGAGGGAGAAAAAAATTTCTAATCTAAATTTCTAACTGGCCTAATCTGAAAACTGATATTAGATACGAAGCCCGATGGAGAATGCAAGATATTTAAAAAAAGTTATTAAATTTTTTTTAATTTAGAAAGCAAAGCTCATTTTTGGAATTTATAAAACATTACCACTTATAATTTTTCCTTTTTTTACACAAGTGTGCTTAGATGTAAATTCACTATCAAACTTCAATTCTTTTAATTCATCATTTGTTAATTCATTCAATTTTTCAAATTTAACTCCTTTTGTAACAACTTTTCCTTTACATCCAGAACTACGGTATTTATTGCACTTCCAAGTGATAGTCTCCTTTTTATCATTATGATTAGAATAGTAATATTTATAACCAGCATATTCTAAAGTATATCTTCCCTTTTCTGTTTTAACAATATAGGGATTGTCATCTTAAATTTGTAAAAATTTTTTTAGAAATCCTAAGATTCTACTTAAAGATATAGGACAAATTGGTCAAATAATTTCAGATTTCAGATCTTGGCTGCGTACTCGAGTAAAGAAACTTTTTTCTTGTTTTTTATTACCTTCCCTGTCTTACCTTTTTGACCAGAAGAATTCATTCCAAGTGTTAAACCCAAATTTAACCAATTTTGAACAGATTCTTGACCAGGATTCGTTCCATGAGGGTATTCTGCATTCATATGTTGACGTTGAGTTGGGTATAAAGACTGATTAGTGCCAAGAGTTAAATCCAAATTTAACCAATTTTGTGAAGAATCTTGACCAGAAGGTTTAATATGGTGATGTTGATATGGATAATTGCCATATCCTAATTGCAAATCCCACAAATTTCGAGGTACTTGAACAGACGGATTCCCTTGTAGATGTTGAGGTGAGTTTAAAAATGGATTATTGCCAGAACCTCGATTCAAAGCCAACCAATTTTGAGAATGTTCTGTGCCAGAATACATTCCTTGAAGGTATCCTTCAGTACTTGGGGGTATGCTTCCAGTTCCAGTTCCTCCATGGCCACTAGTTCCTGTCCCGCTTGTTTCAACATCCCGATATTGAAAAGGATCGAAATAATTATGTTCATCCAATTCATCATCGCTATTAGTTGAATCAACAAGATGAGGCGTTAAAAATAAGCAAAGAAATGAAAATATTGAAATCTTCATTACTTTCTGAAATTATTTTAATAATATTTTACAAAATTAATTAAATTTATAAAAACAATAATAACAATGATGCCTTAAATAATAAGAGGGTGAGTTCAATTATTTAGGCTCTATTCTCGCTTTTCCCTTACTATTTGCTAATATGGAGAGTTAATTAGGTTTTCTCTAGGATATGAAGATGATATTGGAGGACTAAGTTGGATGTGGGGGGATTAAGGGTGATATGAGGGAATTGTAAGGCTTAAGGGGGATATAGGGGGATATTGGGAGATTAAGAGTTGATGTAATAAAGGGATATAACGTGCATCGGGATAACACTTTTAATCCACCTATATTCCTCCAAATCCGTCGTTATGCATCACAAATCACCCATTATCCCTTTTATCCCAGAATCCCTCAAAATCTGTCTATATCCATCCCAAATCCTTTTTAATCCCAAAATCCCTCCAAATCTGTTGATATCCATCTAAATTACCAGATATTACTCTTAATCACTCGATATCCCAAATCCCCTGATATCCTCTTAATCATGCCAAATCCATTGATATATATTTTGATCGTCAAATCCATCTATATTCCCCTTAATCTACCTAAATTCCTCTTCCCAAATCATCTAAGATGATCTACCTCTAATCCCTCAACATCACTGATAATCCCCAAAATCCCTTCTAAATTACTATACAAGGGGGACTCAATTTGCGGAAACAACTATGAAGTAATATAGGGATATCATGTGCATCGGGATATGTTCTGCTACGCTAAATAATGTGTCCTAGAGCAAAAATCACGGTTGTCATAGCGATTTTATAAGAAAAATATGCCATCTTACATGCTAAAAAATCAAATTATTTGATATTTGATCAAATATTTGATTTTTCAAACCTTCATCAAACAAATATTTGATCAAATTATTTGATATTTATTTGATATTTGAAAAAATCAAATTTCCTCAAAAACTCATCAAACAAATATTTGATCAAATAAAATTTGGTCAAATATTTGATTTTATTTGACCAAATATTTGTTTGGTCCGATCTCTATGTATTGGCTATATTCTCTCGTCTTTTTAATAAAATTATTTTTTTAATAATTAATTTTCTAATAAAATAACTACAAAACAATAATATTAATAAAATACATAAAATCTGAGCTAATGTATATTTTTTATATTTTTAACGGAGAGGTAGCTCTGGTGAGATTAGCCTAATTTAAATTGAACGTCATTTCGCATGATATTGCTATTCACTCTATTTTCTAAGTTTGAAAAAATAATGTGAAAGTGAATATCCGGCAATTATTTCAGCCTGCCTTCAAAGGGAAAATCGACTTGGCAGGATAAACATAATAGCCTTTATTGACTTCCAAGTTGACTTGCACATAGAATCGAATGTATAAAGTCTTGACAAGTATTTATTTTTGGTAAACTGCTCTAAGGTTACAAAATTCTATTGCAAGAACTTTTATCTACACTTGTTTTAATTTTTATCTACTCAGCGTATGACTTTTAGCTACTCATTGTCTGAACCCTTATCTACTTATTACCAGAACACTTAACTACCATAAACAATTGTAGGAAATGGTTCCTATATTTGGGACTCCTAATTTATAATTAATTCGAACGTTCAATTATTTCTTTATTTCGCAATGAAAAGTACAATTTATTTGAGAAAGGAAGAAGCATATAATTTATAAAAAGGGACAGATTGTGATCCAAGGAAAGATTTTAATGACCGCTGAGACCGATAAAACGGGGGAAAAGCCAGCTATTTTTATAGCGGTTGATTTACAGGAAAGTATTTTGTAATAAGTTTGTGTGAGAAAGTGAATAAAGAATTTCAGTGATTAACAGATTTCGTAATTTCATAAGTTTAATTAAATGAGTAATTCGCAGGATGCGACACTCCCGCGGCAAACATTGAGTGAATGGGTTGGATATTGAATAATGGGAGATAACAAAATATTGGCTGGATGTTGAATAAACGGAGAAGATTAGGAATGGGCCAATTTGGGTTTACATTGTTATAAGTAGTTATAATGCTTGGCAAAATAGGGGGGACCGTAAATTTAATTGAGTTTAATCGTGGAATGTATGAAATATTTCTTTTCTTAAATTTCTTATTCTTCTGTAATTTTGACAATTGATTTTTTGTTATGGAGGAGGCTGGAAGGCGTTCAACACAGCCAGAAGGGAGAACTCGAACACGACTGATTGGGAATTTGATTGGAGAGCTGGGGGGAGGCGGTGGAGGATCCAAAATCATTTTCAGTTTCGAAGGAGCATGCGGTTGTGGCTTTGTAGTCGGAATATTTTGTGTTTGATGTTTGTCAGTAGCAACAGGCGGGGAAGTGGGTAGATCATGAGAGTCCAATTCTGTTGTGGGGGAAGTCGGACGTGGAGATTTGTCTGATGGAACATCACCTGGGGGGCCTGAAGATTTAATTAGTCCTTTTCTTCTAGGCACATTATCTGTGGGAACTGAAATTTTTATTTCTAACTTATTATTTTCAATGGTCTTCAGTGGACCGTGTTTTTGATTAATTATATTTGGAGGAATGGGACTCATGGGATTTTTAATAGGATCGGGGCTAAGTAATTGATTTTGATTGTCGTCTATTTTTGGGCAAATTTTAATTGAGCTATAGATTAATCGTGACTCTTCGGGCATTAAGGATTTACTTTCGCCTTTTTTATTTAAGTGGCCTGATTTGGTTTCGGTTTTTGAGGAATTATTAAAGGACTTGGCGGTATAAAATTTATCCGGCAATTTTATTAACGATAAAGGGATTGGAGCTATAGGTGGGGGTGTAATTGGCATTATTTGTGAGTGATTAATTGTATGTTGCTTGGGAATTTCTTGTGGGGATATAATGGTTTCTTCATTATAATCTTCATCTATACAGGGTTCATTAATTTGTGGATTAAATAATTTCGAGCAAAGTGCTCTGGGATGTAAGTTATTACAATGGGAACAAGTAATTGGTCTTTGACAACTCCTCGAAATATGGTTGGGCTTATAACAATTAAAACATAAATTTTTCTCATATAAGCGGGATTTTCGAGAATGGATTGAATTCTAGTTAGAGCAATGGTGGGATAAATGGTCGGGTTGGTTACAGAAAATACAGGGGAATCTAAACCTCCCTGTTTTATTGTTTTGTTGAGATGTATGAAATGTTAGGGAGGATTGTGGTGTGTTAGGTGGGCTAGTCTGTCTAACGGGTCGGGGTGATTTTGGAGTACAAGGGTGACTTATCTGCTCGTTTAGCTCATTCTTTTGGTCGTCTAGAGCTTTTATTCCTTCCTTTCTTTTCAGTATTTGTTTTAATGTTGTCCGTAATTGATCGGTCTGCCAGTTTGCTCCATTTTCTTCCTTAGCTTTAAATATTTCTTCAAGAATAGGAGGTGGGAGTTTCGATTCTAATTCCATTTGGATGGAAAGCGTGTTGATATCAAATTCCTGTTCAATCATTTGTAAATATAATAATTCAAATTTGTCTACGAATGATCGTAGTTCCATACAAAGATTTTCGGGACCATTATTTGAATGTACTGTAGGCAATTTTCTTATTGAATGGAGAAGGGTCCTATTTATTTCATCGGAATTTCCATAATTTTCTCTTAGAAGTCGGATTGCCTCATGATAAGAAGCATTGGTTAAAGGAAGGGATTTTATCAGTAAATATGCGGGTCCATCTAAACATTCCTTGAGATAATTAAATTTAACGGCATCGGAAAGATCTGGAATGTCGTGGACACCAACTTTAAATGAGTTCCAAAAGGAAGTAAATTCAACACATTTTCCATTAAATTTGGGAAGAGAGAGTTTCGGGAGGTGAAAATGTGTATTTGTGATTTGGGAGGGATCGGGAAGAACTTCTGTTAATTTAGCCTTTTCAGAAAGGAGTTTACGGGAATATCTCTTTAAATCTCGTAGTATATTAAGGAATGGAGTTTCTGTAGTAAATGCTTCGTATATCGGGTTGTCGGCTTGGCGCTCTGCGCCTGTCATACTGGTACGGACTGTCATCCATCTTTCGTGGGCTGAGGTTATATCTGTGATTGTTTCGGATACATTTCCCAATTCTAGTTCTAGGGATGTAACGAGGGAGCGAATATTTGAACGGTGGAGGGAAATGCTAACTGTTTGTTCGGGGAGATTAAATTCTTTTTTATTTTCCAAAATTTCGGTAGCGTCTTCAGCAAGGAGCCGCAATGCATTGCGGAAAGGTACTGACATTTTTCGGGTTTTCGATCCGGCTGAGCTGTAGGAAATGGTTCCTATATTTGGGACTCCTAATTTATAATTAATTCGAACGTTCAATTATTTCTTTATTTCGCAATGAAAAGTACAATTTATTTGAGAAAGGAAGAAGCATATAATTTATAAAAAGGGACAGATTGTGATCCAAGGAAAGATTTTAATGACCGCTGAGACCGATAAAACGGGGGAAAAGCCAGCTATTTTTATAGCGGTTGATTTACAGGAAAGTATTTTGTAATAAGTTTGTGTGAGAAAGTGAATAAAGAATTTCAGTGATTAACAGATTTCGTAATTTCATAAGTTTAATTAAATGAGTAATTCGCAGGATGCGACACAATTCTACCCGTTACCAGAACTCATATCTACCCATTGGCTGAACTCTAATTGATCCAATGTCACAACAATTACCTTCCCTACTGTCTGAACTCTTATCTACTCATTATCTGAACTCATCTATCCAATGCTAGAACACGTATCTATCCATTGTCTGTTTGTTATCCAAAGATTATAATTGTCAGATCATATGCCTGACTTTTATCAACCCAATGACAGAACTTCATCTACATATTGTATGTACTCTTATCTTCCCATTGTTTGAACTCTTATCAACCTAGTCTGAACTTTTATCTACTCAGTCCTGTGACCTTATCTACCCATTGGCAAAACTCTTAACTCTCCAATGTCTAAGCATTTATCTACCCATTGTTTGAACTCTTATCAACCTAGTTTGATTAACCGTAGAGTTAATTGAACATCATTTCGCGTGAATTTGCTATTCTCAATTTTCTAAGTTTTTAAGAATAATGTGAAAGTGAATATCCGGCTATTATTTCAGCCTGCCTTCAAAGGGAAATTCGACTTGGCAGGATATACATAATAAAGTGACGATAATTGTAGTGAATTTTTGATTGAGCATTGTAATTTCAATGAATTTAATAGAAATTGCTTTAAAGGATTTTCATTAAGGGTTAATAACCTTTAAGTTATTAACTTTTTAAGCCAAAAAAGAGAGGTCACTTGAATTGGATATATCTTATAGTAAGTCTAACTGAAAATAAAAAGACGGCCGAAAAGGAGAAGTGGATATCCATTAAAAATTTTTGCCCGTTTTTAAAGGAAAATTATAAGGGGGTGTTTTGCCCTTTCCTTATTGCCGAAAATTAGGGTAAGTGAATGAATGAAAGTAATGCGTCCCATGAAAGTATATGCGTCTTATGAAAGTATATGCGTCCCATGAAAGTATATGCGTCACATGAAAGTATATGCGTCCCATGAAAGTATATGCGTCACATGAAAGTATATGCGTCCCATGAAAGTATATGCGTCCCATGAAAGTATATGCGTCCCATGAAAGTATATGCGTCACATGAAAGTATATGCGTCCCATGAAAGTATATGCGTCCCATGAAAGTATATGCGTCCCATGAAAGTATATGCGTCACATGAAAGTATATGCGTCCCATGAAAGTATATGCGTCACGTGAAAGTATATGCGTCCCATGAAAGTATATGCGTCCCATGAAAGTATATGCGTCACATGAAAGTATATGCGTCATGAAAGTATATGCGTCCCATGAAAGTATATGCGTCCCATGAAAGTATATGCGTCACATGAAAGTATATGCGTCCCATGAAAGTATATGCGTCACATGAAAGTATATGCGTCACATGAAAGGCGCATATACGTCACATGAAAGGCGCATATACAGCCTAAGGGACTTACTAATTATTTTTAAATGATTGCAAGAACAATTAAAAATAAATTTTAATTTAATAAAAAATATAATATTAAATAATTAACAAAATTTTTAAAAAATTGTCAAATTAAAAATTTTCTTTTTCCCTAACATTCAATTTCCCCAAATTCTGGCTAGTCGTATTAGGAGGAACTTGACAACCATTTGAGTAGTTATACAAACAGTAGCTGTATTTTTCTGCTTAAGAAAAAGACGTAAATAAATTGCCGAACAAAACACAGGAATACATTACCACCTGACAACATTTCGAATCGCATATTAACCCATGTTATAGATATAACAGCTGTTATCGAGTAAACCGAAAACCTGGGGTTAAAAACTGACGATAACCGAAAACGGTGGCTAAACCGACCAGTTTCGGTTTAAAAAATACACCCCTAAGGATGGATTTTTTTGGGATTTTTTCGGACAGATGATCAGAGTAGTTTTCTTACCATTGTACCGTTTTCTTATTTCAGTTTTATACTTAAAGGGACAAAAAATGCGGTCTCGCAATAAAATCTCACATTAAGATATCAAAACCTTAATTAATATTTTTTGCTTAGAAATTTAGTTGTTATCTAAGCGTTATCTCTATTTAAGATACAAATAAGAATAAATTTCAGTCCCAGCGGGGTGCTAGCGAGATGCGACTATATCTAATTCTAATTTTATCCCTCAAACATAAATTTTTACTAAAAATAATGAACCAAAATAAAATAAAAACAAGTACGATGGTTAAAAAACAGTGTGACAATAAATAGAAAAAGCATAGAGATAGAGTGTAATCATTAAAGCTTTTAAAATATAATCATCAGAATGTTTTAAAATTAAAAGTAGGGTAGCACGAGACCGTTTGATTCGAGGTTTATTTTTGCCTGTGGCGGACTTTTTCCTTCTCTCTTCTCTTTTTGACCCGCCACAGGGAACAATAAACGAGGTTTCTAAACGGTCTCGTGTTACCCTAATTAAAAGTTTAGAAATAAATCTAAAATTGAAAATACTGTTTGTTTTGGATACTGTACATATACTATGCTCAAATAATTACCAAGGATAATTAATGTTTCAACATCTAGCTAAAAGAGGGAAGCATAGGGAGAGAAGCGTACCGAAAAATACCGATTTTTTTAAAATTGTTTGGTACCGTATTCGGTATTTCGGTAAAAATACCGCGGTAATACGGTACCGTGACCAACTCTAGTAAAATCTCTTTAAGAATGCATTGTCATCTATTTTTCAAAACCTTGTAATGTGTCATTCTATTGGAGATTGACATTACTGGATGCATTCAAATAGAGAATTTTCTCTACGTTATGTTGAATTAGGGAACTTGAGCGTGGCCACTTGAGCGTCAGCCAAATTTGATCGACTATAACTTCTTTAATCTTGATAAAATCCGAATAAATCTTATATATTCTAAAGCTTAATCTCTAACCCAAATGGATAGATCAAGTTATTTTTCGATGGATCAAGTTACTTTTTCATTGTTTATATATATGAAAACATATATGAAACATTTGTGTTGGATTAAGCAGCATAAAGTTATAGCCGACAAATTTGGCTGACGCTCAAGTGGCCCGTTCCGGCTATGAACTGTTCGATTTTATAACTCAAATTTTCTTGTCATCAAATACAGTGTTTCCATCTTGTTAGTCTAGCGCTTTTCCCTTTCCTTTATCTGTTTAAATTATTAAAATTTAGTTTTTATCACCTTTTTTATAATTTTAAATGAAAAACCTCCAGGTCCTAGATTGCTTCCTCGGCGTGGTCTGCCTTGTTGACGAGAATTTCCTCCTAAATTTGTTATTTAATTCACTTAATCATTTTTTGTTCAACCTTCGGTTAAATAATGGAGAAAATGGAGGGATGGTATATGAAAGACAAAGTGACGATTTAGGTAAGTTTGTGAATAATTGGGATCGGTAAATAAATATTGAACAGAGATGATTGTTTAATTTATTAAAATTTTTTAGAGGATAAGTAATCGGAACGGAAATAAATTGCCAATAAAATATGCAAAAATGAAATAATAATTGTTAAGGAGGGAAAGTTGCTTGAAAAGGATAATTGTAATAAAAATAAAAGTTTTTATGTGAAATAATGTCGGTGTCGGGACTGGATTCCAATTATTAAACTTTAAAAAATTTCATTGTTTATACCTCCAATTATCACTCCACTATTTCGACCACGTCCTCTTTGATAATCTTCAGCAGAACGATCAATAGCTTGTTGCATTTCTCGACGATCAAATCCTAGTGCTTAATTTAAAATTAAAATGGTTCTACAACTAAATACCACTCTACAACTAAATCTATAACTAAATCACACTCTATCTAAACTAACATATGAAATAGATGGGAAATTATTTATAGATTGGAATTCTTATTTTGTTCATAATTACTTATCATATACTTGTATAATATCTAGAAATATACCCAGATATGGCCCCGATGACCATCAGAGATAGTTCGTTAATGGAAACTCCTTAAAAGTGTTTGGATGTGACTAAATAAGAATGGGAAGAAACAGAGTGTCAGTCAAAAATTGAAAAGCATCAGCAAAACCGTTAATAACAAAAACCTTGGATATTGGCTATGCTATCTCTAGATTTACGACCCCTTCAACGATTTTCTAAATGTCAGGCATTTTTCTGATTCTGTTATCCAGATCCGCAATCCTTAGATTTACTGCTTATTTAAATGAAATCGAATTTCGAAACAAGGGCTTACAGGTATATTTTTTCACCCGTACTGATATTCTAATTAATTAAAATTAAAAATATTTCATATGTGTTACCTCCTCCTTGTGCTCCCTCTTGACCTCGTTGATATTCTTCACCTGACTTATTAGCTTGTTGCATTTCTTGAGGATCAAATCCTAGTTTTTAAATTTTAATAGTAAAATATTTCTACAAGGTGAATAATATTAAAATAAATTCATAATAAAATATTTATTTTTTGTATTTCTAAGTTAACTAATTCACAATCAAAACTAATAGAAGCAGTTCGTGCAACTTTCAAATTTAAATAACTAACGGATGTGGTCGCCCTTCTGGCGAGTCCCTCCGCTAGCCAAAGTCTATATCCTTGCAATAACCTAAAAACAATTCAATCTCAGAACGTCACTCGTCAATATCAAATTATTAGTAATATGCAATTACTGATATATCACATAAATCGCAAAAGACATCAAACATCTTTCCCATTAACGGATTTTTTTCCACAAACATTGAAAAAAACGTATCAATTATCAACTTTTTAACTATAAACTTTTCATCTCGTAAATTCCACCGCTGGAAAAGGAATAAATCCCCCATTCACACTTACTTCTCCAAATTACCGGCTTTATGTTCAAATTTCTACTTATGTATAACTGGCCCAATATGAATATATGATTGCAGACATTAAGCCCGAAACCCGATTCTAAAAATAAAGTTATTCAAATTTATTTTGATTTTAAATTTTTTAATTTAGAAAGCAAAGCTCATTATTGGAAATTTTTATAAGGATATAGTGTAGTGTACCGGTGGTAAAAGTTCGGGACGTGACATATGTCATTCGATTCGTCTCGACGAGCTGAGTCGAACGGTACCACTCCCTACTTTAGGAAATAATTCTGGACCGAGTTATAGGTCCCGAAAAATCGAAAAACCAAAGGGGGGACCAAGCACATTTTTGGGGTGAAAAATTCGAAAATACAAATTATACCTCATTCGAAAGAGCTCGTCGAGCTGAGTCGAATGACACCAAAATCAGCTTGATTGAACAAGTTTGAGTCGAGATATAAGGCTCGAAATGGTCAAAACCCATATGGGGATTTTATGGTCAAAAATGCAATATCACAAATGTTAGCTCATTCGAAAGAGCTCGACAAGCTGAGTCGAATGACATCAAAATCACCGTGATTGAACAAGATTAGACAAAGTTATGATACAAAAAACAAAAAACCTAAACCTATGGAGCGTCGGCGAGGCGCTTGTGCAAAACCCCGCGCTTCGCGCGGGGTTTTGCGGCACGCGCCTCGCGGGGAGTCTACGGGCGATGGGTCTGGGCTCGTAACATAAACCTATTCCTATCTCCCTTACTCTGGATGTATTTGGGGCCTCCGTAGCAGCAAAAATCTCCATAGATGCCAAGGTAAGGAGCTAAAATAAAAGATCATAACTTTGTCCAATCAAGTCGGATTTTGGTGATTTTGGTGTCATTCGACTCAGCTCGACGAGCTCTTTCGAATGAGGTATAATTTGCATTTTCGAATTTTTCACCCCAAAAAAGTGCTTGGTCCCCCCTTTGGTTTTTCGATTTTTCGGGACCTATAACTCGGTCCAGAATTATTTCCTAAAGTAGGGAGTGGTACCGTTCGACTCAGCTCGTCGAGACGAATCGAATGACATATGTCACGTCCCGAACTTTTACCACCGGTACACTACACTACAGCCTTTTATAATATGTATTACTATTGTATTCAATGTTCATGCTGTGGAAAAATTGTGGATGGAAGATGGAATTGAACCATCACGGAAAGAGCCCAAACCGAAGCACAACCGACTGTGCCACCATCCAACCCGATGTTGAGTTATTTATTTTCATTTATATTCTTTCTGCAAGTGCGGACACAACACTCCTTCCGCCTTGCGAAACCAAGCGTCCTCGCTTGCTTGTCTTCTATAACTATCAACTGTTTTTGATTTTTGGGAGAGCACACACAGAAACCCATTTGTGGCATTTATTTTTCTAGCTGCTCACACAGAGTCTTACGCTTTCTCTAGCTGCTCACACAGAGTCTATTGCTTCTAATTTCTGCCCGCACACAGCTCAGGCGATACTAACAGGGTCTTATCCTTATTTCTCTAAACAGTTAAAGCATGTCAGATCATCACAGCATAACGGTTCGCTAAAGTTTCCTCGGGCTATGCCTGGACGGGTCGTTGCACCATTATTTTATACGATATTCATGTTCATGCTGTGAAAAAATTGTGGATGGGAGATGGAATTAACCATCACGGAAAGGGCCCAAACCGAAGCACAATCGACTGTGCCACCATCCAACCCGATGATGGGTTATTTATTTTCATTTATGTTCTTCTGCAAGTGCGGACACAACAATTACCATTTATAATTCCTCTTTTGTTTACACAAGTGTGTTTAGCTAGATCTTCAATGTCAATCTTCAATTCTTTTAATTCATCATCAGTTAATTCTTTCAATTCTTTATATTTAAGTCCTCTTGAAACAACTTTTCCCGCACATCCAGAATTAGAATATGTATTGCACATCCAACTGATATTCTTGTTTTTATCATTATGACTATAATGTTTATATTCATAACCATCATATTTTAAATTACGTCCTCCTTTTTTATTTTTAACAAAAGAGAATTTGTCATCTTAAATTTGTAAAATTAAAATTATTATTGTTCTTGAGAAATCCTAGGATTTAACTTAAAATATCGGACAAATTTGTCAAATGATTTCGATATTTGATACTCAATATAACCTCGATATTGAATACTACTAGACAATCTTTGGTTACATTGATAAAATGCTTATCTTTATTTTATATAAATATTTTGTGGAAATCATCAGTTATTTATTTCTGAGTTGCTTCAATTTACTGGGTCTATAAAATTAAGGTAGTCGGTTAGAAGTCACACGCTCAGAAGTTTTCAAAACAAGCGGACACTTTTTTTGTGCATATAAATCCTTTAAAGGTTGCAAAAAATATATCTAGTCAACTTTGGAAAAGAAATTTTTTGCTATTTGTGCATATTTTGCCGCACCCTAATGGTAAGTAATTGCTACAATTTGCTACGGAGTCAGTAAAAAGGGACTCCCTGCGAGGCGCGACATTCGCCTTGCTGACGCCCGTAGTTTAAATTGTTTATTTTTGTTTTTTTATTTGTCACTTTTGAAAGAGCTTATATGCTCCTGTGTATAGTTTTTCATTTTTTTACTTTGCTTACCTGTTTGACCAGAAGAATTCATTCCAAGTGTTAAGTCCAAATTTAACCAATTTTGAGAAGATTCTTGACCAGAAAGATTCGTTCCTTGAGGGTATATTGCACCCGTATGTTGATGATGAGTTGCGTATAAAGACTGATTACTGCCAAGAGTTAAATCTAGATTTAAATTTTGAGAAGAATCTTGACCAGAAAAATTAAGTTGCTGATGTTGATATGGATAATAGCCATATCCTAATTGCAAATCCCACAAATTTCGAGGTACTTGACCAGACGGATTCACTTGTGGATGTTGAGGTGAGTTTAAAAATGGGTTATTGCCAAAACCTCGATTCAAATCTAACAAATTTTGAGAATGTTCTGTGCCAGAATACATTCCTTGAGAGTATCCTTCAGTACTTGTTGGTATGCTTCCAGTTCCTCCATGGCCAGTAGTTTTACTTTCTGTAATTATTTTTAATATATTTTAATAATTAATTATTTTTAATAAAACTATAAGAACTCTTTCAGAGTCGGATTGTGGAAGCAAAATAATGTCATGGGTTCATGTCGTGTTGCGGGTTTAAAGAAAAAATTTTAAAAATAAAGTATAATACTTTCTAGTTCTATTTCTTTAGCTTATTCTGAAATAAAGGTGATTTTTAGTAACGAGAGTGGATATTTGGGATTTGAGGGATCAAGGATAGTTTCAATTTAATTTAATGACAAATCCCGAGTTCGAATTCTATGGAAAGAAGTTGATGTGAAGATGTGTTAATTTTTTCAATGTAATAAAGAAAATATTTTCCTCAGTAAAAATAAAGAGAATAAAGCCGTGTGCCTATAATGCGATATTAATCCTCGATCTCGGTTTTTTCAACAAACCTTTACCAACTTTAGGGACGAGTACAGATACGAATTTCGGCATTAGAATCTAGGAATGGCTCCTCACTTAAACATTCTAATTTGTGTTATTTTGTAAGAGACTGATTTCATCAACCATTTTAGGCTGACTAAAAGGGGAAATTTTAAAAGGCTAAGTAAGTCCCATTGAATAAATCTGCTCTCTCTCCACCCCCCCCCCTCCCCACCCCAACCCCTCCATTGACAAAAATCTAGATTAAGAGGGCATTTCACCAAATAAATTATTCTTCGAATTTTTAAAATTTTGTTTTATAATATTTATTCTACAGCTATTTAACTTAGTATTTATGCTCATAAGAAACATTTGTATTATAACTTCATAAAATCTCAGATATTCTGGCAAACTTTCAAATAAAGTTGCTTCCACAAACCTAGCTTATATTTAGAGCCCGTTACATTTATAAGCTTATCAAAGTCTATTTCCAAATAACTAAGTCATTGACCTCGACTTTTTTCGAACTTAAACGTGATTCGTCGAAATATTTTTAAATTCCGGAAAGCCTTTTGCACAGCAAATAATAAAGTAGTCCATAAGAGTTCGCATGACGGCCTTGTGCTGTGTTACACGTCTATTGCTTAAGGCTGTGTTTAGATTCATTGCCTGATGGCCTGTTCCATTTTCGATTACATAGGTTTGTGTTTAGATTCGTTATAAATCATAAAGACTTACAGCTAGAACATTTACCGAATAATTTCAACATCGATTCTTTAAAATATAGAATGTCTTTCCGTCAAATGTATCTTTATCGACATTCACGCAAAATTACATGAATCAATCTTGGTAACGTATAATTAAAGTGCAGCGCATTTTCATCTCTCTCTTCTCTCTTTAATTCTCTTCAACCCTATATGTCCATCCGATTTGTTTATATGGAGAGGGATGTGAGATTTAATCACATTTAACGCTTTCGTACTCTTATTTCGTATCCTTGTTTAGGTACGAAACTGAATTTTAGGCCTGAATTTTCCTCACTTAACGTTAGAAAATATGGAAAAATAGGACGAAGCCTAGAACGAAACCCCGCAAATAACTAAAAATTTAGTATTGCCGGTTGATGGAGGTTATTGGGATATTGGATAAATGATTTGGGGAAGATATTGTGGATTTGCATATCAACCTCCAACTCTTCTTTTAACTTTTTAATCCACTGATATTCTGCGGTGCTGAAAATGATGTTCTGAATTCTTGGCTTACCAAATATCTTAAAAGTTACTCTGTGCTTAGAAATAAATTAGCGTTACGAATAATGAGGTTTTATATTCTTCCAACAAAAAAATTTTTTTTAAATATGTGATAGGCTAAGTTAAGGAGTCACAAATCAACGATATCTTCCTCAAATCATTTATCCAATATCCCAATAACCTCCATCAACCGGCAATACTAAATTTTTAGTTATTTGCGGGGTTTCGTTCTAGGCTTCGTCCTATTTTTCCATATTTTCTAACGTTAAGTGAGGAAAATTCAGGCCTAAAATTCAGTTTCGTACCTAAACAAGGATACGAAATAAGAGTACGAAAGCGTTAAATGTGATTAAATCTCACATCCCTCTCCATATAAACAAATCGGATGGACATATAGGGTTGAAGAGAATTAAAGAGAGAAGAGAGAGATGAAAATGCGCTGCACTTTAATTATGACTTGCCAAGATTGATTCATGTAATTTTGCGTGAATGTCGATAAAGATACATTTGACGGAAAGACGTTCTATATTTTAAAGTATCGGTGTTGAAATTATTCGGTAAATGTTCTAGCTGTAAGTCTTTTTGATTTATAATGAATCTAAACACAAACCTATGTAAACGAAAATGGAACAGGCCATCAGGCAATGAATCTAAACACAGCCTTAAGCAATAGACGTGTAACACAGCACAAGGCCGTCATGCGAACTCTTATGGACTACTTTATTATTTGCTGTGCAAAAG
This sequence comes from Meloidogyne enterolobii, assembly GCA_963681835.1. Taxonomy (NCBI): domain Eukaryota; kingdom Metazoa; phylum Nematoda; class Chromadorea; order Rhabditida; family Meloidogynidae; genus Meloidogyne; species Meloidogyne enterolobii. The sequence continues at coordinate 3,796,010 of CAVMJV010000008.1, forward strand.
GCTTTCCGGAATTTAAAAATATTTCGACGAATCACGTTTAAGTTCGAAAAAAGTCGAGGTCAATGACTTAGTTATTTGTGATAGACTTTGATGAGCTTATAAATGTAATGGGCTCTAAATATAAGCTAGGATTGCAAAAACAACTTAATTTAAAAGTTTGCCAGAATATCTGGGATTTTATAAGATTATAATACGAAGTTTTCTTATAAGCATAGGTAAGTACTAAGTCAAATAGCTGGAGAATAAATATTTTAATACAAAATTTTAAAAATTCGAAGATTAATATATTTCGGTGAAATGTCCTCTTAATCTAGATTTTAGTCAATGGAGGGGTTGGGGTGAGGAGGGGATGGAGAGAGAGCAGATTTATTCAATGGGACTTACTTAGCCTTTTAAAATTTCACTTTATAAACAAGCTAAAATGGTTGATGAAATCAGTCTCTTACAATTTAAATACAAATTATAACATTAAGTAGAGAGCAGTGCTGAAGTAGAATGTGCTACTTTATTGTTAAAAATTTTTTTAAATTTATTTATTCCTTTCATATTAAAATATTTTAGGAAATACCGATTTTGTAATACCGATACCGATCGGTATCGGAGCGCGGTATTAACAAAATATTGGGAATCACGATACCGGTTTTAGCCAATCCCGATACCGAGGACGAAGTCGGTATCGTTATCATTAGTCCAAAATACCGATACCGATTTTGTGTCGGGATCCCGATACCAGTCAACTCAACTCTTATTATAATTTGTCTAGCCTATTTTGTTTTCAGTCAAAAATTTGGAAGAAGTAGCTCTAGCATTTATTAAGCATTTAGAGCAATTAGGCATTAATCCCATAAATATATTTTTAAATTAGTATTTTCTACAAATATTTATAAAATAATTTCAGAAAGTAATGAAGCTTTCAATATTTTCATTTCTTTGCTTATTTTTAACGCCTCATCTTGTTGATTCATATAATAGCGATGATGAAAATGATGAAATTAATTATTTCAATCCTTTTCAATATCGAGATGTTGAAACAAGCGGGACAGGAACTAGTGGCCATGGAGGAACTGGAACTGGAAGCATACTTTCAAGTACTGAAGGAATGCATTCTCAAGGAATATTTTCTGGTGGTGGTCAAGAACCTCGTTTGTTTGGTTTAAATTTAAATTTGGATCCTCAACATCAAGATATAAATGTGCAATACTCTCAAGAGATAAATCCTGACCTAGAACATGCTCAAAATTTGCCAGACATTGCTGCGTCAGCGGGTAAGAAAGGAAAAAGGAACGATCCTTTTTTTGATCCTTCGATCTCATCTCAAATAAGGATATCAGCGGATGAGGAGTGATTCGGAAGAATAAGAAAGAAGTCGTGATATCGGTGATAAATCCTGATAAATTCAAATATCATTTATCCCTTAAATACCTCGATGTCTGTAAGGATCTCGGTTTAAGAAATATTTGAGGATAAGAGGCAGTATATCAATGAAACATGGTATAAAATAACTGCATCCAAGATTTTTACTAAATACTATTTTTGCAAACTCTGATTATGTTTCTTGAAATCTTTTAGGGTGTTACTTCTAACCTACTACCCATTCCCTCAATTTTAGAGACCCTGTAATGTGACGCAATTCCTAAATAAATAAATGATGATCTCCTCAAAATAATAATTGAAAATAAAGATAAACATTATATCAATGAACCATAGTATAACGAATAATATGTAGATCGAAAAAATCAAATATCTGAAATTATAAGTTAGAACTTAGGATTACTAATGAATAATTAATTAGGTTATTTTTACAAATTTAAGATGAAAATCCCTATATAGTTAAAACAAAAAAAGGAAGATATACATTAGAATATGGTGGTTATAAATATTACTATTCTAATCATAATGATAAAAAGGAGACTATAACTTGGGTGTGCAATAAAAACCGTAATTCTGGATGTAAAGGAAAAGTTGTTACAAAAGGAGTTAAATTTGAAAAATTGAAAAAATTAAATAATGATGAAATAAACGATTTAAAGATTGGCATTGAATTTAAATCTAAGCACACTTGTGTAAAAAAAGGAAAAATTATAAATGGTAATTTTTAAAATTCCAAAAATTAGCTTTGCTTTCTAAATTAAAAATTGAATAATTTTTTTTAATATTTTGCATTCTCCATTGGGTTTTGGATCTAATGTTAGTTTTCAGATTAGGCCAGTTAGAAATTTAGGTAAGAAATTTTTTTTCTCCCTCTTTTCATTGTGTGAATTCTTATTTAATTTTTTCCTGAGAGTGGCCTAACACACTAGAGTAGAAAAAATTTAAAAAATTGTAATGTGACTCTAGTTGTCTATTTATAGTCGCTGCAAATAAAAGAAAGTAGTACATGTTGAGCATACAATGAAAAGGAGAAGGAGAACGGTAGAGTACGGAATTATCTCGATTGGGATTCGAATTTAGGGCTGTACGACAAATGCGGATAGCAATTGCGGATGCGACGATTGAAGATGGAACAATTGCGGACGCGATTGCGGATATAATTCCGGAAGACAACTACGGACGTCAATTGCGAATACAAAAAATTATGATTTATGATTTTTTTAAATTTTCAGTGCCGCAATATTTTAAAAATGGTTCGGAAACCGTTATAAGTTTGAAAGAAGCCGGGACAGACATAATTTTTATGTCAATAAAACCTCCTTATAAATTATGAATTTAAAATATCAAATCCGATTAAAATCTGTGAACGTATTAAAAAGTTGTAGATTTTTCAAATAGTGCTTTTCAGTTAAAAAACAGTTATAATTATTCTTACTTACATAACTTCAAATAACTAAATCGTACAAATTGATAATCACCTAATCGAGACATCGAAATAATAATTACCCATGGGAAACATTTTGGGTAAATATTTTAGTTAATTATTGTTTTTAAGAAGAGCCTGTTTTTGGAAAAACGCTAAAAGGGAAAGAAAAATTATTTTTGGGTGGCTATGAACATACCAAACAAAGCAAAAAACAACCAAAAGGAAATATATATTGGGTATGTAGTAAAAGACATTGTAAAGGGCGAATAATAAATGAAGGAAATAAGTACATATTAACACAAGAACATGAAGAAAAATACCATATTGGGGGAGAAGGTAAACATTATTGTAAATTTATTAAATTAAATACAAATTTAACAAAGTGTCACTGCCTGTAAGTAGTAGTGTTAATTGTAAGTGTTAAGTAACAAATACATATCCTAGAATAAAATCTATTTTAATAGTTGCATTTCCTTAAACTTTATATAAGCACTAAATATTAGATTCATGCCCTATCACCATCATTTACAAATTATAACAATATCCTTAGATTACGGAAATTGATTTCCTTATCTTCGAATCAGATTAGGAAATCGGAAGATTCCATTAACGAAATTTTTGTCTGGTCTGTCAAGGTTATGTGATCCTTCTGATTAAACTTAACTGGCAAAAATATAAAATCCAAAAATTTCTAAAAATATGAAATTCCCAATAACGACATGGAGATATTTTTATTGAAAATTAAAAATCTCTCCTGTCGAACCTTTTCCTATATAATATTTCTATGTCAGCTTACATAGGTTTCGATGGATAAATGTTATTGTCATTTAGTTGTAGAACTATTTTATGATTAAAATTTAAAAACTAGGATTTGATGCTCGAGAAATACAACAAGCTATCAATCAGTCTGCTGAAGAATGTCAAAGAGGACGCGGTCGAACACGTGGAGTGATAATTGGAGGTATAAACATATGAAATATTTTTAATTTTAATGATATATGTATCTTGTAAGTTCCGGACTCGAGATTCGATACTTACATTCTGTATAGGTCTCGACCCAGAATTTATTTCACACAAACAATTTATATTTATTACACTTATCCTTTTCCAGTAACTATTTTTCCTTTACAATTATTTCCCTTTTTGCACATTTTATTGGCAATTCATTGACGTTCCCATTACATATCGCTTTACAAAAATTCCAATAAATTAAACAATCATCTCTTTTAATATTTATTTCCCAACATTATTCCCATACATCAACGTTTCCAAAATGTAAACTTTGTATTTTCATATTCCATCTCCCATTTTCCACATTATTTAACCTAAGGCTGAACAACAATGATTAAGTTCAGATATGTTCAGTCCCAGAAAGAGTAAATGTTGCCAGTATCCTAGTCCATATTACATGAAGGGGCGTCAGACTGCAGGTCTGAGCGGCATAACTTTATATAAATATAAATTTTAATAATTTAGAACCTAATCAAGGACGAGAATCTGGGTCAAATCGAGGTAGAAAGAATATATGTTTTTGATAAAATATTTTAATACAATTGGAAATATAAGTGTAAAAAAAAAATAAATTATAAATTTAGGAGGAAGTTCTCGTCACCGAGGAAGCCCACGCCAAGGAAGCAATCTAGGACCTGGAGGTTTTTTACTGAAAATTAAAAACTAAGGTGATAAAAATTAATTTTAATAATTTTAACAGAAAAAGGAAAGGAAAAAGCTTTAGACTAAAAAGATGGAAACACTTTATTTGATGACTAGAAATTTGAGTTTGAAAAAAACATCAAATTAACCGGAACGGGACATTTGAGCACCAGCTAAATTATCGATTGTACCTTTTTAACCGTGATCAGACTTGATCCTACCAGTTGGGATAAGGATAGGGCTTATCGAGGGCTTCCGAAATAAGTAATATACGGATTTGATGTAGCTTAAATAAAGTTATAGTCGATCAATTTGGCTGACGCTCAAGTGAGCACGCTCAAGTGACACCAACCCTAACATAACGTACAGTAAAATCTCTATTAGAATTCATACAGTTGAATACCACCTTCCTATAGAATACCACTCTCATTTGAAGGCTCCCTTTAATGCCAAAATTTTTTAAATATAAAAATATATTCAATAAAAAGCAATTTCTTTACACTTTTCGTAGTGTATTTCGTAAATAATTCACTGAGTTCAAGGGATAAAGGTGATATCAGTTCAAGGGATAAAGGTGATATTGTAGTAAGTAAGGATGCAAGCGGATATTTCATCAAATAAAACAATGCATTTTATAGAGATTTTACGATATATGCTCAAATACATAATTGCTCTCTCACAATCAACATGCTGTCTCGATCATTTACTCCCTTAAGCGAGATGTTGAAACAATAAATAAATGTTCCAAATGTTCAATGCATTTCAAATTTCACTGACATAATTGTCTTTCCAATTAATTAACCTTTTTAGTGAGATTTTGAAGCATTAATTGCCTTGATAATTATTTGAGCATATATCTATGAACAGTATCAAAAACAAATAGTATTTTCAATTATAGCTTTATTTATATTCTTTAAACTAGTTTTAAGCATTCTGATTGATTTTTTTGTTATAATTCTTTAATCATAACACCCTGCTCCTATTTATCTCTATACTCTTTCTATTCATTGTTATTTCTTTTTTTATCCCTTTCTACTGGTTTTTATTCTATTTTGGTTAGCATTTTTAGTAAAAATTCAAAATTATGTGTTTCTGGTTTAAACTTTTGGGACCCGACATTTAGGGAACAAAACAAAAAAACAATAACCGAGACAATCAGGCACCGAAAATTTTGAATAGTGTTGGAGATCCACTAGGGATCTCCAACGTACAAGGTGGCAAGATGCCGCTTAATAAAAACATTTAAAGAAAAAAATAAAATTTAATTAATAAATACTCAAAACCTAGGAAGGAATTGAGAAGAAAAGAAAAAAACCTTAGATTTGTGTGATTAAACTTTATTCCTTAAGTTATAAGTTAGAAGAAATTAAATTAAAGGGAATAAATTAAGGCTTTTTTAGCAAATTAAAAACATCTAAAACATTAAAAATTATTTATTCATTTTCTTATTATTGATGTGCCTAGAAGTGTAGAGGAAGATATTGAAGAATTGTGAGAAAGGGGATGGATTTTGCTGCAGGTAGAAAATTGTTGCTTTTGTCGTAAAGCCAAGCCTAATTATGGCTAAAAATAAAAAGAATTATTTCTTTTCCCATAGGAGATGTACATTGAAGATGTACTAAAATACCGTGTAAAGGGCGAGTAATAAATAAAGGAAATAAGTACTTTTTAACAATCGAACATGAAGAACAATACCATATTGAGGGAGAAGTAAATAATATGTAACTTTATAAAATTATATAGAAATTTAAAAAAGTCGCACTGCTCGATATTAGTACAAATAAGAATAAATTTTAGTCCCAGCGGGGTGCTAGCGATATGCGACTATATCTAATTCTAATTTTATCCCTCAACCAGAAATTTTTACTAAAAATAATGAAACAAATAAAATAAAAACAAGTATGAAGGTTAAAAACAGATTATGACAATAAATAGAAAGAGGATAGATATAAATAGGAGTAGAGTGTGATCATTAAAGAGTTTTAAATTATAATCATCAAATGTTTTAAAATTAAAAGTTTAAAGTTTAGAAATAAATCTAGAATTGAAAATACTGTTTGTTTTGGATACTGGACATATATGCTCAAATAACTACCGGGATAATCAATGTTTCAACATCTAGCTAAAAGAGGGAAGCTGAGGGGAGTAATTAATCGAGCTAGTGTGTCATTTTTGAGAGACAATTATTCGAGCATACATATATCGAGAGAGCAACTTCTATATTTTTGTTATTGACTCATTGCTTTTATCTGCGAAATAGCTTAAGAAAACTGCATAGAAATAGCTCTGAATTGAATATCTTTTTATATTTGAAAAAATTTTAGCATTAAAAAAGGGTAGCACTCAAATACCAGTAAAAAGGGATAAAAACAGATGTGACAATAAATAGAAAGATAGTGATAAATAAGAGTAGGTTGTGATAAATAAGAGTAGGTTCTATTTCTAATTAAAGAATTAGAAATATAAACTAATCAAAATGTTTTAAAACTAAAAATTTAAAGTTTAAAATAAAGCTATAATTGAAAATACTGTACATATATGCTCAAATAATTACCAAGAATAATCAATGTTTCAACATTTCGTTGAAATGTCTAATTAATTGAAATGTTAAATTATGTGAGTGAATTTTAGGCATTCGGAGTGTCTATTTATTGGTTCAACATCTCGCTGAGGAGAGTAATTAATATAGATAGTGTTAATTGCGAGAGGGCAATTATTTGAGCATATATCGTGAAATCTCTAAAAGAATGCATTGTCATCTATTTTTCAAAATCTTGCAATGTGTCATTCTATTGGAGATTGAGTTTACTGGATGCACTCAAATGGAGAATTTTCTGTACGTTATGTTGGATTAGGGAACTTGAGCGTGGCCACTTGAGCGTCAGCCAAATTTGATCGACTATAACTTTTTTAAGCTTGATCAAATCCGAATAAATCTTAAATCATTCTAAAGCTCAATCTTTAACCCAAATGGATAATGCTCAGGTGGCCCGTTCCGGCTATGATGCGAGGGACAGGATCCTGCGAAGGATTTTGCAAGATCCAGCTTCCGCAATCACGCACTTTTTGTGATTTGCGGGATTTTGCGGGATGCGGGATTTATTCGCAAAATCCTGTCCCGCAAATATTTTGGAAAAAAATCCCGGATGCGGAAAAAAATCCCGGAATAGGCAAAAAATAGTTAAAGCCGATAAAATTGGCTGACGCTCAAGTGTCTAGTTTTGGTTATGTTTTTTTCAAACTCTCAAATTTTCTAGTATCATAAAGTGTTTCAACATGTTAGTCTTGAGCTGGTCCCTTTCCTTTATCTGTTGAAATTATTTAAATTTAGTTTTTAACGCATTATTATTTAATTTTCAATAAAAAACCTTGAGGTCCAAGATTGCTTCCTCGGCGTTGTCGTTGACGAAAACTTCCTTCTAAATTTATAATTTATTTATTTTTTACACTTATATTTTCAATTGTAGTATTAAAATATTTTGTCAAAAACAGATATTCTTTTTACCTTGATTTGACCCAGATTCTTGTTCTTGGGCTGGTTCTAAATTATTAAGATGTATATTTATATAAAGTTATGCAGCTCAGATCTTTCGGTCTGCGCTCCTTCAGAGCGTAGGTTAGAGTTATTGGTGATTGAGTGGGGGAGGCGTAAAGGATTTTAATGTAATAATTCAAATATGGAAGAAAAATGACTTAGTTTATTGGAAATTTTGTAAAGGATAAGTAATGGTAACGGAAATGAATACAATAAAATGTGCAAAAAGAAGATAATAATTGTAAAGGAATGATATTTGCTGAAAAAGGATAAGTGTAATAAATATAAATTGTTTATATGCAACAAGTCTCGAGACGTGTCATATATTCTAATTAATTAAAATTAAAAATATTTCACATGTTCGTACCTCTAATTATCACTCCACTTGTTCGACCTCGTCCTCTTTGATCAAACTGATTAATAGCTTGTAGCATTTCTCGAGGATCAAATCCTAATTTTTAAATTTTAAAGTTAAAACGGCTCCAAACTAAATTACACTATCATCAATCCATCGAAATCTTCTAAACTAACATATGAAATAGATGGGAAATTATTTATAGATGAGAAATCTTATTTTGTCCATAATTACTTATCATATACTTATATAATATCTAGAAATATACCCCGACATGGGCCCCGTTGCACATCTATTTTTGATTGAACCTCGCTTCGAAAAAAGTGAAAACATCTTCACCGACCCGAAATTTCTCATAGTTTTCGTGCTTCGAGTTTCGGTTGTAGGAATTAATAAATGGAAAATGCTAAGTACATTATTAATATCCCACAATCCCCCTATTAGAGTATCTGATTTTGCTCCTTCTAACTTGCCTTTTACTTATAATGTGTGAGGAAATGCATGATTGGCAGTAAAAGAGGAAAGTTGATCTGAGACTCAAATGGTGGATGCCCTGATATCCAGATAAGCAATCTTTAGGTATTCTTATAATTTGCAATTATAAGAAAATATAATTTGAATTTAATATTTACTGCTTATATACTAATATCTGGCAGTGCGACTTGGGTAAATTTCTATATAATTCTCAAATTTATAATATTTACCTTCTCCCTCAATATGGTATTGTTCTTCATGTTCTTGTGTTAAAAAGTACTCATTTGCATTATTTAATACTCGCCCTTTACAAGGTACTTTACTACATGTCCAATATATATTTCCATTTTTTCCTGTTTTTTTGTTGCCATATTCATAACCACCCAAAACTAATTTATCTGTCCTTTGTCTCGATTGTTTAAAAACAGGCTCATCTTAAAAACAATAATTACATAACTAGCATATTTACTCAAATGATTCTCATGGATAATTATTATTTCAATCTCTCGATGAGGTGATAAACAATAGAGGCGAGTTAATTGCTTAAATTTATGTTAGAAAGAATAAATATACTATTTTTAACGAAGTAATTATAATTTCAACTTCAAATTAATTATATAAGGGAAGTAACCATTTGACTAAATACGGCATATATAAGTAATTTTAATGGAATATTACTATTATGATTATTAAAATTATAAGGTTAAAAATTTAGCCAACATTTAGCTTATCGATACAAAAAGTATTAAAAAGTTTTTGATTTTTTCAAATTTCAAAAATCAAAACTTGGGTCAGAAATTTTTGAAATAAATATTAAATATTAATTTTACCTTCTATAACTTTTCGAAGTTTCCTTTTAGTATGGAGAATATAATTATCACAATTATGCGGAGACATTAATTCATAAGAATTTTCATTTGAAATAACTTTGCCTTTACATCTACATTCCTTATAATGAATGCATCTCCAAGTGGAATCCCCAGTTTTTGAACACGTATAATAACGATGATATTTATAGCCACCATAATTTAAAATTTCCTTTCCTTTATATGATCGCGTAAAAAATGGTTGGTTATCTTAAAGTTGTAAAAAGATTTCATAAAAAGATTTCATGTAAAAAGATAAAAAGATTTTATTCATTGTAAAAAGAAGTTTTATAGATAAACCGCAAACCCGCATCTTCAGTAGACCGGAATTATCTGTTATACATTACGCCACGCCGTCTACTGCACAGCTGTGGCATGGCTGTGCGCAATGGCGATTTGGCGTGCGTTTAGGCTTTTGGCGTCAATTTTTGGCCGATTTTGGCGTGTGTCTGTTTTTCCCATTTTGGCGCGCCAAAACGCCATTATTTTTACACCACTATTGATGGAATTTTTTTTAAATAAATGTGAGGATGCTTATCAGAAAAGGGAATTTTTTGACTAATGACGGTAAGCGTCCGTTTTTTTCCCTACCTGTCCGCAAAGAGAATGCGCATTTTTTCTTCCTTTTCTTGCAATTTTTGTGCGAGAAAAGTGCTCGCTCACTCTCCTATTACTTATTAGTATAGTACATACCTCATTAAATGAAAGGAAAAGGTGACATATAAAATAATTAGACGAAAATGTAGTCATGTTTTTATTTCCGTTAAAAGCAAATAATTCGGAACCAGATCGGACAGAAATTTCCGTCTGGCACAATTTTTTCGGGCAACTTGATAATAATAAATTTAAAATAATTAATAACTAAGTTTCCGGGATGTCTCCTTAATCCCTCGATGTCTCCTTAATCTGTTTGGCCTTACAAAATCAATCCACCGATATCCCTCTAAATCCATTATATCAGCCTTAATTCTCTGATATGTAACAGGGCCTTCCAATTGCTAAAATCCTCTATTTTGACGCCAAAAATTCAAATTTTTGCAAAAATTCGAAAATCGGAAATAAAATTTTGCTAAATTTCGAAAATCGAAATTTCGAAACAACTCTGTTTATTTCTCACTTTTTCCCTTTTTTTGATGAGGCATAATAATAAGGAAAAGGAAAAATGAGTGAGCACTTTTCCTCACGCAGACAAATGCAAGAAAAGGAAGGAAAAATGCGCATTCTCTTTGCAAACAGGTAGGCAAAGGCCCTTTGCCTTTGGGCCCTTTCCGTGATAGGTCTATTGCATCTCCCATCTAATGAATTTTTCCATAATATAATAAAAAGAAAAACGTTACTGCAAATAAACGCTTCTTCTCAACTATTTTTCTACATTTTTTATTACTTTCCCTTTTTTACCTGTTTGATCTGATGGATTAGTTCCTTGATGGTATTCTGCACCCATATGTTGATGCTGAGTTACGTATAAAGACTGATCACTTCCAGGAGTTAAACCCAAATTTAACCAATCTTGAACAGATTCTTGACCAGAAGGATTCGTTCCATGAGGGTATTTTGCATTCATATGTTGATGTTGAGTTGGGTATAAAGACTGATTATTGCCAAGAGTTAAATCCAAATTTAACCAATTTTGTGAAGAATCTTGGCCAGAAGGATTAATATGCTGATGTTGATATGGATAATTGCCATATCCTAACTGCAACCAATTTTGAGGTACATGACCAGACGGATTCCCTTGTAGATGTTGAGGTGAGTTTAAAAATGGGTTATTGCCAAAACCTCGATTCAAAGCCAACCAATTTTGAGAATGTTCTGTGCCAGAATAAATTCCTTGAGAGTATCCACCAGTACTTGAAGGTATGCTTCCAGTTCCAGTTCCTCCGTGGTCACTAGTTCCAGTCCCGCTTGTTTCAACATCTCGATATTGAAAAGGATTGAAATGATGTTCTTCATCCGTTTCATCATCGCTATTAGTTGAATGAACAAGATGAGGCGTTAAAAATAAATAAAGAAATAAAGCTATTGAAAGCTTCATTACTTTCTGAAATTATTTTAAAAATTTTTGTAAAAAATAATTTAAAAAATAATAATTAAGCCCTTAAATGTTTCAGACTCGGTTACGGAAACGGTAGCTCTGGGGGAGATTAACCAAAGAGTTAATTGTACATATGTCATTTTGCGCGAATTTGCTATTCACTCAATTTTCTAAGTTTATAACAATAATGTGAAAATTGCCTTTAAAGGAAAATTCAAGTTATTTATTCTATATTTATTTTATTCTATATTATTTATACTTATTATTATTATTATTCTATAATAATAATAAGACTTTATTATATATCCTGCCTTTAAAGGAAAATTCAAAGGGGCAAGATAGAGAATAAAGTCTTTATTGACTTTCACATAGAATCAATGTATAAGTTTTGATAAGTATTTATTCATGTAAAGGAAAATTTGGCTCTATCCTAGGACATACGTCCCATGGAAGTATATGCGTCACATGAAAGTAATGCCTCCCATGCAATTACTTGAGTACACTTAATCGATTTTCAAGTATATTATGTATTAGTATTACATATATTAATACTTATCAATAAATACATTCACAGAAATTTTGCCGAATTTTAGCTGTCCTCTAATCATGCTTCGTAAAAGTTGAGCTATAATTTTGAGAGAGTGTAGTACGAATCATCAAAACAAATATTTTTCAATTGATTGTTAACCCATATCGGCCACCTTGTTCAAATATGTATTCGTTGTTAAAGTGCTCTAGGGTTACAAACATCTTTTTTGATTCTCCATATAGTAAGTGGCGATCGCTGGGCAACGTCATTATCGATGGCTGGGAAGAGTATTGAGGTTTAAACAATGATCATCGTTAGGTTAACCACCGAATATATTTTGTAGAACCCAACGATCCAATAGCTTATACACAAGGAATGTATGCAACTTGGGGGCTCTTACGCCACCTTCTGGAACAAATAAAAATATGCTACCTTCGTATCTATTTCAGAATATATTTAAAAAATACCATTCAAACAGCAAAATCTTTCAACATTTCTTGTAAAAAAATAGAACGCAATATCAATTATGAATGATTACTCTATCATATTGATCTAAAAATTTTCTTCTTCTTATTTAATTTGATCGTCGTCCCTTGAGCAAAGAAACATAAATAAAATATTTAATTGTCATTAATAAAATTAAAAAATGTTTACAAATTGTTCTACGTTTATATTAATTTTGGACGCATATACTTTCATGGGACGGATATACTTTCATTGGACGCATATATGTTCATGGAACACATATACTTCTATAGGACGTATATATTATGTATGAGGTTCAGACATATTTTATTTTAGTTTAAAATGCCCTAAACTCTAAATAAATGTTGAGGCTTTTATTTTAAATATTTCTTTAATAATTTATAAATTAGGGTCAAGCGAGGCTCCGAAGAGTACTGGAAATGAGGGAAATAAAACAAGTATATATAGGGACTAAGCAGCAGGGTTGCGTCGTAATTACGAATTACAGCGTTTTTTGAATTACGAATTACGATTACGAAAAGATCGGGAAAAATTACGAAAATAAAAAAAATAAATTCCGAAAAAATTATTGCAAAAACCTCGTACTTTTTCGAAGGAAAAGGGAAAGAATTATTTATATTTTCTCTCAATTTTCTATTGTCTAACTGTGGTTGAGCGGTTTAGGAGTTGGCCTCACTTGCTTTGACATTTTATGGAGATAGTTTTAAATCCATGATTGGGAAAATGATGTTTTGATATTTTTTCTTCCAAAAATAAAAATTTTAAACTTTGATTTTAAATTTATTTTTTGATATTTTAAACTTAAAAAAGTGCTGGAAAAACTATAGCCGGACCTATACAGTGCTGGAAAAAACTATAGCCGGACTTTTGAAAACTTTATAACTTATGAAGGACTTACCCAATCAACATCAAATTTTGTTAAAAATGTAAAAAATAGATAGGAAAATAATGATGATTGATTGAAGAGGAATCGGAGGATTAAGGAGATTAAGAGGGATATCAGGGAATTAATTGGGATTTGAGTAATATCATAGAAATAAGATGACTCGGAGGGATTAAAGGGAGCAGCATCTATTATTAATAAATATTTATTATTTTAAATTAAATTAAATATTTTTTTTAAAATTACGAATTACGATTACGTATTACGGCATTTTTTGAGTTACGAATTACGATTACGAATTTTTTTAAATTTCAAATTACGAATTAAAATTCCGAAAATATAATAAAATTACGATTACGAAAAATTTTTTAGATTACGACGCAACTCTGCTAGGCAGGGCGGGTAGTTGATAAAAACATAAAGAAAATGTCAAAGTAAAAGGTTTGGGGAGCAAAGGTGAACGACAAGTTTAGATAAGATGTATGGGAAAACTTTTGAAGTTAGACTGCTGGAATTATTTAAATGACTCTACCTCAGAATATCGATACCTCTATTATTGTCACCCTAAATATCGCCACCCAAAATGCGATTACCCAAAATATCGAAAATTTTTAAATTCATAATTATGTATTCCAAATATCGGGAATGATGTTCCAACATCGGGGAATTTTGTTTTCGATCGAACTGGCCATAGCGACCGATCAAGATTCTCCTCGGAGATCGATCACTCTATCTTTGCTTCAACATATTGATCAGATTGATGTTTGTTCCATTGTTGGAACAATTTCCCTATGTTAAAAAGACTTGGAATACATAATTATGAAATTTAAAAATTTTCGATATTTTGGGTAATTCGCATTTTGGGTGGCGATATTTAGGGTGACAATAATAGAGATTTATGTTTTTATCAACTACCCGCCCTGCCTAGCAGAGTTGCGTCGTAATCGAAAAAATTTTTTCGTAATCGTAATTTAAAAAATTTTCGGAATCGTAATTAGTTTTTCGAAATTAAAAAAAATTCGTAACTCAAAAAATGCCGTAATACGTATCGTAATTCGTAATTTAAAAAAAATATTTACCTAATTTAATTTAAAATATCCAATATTTATTACATAAAAACAAATTTTTGAAAAAATAAAAACAAATTTTTGAAAAAATACCAAATACCGGCCGGTATATATATCTTTTAATCTCTTGATATCCTTTTAATTTCAAATAACTTTTTTTGCGCTGCGGGCAAAAATTTTGAGAATTTTGGAAGCCTTAGAGAAAAATTCAATTGTTAGTGTCGGAGGCAAAAATTTTTTATGTTAGACGGGCATTAAGCCAGAACTCTTCAATTTTCTGGGAAATTCATAATTAAATCAACAATTTTGAAGTTTTTCAAGTTTAAAATATTAAAAAAATAAATTTAAAATCAAAGTTTAAAATTTTTATTTTTGGAAGAAAAAATATCAAAACATCAATTTCGCAATCATGGATTAAAGCTATCCATTTAAAATGTCAAAACAAGTGAGGCCATCTCCTAAACCACTTTACCACAGATAAACAATAAAAAATTGAAAGAAAATATAAATAATTCTTTCCCTTTTCCTTCAAAAAGGTACTAGGTTTTTTTGCAATAATATTTTTTCGTAATTTTTCTTTTTTATTTTCGTAATTTTTCCCGATATTTTCGTAATCGTAATTCGTAACTCAAAAAACGCTGTAATTCGTAATTACGTCGCAACCCTGCTGCTTAGTCCCTATATATACTTGTTTTATTTCCCTCATTTCCAGTACTCTTCGGAGCCTCGCTTGACCCTAATTTATAAATTATTAAAGAAATATTTAAAATAAAAGCCTCAACATTTATTTAGAGTTTAGGGCATTTTAAACTAAAATAAAATATGTCTGAACCTCATACATAATATATACGTCCTATAGAAGTATATGTGTTCCATGAACATATATGCGTCCAATGAAAGTATATCCGTCCCATGAAAGTATATGCGTCCAAAATTAATATAAACGTAGAACAATTTGTAAACATTTTTTAATTTTATTAATGACAATTAAATATTTTATTTATGTTTCTTTGCTCAAGGGACGACGATCAAATTAAATAAGAAGAAGAAAATTTTTAGATCAATATGATAGAGTAATCATTCATAATTGATATTGCGTTCTATTTTTTTACAAGAAATGTTGAAAGATTTTGCTGTTTGAATGGTATTTTTTAAATATATTCTGAAATAGATACGAAGGTAGCATATTTTTATTTGTTCCAGAAGGTGGCGTAAGAGCCCCCAAGTTGCATACATTCCTTGTGTATAAGCTATTGGATCGTTGGGTTCTACAAAATATATTCGGTGGTTAACCTAACGATGATCATTGTTTAAACCTCAATACTCTTCCCAGCCATCGATAATGACGTTGCCCAGCGATCGCCACTTACTATATGGAGAATCAAAAAAGATGTTTGTAACCCTAGAGCACTTTAACAACGAATACATATTTGAACAAGGTGGCCGATATGGGTTAACAATCAATTGAAAAATATTATTTGAAATTAAAAGGAATTGAAATTAAAAAGTTATTTGAAATTAAAAGGATATCAAGAGATTAAAAGATATATATACCGGCCGGTATTTGGTATTTTTTCAAAAATTTGTTTTTATTTTTTCAAAAATTTGTTTTTATGTAATAAATATTGGATATTTTAAATTAAATTAGGTAAATATTTTTTTTAAATTACGAATTACGATACGTATTACGGCATTTTTTGAGTTACGAATTTTTTTTAATTTCGAAAAACTAATTACGATTCCGAAAATTTTTTAAATTACGATTACGAAAAAATTTTTTCGATTACGACGCAACTCTGCTAGGCAGGGCGGGTAGTTGATAAAAACATAAATCTCTATTATTGTCACCCTAAATATCGCCACCCAAAATGCGAATTACCCAAAATATCGAAAATTTTTAAATTTCATAATTATGTATTCCAAGTCTTTTTAACATAGGGAAATTGTTCCAACAATGGAACAAACATCAATCTGATCAATATGTTGAATCAAAGATAGAGTGATCGATCTCCGAGGAGAATCTTGATCGGTCGCTATGGCCAGTTCGATCGAAAACAAAATTCCCCGATGTTGGAACATCATTCCCGATATTTGGAATACATAATTATGAATTTAAAAATTTTCGATATTTTGGGTAATCGCATTTTGGGTGGCGATATTTAGGGTGACAATAATAGAGGTATCGATATTCTGAGGTAGAGTCATTTAAATAATTCCAGCAGTCTAACTTCAAAAGTTTTCCCATACATCTTATCTAAACTTGTCGTTCACCTTTGCTCCCCAAACCTTTTACTTTGACATTTTCTTTATGTTTTTATCAACTACCCGCCCTGCCTAGCAGAGTTGCGTCGTAATCTAAAAAATTTTTCGTAATCGTAATTTTATTATATTTTCGGAATTTTAATTCGTAATTTGAAATTTAAAAAAATTCGTAATCGTAATTCGTAACTCAAAAAATGCCGTAATACGTAATCGTAATTCGTAATTTTAAAAAAAATATTTAATTTAATTTAAAATAATAAATATTTATTAATAATAGATGCTGCTCCCTTTAATCCCTCCGAGTCATCTTATTTCTATGATATTACTCAAATCCCAATTAATTCCCTGATATCCCTCTTAATCTCCTTAATCCTCCGATTCCTCTTCAATCAATCATCATTATTTTCCTATCTATTTTTTACATTTTTAACAAAATTTGATGTTGATTGGGTAAGTCCTTCATAAGTTATAAAGTTTTCAAAAGTCCGGCTATAGTTTTTTCCAGCACTGTATAGGTCCGGCTATAGTTTTTCCAGCACTTTTTTAAGTTTAAAATATCAAAAAATAAATTTAAAATCAAAGTTTAAAATTTTTATTTTTGGAAGAAAAAATATCAAAACATCATTTTCCCAATCATGGATTTAAAACTATCTCCATAAAATGTCAAAGCAAGTGAGGCCAACTCCTAAACCGCTCAACCACAGTTAGACAATAGAAAATTGAGAGAAAATATAAATAATTCTTTCCCTTTTCCTTCGAAAAAGTACGAGGTTTTTGCAATAATTTTTTCGGAATTTATTTTTTTTATTTTCGTAATTTTTCCCGATCTTTTCGTAATCGTAATTCGTAATTCAAAAAACGCTGTAATTCGTAATTACGACGCAACCCTGCTGCTTAGTCCCTATATATACTGTTTTATTTCCCTCATTACCAGTACTCTTCGGAGCCTCGCTTGACCCTAATTTATGATTTATTAAAGAAATATTTAAAATAAAAGCCTCAACATTTATTGAGAGATTAGGGCATTTTAAACTAGAATAAAATATGTCTGAACCTCATACAGAATACATACGTCCTATAGAAGTATATGTGTCCCATGAAAATATATGCGTCCCATGAAAGTATAGAAAGAGTTTGCAAAAGTTTAGCCACCGGGCAGGATTCGAACCTGCGACCACCTGCTAGTTGTTGCTAGGCGCTTTCGCTCACTATATGCAGGAGCTCTACCACTGAGCTACCGGGGCATCGACTTTTTCCTTTTTAGATCGTTTATCCCCGGCAAAAGCGTTTTAAATGCTGCTAGGTGAATCATCCTTACAGTATATCCGTCCCATGATTTACAAAAATTTTTAAAATAATTCTAGAAAGTAATGAAGCTTTCAATAGCTTTATTTCTTTGCTTATTTTTAACGCCTCATCTTGTTCATTCAACTAATAGCGATGAAGAAAAGGATGAACAAAATTATTTCAATCCTTTTCAATATCGAGATGTTGAGACAAGCGGGACAGGAACTAGTGGCCATGGAGGAACTGGAACTGGAAGCATTCCCACAAGTACTGGAGGATACTCTCAAGGAATGTATTCTGGCACAGAACATTCTCAAAATTTGTTTGATTTGAATCGAGGTTTTGGCAATAATCCGTATTTAAACTCACCTCAATATCCTCAAGTGAATCCGTCTGGTCAAATACCTCGAAATTTGTGGGATTTACAATTAGGATATGGCAATTATCCATATCAACATCAGCATATTAATCCTTCTGGTCAAGATACTTCTCAAAATCGGTTAAATTTGGATTTAACTCTTGGCAGTAATCAGTCTTTATTCCCAACTCAACATCAACATATGAGTGCAGAATACCCTCAAGGAACGAATCCTTCTGGTCAAGAATCTGTTCAAAATTGGTTAAATTTGGGTTTAACTCCTGGAAGTGATCAGTCTTTATACCCAACTGAGCATCAACATATGATTGGTCACTACTCTCAAAGAACTAATCCATCAGATCAAACAGGTAAAAAAGGGTATAACGAATAATAGATTAAAAAAATCAAATATCTTAAATTATTTAACAAAGTTTTCCGTAATCTTTAAGTTAAACTTAGGATTTCTGATGAAAATGAATTAAGTTATTTTCACAAATTTAAGATGGCAAATTCTCTTTTGTTAAAAATAAAAGAGGAGGACGTAATTTAAAATATGATGGTTATATATATAAACATAATAGTCATAGTGATAAAAAGGAAACTATCAGGTGGGTGTGCAATACATACTCTAATTCTAGATGTGCGGGAAAATTAGTTACAAAAGGAGTTAAATTTGAAAAATTGCAAGAATTAAACGATGATCAATTAAAAGAATTGAAGTTTGATATTGCATTCAAATCTGAACACACTTGTTTAAACAAAAGAAGAATTATAACTGGTAATATTTTTAAATTTCCAACAATGAGCTTTGCTTTCTAAATTAGAAAAAATTAAAATTTATATATGTAAATTTGAATTACTTTCTTTTTAAAATCGGGTTTCGGACTTAATGTCTGCCTTCATATTTTCATATTGGGCCAGTTATATGTAGAAATTTAAACATGGAGCCAGTAATTTGGAGGAGCTTTAAGTGTGACAGGGGAATTTATTACGAAGGGGAATCATTTTTAAATATGTTAGTTAATTATTGCTTTTAAGAAGTGCCTTATATTATAAAAACGAAAAAAGGGAATGATAAATTAGTTTGGAAAGGTTATGAATATAACGAAGAAAGAAAAAGTAAAAATGGAAATATACATTACATATGTAATAAAAGAAACTGTGGAGGGCGAGTTATATATGAATATGAAAGAAATAAATACATGCCAACAAAAAAACATAAGCAACAATACCATAATGAGGGAGAAGGTAAATATTATTGTAAATTTGTAAAATTATATAGAAATTTATCTAAATCGCACTGACGGGTTTTAGTGTTAATTGTAAATTAGTTAAATAACAAATATATATCCTATGATAAAATTTATAAAATAGTTGAATTTACTTTATTTCCTATAATCAGCAAATAATAATAATAATCAGCCTGTAGAAATATTTTATGTTTAAAATTTAAAAACTAGGATTTGTTCCTCGAGAAATGCAACAAGCTATACAGTCAGGCGAAGAATATCAAAGAGGTCAAGAGGGAGCACAAAGAGGAGGTATACACATATGAAATATTTTTAATTTTAATTAATTAGAATATCTATACGAGAAAAATATACCTGTAAGACCCTGATTCGAAATTAGATACTTACATTATATTTAAGTCTCGACCTCGATTTTATTATATTAAGAAATAAATATCTTAATATGAATTTGTATATATGGTTGTATTTTTTCATGTTATATAAGCAGTAAATCTAAGGATTGCGGATCTGGATAGCAGAATCAGAAAAAGGCCTGACATTTAGAAAATCTTTGAAGCGGATCCGTAAATCTAGAGATAGCATATCCAAAATCAAAATCAAATTTCTTATCTATTTCATATGTTAGTTTAGATAGTTTTCGATGGATTGATGATAGTGTGATTTAGTTGTAGAACTATTTTAACATTAAAATTTAAGTACTAGGATTTGATCCTCGAGAAATACAAGCTATTAATCAGTCTGGCGAAGAATATCAAAGTAGACAAGAGGGGGCACGAGGACTGATAATCAGAGGTATGATATATAAAACAATTTTATTTAAATTAGAATATCAACACGAGAGAAAAAATATTATTGTAAACCCCGGACTCGAGATTCGAAACCTATATTGTATTAAAGTTCCGTTCCCACACACCTATCCTTTTCGAGTGACTATCCTTACTTTAAAATTATTTCGTTTTTGCACATTTTATTGGGCTCTTACTCAATTCCTAATCCCTCCAACCGGCACTATGAAGGGGTGTCTGACCGAAAGATCTGAGCGGCATAACTTTATATGAATATAAATCTTAACAATTTAGAACCAGCCCATGAACAAGAATCTGAGTCAAATCGAGGTAAAAAATATCTGTTTTTGACAATATATTTTAATACTACAATTGGGAATATAAGTGAAAAGTATAAATTAATTAAATAATAAATTTAGGAGGAAGTTCTCGTCAACGAGGCAGACAACGCCGAGGAAGCAATCTGGGACCTAAAGGTTTTTTATCGAAAATAAAAAAATAAGGTGATAAAATCTAAATTTTAATAATTTCAACAGATAAAGGAAAGGGAAAAGCTCTAGACTAAAAAGATGCAAACAAAGTATTTGATGACTAGAAAAATGAGAGATTAAAAAATCGAACTTCAACATAGCCAGAACGGGCCATTTGAGCGTTATAAACTTTGATCGGCTATAACTTGTATGATACAACTTGTATATGATACAAGTTGTAACATATATCATTGAAAGCTCTCGAAAGCGATATCCTTTTTCCAATTGGATGGATCAGTAGTATGTACCAGATTTTTAAAACATTTTTTAACAAAAATATTTTAAAACTCTGGTATAATCAATTTACTAATGTATAAACATACTAAACATTCACTAAATAAAACTTATACCGGTGTTTTAAAATATTTTTTAAAAATGTTTTAAAACTCTGGTATATACTACTTGTATCAAGTCTGATCGCTTTTTAAAAAATCACAAGTCGATTATGAAATCTTTTTTCTTGCACGTTTCGAGTAGTAACTTTTAAACGCAGATCATACTTGATCCATCAAGTCGGGATAAAGATTCGGCTTATCGTGGGATTTCGAATTATATGAGATTTATTCTATTTGAGTAAGTTTAAAAAAAGTTATAATCGATCAAATTAGGTTGACGCTCAAATTGCAACGCTCAAGGACACCAACCAAAACATAACGTACAGTAAAATCTCTATTAGAGCGCTTTCTATACACTTTTATTTGTGTATTTCGTAAAGTAGTACCTAATAAGTGGACAGACCCATAATAGAATGATACTTTGGAATGTGATTGAAAAATAGAATGACAATGATTTTTATAGAGATTTTACGATATATGCTCGAATAATTGCTCACTCACAAATAACACACTATCTCGATTTATTACTCCCCTCATTGAGATACAGAAACAATAAATACACGCCCAAATGCCTAATGCAGTTCTAGTTTTACTTACATAAACGAACTTTTCAATTAATTACCCCTTTTAGGGTATGTTGAAACATTGATTATCCTTGGTAATTATTTGAGCATATATACAGTATCCTAAACAAATAGTATTTTCAATTAACTCTTTATTTATAAACTTTAAATTTTTGTTTCAAAGTAGTCTGATTGATTATTATTTTTGATTCTTTAATCAAATCACCCTACTCCAACTTATCTCTATAATCTTTCTTTTTATTGTCACTTCTTTTTTTATCCCTTTCTACTGGTTTTATTTTATTTTGGTTAGTATTTTTAGTATAAATTAAAAATGAATCTGTTTCTGATTTAAAAGATAAAATTAGAGTATGGCGCGACATTTGGAGATCTGACTTTTGTTGACACGATACATAGGGATACGAACATTAGAGAATGAGATATTATTTGTTTAATCGAATTTTAGCCCAAATAATGAGCTTGGTTTGCCCTAATATTTTTCTATTTTCTGAGGTCTATATCTCGGTCCAAAGATGAGGCCTGGGGTTGATTTTGGCGTCATTCGAAACAGCTCAACGAGTTCAATAAACTATGACTGACTGAACATTTCTTAATACTTTTAGGAAGGAAAAAGGAGGGGTGTACGAACCGTACTATTACCAAGCGGGTTTTTAATCCGTGGTCGGATATGGACAAAACAAAAAAAAACAATAACCAAGACAGTCAGACACCGAAAATTTAAAAAGCATAGTGCGGACTATCCTCATTTTTAGGCAAAAGTTTCAGGTACAATTATTGTTCATTCGAACGAGCTCGTCTTGCTGAGTCGAATGAAAACAAAATCAGCTAGATTCTATAATTCTGAACAAAATTATGTCAAACTGAATCCTTTACTAGAAAAATAATTTGTGTTGCTGCGGAGGTGTATGTCGACAGTTCAAAGTAGAAATTGGTGAAAAGACTTAGGTTTATGTTACTGGTGTAGAAACAAGCGACCTTGAAATCCGCGACCGTAATTTTTAAAGAATTCCGACATTTTTTATGTTAATTAAATTTTTAAAATTTTCAATAAGCTTTTAATGAAAGCCGAATTGTTGACTGTTTTGACTTGAAGATCCTCTGAAATTATTGGATTAATTTTTGCGTATAAAAAATTTGAAATAATTTTTCATCAAGATAACTATAAAAATAAACATAAAATGTGGCAAAAAACAACTTGGGTTTATTTTTTATTATAAAATTAAATTGAAGCATTATGATC
Source organism: Meloidogyne enterolobii (assembly GCA_963681835.1). NCBI lineage: Eukaryota > Metazoa > Nematoda > Chromadorea > Rhabditida > Meloidogynidae > Meloidogyne > Meloidogyne enterolobii. Next base: position 3,819,321 of record CAVMJV010000008.1, read on the forward strand.
ACCCAAAAAAGAGCAAACTTTAAACTCTAAATCCTTCAACTCTATATCCGAGCTTCTTCCATTTTTTGCACCGCAGGCGAAAATTTTGGAAATTTTAAGGTTAAATTTAATTTTTTAACCAAAAAGTTTATTTGTAAGTACGTACTTACAAATAAGTACATTTTCAATTTCGTAAGTACGAAGGTCGATTTGTAAGTACTGTACTTCCAAAATAAGTACATCTGGCAACCCTGGGCTAAACCGACAGTTTCGATTTCAAAAATACACCCCTAAGGATGGAATTTTTTTAGGATTTTTTCGGAAAGATGACCAGTGTAGTTTTCTTACCATTGTACAGTTTTCTTATTTCAGTTTTGATACTTAAAGGGACCAGAAATGCGGTCTCGCAATAAGATCTCACACTAAGATATCAAAACCTTAATTAATATTTTTTGAGTTGTTATCTAAGCGTTATCTCTATTTAAGATACAAATAAGAATAAATTTCAGTCCCAGCGGGGTGCTATCGAAATGCGACTATATCTAATTCTAATTTTATCCCTCAACCAGAAATTGTTACTGAAAATAATGAAACAAAATAAAATACAAACCAGTATAAAGGTTAAAAAGCAGATGTGACAATAAATAGAAAGAGTATATGTTTATATAACTAGGAGTAGAGTGTGATAACTAAAGAGTTTTAAATTATAATCATCAGAATGTTTTAAAATTAAAAGTTTAAAGTTTAGAAATAAATCTATAATTGAAAAATGTTTGTTTTGGATACTGGACATATATGCTCAAATAATTACCAAGGATAATTGATGTTTAGAGATCTAGCAAAAAGAGGTAATTAATTGAAAAGTATAATTATGTGAGTGATATTTGAACGTTCATTAGCATTTGGGGCATTTATTTATTGTTTCAACATCTCGCTGAGGGGAGTAATTAATCGAAATAGTGTGTTATTTGTTAGATTATTCGAGCATATATCGTAAAATCTCTAAAAGAATGCATTGTCATTTATTTTTCAAAACCTTATAATGTGTCATTCTATTGGAGATTGACATTACTGGATGCATTCAAATAGAGAATTTTCTGTACGTTATGTTGTAGCGTGGCCACTTGAGCGTGGCCACTTAACATGAGCATGGCCATTTGAGCGTCAGCCAAATTTGATCGACTATAACTTTTTTAATCTTGATCAAATATGAATAAATCTTATATATTCTAAAGCTTAATCTCTAACCCAAATGGATAGATCAAGTCTGATCATTGTTTAAAAAGTTAAAACTCGATAATTGCTCAAAAATCGTTGTTTTTCATTCTTATAGAATTGTAATTTTTCATAGAGCGATCAGACTTGATTAATCCAATTAGGCTTTCGAATATATATGAAACATTTGTATTGGAATAAGCAGCAAAAAGTTATAGCCTAACAAATTTGGCTAATGCTCAGTTGGCCCGTTCCGGTTATGATGCTGTTTAATTTTGCTAACTCAAATTTCCTTGTCATCAAATAGTGTTGCCAACATGTTAGTCTTGAGATGGTCCCTTTCATTTATCTGTTGAAATTATTAAAATTTAGTTTTTATCACCTTATTTTTTTATTTTCGATAAAAAACCTTTAGGTCCCAGATTGCTTCCTTGGCGTTGTCTGTCTCGTTGACGAGAACTTCCTCCTAAATTTATTATTTAATTTATTTATTTTTTAAATTATATATATTTTGTATTAAAATATATTGTCAAAAACAGATATTTTTTACCTTGATTTGACCCAGATTCTTGTCCTTGGGCAGGTTCTAAATTATTAAAATTTATATTTATACAAATGGGAAAATTGACTCTTTATGGGACTGAACACATCTGAACTTAATCATTTGTTGTTCAGCCTATTGTTAAATAATTGGAAAAATGGAGGGATGGAATATGAAATTACAAAGTATATGTCTTGGGAAAGTTGGTGAATGGTTGGGATAATGTTGGGAAATAAATATTGAAAAGAGATGATTGTTTAACTTATTGGAATTTTTGTAAAGGATAAGTAATGGGAACGGAAATGAATTACCAATAAGATGTGCAAGAAAGAAATAATAATTGTAAAGGAAGGATAGTAACTAGAAAAAGATACATAAGTGAACTAAAAATAAATTGATTACGTTAAATAAGGCTCGGGTCGGGACTAGAATAGAACGTAAGTATCGAATTTCGAATTCGGTGTTTACAGGAATATTTTTTCTCTCGTATTTATATTCTCAGTAATTAAAATTAAAAATATTTCAAATGTGTATACCTTCAATTATCACTCCACGATTTCGACCTCGTCCTCTTTGATATTCTTCAGCAGACTGATCAATAGCTTGTTGTATTTCTCGGTCATCAAATCCTTGTTTTTAAAATTTAATCATAAAATAGTTCTACAACTAAATCACATTATTATTTACACATCGAAATCTATTTAAGCTAACATATAAAATAAATAATCAAAAATATGTACGTTTCATTTTAACTATCTGACCATGATGCTTGTCCTTGCTTATTTCCCATAATTACTTATATATTTATACATATATACAGAATTATACCTCGAGGAGCCTCGTTTCACATTTATCTCTGATCGAACTTCGCCTCGAAAAAAGCGAAACTCCCTTCGCTTAAGCGAAAAACTCTCTTAGTTTTCGAATATACCTCCTGTATATTAACTGTCAGGAAGTAGTAGGTTCCTGCCCGGTGGCTAAACTTTTGCTAAACTCTTTTTCGATTAACACTAATACCAGGAAGTGCGAATTTGTTGAATTTCTATATACTTTTATAAATTCACATTATTTACCTTCTCCTACAATATGGTATTGTTCTTCATGTTCTTGTGTTAATATGTACTTATTTCCTTCATTTATTACTCGCCCTTTACAAGGTCTTTTACTACATTTCCAATATATATTTCCATTTGGTTGTTTGCTTTCTTTGGTATATTCATAGCAACCCAAAACTAGTTTATCTGTCCCTTTTCTCGATAGTTTAAAAACAGGCTCTTCTTAAAAACAATAATTAAAATATTTACCCAAAAGATTTCTCTGGGTAATTATTATTTCAATGTTCGATTAGGTGATAATCAATAGATTTGATTTAAGTATTTGAAAATACATATGTTAGTAAAAATTATTATAACTGTTTTTAACTGAAAAGCACTATTTGAAAAATCTACAACTTTATAATACGTTCACAGTTTTAATGGATTTGATATTTTAAATTCATAATTTATAAGGTCTTATTGACATAAAAATTATCTCTAAATTCGGTGTTACGGCAATTGGGATACGCATGTGCGGATGCGACGATTGCGGACAACAATTGCGTACGACGATTGCGGTTATGTCAATTGCGGATTAAAAATTTTTTGTAATTTTAAAAATGGTTGAAATGATATCACGTTTGTTTGTCCCGGCTTCAGTTTCAAACTTATGAAGGTTTCCGAACCATTTTTAAAATATTGCGGCACTGAAAATTTTAAAAAATCAATAATTTTTAAAACTTTTTGTATTCGCAATTGATGTCCGAGTTGTCGTTCGGAATTTTCATATCCGCAATCGTCGTCCGCAATTGTTCCATCTTCAATCGTCGCATCCGCAATTGCCATCCGCAATTTCGTACAGCTCTAAATTCGAATCCTAATCCGAGATAATTCCGTACTCTACCGTTCTCCTTCTCCTTTTCATTATATGCTCAACATGTACTACTTTTATTTGCACCACTGGCAATAGACAACTAGAGTCACATTACAATTTTTTTAATTTTTTTCTACTTTAGTGTGTTAGCGCCACTTTCAGGAAAAAATTAAATAAGAATTCGCACAATGAAAAGAGGGAGAAAAAAATTTCTAATCTAAATTTCTAACTGGCCTAATCTGAAAACTGATATTAGATACGAAGCCCGATGGAGAATGCAAGATATTTAAAAAAAGTTATTAAATTTTTTTTAATTTAGAAAGCAAAGCTCATTTTTGGAATTTATAAAACATTACCACTTATAATTTTTCCTTTTTTTACACAAGTGTGCTTAGATGTAAATTCACTATCAAACTTCAATTCTTTTAATTCATCATTTGTTAATTCATTCAATTTTTCAAATTTAACTCCTTTTGTAACAACTTTTCCTTTACATCCAGAACTACGGTATTTATTGCACTTCCAAGTGATAGTCTCCTTTTTATCATTATGATTAGAATAGTAATATTTATAACCAGCATATTCTAAAGTATATCTTCCCTTTTCTGTTTTAACAATATAGGGATTGTCATCTTAAATTTGTAAAAATTTTTTTAGAAATCCTAAGATTCTACTTAAAGATATAGGACAAATTGGTCAAATAATTTCAGATTTCAGATCTTGGCTGCGTACTCGAGTAAAGAAACTTTTTTCTTGTTTTTTATTACCTTCCCTGTCTTACCTTTTTGACCAGAAGAATTCATTCCAAGTGTTAAACCCAAATTTAACCAATTTTGAACAGATTCTTGACCAGGATTCGTTCCATGAGGGTATTCTGCATTCATATGTTGACGTTGAGTTGGGTATAAAGACTGATTAGTGCCAAGAGTTAAATCCAAATTTAACCAATTTTGTGAAGAATCTTGACCAGAAGGTTTAATATGGTGATGTTGATATGGATAATTGCCATATCCTAATTGCAAATCCCACAAATTTCGAGGTACTTGAACAGACGGATTCCCTTGTGTATGTTGAGGTGAGTTTAAAAATGGATTATTGCCAGAACCTCGATTCAAAGCCAACCAATTTTGAGAATGTTCTGTGCCAGAATACATTCCTTGAAGGTATCCTTCAGTACTTGGGGGTATGCTTCCAGTTCCAGTTCCTCCATGGCCACTAGTTCCTGTCCCGCTTGTTTCAACATCCCGATATTGAAAAGGATCGAAATAATTATGTTCATCCAATTCATCATCGCTATTAGTTGAATCAACAAGATGAGGCGTTAAAAATAAGCAAAGAAATGAAAATATTGAAATCTTCATTACTTTCTGAAATTATTTTAATAATATTTTACAAAATTAATTAAATTTATAAAAACAATAATAACAATGATGCCTTAAATAATAAGAGGGTGAGTTCAATTATTTAGGCTCTATTCTCGCTTTTCCCTTACTATTTGCTAATATGGAGAGTTAATTAGGTTTTCTCTAGGATATGAAGATGATATTGGAGGACTAAGTTGGATGTGGGGGGATTAAGGGTGATATGAGGGAATTGTAAGGCTTAAGGGGGATATAGGGGGATATTGGGAGATTAAGAGTTGATGTAATAAAGGGATATAACGTGCATCGGGATAACACTTTTAATCCACCTATATTCCTCCAAATCCGTCGTTATGCATCACAAATCACCCATTATCCCTTTTATCCAGAATCCCTCAAAATCTGTCTATATCCATCGCAAATCCTTTTTAATCCCAAAATCCCTCCAAATCTGTTGATATCCATCTAAATTACCAGATATTACTCTTAATCACTCGATATCCCAAATCCCCTGATATCCTCTTAATCATGCCAAATCCATTGATATATATTTTGATCGTCAAATCCATCTATATTCCCCTTAATCTACCTAAATTCCTCTTCCCAAATCATCTAAGATGATCTACCTCTAATCCCTCAACATCACTGATAATCCCCAAAATCCCTTCTAAATTACTATACAAGGGGGACTCAATTTGCGGAAACAACTATGAAGTAATATAGGGATATCATGTGCATCGGGATATGTTCTGCTACGCTAAATAATGTGTCCTAGAGCAAAAATCACGGTTGTCATAGCGATTTTATAAGAAAAATATGCCATCTTACATGCTAAAAAATCAAATTATTTGATATTTGATCAAATATTTGATTTTTCAAACCTTCATCAAACAAATATTTGATCAAATTATTTGATATTTATTTGATATTTGAAAAAATCAAATTTCCTCAAAAACTCATCAAACAAATATTTGATCAAATAAAATTTGGTCAAATATTTGATTTTATTTGACCAAATATTTGTTTGGTCCGATCTCTATGTATTGGCTATATTCTCTCGTCTTTTTAATAAAATTATTTTTTTAATAATTAATTTTCTAATAAAATAACTACAAAATAATAATATTAATAAAATACATAAAATCTGAGCTAATGTATATTTTTTATATTTTTAACGGAGAGGTAGCTCTGGTGAGATTAGCCTAATTTAAATTGAACGTCATTTCGCATGATATTACTATTCACTCTATTTTCTAAGTTTGAAAAAATAATGTGAAAGTGAATATCCGGCAATTATTTCAGCCTGCCTTCAAAGGGAAAATCGACTTGGCAGGATAAACATAATAGCCTTTATTGACTTCCAAGTTGACTTGCACATGGAATCGAATGTATAAAGTCTTGACAAGTATTTATTTTTGCTAAACTGCTCTAAGGTTACAAAATTCCATTACAAGAACTTTTATCTACACTTGTTTTAATTTTTATCTACTCAGCGTATGACTTTTAGCTACTCATTGTCTGAACTCTTATCTACTTATTACCAGAACACTTAACTACCATAAACAATTCTACCCGTTACCAGAACTCATATCTACCCATTGGCTGAACTCTAATTGATCCAATGTCACAACAATTACCTTCCCTACTGTCTGAACTCTTATCTACTCATTATCTGAACTCATCTATCCAATGCTAGAACACGTATCTATCCATTGTCTGAATTGTTATCCAAAGATTATAATTGCCAGATCATATGCCTGACTTTTATAAACCCAATGACAGAACTTCATCTACATTCTGTATGTACTCTTATCTACACATTGTTTGAACTCTTATCAACCTAGTCTGAACTTTTATCTACGCAGTCCTGTGATCTTATCTACCCATTGGCAAAACTCTTAACTCTCCAGTGTCTAAGCATTTATCTACCCATTGTGTCAACTCTTAGCTACTCAATGCCAAACAGTTATCTACCCATTGTTTGAACTCTTATCAACCTAGTTTGATTAACCGTAGAGTTAATTGAACATCATTTCGCGTGAATTTGCTATTTTCAATTTTCTAAGTTTTTAAGAAAAATGTGAAAGTGAATATCCGGCTATTATTTCAGCCTGCCTTCAAAGGGAAATTCGACTTGGCAGGATAAACATAATAAAGTGACGATAATTGTAGTGAATTTTTGATTGAGCATTGTAATTTCAATGAATTTAATAGAAATTGCTTTAAAGGATTTTCATTAAGCGTTAATAAACTTTAAGTTATTAACTTTTTAAGCCAAAAAAGAGAGGGCACTTGAATTGGATATATCTTATAGTAAGTCTAACTGAAAATAAAAAGATGGCCGAAAGGGAGAAGTGGATATCCATCAAAAATTTTTGCCTGTTTTTAAAGGAAAATTATAAGGGGGTGTCTTGCCCTCCCCTTATTTCCAAAAATTAGGGTAAGCAAATGAATGAAAGTAATGCGTCCCATGAAAGTATATGCGTCCCATGAAAGTATATGCGTCCCATGAAAGTATATGCGTCCCATGAAAGTATATGCGTCACATGAAAGTATATGCGTCCCATGAAAGTATATGCGTCCCATGAAAGTATATGCGTCACATGAAAGTATATGCGTCCCATGAAAGTATATGCGTCCCATGAAAGTATATGCGTCCCATGAAAGTATATGCGTCACATGAAATTATATGCGTCCCATGAAAGTATATGCGTCCCATGAAAGTATATGCGTCCCATGAAAGTATATGCGTCCCATGAAAGTATATGCGTCCCATGAAAGTTTATGCGTCACATGAAAGTATATGCGTCCCATGAAAGTATATGCGTCCCATGAAAGTATATGCGTCCCATGAAAGTATATGCGTCCCATGAAAGTATATGCGTCCCATGAAAGTATATGCGTCCCATGAAAGTATATGCGTCCCATGAAAGCTTATGCGTCCCATGAAAGTATATGCGTCCCATGAAAGTATATGCGTCCCATGAAAGTATATGCGTCACATGAAAGTATATGCGTCACATCAAAGTATATGCGTCCCATGAAAGTATATGCGTCACATGAAAGTATATGCGTCACATGAAAGTATATGCGTCCCATGAAAGTATATGCGTCCCATGAAAGTATATGCGTCCCATGAAAGTATATGCGTCACATGAAAGTATATGCGTCCCATGAAAGTATATGCGTCCCATGAAAGTATATGCGTCCCATGAAATTATATGCGTCACATGAAAGTATATGCGTCTCATGAAAGTATATGCGTCACATGAAAGTATATGCGTCACATGAAAGTATATGCGTCACATGAAAGTATATGCGTCCCATGAAAGTATATGCGTCACATGAAAGTATATGCGTCCCATGAAAGTATATGCGTCCCATGAAAGTATATGCGTCCCAATAAAGTATATGCGTCCCATGAAAGTATATGCGTCCCATGAAAGTATATGCGTCCCATGAAAGTATATGCGTCACATGAAAGTATATGCGTCCCATGAAAGTATATGCGTCCCATGAAAGTATATGCGTCCCATGAAAGTATATGCGTCACATGAAATTATATGCGTCCCATGAAAGTATATGCGTCCCATGAAAGTATATGCGTCCCATGAAAGTATATGCGTCCCATGAAAGTATATGCGTCCCATGAAAGTTTATGCGTCACATGAAAGTATATGCGCCTCTATTAGTTCGCACTGCCTCTATTAGTTTTAATTGTAAATTATTAAATTAGTTATCTAAAAAATATCTTATTATGAATTTATTTTAATAGTATTCACCCTGTAGAAATATTTTATTTTTAAAATTTAAAAACTAGGATTTGTTCCTCGAAAATATTTTAAATTTTAGCTTTATTTATGAACTTTAAAATTTAAATTTTAAAGCATTCTGATTGATTATTATGATTATTATTATTATCATTCTGATTGATTATTATTATTATTTATTATTATTATATTATCAAATCACCCTACTCCTATTTATCTATATAATCTTTCTTTTTATTGTCACTTCTGTTTTTTATCCCTTTCTACTGGTTTTTATTTTATTTTGGTTAGTATTTTTAGTAAAAATTCAAAAAGGATCTTTTTCTGGTTTAAAAGATAAATTTAATAGAGTATGACGCGACATTTGGAGATCAGACTTTTGCGGACCCGACAGTTGGGAACGAGTTCTGGGATACAACACTTCGTGACACGAACATTAGAGACCCGACATTAGGGAACGAAATAGAATTTTAATAAATTGAAATTAAAGCGGGTTTTTAATCCATGATCGGATATAGACAAAACAAATAAAACAATAAAATAAGACATTCAGGCACCGAAACTTTAAAAACCATAGCTCGGTCTATGACAACAAAATCGACTCAATTCTATAATTCTAAACAAAAATACGACAAACTGAATCCTTTAAAAAAACAATTTTTGTGTTGCTTCTGAGGTGTATGCCGTCAGTTTAAAGCAGAAAATCGGTGAAAAGAATTAGGTTTATTTACTGGTGTAGAACCAAGCGACCTTAAATTCCGCAACCGTAGTTTTAAAAAATTTTACTCATTTTTTATGTGTAATTAAATTTTTAAAATTGTTCATAAGCTTTTAATGAAGTTAGTCGAAGCAGTTGAACTGTTTGGACTTGAAGATCCTCTGAGATTATTGTATTAATTTTTGCGTATTAAAAATTTGAAATAATTTTTCATCAAGATAACTATAAAATAAATATAAATGTGGCAAAAAACAACTTGGGTTTATTTTTTATTTTAAAATTAAATGGAAGCATTATGATCACCCAAAAAAGGGCAAACTTTAAACTCTAAATCCTTCAGCTCTATATCCGAGCAAAGGGTGAGCAATTAGAAAAGTTTTTATTATACTGCCCTTATAATTTTTGTCACCTTGTATTTGTATTCCAAGAGTTGAAATTGCCAGATTTTAAATTGAGCAAAATGCTATCTGTGGTTTTTAAACGATTTAATAATTTTTAAAAACCACTTTCTAAGAGAGAGATGGATTTTTTTCAGTCTTACCAGTGTAAGAGTCTACCAGTCTTTACCAGTCTTTTTCAGTTTTGATAGTTTTTTATTATCAACAAATGGTGCGAACTTTTGCTTAAAATTTTTACCCGCGTCATCAACTCTATATCCGAGCTACAATTGGTCACTTAAAAAAGTTTTTATTATATTTGATCCTTGTTTAATTCTCTATAATATAAGCATGAGTTGATACTCGGGTTGAACACAAACGGTTAACCGAACCGAAACCGAAAACCTGGGGTTAAAAACCGACGATAACCGAAAACGGTGGCTAAACCGACCAATTTCGGTTTAAAAAATACACCCCTAAGGATGGAATTTTTTGGGATTTTTTCTGACAGGTGACCAGTGTAGTTTTCTTACCATAGTACCGTTTTCTTATTTCAGTTTTGATATTTAAAGTACCAGAAATTCGGTCTCGCAATAAGATCTCACAATAAGAAGTCAAAACCTTAATTAATATTTTTTGCTTAGAAATTAAGTTGTTATCTAAGCGTTATCTCTATTTAAGATACAAATAAGAATAAATTCAGTCCCAGCGGGGCTTGCGAGATGCGACTATATCTAATTCTAATTTCATCCCTCGACCAGAAATTTTTACTAAAAATAATGAAACAAATAAAATAAAAACCAGTATGAAGGTTAAAAACGATGTGACAATGAATAGAAAGAGTATAGATATAAATAGGAGTAGAGTGTGATCATTAAAGAGTTTTAAATTATAATCAGAATGTTTTAAAATTAAAAGTTTAAAGTTTAGAAATAAAGCTATAATTGAAAATACTGTTTGTTTTGGATACTGGACATATATGCTCAAATAACTACCATGGATAATTAATGTTTCAACATCTAGCTAAGAGAGGGAATCTGAGTGGAGTAATTAATCGAGCTAGAATGTCATTCTTGAGAGAGCAATTATTCGAGCATACATATATCGAGAGAGCAATTTCTATATTTTTATTTTTAACTCATTGCTTTTATACGCGAAATACACTAAGAAAACTGCATAGAAATCGCTCTGAATTGAATATCTTTTTATATTTGAAAAAATTTTAGCTTTAAAAAAGGTGGCACTCAAATACCAGTAAAAAGGGACATATATGCTCAAATAATTTACAAGAATAATTGATGTTTAAACATCTAGCAAAAAGAGGTAATTAATTGAAAAGTTCATTTTGTGAGTGATATTTGAACGTGCATTAGGCATTTGGGGCATTTAATTATTGTTTCAACATCTCACTGAGGGGAGTAAATGATCGAGATATTATGTTATTTGTGAGAGAGCAATTATTCGAGCATATATCGTGAAATCTCTAAAAGAATGCATTGTCATCTATTTTTTAAAACCTTGTAATGTGTCATTCTATTGGAGCTTGACATTACTTGATGCATTCAATAAAGAATTTTCTGTACGTTATGTTGGATTTTGGAACATGAGCGTGGCCACTTGAGCGTCAGCCAAATTTGATCGACTATAACTTTTTTAAGCTTGATCAAATCAGAATAAATCTTAAATCATTTTAAAGCCCAGTATTTAAACCAACTGGATGGTTCAAGTCTGATCATCTATTAAAAAGATAAAACTCGATAGGTGCAAAAAATCGTTGTTTTTCAGACTTATCGACTTGTAATATTATAGAGCCACCAGACATGATTCATCCAATAGGGCTTTCTAATGTTATATGAAACATTTGTATTGGATCAAGCAGCAAAAAGTTATAGCCTAACAAATTTGGGTGACGCTCAAGTGGCCCGTTCCGGCTATGAACTTTTCAATTTTTCTATCTCAAATTTTATTGTCATCAAATACAGTGTTTCCATCTTGTTAGTCTAGCGCTTTTCCCTTTCCTTTATCTGTTGAAATTATTAAAATTAATTTTTATCAACTTAGTTTTTAATTTTCAATAAAAAACCTCCAGGTCCTAGATTGCTTCCTTGGCGTGGTCTTCCTCGGTGACGAGAACTTCCTCCTAAATTTGTTATTAATTCATTTATTTTTTACACTTATATTTTCAATTGTAGTATTAAATTATTTTGTCAAAAACGGATATTCTTTTTACCTTGATTTGATTCAGATTCTTGTCCTTGGGCATGTTCTAAATTAGTAAAATTTATATTTTTATAAAATTATGCCGCTAAGATTTCGGTCTGACGCCCCTCAGAGCGCCGGTTGGGCTGATTGGGGATTGAGTGAGGGGAGGCGCCGAGGACTTTAATTTACCAATTTGAATAATTAATGTCATTTAGTCATTTATATGTTTTGTGGCTCAACGTAATTGTTCTACTAATGAAAATGGCGATATGATATGGCCTAGGATAATAGGAACATAAGCACTGTCTGCGACTGAACACATCTGAACTTATACATTTGTTGTTCAGTCTTTGGTTAAATAATGGGGAAAATGGAGGGATGGTTTTGTGAAGTTGGTGAATGATTGGGATAATGTTGGAAAATAAATATTGAACAGAGTATATTGAACAGACTTTCATTTCTTTGTAAAATAATGAAAGTTGCTGGAAAAGGATAAGAGTAATAATATTTATAAACATAATATTTTTTATCTTGTATTGATATATTAATTAAATAAAATTAAAAATAGTTCATATGTTCATACCTCTAATTATCACTCCACTATTTCGACCTCGTCCTCTTTGATATTCTTCAGCAGACTGATCAATAGTTTGTTTCATTTCTCGAGGATCAAATCCTAGTTCTTAAATTTTAATAATAAAACTTTTACAACTAAATCACACTATCATCTATCCATCGAAATCTATCTAAACCAACATGTGAAATAGATGGGAAATCCTATTTTGTTCATAATACTTATCATATATTTATATAATAACTTCAATCCCCCCCCCCCCAACATGTGCCCGTTGCACATTTATCTCTGATTTAAATTTGTTGCTTATAACTTACCTTCTACATATTTGTGAGGGAAAAAATTAATCTGAACCTTAAATAGAAGTAAGGATGGAGACAAAACACATAAACTTATTTGCGATTTCAAGAATAAGGAATTCTACAGCTAAAATGTATTGAGAATTCTAAAATTTTAAAAAATTCGGGATTTTATATTCACCTATGCTTTATCCTTTACAGCTCTTAATAGAAACTCTTTAAAAGTTTTTAGATTGGACTAAATAAGAATGGAATATTCAGTGTTTAATATAATTTTAAAAATTATTTACAATTAAAACTAACAGAGTACGAGCGACTTTTAGATTTGATATAATTTTAGAAATTTTTACGTGCGCTCAAAATGTGAATCTTTGCATCTTAATATTTAGTGCTTATATGAATAAAGGAATTCAAGGGCGAGTAATAAATGAAGGAAATGAATACATATTAACACAAGAACATGAAGAAAAATACCATATTGAGGGACAAGGTAAATATTATTGTAAATTTATAAAATTATATAGAAATTTTAAAGTCGCACTGCCAGGTATTAGTGTTAATTGTAAATTAGTTAACTAACAAATGCAAAATTTACATTCAAATTTATTTTAATAGTTGCATTTCCTTTATTTTATATAAGAAGTAAATATTAGATTGATGTCCAATCACCGTCATTTACAAATTATAACACTATCTAAGGAATGCGATCTGAATATCAGGATTTGAAAAGAGCCTGATATATAGAAAATCTTCAATATTGTTAGTATTCTACCCGCGATTTTCGGTTAATTAACTGACCCCCGGTGTTTGTGTAATCGAGACTTGTTTTAAACTAATATTTTCAAAAAGAATATCCCGTTCTTATTTAGTCCAATCTAAATACATCTAAAGCGTTTCTATTAACGAATTATCTCCGATTTTATCTCAAGGATAAATAATCCCTCTGATTAAACGTGAACTGGCCAAAAATATAAAATCTGTCGAACCCTTTTCTATTTATTTCATATGTTAGTTTAAATAGGTTTGATGGGTAAATAATATTGTGATTTAGTTGTAGAACTATTTTATGATTAAATTTAAAAAACTAGGATTTGATTCTCGACAATTACAACAAGCTATTTATCAGTCTGCTGAAGAATATCAAAGAGGACGAGGTCAAAACCGTGGAGTGATAATTGGAGGTATAAACATATGAAATTTTTTAATATTAATTAATTAGAATATCAACACGAGAGAAAAAATATTTTTGTAAGTCATGGATTTTAGATTCGATACTTATATTCTATTCCAGTCCGGACCCCAACTTTAGTAAGAAAACAATTTATTTTTATTACACTTGCCTTTTCCAGAAAACTATCCTTCGTTTACAATTATTATTCCATTTTTACACATTTTTTTATTATTCAACAAATGATTAGGTTCAGATGTGTTCAGTCCCAGAAAGTGTCAGTTTCCTTTATCCCAGTCATATTATCTGAAAGAGCGTCAGACCGAAGGTCTGAGCGGCATAACTTTATATAATTATAAATTTTATTAATTTAGAACCTGCACAAGAACAAGAATCTGTGTCAAATCAAGGTAAAAAGAATATCTGTTTTTGACAAAATATTTTAATAAGACTTAAAAAATAACTTAAAAAATAACTTTAAATATAACTTAAAAAATAGATGAATTAAATAATAAATTTAGGAGGAAGTTCTCGTCGACGAGGCAGACCACGCCGAGGAAGCAATCTGGGACCTCAAGGTTTTTTATCGAACCTTATAAAATAAAGTGATAAAAACTAAATTTTATTAATTTCAACAGATAAAGGAAAGGGAAAAGCTCAAGACTGAAACTATGGAAACAAAGTATTTGATGATTAGAAAATTTGAGAGCTTGGAAAATTAAACATGAACATAGCCCGAACGGGCGACTTGAGCGTGGCCACTTTAGCGTCAGCCAAATTTGATCGTCTATAACATTTTGCTGCTTAATCCAATACAAATGATAACATTAGGTAATCCTCAATAAGTGCTATATTTTTTCTAATTGGATGGATCAAATCTGATCGATCTTTAAAAAATTACAAGTCGATAAGATGAAAATAAACGATTTATTACACTTAACGAGTTGTAAATTTTTAGCCGGAATCAGACGTGTTCCATCAGTGAGTTGAAGCTGTCCATATCGAGAGCTTTCGAAGTATAAGGATTTATTCAGTTTGATTAAGCTTTAAATGAATTAGAGTCTATTAAATTTGTCTGACGCTCAAGTGACCCCAACCCCAACATGACGTACAGAAGTATCTGTATTAGAGAATCTACGATATATGCTCGAATAATTGCTCTCTCACAAATAACACACTATCTCGATAATTACTCCCATCGGTGAGATGTTGAATCAATTAATATGCGCCCCAAATACCTAATGGACTTTGCCTAATGGACTTTTTTAACGAAATGATGAAACATTAAATATCCTGGGTAATTATTTGAGCATATATGTATGTACAGTATTCTAAACTTATAGTATTTTTAATGATAGTTTTATTTATAAACTTTAAAATTTTGATTATTATTTTTACTTCTTTACTGAACACACCCTACTCCTATTTATCACTATACTCTTTTTATTTATTGTCACATCTGTTTTTTAGTCATTCCTTTTGGTCTTTATTTTATTTTGGTTCAATATTTTAGTAAAATTCAAAACGATCTATTAAAAACTATTTTCTAATTTTTTTTATTTTTTCTTATAATTGATAAATATGTTAGCCTATAACTTTCCAAAAAATAGATTTGAAAACAAAATTTATTATAAACCAAATTTTAGACTACGACTTATTATTACAAAAAAGTCTAAAATAAAAACAATGGTTACAGTATTGAGTATTGAAACTGAGAAAAATAAATGTGGGGCTATAATTTTGTGGAGGTGTGTATGTAGATTTTCATCTCAGAATATTTCATAAACTTTTTTTTATCGAAAAGATTAAAAAATAACTAAAAAAATTTTTTTGCAAAAAAATTCAATGTGCAGTATGATTAGTGATTTATTGTCTATTCACTCAAACAGACATTGAAATTTTTTTGCAAAATAAAGTTTAAGGGGATTTTTTTTAACCTTCTCGGATAAAAATAGGTTTTGAAATATGCTGAGAAAAAAATGCAGAATAAACTATAATTTATTAAAAATTTAACAGGTTCGAATTTGACAAGTATTTCAGAGAATTTCTATAAATTTGATAAATTCGAACCTTTTAAAATTTTTAAGATATTATTGTTTCTTCATCAAATTTCAATTCAGCAAATTTCAAAACCTATTCAAAACCTATACGAAAAGAATTTTAAAAAATTCGAAATTAAAGCGGATTTTTAATCCGTGGTCGGATATGGACAAAACAAATAAAAACAATAACCGAGACAGTCAGGAACCGAAAATTTAAAAAGCACAGTGCGGACTATACTCATTTTGGGCAAAAGTTTTATATACAATTACAGTTCATTCGAACCAGCTCGTCTTGCTGAGACGAATGACAACAAAATCAGCTTGATTCTATAATTCTGAACAAAATTATGACAAACTGAATCTTTTACTTGAAAAACAATTTGTGTTGCTGCGAAGGGGTATGTCGCCAGTTTAAAGAAGAAAATTTGCGAAAAGAATTAGGTTTATGCACTGGCGTAGAACCAAGCGACCTTGAAATACGCGACCGTAGCTTTTAAAAAATTTTTACCCATTTTTTATGTGTACTTAAATTTTTAAAATTTTCAAGAAGCTTTTAATGAAGTTAGTCGATGCATTCAACTCTATATACGAGCTAAAATTGGTCACATAAAAATTTTTTTATTATATTTTTACTTGTTTAATTCTCTTTAATATAAGCATGAGTTGATACAATGGTTGGGCACAGACGGTTAACCGAAACAGAAAACCTGGGGTTAAAAGCCGACGATAACCAAAAACGGTGGCTAACCGACCAGTTTCGGTATAAAAAATAACCCCTAAGGATGGAATTTTTTGGGATTTTTTCTAACAGATGACCAGTGTAGTTTTCTTACCATTGTACCGTTTTCTTTTTCAGTTTTGATACTTAATGGGACCAAAATGTGGTCTCGCAATAAGACTCACAATACGATATCAAAACCTTAAATAATATTTTTTCTTAGAAATTGAGTTGTTATCTAAGCGTTATCTCTATTAAGATACAAATAAGAATAAATTTCAGCCCCAGCGGGGTGCTAGCGAGATGCGTCTATATCTAATTCTAATTTTATCCCTCAACCAGAAATTTTTACTAAAAAATAATGAAACAAATAAAATAAAAACCAGTATAAAGGTTAAAAAATAGATGTGACAATAAATAGAAAGAGTATAGATATAAATAGGAGTAGAGTGTGATCATTAAAGATTTTAAATTATAATCATCAGAATGTTTTAAAATTAAAAGTTTAAAGTTTAGAAATAAATCTATAATTGGAAATACTGTTTGTTTTGGATACTTTACATATACTATGCTCAAATAATTACCAAGGATAATTAATGTTTAAACATCTAGCTAAAAGAGGGAAGCTGAGGGGAGTAATTAATCAAGCTAGTGTGTCATTTTTGAGAGAGCAATTATTCGAGCATACATATATCGAGAGAGCAACTTCTATATTTTTATTATTGACTCATTGCTTTTATCTGCGAAATACACTAAGAAAACTGCATAGAAATCGCTCTGAATTGAATATCTTTTTATATTTGAAAAAATTTTAGCATTAAAAAAGGGTGGCACTAAATTCCAGTAAAAAGGGATAAAAAACAGATGTGACAATAAATAGAAAGATTATAGTGATAAATAAGAGTAGGTTGTGATGATTAAAGAATTAGAAATAGAAACTAATCAAAATGTTTTAAAATTAAAAATTTAAAGTTTAAAATAAAGCTCATTGAAAATACTGTTGGTTTTGGATACTGTACATATATGCTCATATAATTACCAAGAATAATTGGTGTTTAAACATCTATCAAAAAGAGGTAATTAATTGAAGAG
The DNA here is from genome assembly GCA_963681835.1 of Meloidogyne enterolobii. Lineage (NCBI taxonomy): Eukaryota > Metazoa > Nematoda > Chromadorea > Rhabditida > Meloidogynidae > Meloidogyne > Meloidogyne enterolobii. The sequence goes on from CAVMJV010000008.1 coordinate 3,837,285, forward strand.
TTCAATTATGTGAGTGATATTTGAACGTGCATTAGGCATTTGGGGCGTGTATTTATTGTTTCAACATCTCGCTGAGGTGAGTAATTAATCGAGATAGTGTGTTATTTGTTAGAGAGCAATTATTCGAGCATATATCGTAAAATTTCTAAAAGAATGCATTGTCATCTATTTTGCAAAATTTTGTAATGTGTCATTCTATTGGAGATTGAAATTACTGGATGCATTCAAATAGAGAATTTTCTGTATGTTATGTTGGAGGGAACTTGAGCGTGGCCACTTGAGCGTCAACCAAATTTCGAAAATCAAAATTTGTATTGGATCAAGCAGCAAAAAGTTATAGCCGAACAAATTTGGGTGACGCTCAAGTGGCCCGTTCCGTCTATGATGCTGTTCAATTTTTCTAACTCAAATTTTTTGTCATCAAATACAGTGTTTCCATCTTGTTAGTCTTGAGCTGGTCCCTTTCCTTTATCTTTGAAATTATTAAAATTTAGTTTTTACCACCTTATTTTTATTTTAGGTGGTAAAACGTAATTGTTCAAATACTGAAAATGGCGATATTATATGGACTAGGATAAAAGGAACATTGACACTTTCTGCGACTGAACACAACTGAACTTATACATTTGTTGTTCAGTTTTTGGTTGAATAATGAGGAAAATAGAAGGATGGAATACGAAAATATTATTGTATGTTCTGGGAAGTTGGTGAATGATTTGGATAAATACAAATACCAGGATAACACAAATACCAGGCAGTGTGACTTTGTTAAATTTCTATATAATTTAATTGATTTACAATAATATTTACCTTCTACCGCAGTATGGTATTGTTCTTCATGTTTTTTAGTTAATGTGTACTTATTTCCTTCATATATAACTCGCCCTTTACAAGGTCTTTTACTACATACCCAATATATATTTCCATTTTTTATTGTTTTTTGTTTGGTATATTCATAACCACTCAAAACTAATTTATCTTTCCCTTGTCGCGTTTTTCCAAAAACAGGTTCTTCTTAAAAAGAATAATTAACTAACATACTTAAATGATTCCTCTGGGTAATTATTATTTCAATCTCTCGATGAGGTGATAATCAACAGAAGCGAGTTATTGCTTGAAGTTATGTTAGAAAGAATCTAATTATACATTTTTAAGGAAGTAATAATAATTTCAGCCTCTGACTGGTGGAAGCTATTGCAAGAAAATTAATTTCGTATATAAGGAAAAGTAGCCATTCGATTAGAATAATTACGGTATATTAATAAGTTTATTGGAAATATTATTATGATTATTAAAGTACAGAGTTAAAAGATTAGCCAATGTTTAGTTAGCCAATGTTAGTCTCGATTTCTCAAGAATCAAATCCTGATTTTTAAATTTCAATCAAAAAATAGTTCTAAAACTAAATCACATTATAATTTAATCATCGAAACCTATATAAGCTAACATATCAAATAGATGGGAAACGTTCGATAAGAGGAATTTTTGATTTTTAATAAAAATACCTCCATGTTTTGTCACCTCAAATACCTCCTTGCTTCCTATATGAGAACTTTTTCCTAAATTTATTTTTTATTAAAAAAATATTATGAATTAATTTTAATTTAGTCTAAAACTGGTCTTAATTATAGTACATATAATCTTAATTTATATAATTTTTCAAAAATATGTTTCCTTTTACCCTAATCTAACCCTGATACCTGTACTTTATCATTTTGTCCATAATTACAAATCATATATTTATAGGTATATTTAATCTTGAATTATACGTCGACATGGCCTCTGACCCGAAAAAGTCGCTTGGTTGTAGGAATAAATAATTGGAGAATTATTAATTGTAGGAATTAATAAATGTTGAATGTTAGGTACTCACCCAAAAATGTGCTTACTCCCCCTAAGGTTTTTTACCTAGGATATTGGTTATGATATCTCTAGATTTCCTGTTCCTATTCGAAGATTTTCTATATATCAGGCTCTACTAATCTACAATTAACTCTAATACCAGCAAGTGCGAATTGGATAAATTTCTATATTATTTAATTGATTTCAATAATATTTACCTTCTCCCTCATTATGGTATTGTTCTTCATGTTGTTGTGTTAATTCGTACGTATCTTCTTTATTTATAACTCGTCCTTTACACGGTCTTTTACTACAACGCCAATATATATTTCCATTTTTTGCTGTTTTTTTGTTGCTGTATTCATAACCACCCAGAACTAATTTTTCTTTCCCTTTGCTCGATTGTTTAAAAACGGGCTCTTCTTAAAAACAATAATTAACTAACATACTTAAATGATTCCCCTGGGTAATTATTATTTCAATCTATCGATGTGATAATCAATAGATACAATTAATTATTTGAAGTTATGTTGGAAAGAATAATTATTCTATTTTTAAGGACATATACTTCTAATTTCAATGGAAATATTATTATTAGGGAGCGGATTTTTATTGAAATAAAATCGAAAAATATGGCCATAAAATATTGAAATAAATTGGCAAAATATTGACATAAAATGACAAAAATAAGCGAAATATTGAAATAAATTATCGTTAATTTAGTGGTTAAATTTAAAAAAAAGTTGAAATTTAATAAAAAAAACTGTTTTTGTGCTTGAAAAATGTTTTATGCGCTGTACTGAGAAAAATAGTGATTTCAAGACTGAAAATATGGAAAAAAGAATGTTAGAGATATTGCGATGGGTTAATTACGGATGGAACATTTTGGGGTATTTTGTTCGTTCGATTACTAGATTAACTCGTACTCGAACTCGGTCTAAAAATGTTGAACTCGTACTAAATCACGGGTTTTTTAAACTCAGCATTACTCGATCTCGGTTTTTTCCAATTACTCGGTACTCGACGTACTCTAAGTGTAAGTACAAAAAATTTAAGTACAATCTCCCAGTAAGAATTATCCCATTAAATAAGCCATAATTCTCCATTTTCATCGCCATAGGCGAAAATTTTGAGAATTTTGGAGGTCAAACAGCCAGATTTCTTGACTTTTTTCCTAAAATTTATGAAAAATCCCAAAATTTTGGTAAAAATAAGCAAAAATATTGAAATAATTTGCAAAATGTGCCAAATATTGAAATAAATGGAAAAATGGAAAAATATTGAAATATATTGAAATATAACTTTGTTCAGAATCACACTATTGAGAAACTAATGGTATATTTGGGCTCTTCTCGACAAAGCGTGTTTGCAAAAAAAAAGATATATTTCAATAAAAATCCGCTCCCTAATTATTATAATTATTAAAATTATAAAGTTAAAAGCTTTGCTTATGGATAAAAAAGTACTTGATTATTAAAAAGTTTTTATTTTTCATAAATTTAAACAATCAAGTCTTTTGTCAGAAATTTTTGAAATAAATTAAATATCCCGTTTACCTTCTATAACTTTTCCAAGTTTCTTTTTAGTATTGAGAATATAATTCTCACAATTGTGCGGAGACTTTAATTCATAAGAATCTCCTTTTAAATAAACTTTGCCTTGACATTTACATTCCTTATAATTATTAATACATAACCAAATTGAATCTCCAGTTTTTGAATTCGTATAAAAATAATTATATTTATAGCCACCATAATTTAAAATTTGCTCTCCTCTTTCTGATGGCGTAAAAAATGGTTTGTTATCTTAACGTTATAAAATTTTTAACTGTTTAATGAACTGTTTTTATGGTTATAGTAAATAAAAAGTCAAATCTGCAACTATTTTTCTACTTTTTTGTTACTTTCCTTTTTTACCTGTTTGACCAGAAGAATCCATTCCAATAGTTAAATCTAAATTTAACCGATTTTGAGAAAATTTTTGACCAGAAGGATTCGTTCCTTGAGGGTATTCTCCACTCATATGTTGATGTTGAGTTGGGTATAAAGACTGATTACTGCCAAGAGTTAAATCGAGATTTAACCAATTTTGTGAAGAATCTTGTCCAGAAGGATTAATATGCTGATGTTGATATGGATAATTGCTATATCCTAAGTGCGCATCCAACAAATTTCGAGGTACTTGACCAGACGGATTCCCTTGTAGATGTTGAGGTGAGTTTAAAAATGTGTTATTGCCAAGACCTCGATTCAAAGCCAACCAATTTTGAGAATGTTCTGTGCCAGAATACATTCCCTGAGAGTATCCTCCAGTATTTGTGGGTATGCTTCCAGTTCCAGTTCCTCCATGGCCACTAGTTCCTGTCCCGCTTGTTTCACCATCTCGATATTGAAAAGGATTGAAATAATTAATTTCATCCTTTTCATCATCGCTATTAGTTGAATGAACAAGATGAGGCGTTAAAAATAAACAAAGAAATAAAGCTATAGAAAACTTCATTACTTTCTAGAATTATTTTAAAAATATTTTAAGAAAAATGATAAATAAATGCTAGGGCTATTTGTTCAAATATTTTGACAAAAAAAATTGAAGAAATAACTATAATGCCAAAATTCTTAGAGATAATGGGGAGGAGGACTGGATGATTAACATAAGACTGCTATCTATGTATATTGTTTTTACCTCAAAGAAGTTTTACCTATATAAAAATATGGCCAAGAAATTAAAATTAATAACAGTGTATATCCATCGACAATTTCGGCCTGTTTTTAAAGGGTAAATCGAATGGGCTGTAAAATTAAAATTAGATATAGCTTCTCTTACCACTCTCCCCCTATTTCAAAATTGAGGTAAGGGGGCATTTCACCTAAATTGATATTCCTCGAATTTTTAATTTTATTTAAAAATGTTTAAATTTATAGCAATTTGACAAATTATGAGCTATTTAATTTGTAAATCTAAGCACTAGGGGCTTTGTGTTATGTGAGGGTGTTTCAACTAAGAAATACTATTTGAAAAATCAACAACTCTTTACTGCGTTGACAAATTTTAATGATATTAGCTATTTTGTATCTATATTTTATATGACATAAAAATTAAATTTAAATTCGAACCCTACCCCGGTATTTCACATCCGAATTCTACCGTTCTCTTTTCCCTAATTTCAAATAGTATTTCTTAGTCGAAACACTCTGTATAACCTCATCCGGTTAACTGAAATTGTTGAAAAACCTTTAGCTTTGACAGAAAAAGTAGAACAATAAAAAAATTAAAGAACATGTTAAGGATAAATATTATTTATTTATATTTAATTGTAAAATTTATTCATTAATATTTATTCATATTTATCCCTTATAAAAATAAATTTACACGGTTACATGGTTTATGTTAGATTCTTTGTCACCGGAATTTGTGTTCAAATTCATTATAAATATAAAGTTACTACCACAACAATAATTTAAGAAAATTAAAAATAATATTCGGTAAAATATCCACCGATTTCTGTGAAATGTATCTTCATTGACTTCCACATTGAATCAATGTATAAGTCTTGTCAAGTACTTATGTATGTCTAGGCAAAATTTTATTTAATTCTCTCTTAATTTTTCTTTCTCTCTTCTCTATCATCCCTCCAATTTTTGGCGTGGAGTGTCTTCACTCAGAATAAATTATACCTCTAATTCTAACGTGAGCAACGCAATGTTTAATATATTCTAATTGGTTTTACTATTTGTTATTCTTATACATAATTTCATAATTAAGTTTTTAAATGTTTATTCGGCTGTAGTATAGTATACTGGTAGTCGGCCGATATACAAACAATTTTAGGGAAGAAGGGTTGTAGTTGAAGAAAGAGTGATTGAACGTTAAAAAGCGCTGCACTTACAGTAATAATTGCCAAGACTTAATTCATGTGATTTTATTTGGATTCTCCTCATGTTCTTTTATCAAACTCTTCTAACCGGATATAAGAACCGGGATATAACAACCGGGATATAACTAAACACCCATATTTAAGCCTCAGAGCCTCAGTTAATTTTCTTTTTTTACTTTCAATTATTGTCTACCTCAATAATTTCAAATAAACGACAAGTTAGAATGCCTTCTATCTAATTTTGCTCCTTCTAGCTTGCCTTTTACTTGAAATTTCTGGAGGAAAGACTGATTGACAGTAAAAAGGAAAATTAACTAGGACTCAAATAGGTGTGTGGAGCGTTTTTATGGTTTACCCACTCTTTATTTCACTACAACCCTTTACTCACTCAAATTGTATGCGTGGAACAGGGACTCATCCAAATAAAATCACAAGAATCTAGTCTTGGCAGGGCATTAATGTAAGTGCATGTCTTTTTATCGTTCTCTCCTCTTTCTTTCACAATAACTCTTCTTCACTAACCACCGGTATACTATACTACAGCCAATAAACATTTAGAAAATCATTGGTATACTATACTATATCCGGTTGGAAGAGTTTGATAAGAGAACACAAGGAGAATCCAAATAAAATCACATGAATTAGTCTTGGCAATTATACTGTAAGTGCAGCGCTTTTTAACGTTCAATCACTCTTTCTTCAACTACAACCCTTCTTCCCTAAAATTGTTTGTATATCGGCCGACTACCAGTATACTATACTACAGCCGAATAAACATTTAAAAACTTAATTATGAAATTATGTATAAGAATAACAAATAGTAAAATCAATTAGAATTGCGCTGCTCAAGTTAGAATTAGAGCTATAATTTATTCTGAGTGAAGCACTCCTCGCAAAAAATTAGAAAGAAGATAGAGTAGAGAGAAAGAAAAAATAAGAGGGAATTATATAAAATTTTGCCCTGACATAAATAAGTACATGTCAAGATTTATAAATCTATTCTTGTGGAAGTCAATGAAGATACATTTCACAGAAAATGTAGGATATTTTACCGAATATTATTTTTAATTTTTAGAAAGTATTGTTGTGGTAGTGACTTTATATTTATATTGAATCCAAACAAAAAATTCCAGTGACATAGAATCTAAAATAAACCATGTATCCGTGTAAATTTATCCTCATAATGGATAAATATGAATAAATATTAATAAATAAATTTTATTATTAAATTATAATAAATAATATTTATTCTTAACATGTTCTTCTTTCATTTTTTACTGCTTTCCTTTTTCTGTCTTTCAGCTATAGCAAAAGGTTATTTTACGGCTGAAAGCTGACAACATCTTCAGTTGACCGGACTGATGTGTTATACATTAAACCAAGCCCCTAGTGCTTAGATTTATAAATTAAATAGCTCTTAATTTGTTAAATTGCTATAAAATCAAACATTTTTAAGTAAAACTAAAAAATTCGTGGAATACCAATTTAGGTGAAATGCCCTCTTACCTCAATTTTGAAATAGGGTGGATGGTAAGAATAGCTATGTCTAATGTTAATTGTACAGCCCATTCAATTTTCCCATTAAAAACAGGCCGAAATTGTCGATGGATATACACTCTTATTAATTTTAATTTATTGGCCATATTTTTATATAGGTAAAACTTCTTTGAGGTAAAAATAATATACATAGATAGCAGTCTGTATGTAAATTACACAGACCCCGCATAATCCGTTAAAAAATTTGGTTATTGTTATTACTTCAGTTTTGTTTCATTAAAAAATTTGTTTGGAAAAAGTAGCTTTGGCTTAGAGGCAACTAAGCTTTTGTCGCTGAAATATACATATCTGTAAATTATTTTCAAATAATATATTAAAATAATTTCAGAAAGTAATGAAGCTTTCTATATTGTTATTTCTTTGGTTATTTTTTACGCCCCATCTTGTTCATTCAACTAATAGCGATGATGAAACGGATGAGCATAATTATTTCAATCCTTTTCAATATCGAAATGTTGAGACAAGCGGGACAGGAACTAGTGGCCATGGAGGAACTGGAACTGGAAGCATTCCCACAAGTACTGGAGGATACTCTCAAGGAATGTATTCTGGCACAGAACATTCTCAAAATTTGTTTGATTTGAATAGAGGTTTTGGCAATAATCCATTTTTAAACTCACCTCAACATCTACAAGGGAATCCGTCTGGTCATGTACCTCAAAATTGGTTGGATTTGCAGTTAGGATATGGCAATTATCCATCTCAACATCACCATATTAAACCTTCTGTTCATGATTCTTCTCAAAATTGGTTGAATCTGGATTTAACCCTTGGCAGTAATCAGTCTTTTTACCCAACTCAACATCATCATATGAGTTCAGTTTACACTCAAGGAACGAATCCTTCTGGTCAAGATTCTTCACAAAAGTGGTCAAATTTGGGTTTAACTTCTGGCAGTAATCAGTCTTTATACTCTGAACGAACGAATCCTTCTGATCAAACAGGTATAAAATAGAAATTAATAAAAAAAAGTAGAAAAATAGTTATGGAAAAGACGTTTATTTACATATAATACAATAATTTATAATATAAAATTTTGAGAATTTTTTGGAACTTTTAATTTTGAGAACATTTAAAGAAAAACCACAGAAACAGTATAAAAAATGTAGTGTAGTGTACCGGCGGTAAAAGTTCGGACGTGACATATGTCTTTCGATTCAACTCGACGAGCTGAGTCGAACGGTACCACTCACTATTTTAGGAAATGATTCTGGACCGAGATATAGGTCTCGAAAAATTGAGAAAACATAGGGGTAGTAAGCTCGTTTTGGGGTGAAAAATTCGAACATGCAAATTATAATTCATTCGAAAGAGTCGTCGAGCTGAGTCGAATGACACCAAAATCATCGAAATCCGACTTGATTTGACAAAGTTATGCTTGTTTGTTTTAGCTCCTTACCTAAGGTCTCCGTGGAGGTTTTTGATGCTACGGGGGCTTCAAGTACGTCCAGAGCAAGGGAAATAGGAGTAGGTTTATGTTACTGACCCAGAGCCCAGCGACCGTTGACTCCCTACTTTAGGAAATGATTTTGGACCGAGTTATAGGTCCCGAAAAATTTAAAAACCATAGAGGGGAGTAAGCTCGATTTTGGGGTCGCTTGGCTCTGGATCAGTAACATAAAGTAACATCCGTGGAGGTCAGTAACATCCGGGAGGTTTTTGATGCTACGATGGCTTCAAGTACGTCCATAGCAAGGGAAATAAGAGTAACCTACGCCCCATAGGTTTCTGCTTGTAATGTGAAGCAATTCCAAAATATATAACCGATGCTTTCCTCAAGATAATAATCGATAATAAAGATAAATATTATATCAATCTAACCAAATGTTGCATAGTATGAAAATAATAAATCGAAAAAAACAAATATCTGAAATTATTTGTCAAAGTTTCCCAAAATCTTTAAGTTAAACTTACAAATTTAAGATGGCAAATTCTCTTTTGTTAAAAATCAAAAAGGAGGACGTAATTTAAAATATGATGGTTATATATATAAACATTATATTCATAGTGATAAAAAGGAGACTATCAGTTGGGTGTGCAATAAATATTCTAATTCCGGATGTGCGGGAAAAGTTGTTACAAAAGGAGTGAAATTTGAGAAATTGAAAAAATTAACAGATGATGAATTAAACAAATTGAAGTTTGATATTGAATTCAAATCTGAACACACTTGTGTAAAAAAAGAAAGAATTATAAATGGTAATATTTTAAAATTTCCAACAATGAGCTTTGCTCTCTAAATTAGAAAAAAATTAAAATCAAAATAAATTTAAATTACTTTATTTTAAAATCGGGATTCGGATCTAATGTCTGTTTTCATATTTTCACATTTGGCCAGTTATAAGTAGAAATTTAAAAATGGAGCCAGTAATTTAAAGAGTAGTACATAAGTGTGACAGGGGAATTTATTACAGGAGGGGAATCATTTTTAAATATGTTAGTTAATTATTGTTTTTAATAAGATCCTTATATTACAAAATCGAAAAGAGGGAAAGATAAACTAGTTTGGAAGAGTTTTGAATATAATGAAGAAGGAAAATTTAAAAATGGAAATATACATTACATATGTAATAAAAAAAATTGTGGAGGACGAGTTAAATATGAATATGCAGGAGATAACTACATACTAACAAAAAAACATGATCAACAATACCATAATGAAGAAGAAGGTAAATATTATTGTAAATTTACAAAATTATATAGAAATTTATCTAAGTCATTAGTAAATTATTTAACTAACAAATACATATCCAAGAATAAAATTTATTCTATTAGTTGCCATTCCTTTATTTCCTATAATCAGTAAATATTAAGATGGAAAAATTCACATTTTTGAGGGCAAAGTAAAAAATTTCCAAAATTCCAAAATTTCCAAAATTTCCAGAACTATTTTATGATTAAAATTTTAAACTAGAATTTGATCCTCAAGAAATGCAACAAGCTATTGATCAGTCTGCTGAAGAATATCAAGAAGGACGAGGTCGAGCACGTGGAGTGATAATTGGAGGTATAAACATATGAAATATTTTTAATTTGAATTAAATAGAATATCAACACGAGTGAAAAAATATTCCTGTAAACACCGGATTCGAAATTCGATACTTACTATCTATTCTTGTCCAGACCCCAGATTTATTTCACGTAAACAATTTATTTTTAGTTCACTTATGTATATTTTTCTAGTAAATATCCTTCCTTTACAATTATTATTTCTTTCTTGCACATTTCATTGGCAATTCATTTCCGTTCCGATTACTTATCCTTTAAAAAAATTCCAATAAATTAAATATGTACTCATCTGTGTTCAATATTTATTTCCCAATCATAATCATTCACAACCTTCCCAAAACGTACTCTTTGTCTTTCATATTCCATACCTCCATTTTTTCCATTATTTAACCAAAGGTTGAACAACAAATAATTAGTCTAAAAAGGCGTCCGATCGAATAGTCTGAGCGGCATAACTTTTAAATTTTAATAATTCAGAACCTGCCCAAATACAAGAATCTGTGTCAAATCGAGGTAAAAAGTATATCTGTTTTTGACAAGATATTTTAATGCAATTGGAAATATAAATGTAGAAGATAAATTAATTAAATAATAAATTTAGGAGGAAGTTCTCGTCAACGAGGCAGACCACGCCGAGGAAGCAATCTAGGACCTGGAGGTTTTTTTATTGAAAAAAGGTGATAAAAACAAAATTTTAATAATTTAAACAGATAAAGGCAAGGGAAAAGCTCTAGACTAACATGTTGGAAACACTGTATTTGATGACAAGAAAATTCGAGTTAGAAAAATTGAACAGCATCATAGCCGGAACGGGCGACTTGAGCGTCACCCAAATTTGTTCGGCTATAACTTTTTGCTGCTTAATGCAATACAAATGTTTCATATAACATTAGAAAGCCCTATTGGATGAATCATGTCTGATCGCTCTATAAAAGTTACTAGTCGATAAAAATGAAAAACAACGATTTTTAGCACTTATCGAGTTTTAACTTTATAACCAATGATTAGACTTGATCCATCCAGTCAAGTTAAAGATTGGGCTTTAGAATGATTAAGATTTATTCTGATTTGATCAATTTTAAAAAAGTTATTGTCGTTCAAATTTGGCTGATGCTCAAGTGGTTACGCTCAACTTTCCCCAATCCACATAACGAACAGAAAAACTCTATGAAAATGCATCCAGCTTAATGTCAATCATGGATAAAATGACACATTATAAAGTGTTTGAAAAATAGTATGACAAAGCATTCTTATAGAGATTTTTAGACGGATACTTTGCCTTTAGGTAGCTTTGGTGGGTTGACTCGTGGCGTTTGGGGGGCCTTCGGCCCCCAAACGCGGCGTTTAGACAAATACTCTGCCTTTAGGTAGCTTTGGTGTGTTGACTCGTGACGTTTGGGGGGCCTTCGGCCCCAAAGCGGCGTTTAGATCCCCCCTCGGCCTCGGTTTTGGGGCCTTCGGCCCCCAAAACCCCCACAACTTAAAACTCTGACCGCCATAATTTGTTCAGACTCAAGTGACCCTCCAAACAGAGTATATATTTTTCGATGGATTTGAGGTTGCTCTACAATATAACGTAAGTCTTTTTAATTAATTACCACTCCTTTGGTACCCCCACTGGGTATGCTACCGCCCACCCCCAAATTTCGACCTTTTGTAACTTTTGCCAAAATGGTCAGAAAATTTCGGAAAAAATATTTTTAGACTCGGGGCATTAAGGGCTTTCGAATGATATATCATTTGCCCCATTTATACCAATTTTTAAAAAAATATTTTTTTGGCCGAAAATTTTGGCCGAAAAAGACGGATACTTTGCGTAGACGGATACTTTGCGTTGAGATAGCTTTGATGGGTTGACTCAGGGCGTTTGGGGGGCCTTCGGCCCCCCAAACCCACCGGTTAGTAGCTTTGGTGGGTTGACTCGGGGCGTTTGGGGGGCCTTCGGCCCCCCAAACGCAGCGTTTAGGAGGATACTTTGCCTTTTGATAGCTGTGGTGCGTTTACTCGGGGCGTTTGGGGGCCTCCGGCCCCCCAAACCCACCGTTTAGACGGATACTTTGCCTTCAGGTAGCTTTGGTGGGTTGACTCGTGGCGTTTGGGGGGCCTTCGGCCCCCCAAACGCGGCGTTTAGACGGATACTTTGCCTTTAGGTAGCTTTGGTGGGTTGACTCGTGGCGTTTGGGGGGCCTTCGGCCCCCAAACGCGGCGTTTAGACAAATACTCTGCCTTTAGGTAGCTTTGGTGTGTTGACTCGTGACGTTTGGGGGGCCTTCGGCCCCAAAGCGGCGTTTAGATCCCCCTCGGCCTCGGTTTTGGGGCCTTCGGCCCCCAAAACCCCCACAACTTAAAACTCTGACCGCCATAATTTGTTCAGACTCAAGTGACCCTCCAAACAGAGTATATATTTTTCGATGGATTTGAGGTAGCTTTGGTGTGTCTCCGGGACGTTAGAGTCTCATAAATTTTCACGACATTTTGCCACAACGCCTATAACTTTTTGAGACTCAAGTGGACCCCCAACATATTATACCTTTTTCTGACCGCTAGGGGACGCTCTTTCGATCTGGCTATTGAAATCGAGTTTCAATTCACTTTACAAAAAGTCGACTTTTCGACTCTGACACGTTGGACAAATGACCCCCAAAAGTTCACCCGAGACTCTAGTGTCCGCTTATTTATAACTTCCCAACATCCAACCCTCCAACATCGCTCCCAGGCCCCAAGACCCCCCACTTCTCAAAAACGCGTTATAACGCGTTGAATTTTTGAATCGGCCATTTCGGCGCCGCACTCAAGTGCGGCGCCGAAATGGCCAATCCCAAAAAATTCCCCATAGCCACTTACCTAATATCCCCGCGGTCCCATCCAAATCCGCCCAGCCGTTCACGAAATATAGAAAATCGAAAAACCAATTAATTGGTTTTCGGACCAAATAAAAACCAATGACAAGGCACTTCGGTATTTAGACTTCACCGAATTTCGAAATTTTTTTTTAAATTGATATCTACTAATCGTGGGCCAGTCGCCTCCCAGCAGAAATTTTTCGCTCCAGGTTCTGGTTCACGAGATAGGAACACTCATGGGGTCGTTTCGGCGCAAAGGAAAAGTCGTGGCGCCACAGCTATAATTTTCCTGAATGCGGCGTAAAAAGTTGCCCCCAGGATGTCAGGCTTCGGGGAAGCGGCCGGCCTTCGGCCGGCCGGAATTAGTTTTTAAATTTAATTGAGCTTAATATTTTATATAATTCAAAATGAATCTTTTTCTGGTTTAAAAGATTAAATTAGAGTATGGCGCGCATTTGGAGCCTGACTTTTGGGATACGACATTTAGGGAACAAAACAAATAAAAACAATAACCGAGACAGTCAGACACCGAAAATTTAAAAACCATAGCTCGGACTATCCACATTTTTGGACAAAAGTTTCAGGTACAATTATTGTTCATTCGAACGAGCTCGTCTGTCCGAGTCGAATGACAACAAAATCAGCTTGATTCTATAATTCTGAACAAAATTATGAGAAACTGAATCCTTTACTAGAAAAACAATTTTTGTGTTGCTGCGGAGGGGTATGTCGACAGTTTAAAGCAGAAAATTGGTGAAAAGAATTAGATTTATGTTACTGGTGTAGAACAACGTGACCTTGAAATCCGCGACTGTAGTTTTTAAAAAATTTTACATTTTTTTGTGTACTTAAATTTTTAAAATTTTCAATAAGCTTTTAATGAAGTTAGCCGAAGCAGTTGAAATTTTTGGATTTGAAGATCCTCTGAAATTATTGTATTAATTTTTGCGTATAAAAAATTTGAAGTAATTTTTCATCAAGATTACTATAAAAATACAGATAAAATGTGGCAAAAAATCAACTTGGGTTTATTTTTTATTATAAAATTAAATTGAAGCATTATGATCACCCATAAAGGGCAAACTTTAAACTCTAAATCCTTCAACTCTACATCCGAGCAAAGGGTGAGCATTCAGAAAAGTTTTTATTATACTGCCCGCATAATTTTTGTCACACTGTATTTGTATTCCAAGAGTTGAAATTGCCAGATGTTGAATTGAGCAAAATGTTATCTGTGGTTTTTAAACATTTTAATAATTTTTAAAAAACCACTTTCTATAGAGAGATGGATTTTTTCAGTCTTACCACTGTATCGTTGTCTTTTTCAGTTTTGATAGTTTTTTATTATCAAAAAAATGGTGCGAACTTTTGCTTAAAATTTTTACCCGAGTCATCAGCTCTATATCTGAGCTAAAATTGGTCACTTAAATTTGTTTTTATTATATTTGTTCCTTGTTTAATTCTTTATAATATAAGCATGAGATGATACTCGGGTTGAACACAAACGGTTAACCGAACCGAAACCGAAAACATGGGGTAAAAAACCAATGTTATCTATCTAATAAGCGAAAATGGTGGCTAAACCGACCAGTTTCGATTTAAAAAATACACCCCTAAGGATGAAATTTTTTGGGATTTTTTCGGTCAGATGACCAGTTTATGTTTCTTACCATTGTACCGTTTTCTTATTTCAGTTTTGATTGTTAAAGGACCAGAAATGCGGTCTTGCAATAAGATCTCACAATAAGATATCAAAACTTAAATTAGTATTTTTGCTTAAAAATTCAGTTGTTATCTAAGCGTTATCTCTATTTAAGATACAAATAAGAATAAATTTCAGTCCCAATGGGGTGCTAGCGAGATGCGGCTATATCTAATTCTAATTTTATCCCTCAACCGGAAATTTTTACTAAAAAATAATGAACAGAAATAAAATAAAAACCAGTATGAAGGTTAAAAAACAGATGTGACAATAAATAGAAAGAGTATAGATATAAATAGGAGTAGAGTGTGATCATTAAAGATTTTAAATTATAATCATCAGAATGTTTTAAAATTAAAAGTTTAAAGTTTAGAAATAAATCTATAATTGAAGATACTGTTTGTTTTGGATACTGGACATATATGCTCAAATAATTACCAAGAATAATTAATGTTTAAACATCTAGCAAAAAGAGGTAATTAATTGAAAAGTATAATTATGTGAGTCCCGCATCCCGCAAAATCCCGCAAATCACAAAAAGTGCGGGATTGCGGACGCTGGATCCTGCAAATTCACGCGCGGGGGTCCTGTCCCTCGCATCATAGCCGGAACGGGCGACTTGAGCATCAGCCAAATTTGTTCGGTTATAACTTTTGCTGCTTAATCCAACACAAATATTTTATAAATCATTCGAAAGCCCTATTGGATAAATCAAGTCTGATCGCTCTATAAAAAATTACAAGCCGATATGTCTGAAAAACAACGATTTTTTGCACTAATCGAGTTTAACTTTTTAACCATCGATTAGACTTGATCCATACATTTGGGTTAAAGATTGGGCTTTAGAATGATTTAAGATTTATTCGGATTTGATCAAGATTAAAAAAAGTTATAGTCGATCAAATTTGGCTGACGCTCAAGTGGCCACGCTACAACATAACGTACAGAAAATTCTCTATTTGAATGCATCCAGTAATGTCAATCTCCAATAGAATGACACATTATAAGGTTTTGAAAAATAAATGACAATGCATTCTTTTAGAATTTCACGATATATGCTCGAATAATTGCTCTCTCACAAATAACACACTATCTCGATTAATTACTCCCCTCAGTGAGATGTTAAAACAATGATTAAATGCCCCAAATGCCTGATGCACGTTCAAATATCACTCACATAATTATACTTTTCAATTAATTACCTCTTTTTGCTAGATGTTTAAACATCAATTATTCTTGGTAATTATTTGAGCATATATGTCCAGTATCCAAAACAAACAGTATCTTCAATTATCTCAGTTCTTAATCGTCCCCATTTGAACGTAACGCGCTTAATTGTATAGACTTGAACGTTTAGAATTGAATGCCCTAGGCCTTCCAAAATTAAAAAATATTGCCTTGGCCTTCCAACTTTTTCAAAATTTTTGCTTACGGAGCTTAAAATAGAAGAAGCCCAATCCCATTTATTCCAACTATTACTCAATGCCCCCTTAATCCCCTGAACCACAAAGTAAATTATTCGTCTATGATACTTAAACTCAATATTTTAGCACCGCAGTGGCAATTTTAGAATTATACTGAGTCGTATGTGAAGAAAATAAAAATTTAAAAATTTGAAAAAATTTTTTTAGTAAATCCCGATCCCGATTTTTCAATACCGGTCCCGATTCGGGATCGGGATCGGGATCTCCAGTCCAAATCCCGATCCCGATTTCGGCCAATCCCGATCCCGTGTCGGGATCCGTGATCGGGATCACCATTCCTAAATCCCGATCCCGGGTTTTTCTCTAAATCCCGATACCGCTTAACTCTATTTTCAATGATAGCTTTATTTATAAACTTTAAACTTTTAATTCTAAAACATTTTGATTAGTTTTTATTTCTAATTCTTTAATGATCACATTCTACTCCTATTTATCTTTATAATCTTTCTATTTATTGTCACATCTGTTTTTTAATCCCTTCCTATTGGTTTTTATTTAATTTCGGTTCAGTATTTATAGTAAAAATACAAAACGAATTTGTTTCTGGTTTGAATGATAAAATTAGAACTAGATACTATAGTAAATTTATTCTTGTTTGTATCTTAAATAGAGGTAATACTTAGATAATTACTCAATTTCTAAGCAAAAATATTAATTAAGGTTTTGATATCTTATTGTGAGATCTTATTGCGAGACCGCATTTCTGGTCCCTTTAAATATCAAAATTGAAATAAGAAAACTACATTGGTCATCTGTACAAAAAATCCCAAAAAATTCCATCCTTAGCGGTGTATTTTTTTAAACCGAAACTGGTCGGTTTAGCCACCGTTTTCGGTTATCTTCGGCTTTTAACACCAGTCTGTTAAGACTGAAAAAATCCATCTCTTTCTTAGAAAGTGGTTTTTAAAAATTATTAAAATGTTTAAAAACCACAGATAGCATTTTGCTCAATTCAAAATCTGGCAAGTTCAACTGCTGGAATACAAATACAGGGTGAGAAAAATTATGCGGGCAGTATAATAAAAACTTTTCTAAGTGCTCACCCTTTGCTCGGATATAGAGTTGAAGGATTTAGAGTTTAAAGTTTGCCCTTTATGGGTGATCATAATGCTTCAATTTAATTTTATAATAAAAAATAAACCCAAGTTGTTTTTTGCCACATTTTATCTTTATTTTTATAGTTATCTTGATGAAAAATTATTTCAAATTTTTTATACGCAAAAATTAATACAATGATTTCAGAGGATCCTCAATTCCAAAAAGTTCAACTGCTTCGGATAACTTCATAAAAAGCTTATTGAAAATTTTAAAAATTTAAGTACACATAAAAATTGGTAAATTTTTTTAAAACTAAGGTTGCAGATTTCAAGGTCACTTGGTTCTACACCAGTAACATAAACCTAATTCTTTTCACCGATTTTCTGGCTTAAACTGACGGCATTCGAACAACACAAATTGTTTTTCTAGTAAAGGATTCAGTTTGACATAATTTTGTTTTGTCCATATCCGACCACGGATTGAAAATCCGCTTGGTAATATTTCGGTTCGTACACCCCTCCTTTTTTTCCTAAAAGTATTAAGAAATGGTTAGTCAGTCAATGTTTATTGAACTCGTTGAGCTGTTTCGAATGACACCAAAATTAACCCCAGGCCTCATCTTTGGACCGAGATATAGACCTCCGAAAATTGAAAAATATTAGGGTAAACCAAGCTCATTTTTTGGGCTAAAAATTCGATTAAACAAATAATATCTCATTCTCTAATATTCGTGTCCCTAAGTATCGTGTCAACAAAAGTCAGATCTCCAAATGCCGCGCCATACTCTAATTTTATCTTTTAAATCAGAAACAGATTCATTTTGAATTTATACTAAAAATACTAATCAAAATAAAATAAAAACCAGTAGAAAGGGATAAAAAAGGAGTGACAATAAAAAGAAAGAGTATAGAGATAAAGAGGAGTAGGGTGATTTGATTAAAGAATCAAAAATAATAATCAATCAGAATACTTTAAAATTAAAATTTTAAAGTTTATAAATAAAGCTAGGATTGAAAATACTATATGTTTTGGATACTGTACATATATGCTCAAATAATTAACAAGGATAATTGATGTAGCAACATCGCCCTAAAAGGAGTAATTAATTGAAAAGTTCAATTATGTCAGTGAAATTTGAATATGCATTGAACATTTGGGGCATTTAATTATTGTTTCAACATCTCACTGAGGGGAGTAATTAATCGAGATAGTGTGTTATTTGTGAGAGAGCAATTATTCGAGCATATATCGTGAAATCTCTATAAGAATGCATTGTCATCTATTTTTTAAATACCTTCTAATGTGTCATTCTATTGGAGATTTACATTACTGGATGCATTCTAATAGAGAATTTTCTGTACGTTATGTTGGATTAAGGAACATGAGCGTGGCCACTTGAGCGTCAGCCAAATTCGATCGATTATAACTTTTTTAAGCTTGATCAAATCAGAATAATTCTTAAATAATTCTAAAGCTCCATCATTAACCTAACTGGATGGATTAAGTCTAATCATTGGTTAAAAAGTTAAAACTCGATAAGTGCAAAAAATCGTTGTTTTTCAGACATATCGACTTGTAATTTTATATAGAGCGATCAGACTTGATTCATCCAATTGGGCTTTCTAATGTTATATGAAACATTTGTGTTGGATTAAGCAGCAGAAAGTTATAGCCGAACAAATTTGGGTGAAGCTCATGTGGCCCGTTCCGGCTATGATGCTGTTCAATTTTTCTACTCTAATTTTCTTTTTATCACATACAGTGTTGCTATCATTTTAGTCTAGAGCTTTTCCCTTTCCTTTGTCTGTTGAAATTATTAAATTTAGTTTTTATCACCTTATTTATAATTTTGAAAAAAACCTCCAGGTCCTAGATTGCTTCCTTGGCGTTGTCTTCCTCGGTGACGAGAACTTCCTCCTAAATTTATAATTTATTTATTTTTTACACTTATATTCCCAATTGTAGTATTAAAATATTTTGTCAAAAACAGATATTCTTTTTACCTCGATTTGACTCAGATTCTTGTTCATGGGCTGGTTCTAAATTATTAAGATTTATATACATTTAAAGTTATGCCGCTCAGATCTTTCGGTCTGACACCCCTTCATAGTGCCGGTTGGAGAGATTAGGAATTGAGTGAGAGCCCAATAAAATGTGCAAAAACGAAATAAGTTTAAAGTAAGGATAGTCACTCGAAAAGGATTGGTGTGTGGGAACGGAACTTTAATACAATATAGGTTTCGAATCTCGAGTCCGGGGTTTACAATAATATTTTTTGTCTTCTGTTGATATTCTAATTGATTAAAATAAAATTGTTTTATATATCATACCTCTGATTATCAGTCCTCGTGCCCCCTCTTGTCCACTTTGATATTCTTCGCCAGACTGATTAATAGCTTGTTGTATTTCTCGAGGGTCAAATCCTAGTTCTTAAATTTCAATAATAAAATATTTCTACAAATAAATCACAAAATAAATTATTCAACGAAACCTATCTAAACTAACATGTGAAATAGATAGGAAATGATTCGATACGACGAATTTTTAATTTTCAATAAAAATACCTCCATGTTGTGTTGCCTCGGCATAGCCTCGGCGTGGTCTGCCTCCTCTACGAGAACTTTTCCCTAAATTTATTATTTTATTCAATAAACTATTAAAAATCTATGTTTTATACTTATATATTCACAAGTTGTATAATTTGTCAATGACATGTTTTCTTTTTCGGAATAATTTGTCCAATCGGGGATAAACATCAATCGGGGATAATTTGTTAATGGAAACTCTTTAGATGTGTTTAGATTGGACTAAATAAGATGGGATATTTTATTTTGGAAATTTAGTCAATAACCTTTCTTTATTAACCAGAAACCGGGGGTCATTCAAGAACCGTAATCAAAAATCGTGTGTCGAAAACTATCAATAACCAAAAAGCTTCAATTTCCGTATCTATCGATCCCGGATCTGATTCGAAGATTTTCTATATATCAGGCTCTTTTCAGATCCTGAAATACAGATCATTATTCCTTATATATTGTTATAATTTGTAAATGGCGGTGATAGGGCATGAATCTAATATTTACTGCGTATATAAAATGAAAAAAATGCAAATATTAAAATAAATTTTATTCTAGCATTTGTTAGTTAACTAATTTACAATTAACAATAATACCTGGCAGTGTAACTTGGGTAAATTGCTATATAAATTTACAATAATATTTACCTTCTCCCTCAAGGTGGTATTTTTCTTCATGTCCCTGTTATTATAGCTTTATTTATAAACTTTACACTTTTAATTTTAAAGTATTCTGATTGATTATTATTTTTGATTCTTTAATCAAATCACCCTACTCCTCTTTATCTCTATACTCTTTCTTTTTATTGTCACTCCTTTTTTATCCCTTTCTACTGGTTTTTATTTTATTTTGGTTAGTATTTTTAGTATAAATTCAAAATGAATCTGTTTCTGATTTAAAAGATAAAATTAGAGTATGGCGCGACATTTGGAGATCTGACTTTTGTTGACACGATACTTAGGGACACGAATATTAGAGAATGAGATATTATTTGTTTAATCGAATTTTTAGCCCAAAAAATGAGCTTGGTTTACCCTAATATTTTTCAATTTTCGGAGGTCTATATCTCGGTCCAAAGATGAGGCCTGGGGTTAATTTTGGTGTCATTCGAAACAGCTCAACGAGTTCAATAAACATTGACTGACTAACCATTTCTTAATACTTTTAGGAAAAAAAGGAGGGGTGTACGAACCGAACTATTACCAAGCGGATTTTCAATCCGTGGTCGGATATGGACAAAACAAAAAAACAATAATCAAGACAGTCAGACACCGAAAATTTAAAAAGCATAGTGCGGACTATCCTAATTTTAGGCAAAAGTTTCAGGTACAATTATCTTTCATTCGAACGAGCTCGTCTTGCTGAGTCGAATGACAACAAAATCAGCTTGATTCTATGATTCTGAACAAAATTATGACAAACTGAATCTCTTACTAGAAAAACAATTTTTGTGTTGCTGCTGGGAGGAGTATGTCGTCAGTTTAAGCCAGAAAATCGGTGAAAAGTATTACGTTTATGTTACTGGTGTAGAACAACGTGACCTTGAAATCCGCGACTGTAGTTTTTGAAAAATTTTACATTTTTTATGTGACCTTAAATTTTTAAAATTTTCAATAAGCTTTTAATGAAGTTAGCCGAAGCAGTTGAAATTTTTGGACTTGAAGATCCTCTGAAATTATTGGATTAATTTTTGCGAATAAAAAATTTGAAATAATTTTTCAGCAGATAACAATAAAAATAAAGATAAAATGTGGCAAAAAACAATTTGGGTTTATTTTATATTATAAAATTAAATTGAAGCATTATGATCACCCAAAAAAGGGCAAACTTTAAACTCTAAATCCTTCAACTCTATATCCGAGCAAAGGTTGAACACTTAGAAAAGTTTATATTATACTGCCTGTATAATTTTTTCACCCTGTATTTGTATTCAAAAGTTGAAATTGCCAGATTTTGAATTGAGCAAAATGCTATCTGTGGTTTTTAAACCTTTCAATAATTTTTAAATACACTTTCTAAGAGAGATGGATTTCTTCAGTCTTACCAGTGTATTGTTGTCTTTTTCAGTTTTGATAGTTTTTTATTATCAACGGAAATGTTGCGAACTTTTGCTTAAACTTTTTACCCGCGTCATCATCTCTGTATCCGAGCTAAAATTGGTCACTTAAAAAGATTTTATTATATTTTAATTCTCTATAATATAAGCATGAGTTGATACTAGGGTTGGACACAAACGGTTAACCGAAACCGAAAACCTGTCGCGAAATGCGACTTGTTTATTTAAAATTTTACCCTTTTGTCCCTTGTCCTTATTGTTAAAAATATTTTTATTTTTTAAAAATTCTATTTTTAATCATGCGTAATCGAATACGCCTACTTCTTTCAAATTCTTCCCATTTTTCATTGCACTTTGTAAATTTTTGATATTTTTATGTTAAAACCCTCCCACTTTTTCCTCTATTTAAACGTTAGGAATTTAGGGTATAATCAGAATTTATTTTTAAATTCTCAGAATAAAGAGTTTTTTGTAAATTCTCAAGATAAGAGTTTTTAGATTCTCTCAAAAGTTCTTGTGTAATTTGAGTTTATGTTTGTAAAGTTTAAATTGTATAAATATTTATTTGAATAAAGTTTAATATTTTTAAAGAGTTTTTTGTAATTCTCTAGTTAAGAAAAAGTTATTAGTAAAGAGTTTTAAAATTTTCTCAGTTTTTGTGTAAGAGTTTTTTGTAATGTTCTTTGTAATTGTAATTGTTTGAATAAAATTGTTAACTTTTAGAGTTTTTCTTTGATTTAAAGATAAATTGTAAAGTTAATTCTAAAGTTAAATTGTAAAAGTTTATTCTTCTGTTTTTATAAATTTAAAGTTTAAAATTTTAATTTTAAATAAAAGTTTTTTATTTGTTGAAAATTAATTTTATTTTCTTTAAATAATTGTTGGGAACGTATTTCTCAACAAAACCTGGGGCTTAAACAAGACGATAACCGAAAACGGTGGCTAAACCGACCAGTTTCGATTTAAAAAATACACCCTAAGGATGGAATTTTTAGGGATTTTTTCGGACAGACGACCAGTGTAGTTTTCTTACCATTTACCGTTTTCTTATTTTAGTTTTGATACTTAAAGGGACCATAAATATGGTCTCGCAATAAGATCTCACAATAAGATATCAAAACCTTAATTAATATTTTTGCTTAGAAATTGAGTTGTTATCTAAGCGTTATCTCTATTTAAGATACAAATAAGAATAAATTTATTGTAGTATCTAGTTCTAATTTTATCCTCAAACCATAAACAGATCATTTTGAATTTTACTAAAAATACTGAACCGAAATAAAATAAAAATAGTAGGAAGGGAAAAACAGATGTGACAATTACTAGAAAGAGTATAGAAATAAACAATAGTAGTGTGATATCATTAAAGAGTTTAAAATAATAATCAACAGAATGTTTTAAAATTAAAAGTTTATAAATAAAGCTATAATTGAAAATACTAGTTGTTTAGGATACTGTACATATATGCTCAAATAATTGCCCAGAATAATCAATGTTTCAACATCTGTTAAAACGGGTAATTAATTGAAAAGTTAATTATGTATGTGAGTAAAATTTATATATGCATTGTGCATTTCGGGCGAAAAAATTGTTCCAACAGCTCACTGAGGGGAATAATTAATCGAGATAGTGAGTTATTTGTGATAGAGCAATTATTCGAGCATATATCGTGAAACTCTAAAAGAATGCATAGTCATCTATTTTTCAAAACCTTGCAATGTGTCATTCTATTGGAGATTTTCAAATAGAGAATTTTCTGTACGTTATGTTGGATTGGGGAAGGTTGAGAGTGGCCACTTGAGCGTCAGCCAAATTTGATCGACTAGAACTTTTTTTAAACTTGATTAAATCCGAATAAATCTTATATATTCTAAAGCTCTATCTTTAACCTAACTGGATGGATCAAGTCTAATCGTTGGGTAAAAAGTTAAAACTCTATA
This sequence comes from Meloidogyne enterolobii, assembly GCA_963681835.1. Lineage (NCBI taxonomy): Eukaryota > Metazoa > Nematoda > Chromadorea > Rhabditida > Meloidogynidae > Meloidogyne > Meloidogyne enterolobii. Next base: position 3,861,206 of record CAVMJV010000008.1, read on the forward strand.
AGTGCTAAAAATCGTTCTTTCTCAGACTTATCGACTTGTAATTTTTTATTGAGCGATCAGACTTGATTCATCCATTTCCATCTTCCTATATGAAACATTTGTATTGGATTGAGCAGCAAAAAGTTATAGCCGAACAAATTTGGCTGACGCTCAAATGGCCCGTTCCGGCTATGATGCTGTTCAATTTTTCTAACTCAAATCTTCTTGTCATCAGAAACAGTGTTACAATCTTTTTAGTCCTGAGCTTTTCCTTTTCCTTTATCTGTTGAAATTATAAAATTTATTTTTTATCAATTTATTTTTTAATTTCTGATGAAAACCTCCAGGTCCTAGATTGTTTCCTCGGCGTGGTCTGCCTCGTTGACGAGAACTTCCTCCTAAATTTGTCATCAATTCATTTATTGTTTACACTTATATCGCCTAATGTAATATTAAAATATTTTGTCAAAAACATATATTCTTTTTACCTTGATTTGATTCAGATTCTTGTCCTTGGGCTGGTTCTAAATTAGGAAATTTATATTTATATAATGTTATGCAGCCCAGACCTTTCGGTCTGACACACTTCAGAGTGCCGATTGGAGTAATCGGGGATTGAGTGGGGGGAGGCGCCGAGGACTTTAATTTACCAATTTGAATAATTAATGTCATTTAGTCATTTATTTGTTTTGTGGCTCAACGTAATTGTTCGAATAATGAAAACGGCGATATGATATGGACCAGGATAATATAATTGTAAAGTAATGAATGTTGCTGGAAAAGGTTAAGAGTAATAAAAATAAATTGTTTAACGATGGATAGAATGTTGGGCATAAATATTGAACAGAAATGACTGTTTAAATTATTGGAATTTTTGTAAGGATAAGTAATTGGAACTTAAATTAATTACCAATGGGAAAATGTCTGTTAAACTTGTCTCGAGTCCGGGGCTTATAAACATAATATTATTTTCTTGCATTGATATTCTAATTAAATAAAATTAAAAATATTTCATATGTTCATACCTCTAATTATCACTCCACTATTTCGACCTCGTCCTCTTTGATATTCTTCAGCAGACTGATTGATAGCTTGTTGCATTTCTCGAGGATCAAATCCTAGTACTCAAATTTTAATATTAACATAGTTCTACAACTAAATCACACTATCATCTATCCATCGAAATCTATCTAAACTAACATCAAATAGATGGCAAATTATTTAAGATGGGAAATCTTATTTTGTTCATAATTACTTATCATATATTTATATAATATCTACAAATATACCCCGCATGGGCCCGTTGCACATTTATCTCTGATTGATCCTCGCCCGAAAAAAGTTTAACTTTGCTCCTTCTAGCTAGCCTTTTACTTATAATGTGCAAGGGATTAATCTGAGACTCAAATAGAGTTGGGGCTGGTGAGGCAAGACACAAAAGCTTATTTCCGATTTCAAGAATAAGGAATTCTACAGCTAAAATCAAAATGTGAATCTTTGCATTTTAATATTTACAATTTATTAAAAATAAAGGAAATGCAACTATTTAAATAAATTTTATTTTAAATTATTTATTTGTTAGTTACTAATCTACGATTAAAACTAATACCTGGCAGTGTTACTTAGATAAATTTCTATATAATTTTATAAATTTACAATAATACCTTTTTCCTCATTATGGAATTGTTCTTCATGTTCTTGTGTTAATTCGTATCTTTTTCCTTTATTTACAATTCGCCCTTTACAAGGTCCTTTACTACATGCCCAATAAATATTTCCATTGTTTCCTATACCTTCTATGTAATAAACATAATTATCTAAAACTAATTTTTGTCCCCTTTGTCGCGTTTGAGTAAAAACAGGCTGTCCTTAAAAACAATAATTATCTAACATATTTACTCAAATGATTCTCATAGGTAATTATTATTTCAATCTTTTTTTAGGTAATTATTATTTCAATTTTTGTAATTAGAATTTCAATTTTTGTTTTGTGGGGGTAATTGCAAACAAAAATTAATTAGAATATAAGGAAAGGTAACTATATGAAAAACACAACATTATATATGACAAAACATATAATGTTTATATATATTAATAATTTTAACGAAAATATTATTATGCTTATTAAAATTATAAAGTTATAAGCTTAGCTTATAGATACAAAGGTACTTGATTATTAAAAAGGTTTTAATCTTTTATAAATTTCAATAAGCAAGTATTTTGTCAGAATTTTTTAAATAAATATTCAATATTATTTTTACCTTCGATAATTTTTCCATGTTTGCTTCTAGCATTGAGAATATAATTATCACAATTGTGCGGAGACTTTAATTCATAAGAATCTCCTTTTTCAATAACTTTGCCTTTACATTTAAATTTCTTATAATTAATGCATCTCCAAGTGCAATGTCCAGATTTTAAACTTGTATAATCACGTTGATATTTATAGCCACCATAATTTAAAATTTGCCCTCCTCTTTCTGATGGCGTAAAAAAGAGTTTGTTATCTTAAAGTTGTAAAATTATTTCAGCTGTTATTATGGATAAACAAGGTTGACCGTTTTAGAAACAATAAATAGGGAACAGCTACTCAAAAATATAGCAAAGATTATGGGCTTTATTTCAAGCTTATATTTCACTAGTCATAACTAGATTGAATCGATAAACCGAACCGAAACCGAACCTAAAATCTTCGGTTTTTCGGTTCGGTTCGGTTTGAAACAGACAACCCTAGTTGGGAGACGTGCTCCGCTCTTTTTTTCTTTTCAGTTTGAGAAATGATAGATTATAAAAATTACAATAATAAATTCTGTAACGTAAAATTATTGCTATCTTATAGCACCTTTAATAAGCTCAAAATAATGATCTAAAAAATTTCAATCCAATATTTAAAGAGACTTATACCTGTTTTATGTTGATTTTCGTGTTATCAAGATTTCGATCAGGTGATAGACATTGGTTTCTCGTCTCGTATTCCATGAAATCTCTTATTTTTTGAGAGACCAATGTCTATCATTTCTGAGAGAGACCAATGTCTATCATTTCTCAAATAAATAATTTTTATTAAAGTTATTTTATTTTTATTTTGCAAGCAGAAAAGAAAAAACTTATTGTATTGAGAAGGAAACTACCTATATGCTCTTGTGTTAAGTTTTTCATTTTTGGGAGAAAAAAGAAAACGATATTGCAAATAAATGTCTCCTCCGCAACTAGTTTTCTAGTTTTTTATACATTCCCTTTCTAACCTGTTTGACCAGAAGAATTCATTCCAAGAGTTAAATCCAAATTTGGCAAATTTTGAGAAGAACCTTGACCAGAAGGGTTAACTTGTTGATGTTGAGATAGATAATTGCCATATCCTAATTGCAAATCCAAAAAATTTCGAGGCACTTGACCAGACGTATTCACTTGTAGACGGTGAGTTGGGTTTAAAAATGGATTATTGTCAAAACCTAGATTCAAATCTGACAAATTTTGAGAATGTTCTGTGCCAGAATACATTCCTTGAGAGTATCCTCCAGTACTTGGGGGTATACTTCCAGTTCCAGTTTCTCCATGGCCACTAGTTCCTGTCCCGCTTGTTTCACCATCTCGATATTGAAAAGGATTGAAATAATTATGTTCATCCGTTTCATCATCGCTTTAGTTGAATCAACAAGTTGAGGAGTTAAAAATAAGCAAAGAAATAAAAATAATGACAGCATCATTACTTTCTAGAATTATTATAAAAATATTTTAAGAAAAATGTTAAATTAATGCTAGAGCTATTTGTTCAAATATTTTGACAAAACAAAATTGAAGAAATAATTATAATGCCAAAATTTTTAATGTATAATGAAGGAGGAGGGCTGGATAATTAACACACAGTCTGCTATCTATATATTGTTTACCTCAGTAGTTTTACCTATACAAAAATATGGCCAAGAAATTAAAATTAATAAGAGTGTATATCCATCGACAATTTCGGCCTGTTTTTAAAAGGAAAATAAAAGGGGCTGTACAATTAACATTAGATATAGTTTCTCCTACCACTCACCCTATTTCAAAATCTAGGTAAGGGGGCATTTCACCTAAATGGGTATTCCTCGAATTTTTTAAATTTATTTAAAAATGTTTAATTTTATAGCAATTCGACAAATTAAAAGCTATTTAATTCCTAAGACTTTGCACTAGGCGGCTTGCTGTAATGTATGACACATCAGTGTAATGTATGACACACCTAACGGAGTCGACGACTTATGTCATAACTTTGTCAAATCTTGTCCAATCGCGCTGATTTTGGTGTCATTCGACTCATCTCGACGAACTCTTTCGAATGAGCTATTATTTGTATAAAATTCGGTACCTATGGTTTTTTGCCCCTATGGTTGTTCAATTTTCATGGGTCTGTATTTCGGTCAAATCAAGTCGGATAGTTTTGATTTTGGTGTCATTCAACACAGCTCAACGAGTTCTACAACTTAAGCCAGGCTGACCATTTTTTAATACTTTGAGGATGGAAAAGGGAGGGGGGGAACGAAATTGAATATTACCCTTCTCCCGTCATTGGTACAACTTCCCCCGTCGGGAAAAAATATCGAAAAATATCGACGATATTTTTCGATATCGATACCAATATTATCGATCGATCACCCAAGTCCGGTCTCTAGTTTGGATTCATTATAGATCATATAAAGTTACTACCACAACAATAATTTAAAAAAATTAAAAATAATATTTGGTAAAATATCCACCGATTTTCTGTGAAATGTATCTGCATTGACTTCCACAAGAATAGATTTACAAGTCTTGACAAGTATTTATTTATGACAGGGTAAATTTTATTTAATTCCCTCTTATTCTTTCATTCTCTCTACTCTATCTTTCATCCAATTTTTTGCGAGGAGTGTCTTGACTCGGAATAAATTATAGCTCTAATTCTAACTTGAGCAGCGCAATTCTAATTGATTTTACTATTTGTTATTCTTATACATAATTTCATAATTAAGTTTTTAAATGTTTATTCGGCTGTAGTATAGAATACTGGTAGTCGGCCGAGATAAAAACAATTTGAGTGAAGAAAGATTTGTCTAATTCATGTGATTTTATTTGGATTCTCCTCATGTTCTCTTATCAAACTCTTCCAACCGGATATAGTATAGTATACCAGTGATTTTCTAAATGTTTATTGGCTGTAGTATAGTATACCGGTGGTTAGTGAAGAAGAGTTATTGTGAAAGAAAGAGTGGAGAGAACGATAAAAAGACATGCACTTACATTAATGCCTGCCAAGACTTAATTCGTGTGATTTTATTTGGATTCTCCTCATATTCTTTTATCAAACTCTTCCGACCGCATATAAGAACCGGGATATAACCAGCCACCATATTTGAGCCTCAGTTAATTTTCCTTTTTTACTTTCAATCATTGTCTCCCTCAAAAATTGCAAGTAAATGACAAGTAAGAATGTATATATTATTTTGCTCCTTCAGCTTGCCTTTTACTTGAAATTTCGGGGGAAAGACTTATTTACAGTAAAAAGGAAAATTAACTAGGACTCAAATAGGTGTTGGGAGCGCTTTTTATCGTTGATCCACTCTTTATTTCACTACTACCCTTTACTCATTCAAATTTGTTTGCAGTGAGCAGCGATACTAATCCACGTAAAATCACATGAATCTAGTCTTGGCAGGGCATTAATGTAAGTGCAGCGCTTTTTATCATTCACCCCTCTTTTTACTTCACTACGATGGATATAAAGAATGTATTTTGAAATTATTCGGTAAATGTTTTTCTAGTTGTAAACTGTATCCGATGACTTTGTTTGAGATAGATTTAAAAAGGGCAAATAAATGTAAGGGCTCTAAATATAAGACTCTCCGTCAAGAAGAGTGGCGTCATTCGACTCAGCTCGTCAAAACGAATCGAATGGTATAGGTTTTGTATTGAAACCTTACCACCGTTATAAAATACTACAGCCGAATAAACATTTCAAAACTAAATTATGAAATTATGTATAAGAATAACAAATAGTAAAATCAATTAGAATATATTAAACATTGCGCTGCTCACTTTAGAATTAGAGTTAAAATTTATTCTGAGTGAAGACACTCCTCGCAAAAATTGGATGAAAGATAGAGTAGAGAGAAAGAAAAAATAAGAGAGAATTAAATAAAATTTTACTCTGACATAAATAAATACTTGTCAAGACTTATATATCTATTATCGTGGAAGTCAATGAAGATACATTTCACAGAAAATCGTTAGATATTTTACCGAATATTATTTTTAATTTTTAGAAAGTATTGTTGTGGTAGTGACTTTATGTTTGTAATGAATCTGAACACAGATTCTGGTGACAAATAATCTAACATAAACCATGTATCCGTGTAAATTAATCCTTATAATGAATAAATATGGTTAAATATTAATGGATAAATTTTACAATTAAATAGAAATAAATAATATTTATTCTTAACATGTTCTTTAATTTTTTTACTGCTTTTATTTTTCTGTCCTTTAGCTATAGCAAAAGTTTTATCGGCGGCTGGGAACGAACCAACATCTTCAGTTGACCGGACTGATGTGTTATCCAACCTCGATGCCTCTTGCATAGCTTTAGGAAATAAATAGCTCTTAATTTGACAAATTGCTATAAAATTAAAAATTTTTAAATGAATTTAAAAAATTCGAGGAATACCAATTTAGGTGAAATGCCCCCTTACCTCAATTATGAAATAGGGGGAGAGTGGTAAGAGAGCTATGTCTAATGTTAATTGTACAGCCCATTCGATTTTCCCTTTAAAAACAGGTCAAAGCTCTCGATGGATATACACTCTTATTAATTTTAATTTCTTGGCCAGTTTTTAACTATGTTAAACTTCTTTGAGGTAAACTCAATAGAGATAGCAGTCTGTATGTTAATTATCCAGCCCTCCTCCCCATTATCCATTAAAAATTTTGGCATTATTGTATTACTTTTATTTTGTTGTAGTCAAACAATTTTAAAATAGTAACTTTAGCATTTATCTAGCATTTAAATGTAACTAAGCATACATATATCGCTAAATATTATATTTTGAAATTATTTCTACAAATATTTTTAAAATAATTTCAGAAAGTAATGAAGCTTTCAATGCTTTTATTTCTTTGCTTATTTTTAACGCCTCATCTTGTTGATTCAACTAATAGCGACGATGAAATGGATGAACATAATTATTTCAATCCTTTTCAATATCGGGATGGTGAAACAAGCGGGACAGGAACTAGTGTCCATGGAGGAACTGGAACTGGAAGCATACCCCCAAGTACTGAAGGATACATTCAGGGAATGTATTCTGGCACAGAACATTCTCAAAATTTGTTAGCTTTGAATCAAGGTTTTAACAATCATCCATTTTTAAACTCACCTCAACATCTACAAGTGAATCCTTCTGGTCAGGTACCTCAAAATCCGTGGAATTTGCAATTAGGATATGGCAATTATCCATCTCAGCATCAACTTATTAATCCTTCTGGTCAAGATTCTTCTCAAAATTTGTTAAATTTGGATTTATCTCTTGGCTGTAATCAGTCTTTATACCCAACTAAACATCAACATATGAGTGCAGAATACCCTCAAAAAACGAATCCTTCTGGTCAAGATTCTTCTCAAAATTGGTTAAATTTGGATCTGTCACTTGGAATGAATTATTCTGGTCAAACAGGTAAGCAAAGAAAAAAATAAAAAACTAGAAAAATAGTAAGATATTTGGCTTAAGTATCCTAGAAATTTTAAAATTTTCGCCTGCGGCGCAGAAATATGTTGCCTCTTCCGCTCACCCCTGATCCTCCAGATCTCATGATGCAATATTATTCTTTAACTCTTCACCCGGAGTCTTGAGACAACATGATGGCAAGCGCCACTCCTTAAGAAAAAATGCAAAAAAGGAAAAATCTTTTTTATAAATTTCGCGGTTTTTAGGGGTCTATTTTTCAACCAAGAAAAGTCTTAAGTTAAGACTCAAGACCAAGAGTCTCAGACTGCTCTAATATGTAGATCGAAAAAATCTAATATCTGAAATTATTTTACCAATTTTAAGTTAAACTTAGAATTTCTAAAGAGTAATGTATTAAGTTATTTATACAAATTTAAGATGACAATACCTCAATCGGTAAAACTAAAAATGGAGGATTTATTTTAAATTATGGTGGTTATAAATATAAATATTATAGTCATAGTGATAAAAACAAGTCTATAACATGGAAGTGCAATAAATACTTTTATTCTAAATGTGAGGGAAAAGTTGTTACAAAAGGAGTTAAATTTGAAAAATTTAAAGAGTTAACAGATGATGAATTAAAAGAATTGAAGATTGACATTGAATGTAAAGCTGCACACACTTGCGTAAAAAAGGGAAGAATCATAAATGGTAATATTTTAAAAATTTACAGCAATGAGCTTTGCTTTTTAAATCAAAAAAATTCAAATTTTAAAATAAATTGGAATAATTTTCTTTTTAAATAACGTGCATTCTTAATCGGGTTTCCGATCTAATTTCTGTCGCGAAGCAAAGTCGGAATTACAAATTTTTATTTTTTACATAAACATTTATTTTGTTTATACTTTTTATCTAATTGAATCTAAAGAATCTTTCCCAGCCTTAACTAAAAACCTTAAATTTAGCCTGTATTCTTTTTGTGTCCATATTCTTTATATATACATACATATATGCGATTCTTCTTCATGCTTGGATATGTTTTTTCTATACATTCTTTCTTGGATTATTCATTCTATTTGTTTTACATTAGAAATTTTCCTGATCGCACGATTCACCTTTTTTTCTATCCTTAATTTGATAAAATATTTTGTTGTGAAAGAAATCAATTTGATTGGGAAAGGATTTTATTTGTTTTAACTTGAGAGAAATTATACCAATTTCTCAATGTCGCTGGATTCAGATTATGTACACTTATTCTAATCCACACCGCGTCTCTACATGTTTTTTTTCACATCCGGTCAATTAGAAATTTATACGAAGCCAAATTTTTCAGTGCGGTTTAAGGAAATCAGTAATTTGGAGAAGTAATAAGAGTGATAGGGGGATTTATTTTTTTCCGCGGTGCTAATTACGCAATGATCATTTCATAAATATGCTAGTTAATTATTGTTTTTAAGGAAAGCCTGTTTTTACAAAATCGAAAATGGGGAAAGATAAACTAGATTTGTTTGGTTATGAATATAACAGACATTATACAGCAAAAAATGGAAATACATATTGGAAATGTAGTAGAAGACCTTGTAAAGGGCGAGTAATAAATGAAGGAAACGAGTACAATTTAACTCAAGAACATGAAGAACAATACCATAGTGAGGGAAAAGGTAAATATTATTGTAAATTTATAAAATTATATAAAAATTCATTTTTTCAGGGCGGGTTTTCATTTTTTCGAGGCGGGGTTCGGGTCGGAAAAAGTATGAAAAAATCTTACGGTGTTAAGGCGCAACTCTAATAAGTAATAAAATTAAATTTTTAATAGTTTATTTAATAAAATACTCAATTTAGGATTCCCGACCCCACTTTATTTCATATAAACAATTCATTTTTATTACACTCATCCTTTTTTAGCAATCATACATCTTTACAATAATTATTTCCTTTTTGCACATCTTATTGGTAATTATTTCCGTTCCCATTACTTATCCTTTACAAAAATTCCAATAAATTAAACAATCAGCTGTGTTCAATATTTATTTCTTAGAGTTATCTCAATCATTCATCAGCTCTCGCAAAACGTACACTTTGCATTTTCTATTACAACCTTCCATTTTCCCTATTATCTAACCAAAGGCTTAACAAAAATGATAACGAAAATGTTTGCGCCTTCCCTCACTCGATCCTTAAACTCTCCAACTGGCATTCTGAAGGCCATTTGGAGAATAACTTTATATAAATATAAATTTAAATATTTAGAACCTGCCCAGCGACAAGAATCAGGGTCAAATCAAGGTATAAAAATATCTGTTTTTGACAAAATATTTTATTACAATCCTAAAGGTTTTCTTATCGTACCTTATAAAATAAGGTGATAAAAACTAAATTTTAATAATTTCAACAGATAAAGGAAAGGGAAAAGCTCTAGACTAACATGATGGAACTACTGTATTTGATGACTACAAAATTTGAGTGTTTGAAAAATTAAACTTCAACATAGCCGGAACGGGCCACTAGAGCGTCACCAACTTTGATCGGCTATAACTTTTCGCTTCATACAAGTTTTATCATATATCATTGAAAGCTCTCAAAAGCGCTATTTTTTCAATTGGATGGATCAGATCTGATCGCTCTTAAAAAAATCACAAGTCGATTAGTGTGAATACTTTTTTTCTTGACGTTTCGAGTTGTAACTTTTGAACATATATCATTAAAAAACTTGATCCATTCAGTTGGAACATAGAATCGGCTTATCGAGGGCTTTCGAATGATATGAGATTTATTTTGATTTAAGTAAGTTTAAAAAGTTATAGTCGGTCAAATTTGGCTGCCGCTCAAGTGGCAACGCTTCAGTGACACCAACCCAACATAACGTACAGTAAAATCTCTATTAGAATTCCATTCTTCAATGGAATGCCATTGGAAATATAGAATGCACGCACTATTTGAATGTCACTTATTTAATGCTAGAATTTTTCAAAATATAAAAATATATTAAATCTCAAGCATTTCTACATAGTTTTCATTATGTATTTCGTAAAGTAGTAATAAAGGATATAGATGACAAACTCTAATAGAATGACACTTTGTAAGGTGATTGAAAATAGAATGACATTGCATTCTTATAGAGATTTTACAATATATGCTCAAATAATTTCTTTTTCACAAATAACATAATACTCCGATTAATTATGTACTCCGCTTAAAAAGATGTTGAATCAATAATTACATCACCCGAATTCCTAATGCACGTTCAAATTTCACTCATATAATTGAACTTTTCAATTAATTACCTCTTTTAGCTAGATGTTTAAACACCAATTATTCTTGGTGATTATTTGAGCATATATGTACAGTATCCTAAACAAACAGTATTTTCAAAGCTTTATTTTAAACTTTAAATTTTTAATTTTAAAACATTTTGATTAGTTTCTATTTCTAATTATTTAATCATCACAATCTACTCTTATTTATCACTATAATCTTTCTATTTATTGTCACATCTGGTTTTTATCCCTTTTTACTGGTATTTGAGTTTCACCCTTTTTTAATGCTAGAATTCTTCAAATACAAAAAGATATTCAATTCTGAGCAATTTCTATGCAGTTTTCTTAGTGTATTTCGCAGATAAAAACAATGAGTCAATAATAAAAATATAGAAGTTGCTCTCTCGATATATGTATGCTGTATAATTGCTCTCTCAAAAATGACATTCTAGCTCGATTAATTACTCCCCTCAGCTTCCCTCTTTTAGCTAGATGTTGAAACATTAATTATCCTTAGTAATTATTTGAGCATATATGTCCAGTATCCAAAACAAACAGTATCTTCAATTATAGATTTATTTCTAAGCTTTAAACTTTTAATTTTAAAACATTCTGATGATTATAAGTTAAAAATCTTTAATGATCACACTCTACTCCTATTTATATCTATACTCTTTCTATTTATTGTCACTTCTTTTTTAACCTTCATACTGGTTTTTATTTTGTTTCATTATTTTCAGTAAAAATTTCTGGTTGAGGGATAAAATTAGAATTAGATATAGTCGCATCTCGCTAGCAGCCCGCTGTGACTGAAACTTATTCTTATTTGTATCTTAAATAGAGATAAAGCTTAGATAACAACTCAATTTCTAAGCAAAAATATTAATAAGGTTTAAATATCTTATTGTTAGATCTTATTGCGAGACCGCATTTCTGGTCCTTTAAATATCAAAACTGAAATAAGAAAACGGTACAATGGTAAGAAAACTACACTGGTAATCTGTCCTAAAAAAATCCCAAAAAATCCATCCTTAGGGGTGATTTTTTTAAACCGAAACTGGTCTGTTTAGCCCTTTAATTTAATTTCTTCTAAATTATAATTTTATGGGTTAAGTTTAATTACCCAAGTCTAAGACTTTTTTCTTTTCTTCTCAATTCCTTCCTAGGTTTTGAGTATTTATTAATTATTTTTTTCTTTAATGTTATTATTAAGCAACATCTTGACACTTTGTATGTTGGAGATCTGTTGTGTATGGGCGTCAGCCCTTAAAGTGTTAGTATAAAAGCCCAGCCAATAGTTAGTTCGTTGTCTCAGTTTTAGTTCTTCTTCCTACCCCAACCTTCGCCTGCTTTGTATTTCTTTGTGCAATAAACGTTTCTGTTAGCTTCCTCTACGTAACCGGGGTCGTAACAGATTTGGCGCGGTCGTGTTCAAAAAGAACCTGGTCTCGACAACAGTCTCGTCAACTTCAGTGAGTGCTCGTCAACGTAAGCTGTGTGCAGTTCAGAAAAAGAAAATCTGTGTGGACAATTGTAGTGTAGTAAAACCAAAAAGGTTAGTGAAATTGTAGTGTAAAGTGTAGTGATAAAAAGTTTATTTTTTAGTGAGTGCAAAATGGATGCAAAAACAGTGGAGAAATTGTTGAAGGCTCAGCAAGAGCACTTTGAGAAAATGTTAGTGAGGCTCTTGAAGCCGAGTAAGTGGAACGACACCGAATTGTACAGCAAATTAGTTGGGATGATTGGTGAGTTCGTTTTTGATTTGACGAGTGGTATGACCTTTGAGTCATGGTTGGGCAGGCATCGGTCCTATTTTGAGGTGGAGGGTAAAACCCTGCCAGAATCCTCTAAAGTGAGATTGTTGTTGAGTAAATTGGGGCTAGAAGAGTATGCCCAAATTGAAAGGAAAATGCTGCCAACCAAGTTGAGTGAAATGAAGTTTGACGAACTCTGTAGTGAGTTAGTGAAAGAGTTTAGTGATCATAGGTCCAAATTGTTGAAAAGGTTCGAGGCCTTAAATGTTAAGTGTAGTGACCTCCAAGATATTGTTGAGTTTGGGAATGTAGTGAATGCTCAATGTGAGCGTGCAGAAATGGCCTTGTCGATTGAAGAATTGAAAATTCTTATTTTTATTTCAGGGTTGCCTAGTGATGCTACCTCAGTTCGACAAGTCGCAATGAAAAGTGTTGAAAGTAAAAGTGAAAGAGGACAGGCAGTAACCTTGAAAGAAATTATTGAAGAGTGTCGGGCATATTTGGCAAATAAAAGTGAGGCACTGTACCTGGTAAAAGAGAAAATTAGTGAAGTGAAGAAAGAAGTGCCTGTAGTCAACACAGTGCAAAAAGTGAAGTGTTGTGAAAAGAGTGAAAGTGAAATTGGAACTGAGTGCAAAAAACAGTGGTCCAAACCAAACGTCAAGTATCAGCAAAATGTTATTGAGAAAAAGTGTAGTCATTGTGGACGTTTTGGTCACTGGCGTATGCATTGTAAGTTCTTGAAAAATAATCAGTATCAGCCAAAAAGGCAGTGGAGTAATGATAATAATCATTCAGGTTATCCATATTGTGCAATTCTGGACATCTTCGATCCAATGCAAAGTGTGGAAAAAGAAGAGTGGATAAAGCAAAAAGTGAAGTTTGGAGAACTTAGTGTAGAAATGATTGTAGACACTGCATCGCAGATCAATGTTGTCACCAGTGAAGTGTGGAAAAGTATTGGACAGCCAACAATTGAAAAAGTGAATTACAGTGGTATTGGGCTGGGTGACAACAAAGTTGAAATTGAAGGAAAATTCAGAAGCAAAGTGAGAGTGAAAGACAAAGACGTCTTTATGGAGTTCCATCTAGTGCATAGTGAAGTGTGTATCTTAGGGTTGCCTGGATTGAAATAAGTGTCAAGTCGGAACCAAAAGCCCAAGTACCAAAAGTGGAATAAAAAGAAGGCACCATTCAAGATACAGAAAGATGCTTTTCCGAACGGCACAAAAGTGAAAGTGAAGAATACCAATAAAAGAAGTGGTAAAATCGAGTGGCTTCATGGAGAAGTAGTGAGAAAGACGGAAAATGCATGGAAAATCAAAGTGTCAGAGTTGAAGAGTATTGTGACCCGGACATTTAAAGAGATCCGTCGAGATGAGTGGAACAATAAAAAGAAATTGTTGAGTGAAGATATTCGGAATATGAATATTAGTGAAGAAAAAGTGTCCAGTGAAAGCAGTGTAACTTCATCGAGTGATAGCAGTGTGGACAACTCCAAGAGGATCAAGTCAAAGATGAAGGACAAAAGCGGGAACAATCCAAATATGAAAGATGTTGAAGACGATAATAATATGGAGACATAGATGAGCCACATATATAAAATTTTGTGATAATATTGTTGTTGTATATTTTTTTGTAATGTTGTATGTATTTTTTGTTCCCATTGTCCTTATTCCCCCAAAATTATTGTATGTATTTTTTGTTTGTTGTTTGGCTGGAAAGTGTTAGTATATTGTAAAGCTTCGGCTTTAAGTGAAGCCGAACCTTTTTTTTAAGGAGGGAGGTGTTGTGTATGGGCGTCAGCCCTTAAAGTGTTAGTATAAAAGCCCAGCCAATAGTTAGTTCGTTGTCTCAGTTTTAGTTCTTCTTCCTACCCCAACCTTCGCCTGCTTTGTATTTCTTTGTGCAATAAACGTTTCTGTTAGCTTCCTCTACGTAACCGGGGTCGTAACAAGATCCCTAGTGGATCTCCAACACTATTCTTTTTAAATTTTCGGTGCCTGATTGTCTCGGTTATTGTTTTTTTGTTCCATAAATGTCGGGTCCCACAAGTTTAAACCAGAAACACATTAATTTTGAATTTTTACTAAAAATAAATAGAATAAAAACCAGTAGAAAGGGATAAAAAAAGAAGTAACAATAAATAGAAAGACTATATAGATAAATAGAAGCAGGGTGTGATAATTAAAGAATTATAACAAAAAAATCAATCACATTGTTTTAAAATAGTTTAAAGAATATAAATAAAGTATAATTGAAAATACTATTTGTTTTCGATACTGTACATATATGCTCAAATAATTGCCAAGGATAATTGATGTTGCAACATCGCCCTAAAAGGGTTATTAATTTTAAAGTTCAATTATTTCAGTGAAATTTGAAATGCATTGAACATTTGGAACATTTATTTATTGTTTCAACATCTCGCTTAAAGGAGTAAATGATCGAGACAGTATGTTAATTGTGAGAGAGCAATTATTTGAGTATATATTGTGAAATCTTTATAAGAATGCATTGTTTTTTTTGATGAAATATCTTAGTGTCTACTTGCATACTTAGTTACTACAAATGCAACAATATCACTCTGAATCTCCCTTAATCGTTTTAATCCACCGATATTACGTAATCCCTTGAACACACTTCGAAAAGTGTATAGAAATCGCTCTGCGATGAATATATTTTCATATTTAAAAAATTTTGGCATTAAAAAAGTGCGGCATTCTTTTGGAGGGTGGCATTCAACAGGATGCATTCTAATAGAGATTTTACTGTACGTTATGTTAGGGTTAGTGTCACTTGAGCAAGGTTACATGATTTCAGCCAAATTTGATCGACTATACCTTTTTTAAGCCAGATCAATCTTATATCATTCGAAAGCACTAAATAAACCCAATCTTTATTCCAACATGATGGATTTATTTTATCAGTGGTTAAAAAGTTATAACTCGATAAGTGCAAGATTTCATTGTTTTGTCACATGATGACTTATGATTTTTTCAAGAGCGATTAGACTTGATCCTTCCAATTGGAAAAATATAGCGCTTATCGAGGGCTTTGGAAAGAAATAAGAAAATTTGTATTGGTTTAAGCAGCAAAAATCTATAGCTGATCAAATTTGGCAGACACTCAAATGGCCCGTTCCGGTTATGTTGATGTTTAATTTTCAAACTCAAATTTTTTAGTTTTCAAGTACTTCAAATACTCTGTTTCCATCTTGTTAGTCTTGAGCTGGTCCCTTTCCTTTATCTGTTGAAATTATTAAAATTTAGTTTTTATCACATTATTTTTTAATATTCGATAAAAAACCTTTAGGTCCTAAATTGCTTCCTTGGCGTTGGCTGCCTCGTTGACGAGGATTTACTCCTAAATTTATTATTTATTTTTTTTACACATATATTCCCAATCGTAGATGATCTAAATTATTTTTTCAAGAATAGATATTCTTTCTACCTTGCTTTTACACAGATTTTTGTTACTGTGCAGGTTTTAAATTATTAAAATTTATATTTATATAAAGTTATGCCGCTCAGACTTTCGGTCTGACTCTTCTTCAAATGATATGAACTAGGATTATGGGAATATTGACTCTTTCAGTGAACAAACACATCTGAACCTAATCATTTGTTTGTTCAGCCTTTGTTAAATAATGGTGAAAATTGAGGGATGGAATATAAATACAAATTGTACGTTTTGGGAATATTGAATGATTGGGATAATGTTGGAAAATAAATATTGAACACAGATGATATTTATTGGAATTTTTGTAAACGTTAAGTAATGGGAACGGAAATGAAGTGCCAATAAAATCTTCAAAAGAAAATAATTATTGTAAAGGATAGTTGTTGGAAAAGGATAAGTGTAATAAAATAAATTGTTTATGTGAAATAATGTTCGGGTCGGGATCTGAATAGAATGTTAGTATCGAATTCCGAGTCAGGAGCTACAAGAATATTTTTTCTTAAGTGTTGATATTCTAATTAATTAATATAATACCTCTAATTATCCCTCCACGATTGTGACCTCGTCCTCTTTGATATTCTTCAGCAGACTGATCAATAGCTTGTTGTAATTGTCGAGAATCAAATTCTAGTTTTTTAAATTTAATCATAAAATAGTTCTACAACTAAATCACATTATTTATTATTTACCAATCAAACATATTTAAACTAACATATGAAATAAATAGAAAAGGGTTCGACAGATTTTATATTTTTGGCCAGTTCACGTTTAATCAGAGGGATATTTATCCTTGACATAAAATCGGGGATAATTCTTAATGGAAACTCTTTAGATGTATTTAGATTGGACTAAATAAAAACGGGATATTCTGTTTGAAAATTCTAGTTTAAAACAAGTCTCGATTACACAAAAACCGTGGGTCAATTAATTAACCGAAAATCGCGGGTATAATACTAACAATATCGAAGATTTTCTATATCTGGCTCTTTTCAGATCCTGATATCCAGATCAGCATTCCTTAGATATTGTAATAATTTGTAAATGACGCGGATAGGGCATGAATCTGATATTTACTGCTTATATAAAATAAAGTAAATACAACTATTAAAATAGTAAATATTATTCTAGGATATGTATTTGTTAGTTAACTAATCTACAATTAACACTACTACCTGGCGGTGTGACTTGGGTAAATTTTTATATAATTTTATAAATTTACAATAATAATTACCTTCTCCATCAATATGGTATTGTTCTTCATGTTCTTGTGTTTTAAAGTATTTATTTCCTTTATTTATTACTCGTCCTTTACAATGTCTTTTACTACATACCCATGATATATTTCCATTTATTCCTTCTCGTTCTTTGATATATGAATAACCGCCCAAAACTAATTTTTTGTTCCCTGCTCGCGTTTTTTCAAAAACAGGCTCTTCTTAAAAAATATAATTAACTAACATATTTACTTAAATGATTCTCCTAGGTAATTATTATCCCAATCTCCCGATGATGTGATAATCAATAGATGCGAGTTAATTTTTTGAAATTATGTTATAAAAATAATTATATGTATGTACTATTTTTAAGGAGTGATTATAATTTTACCACAAATTAATTATATAAGAGAGAGTTAATTATTTTATATTAAATATACCTATTTAAATATTCGAAAATTAATTAAATATTCGAGTTAATACGGCAAAACATATACTATATTAGAAATTTTAATGCGATATCAATTTTTATGATTATTAAAATTATACAGTTAAAATTTAGCAAACATTTTCTTATAAATAAAAAGGAACTTAATTATTAAAAAGTTTTTAATTTTTTATAAATTTCTTGAACAAATCTTTTGTCAAAAATTTTTGAAATAAATATTTAATATTAATTTTACCTTCTATAACTTTTCGAAGTTTCTTTTTTGTATTGAAAAAATAATTATTACAATTGTGCGGAGACTTTAATTCACTACTACTACTCAAAAATATACCAAATATTAGGGGCTTTATTTTAAAAACTAAAAATAATATAAAATTTAAATAATTCACTAGTATGGTGTGTAACATAATTATAAAGGAACCCATATTTTTGATCATATCTCGAGATTTTCTTGATGAATTGGGTTGAATTTTATATATGTGATAAAAAACCTTATTTGGTATAACATGCAAAAAATGAAGCGGTTTTGTCAAAATTTAAATTTTTTATGAATTTTTTTCAAAAATTTTGGTGTAACATAATTATAAAGGAAGTAAAAATAATTTACCTAAATATGGTCGTCAATTTTGGCCTGTTTTTAAAGGGAAAATCGAATGGGCTGTACAATTAACATTAGACATAGCTTCTCTTACCACTCTCCCCCTATTTCATAATTGAGGTAAGAGGGCATTTCACCTAAATTGGTATTCCTCGAATTTTTAATTTTATTTAAAAATGTTTAAATTTATAGCAATTTGACAAATTATGAGCTATTTAATTTGTAAATCTAAGCACTAGGGGCTTTGTGTAATGTACAGCGTGTTTCAACTAAGAAATACTATTTGAAAAATCAACAACTCTTTACTACGTTGACAAATTTTAATGATATTTGCTATTTTGTATCTATATTTTATAGGACATAAAAATTAAATTTAAATTCGAACCCTACCCCGGTATTTCACATCCGAATTCTACCGTTCTCTTTTCCCTACTTTCAAATAGTATTTCTCAGTCGAAACACTCTGTATAACCTTATCCGGTTAACTGAAATTGTTGATTCGCTACCAGTCGCCTAAAACCCTTTAGCTTTGACAGAAAAAGTAAAACAATAAAAAAATTAAAGAAGAACATGTTAAGGATAAATATTATTTATTTATATTTAATTGTAAAATTTATTCATTAATATTTATTCATATTTATCCCTTATAAAAATAAATTTACACGGATACATGGTTTATGTTAGATTCTTTGTCACCGGAATTTGTGTTCAAATTCATTATAAATATAAAGTTACTAACACAACAATAATTTAAATAAATTAAAAATAATATTCGGTAAAATATCCACCGATTTCTGTGAAATGTATCTTCATTGACTTCCACATTGAATCAATGTATAGTCTTGTCAAGTACTTATGTATGTCTAGGCAAAATTTTATTTAATTCTCTCTTAATTTTTCTTTCTCTCTTCTCTATCATCCCTCCAATTTTTGGCGAGGAGTGTCTTCACTCAGAATAAATTATAGCTCTAATTCTAATATGGGCAGGCAGTGTTTAATATATTCTAATTGATTTTACTATTTGTTATTCTTATACAGTCGTGGAAAAAAGTATGGAAGCGCTAGAAAATTTCTTTTTATTTTTTAATTTTTCATTCAAAAAATACGTTCTATATACCAATCGAAAGCTCTATTCGTATCTCAGTTGACATGTTTCTGCATTTTTCATGAAAATGAAAATTGGCCGAGATAATCCGGATCTACCGGATATACCAAATCCCATTTTTTCGGAAAAATTTTTCGGAACAAATTTAACAAACCCAAATGATAAAGCATATTTTTCTGAGTATTTCCCACAAAACCGCTTAGAAATATCTTTTTCCGGAACAGAGATATGATTTTTTGAAAATCGTATTTTTCCCTTAAAAATTGAATTTTTTGCAAAAATTGACGAAAAATACGATTTTCAAAAAATCATATCTCTGTTCCGGAAAAAGATATTTCTAAGCGGTTTTGTGGAACATACTCAGAAAAATATGCTTTATCAAATGGGTTTGTTAAATTTCTTCCGAAAAATTTTTCCGAAAAAATGGGATTTGGTATATCCGGTAGATCCGGATTATCTCGGCCAATTTTCATTTTCATGAAAAATGCAGAAACATGTCAACTGAGATACGAATAGAGCTTTCGATTGGTATATAGAACGTATTTTTTGAATGAAAAATTAAAAAATAAAAAGAAATTTTCTAGCGCTTCCATACTTTTTTCCACGACTGTACATAATTCCATAATTTAGTTTTTAAATGTTTATTCGGCTGTAGTATGAAATACTGGTAGTCGGCCGAGATAAAAACAATTTGAGTGAAGAAGGGTTAGTAGTTACCCCCCCCACAAGGTTGCACTGCGTGCAACCTTATGGAGGAGGAAGTCGGCAAATCAAAGGAAACCAAAAGGTAAAGACACATTTCATATTCCTAACCACCCTTTTTTTACCACCCCTTGGTTGCAGGGCAGTAGTTAACTAGTCCCCTTTCGCTCCACAACCCAAATCGCTCTTCTACCCAAATAGCTCTTCCTTTTTTCAAGGTAGCTACCCAAATCGCTCACTCCTTCATCAATAAAACCTAAGCCTATAGGGGGTATTTTTTGATATTTGCCACAAACACCTTTCTTTGGGAAGTGTTTAGGGGTAATTAATCACGATTAATTAGGGTAATTAATCATTCCATTATTAATTTCCCTTTGGCTGATACTTTGTGGGGAATGAAAAAATAATTTTTGTGACGTTTCATGGTGAGACACATTTTGTTAAAAAATTTGACAATATGAAATTTGACATTTTGAAATATTTTTAGTTTTGATAGAAAAATTTAAAAGGGACTTTCTAATTTAAAAATAAATTTAAAAAATTAAATAAAAATAGTTTTAATTAAATAAAAATGATAAAAAATAAAATTTACAAAATTTTGCATAAAATATAAAATGATTTTAAAAAATGACCGGAAGTACAAATGTAAGGGGTTTATTTCAAAATGCCAAATTTAAAAATTGGCGGGCATTTCAAAATTTAAAAAATTTCCAAAAAAATTTAAAATGTCAAAAAATAATAAAAATAAATTATAAAATTTAATAAATAATTATAAATTAAAAAATGAGGGAAAAAATTTGACAAAATTCTAGAAAAAAATTAAAATGATTTTAAAAAATGAACGGAAGTCAAATGTAAGGGGCGGAGCTAATTATTTCGAAATACCAACATTAAAAATGTCAAACGATAAAATGCCAATTTTCAAAATGTCAAGCGACGCAATGCAAACTTTGAAATATCAATTTAGGTGTCTTGTCTTCCATTAATTAAAACTTATTATTATTATTAAACTAATAAAATATGATTGTTAATCAAAACTTGAACACCATTAATTAATTCGAATTATTCTATTTTACAATTTATCCCAAATTTTTCTATTTAAAATTTTGTTCGTCAAATTGACGCAGATTAATTTCGTATTTTCACTAAATAAACTTAAACTAAATATGGTTCATATCCCCTTTGATCCGCGTACTATCGGATATGATGATCATCATACGGCTTTCAGTCAAATAGGAGGAGGGACTGGTGAAAATTATTATTATTTTCGCGGACTTAATCCTTATCAACGTGGATACGGAAGACAAATGGGTGGTGGAGTTGGAGATGTACTTAGAAATTTTTGGCGTTTCCTTTTACCTTATGCAAAACGCGCGGGAACAGCTGTAGCAAAAGAAGCATTGGATACTGGAGGAAGAATTTTAGAAAGTGTGGGAAACCCAGAATATGATCAGGAAGCATTTAAACCAAATTTTAAACAAACAGTAATTAGTGAAGGAAGACGTGGATTAGATAGATTACTTGAGAAGGGTGGAATGCCAAAGCAGTTTGGAACCGGATTGCAAGAGAGTGATAGTATAAAAGGACTCAAAAGAAAGCGTAAACCCCATTCATCATTTTCAAAAGAAAAAAGTCATCAAATCATTATTGGTAAACCGTCTCATAGTTCAAAAAAGAAACGTCAAAAAATAGATACTTTCGGTCTTTATTAAATAAAAATGTCTACTCATCAGAAAATTGATCGTGATTCTGGCAACGCGATAACAAATGCTTTATCATTTTTCGAAACTCCTCATACAAATGTTAGTATTAGCAACTCATCATTTATCGAATTACTCACACTTAACCCTGTAAATATAACTCCTTTTCATTTCAAAATCCACGCAAGCACAAATTATATTGACCTATCAAAGTGCTATATTTTTACCGAGTTAAGAATTCGGAAAGAAGATGAACATGGACGTCTAACCAATTTGGAGGCTGCAGACAACAATGTTTCCTGTTGCCAACTTATTGGACATACAATTTGGAAAAATTGCCGTATCAGTATAAATGGAACCCAAATCTTTGAAGGAAATTCACTTATGGCATATAAAAGTATTTTCGACTATGAACTTACGTATCCACAGACAGTAAAAAATTCATACTTATCCGCCGCAGGATATTACGATGATGGTGATATGGGGCTTAATGGTGTTGGGTTTGAGAATAGAAGAATCTTATTTGCACCATCAGCTGATGGTATACAAAAATCCGCTCAATTCATGGCAAAATTAGACGTAGACATTTGCAATCAACCTCGGTATCTAATTAATCAGTGTGAAGTAGATATTGAGCTTTTGCCCAATGAATCAAATTTTCTTATTGTTGCTCCAGGAGCCACTAATCATAAATATCATTTAGAAGTACTTGCATGCAAATTATTTATCAAAAAAATTGAGCTAATGGATAGTCTTGCCTTCGATATAGCAAAGAAATTAGAATTGAAACCAGCACGATATCCAATGAGAAAAACTTCGTTAAAATCATTATTCATAAGCGAGAACAGGACAGAATTTAATGCTAATCTATGGATGGATCAAGTACCGAGGAGAGTGGTCCTTGGAATGGTTAAAAATGCCGATTTTGTTGGATCTCAAAAGACGCATCCTTTTAATTTTCAACATTTTAATTTACGAGATATTTCCATAACTGCTGGGGGAGTTACTTTTCCAGCTGCCCCGTATTCTCTTGATTTTCCAAATGGAAAATATGTGCGAATATATCATGATATGCAGGAGGCTATAGGATACGCGGGGGCCTTAGAAAGTAATGGAATTTCAATGCAACGTTTTTCAAATGGGGGGTTTTGTCTGCTAGTATTTAATCTTACTAATAGCCAGGAAGATAATGGACCGGAGATGTTTGATTTAATAAAGAATGGTACAACTAGTATAAAAATGACCTTCAATGAACCGGTTCCAAATGGTGGGATTGTGCTAGTAGCTATGGGTGAAATCGATTCACTGCTAATGTTAGATAGAAACAGAACAATTTCCACAGATATTTCAGTATAAATTCTCGTAATTTTTTTCATTTTTTCTCAATTTCATTCAAAAATGTTTCATATTACTATTAAAATTGAATTTAGCTTTGTTTGTATTATTTTATTTTTCTTTCTGTATAAATTATCACTACAATATTCGATGATTAATGAAAAGGATAATCTTGAATACAGAGAAAAATTAAGAGAACGTATAGGCTATTATGCAAATACAATACCTCCTAAATCAATCGAACTTATCAATTCGTTTTCAAAAAATTACCCAATAATTCCTGAAAGAGTTCAAAATAACACTAGACTAGTCTCTAATTCTAATCCTAAAACCAATATTAATATTTTGGATTTTTCATCAATGGAACATGTGAACAATGTACAATTTCCTTCACTTTGCAAGGAATTTCCATCATCAGGAACATCAATCGCTCAAACTATTTACTGCGTTTTATTGATTATACTCTGGCTTTTATTGTTAGCTATAGCTTTAACATATCAACTAAGAAAATTAATAAAGAATAAAAACGACAGCAAGGACGTTGAACTTGAAGAAATATAAAGAGAGATATAAACATCTCCTTCCTCAATTAAAATGGACACGTTACAAATCGAGAAAATTTTATTACACAACAGTATAACTAAGAGATATTTTATTGGATGCTTTGCAGCAGACAAAATTCCACAAGAAATTCAAAAATATCCTTGTTCAATGGTCGTCAACCTAGAAAGGGCTTCTCAAAATGGATCACATTGGATTGCATTTTTCATAATGAACCCTGAGAAGATACTTATTTTTGATTCATTATTACTCCCCAACCCACCAATTTCAATAAAAAATTTTATTTCCAAATTTCCAAAACGTGTAATGAATAATGTTCCCCTTCAAAACCCTCTTTTACCTACTTGTGGTCAACATTGTATCACCTTCATTTATTTTATTTCTTCTGGATACACTTATAAAAAATTCCTATCCTTATTATTAAATTATTCAAAGCCAGACGAATTTGTTTTTACTTTTATTATTAAAATGATAAAAAATATATAATAAATTTTCAAAATTTTTATTAAAATTTAATCATTCTGTTAAACATTAGAGTAATAATTACAGTTCCGTGATCAAATTTCACAAGACTTCCATTCATCCATCTTAGTTCAATCTCAATCTCATTAATCTCTCTAGGCAGCACTGGTATGAACATTGGTTGATCATACACTCTTTCAACAACTCCGCCAGACCTATTCTCGACGGCTACAATTCTAAGTAATGAACTGACAGAATTTCCCATAATTACAGTTCCCGTTAACCCCTTTGAATAGACAGCAAAACTTGTGAATCCTCCTTTAAGATCAATGCCATATTTTCCAATTTGTCCGTTTACCAAAGGGCCCATGGGAAAGCCGAGAACATAACATAATTGTGAAGATATTGTGATGTTTCTAATCTCAGGATCATTGAAAATTACTCTAAAGCGATCAATGCTGTCCAAATATTCAAATTCAATGTCCGAATGTAAATCTTTTAAGTGAGATTCCTTTTCATCAATCATTTTAACTGTCTTTTCTTTAATTAGATCATCAGTATTTTTCTCATCTTTTTGCTCATCAAATATTTCATCTGTTGGTATAATTTCTTCTTTTGAATCCAAATCTAAAACTGGACTTTTTCTGTTTATTTCCTCCCAACCTTCTTCCTCTTTTTCGAAACTTTCTTCCTCAGCTAAATCTTCCTCTTCAACACTTTGCGAGTCAGGAGGTATAGGATCGCCATGCTTATCTATTCTTCTTGCATGCTTCAATTTCTCCTTACTTTCTTTCAGTTCTTTATCCTTTCTTTCATTTTCTTCTGACTCTTTGACCTTGTTCTGCTCATATCCATGTCTGTCCTTGACAACTTCAAGCATTTCATCTGTAATTACGGGAGCAGGAATTGGTACTGGTTCTACATTTAGGACATTCTCTAAATATTCTGGATGAGTTTTCTCTTCAATTTTTTGCATTTCCTTAATTTCATTTTTAGTTGGTGGAATTGGCAGCTCAAAATTTTTCCATTTCTTATAGGCCGCATGATGTATCGCTGTAAATCTATTTCGTCTGTATGAAGCCAATTTATTTAAATTGTCAATCTCCTTATTTAATTTATTCTTTTCTTCTTCATCTTGTTCTTGAGAATGTAAATCTCTTTTTTCTCGAATTTGTCTGTGTAATTCCTGCAGATCCCCTAAATTTTTCTTCAAAGCTGCCCAATGATCTTCAGGGTGGTCGTCAAAAAATTTTTGGACAAATTCTGAGTGAGTATTTGAATTTTGCTGATTAAACTCATCTCTATTAATTTTCAACTCTCTTTCAATTATTGCAGATTCGAGTGCTTCCAAGTTTTTTCGCATACGTTTTATCGAATTAATAAACCTTTGAATTTCTTCACCAGAGCGAACATTTTTACCGCCCTCATCCCTGCTCGCTTTAATTTTATCTTCTAGTTCAATGTATCTTACTATTATATTTATTTCCATTTTTATTACTTGCTCGTGATAATCATCTGGGTGCTGTTCTAGAAACTGATTTGCTATAAGTCGATCATCAAGTCTATCTCGCTTATTAGCTTCGTCAGTTAAAAGACGAATTTCCTTCTTTTTGCCTTCTGAAAGGGAATGTAGGTGTTCAAGTTCTTGCTGAAATTCTTCCTTCTGTATATAATCCTCTTCATTAATAACTTGTTTTGTTTTTTCCTCTACTTTGACTTTATGTTGTTCTAATTCTTGTTCATAATCTCGTATGGCTTCCCAATAATTGTGTGGATACGTATTAAAAAATTCCTTTACCCATAATGGTACGGTATCTCTATCTGCCTCTCTCTTTCTTCGTTTCCTAATTGGATCTTCAATTAAATTAATTTCTGGCCTAATAATAATTTCATCCTCTAAAGTATCGATTGATACATCACGTCTTTTCCTAGACTTTTCCTTATTGGATAATACAAGTTTTAAAAAGAAGCTGAGTCCGTTGGGTGTTAACTGTGTTGTTTTGGGAATTCCTGTTCTAATCGGTTTTTTGCTTTTGTAATTAATTTCGATCCATTGTTTAACATCGGTGCCAATGGTTGCAGCCCATGACTGGGGGTATTGGATACTGTAGAGCCCACATACCCAGTTTCCACCTTGAAATTCTATTGGCTTAGGGAGATGCACTCTGTATTTATTGGGTTTATTATCTGGGTAATCACTAACATTACTAGGAAGAACAACAAAGAATGTATTAGCCATTATTTATTTTAATAATAATTATGAACAATAAAATGAAAATTAAATTAAAAAATGTAAAAATGATTTATGGGGAATGAAAAATTGGCCTTTTATACAAATTGATTTTCATCTATCCAATGGGGTTGGGGATTATCAAAAAATTTTACAAGATATTCTTTTCCTCCATCTTTTTTCTTTCTGCTCTTAATAATCTTCTCAATTCTGTAACTAGTTTCTCATCTTTTCTTACTTTTGTCAGTTCCTCAGGGTAGAAATATCCTTTAAACAATTCTCCATTATCGTCACGGACGCGGTATCTATTTGGATTAGCTTTCTTTTTAACAAGATCTATTTGAAGAATTTCATCACTATAATTTGGGAGATAACCTTTTGAAAATATATTTTTACTTCTGCTCATACGCACATAATCATTTTCCTTGAATCTTGGATTTTTTCGAGGTTTATTTTTGCCAATAGGACCAAATACCATTTCTCTGATTTCCTTTGCATTGTTAAAGCTTACATCAACCGGTCTTAATCCTCCTAAAACCCTACACTTTGAATGATTTATTGCGTCAACTATTTTCGGTAATGCTTCTGCCCATTTTAATGTATGCTTCTCACTCATAAACCTGTACAATCTCTGTTTAATGTTCCGAATACATCTTTCAGCTAGAGATGCTTTGACTTCTGAGAAAGTTGCCGTGTATTTTTCAATATCTTTTTTTCTAAAAAAGTCCATAATTTCTTTGCTGCAAAATTCTGTTCCATTATCGCTAAAAATTCGGTGGGGGTGCATTTCCATTCTTGCCAAAATTTTTTCAAATGCATCAATCATATCATTTGATTTTTTAGTGCGCACAGGTTCAGCGAAAACTCTTTTACTTAAAACATCTATTGCAACAAGTGCATATTTGTTTCCATTATTTTGCCGCGATAACTTTTGAAAATCTGCCAAGTCGCACTGAACATCTGTCATATATCCAGAAGGATATGTTATTGATCTTTTAAAGTGTATGCGTCTAGGACGGTGAATTGTATATGTTCTATGACCTTCTAAATATTGCTGAACATCCTTCTTTTTAATAATCGCATCTTTTTTCCTAGCCTCTGTCCATAGTTGGTTTACACCAGCAAATCCTGCCGGATTTGATGGATCATTGTAAAGCTTATCTAAAATCATTTCCACTCTGCGGGAAGTCTCCATTTTGATTCAGCTATTTCCTTGGATTCGGGTATTTTTCTTTTTTGTTTTGAATAAGTTCTTTTTGGTGTACAATGCTCCCTAGCCTTCTCTATCAACGGCCAAATTTTATTATCACTTTTTAATTTATTTTCTAAAACAGATGTTCCAGGTGGTGTCAATTCACCCCATCTCAATTTCCCACTTATTCCAGTTCGAAGAATGCACTCTATAGATTTTTGAGCATTGCTTCCCTGTATTTCTTTTCCTCCCTTCTTACTTAAAATCTTTCCATCTGTGCTTACGTCATATTTATCTAGATTTTCCTGTTTCATATTTTCAAAAATCTCCTTTGTTTTTTCCTTTATTGTTGTCTTTTTTGGCTCACTCTTTTCATTGGAATCAGGAGATTCCTCCTCTGCCGTGTGCATACTAAGATCATCCTCATTTAATTCAGTAACTTCTTCTAACGGGGTCAATTTTGGTGTGGTAATATTTTGCCTAAAAGTCTTTTGGGGGCTTTCGGTTACTGTACGGTTTTCATTGGAGCTTGTTTGTAGTAGGGGAAGTAATTTTTTAATTTGCTCCAGGGCTGGGTCTTGCATTTGTCCTATTGAAACATTCATTGGTCTATCATTTTGTTCCTTCAACATGTGTAAATACCGTCTCAATTCCTGATTATAATTTATATTTTTTAATTCTGTGTTGGCATTTTGTCTTTTAATAGTTTCCAAATTTTCTCGAGTAAAATCCAAATTGATATTTCCAGTTTCTGGTGTAGGTTGAGTAAGTAGTCCGCGATATATATCCTCAGGAATTAATATAAATTTATTTGCCATTTTTATAAATTGTTTGTCAATGTCTTTGTCAATTCAATAATAATTGGGGTTAGGAGGGCAGGAAATAAACCAATTGGTAAACCGCTACCTTGTTGTATTACCGTACGCCGGGCGCCTTTTTCTGTTTTTAATCTGCTCACACGGCGAACAAAATCAGCGAATGGTAGAAGACGAGATTTTTGCCTTTTATTTAGTTTAAATTGATCGCGTACTATATTAAAACAAATTTCAGTAAGGGAGAGTAACTGATCTGTTGAAGCTTTTTTTAAAAGTTTTCTTCTTTTAATTAATGAGCGTGTTTGTGCGAGTTGTTTGAGAAATTGAAAATTGTCTTTAACAATTTGACCAATATTTGTTGACATGATTTAATTTGAGGAATTTTTGGGTAAAAATATAATAGGGAATGAATAATAATTGTCTTCTGTTTCTTTGTCTTTAAATATATTTGTTCTTAGTCTAAGTGTTGGATCTGATGCTGGGTGTAAATCAATAAATAGATATGAATAATTACTGCTACTTGTAGCTTGTCGATATGCGTCTAGAAAATAGTTTAATCTTCCTGGGAATAATTGTACTCCTAGATTTCGAACGGCCAATGCACTGTTCGGTGCGCGAGTTAATACAATATACATAGAATT
Source organism: Meloidogyne enterolobii (assembly GCA_963681835.1). NCBI lineage: Eukaryota > Metazoa > Nematoda > Chromadorea > Rhabditida > Meloidogynidae > Meloidogyne > Meloidogyne enterolobii. The sequence continues at coordinate 3,890,343 of CAVMJV010000008.1, forward strand.
TTGTCGTGCAACCCTAAGCTTTTTCTCGAAGAGATTTTGAGTGATGAATATTATGCCAAAATTAAGATGATGAGATTTCTTTGTAAAAAGTTCGGATAAATATTTTTCGTCAATTGAGTACATTAGGTCGTCAAGAATGACTAGTGAAGGTTGTTCTTGTTTCTTAATAAGATCCTCAGGGGGAACTCCGGAATAGACTGAGACTCCAGCTCGCTGTAGCTCGGGTACAAGAGAATTATATTCCCCATAGCAGTAAAGAATGGATTTTGGAATAGGTTCAATAAGTTGATGAGAATTAGAAATTAATTTTCGGACAAATGTACTTTTCCCAGTTGAACTTGGGCCGCTAATAATACAACCGAATGGAAGTTTTAATTTTAAATCTTTATTTGAAAATATCTGATAGTTCATGTTTAAATTATTTGTTGAGAATTAAAAATATAAATAGAAATGATTAATGATTAAGAGAGGTAATTGAATTATCTTTTAATATATATAATTATTATCGTTTAATTATCGTCTACTTGAGCCTTCTGTGAAAACTTTGACAAAAATTCCTTGTCACTCATCTGTTAATTGCCGTTGATGAACTGTTTTGCATTACAGACTTGTTTTTGTGTAAAATATTGAAATTCATCCCTTCTGACCTCATACGAAAAACACAATGTTGAGGAATTTCATATATTGATCAAACGTCACTTCTTTTTTCCGTTTGGGCGATTGCAATATAAGGTTACATCCTTCGGCTTAAACTTCCATTGCTAACTTTTCATCAATTGTATCTTCTAACTCTTAAGATTACAACAATTGTATCTCTTAATCCTTAACTTTAAATCAGTTTTATCTTATAATCCTTAACTTTTTTCATAACCTTATCTTTTAACCCTAAAATTAAATTAAAAATTTATTAATATAACAATTTTATCAACAAATTTAAATACAATTTAAAAAATTTTGAAATAACAATGTACTGTTTAAAAACATTATGAAAATTTAAAGATTCAATTGAAAAAATATTGTGAAATATTACAATACAATTGAAAAATTATTTTTGTCCAAAATTTACAATTTTGAGATTTTTTGAAATTATCCCCTTTTGTATCATTGGTCTATATATTTTTCTCATCTTAGTTGAGTAAACTATACCATCTTTCACATTCCGCCGTATAAAATTTTGATTTTCAATCATAATTTCTCCTCTATCCAATTCATAATCTTCCTCATCTTCGTTTCCCCCATTTGCATATTTAAGTACGCTTTCTTTGAAAGTGTCAAAGTGCAAAATTTTACAGACATCTGCTGTTAAAGTGATACCACGTACTTTCAGAACACTATTTGTTTTTGCATTTTTGTTGTTTTCCATTCTCAGTGCATAAGCCTTGCATGCCCCTCCAACATATTCTTTTATTTCAAATCCTGCGTACTCTCGTGCCAAATCACCAAGATGGGGACCGGTTTGGAGCGGACATTCCATGTCCTTTGGGTAAGAGAATAATATACTGTCGGTATCCCCATAGAGAAGATTGCAGTCAAGTTTTCCTGCTACAGTTTGCATTGCTTTTAATAATCTAATTCTTGCTGCCGACGTTGTCCATAAGGAAATCACAATATTTGAAGTGTCATGTTCTATTATAAATTCTTCTCTTGGCTTATAGGTCAATAGAACAGTATCTTCAGTTAGATCATCAGCAGATTGTATTTCAATTGATTTATTGTTGTCAAACTCACGTAGTTCATTGGGGGAGTTGATGATTAAACTCTTTGACAGACCATTCCGTAAACTGAACCTTCCCCATAACGAATTAAGCATTAATTTTGAAATGTAGCGCATTGCCTGATCCGGAACCATTTTTTCTCTTTGAAGTTCAATTCCAAATTTTTCTTTACATTCTTTTATAAAATTTTCCTCATTTTCTTTTCCTTCTATTCCTTCAGGGAACCCGCTTGCGTGTATTTTCATTGCCATAAATTCGGCCACATAATTTTTAAATAAATTTTCATCCCATTTCTCATAATGTAAAGCTCTATAAAATCTTGTAACTGTGTATCCAACTTTTAATGCCTCTTCCAATTCAAGTGATGTACATGTAGAGACCCAACCTCTCTCCTCATCATTGTGCGGGCAATGGTAATCTTTGATATTCGCGCCATTTGGGTACATGAGTGCACATTTTCTACATAGTGGGAATAGAAGTCTTTCGTCAAACTTAACTGGAATTACAGGAACATCCAGTTGAGGCGGTGGTAGCAAAAATACTTTTAAAATTCCTTTGAACGGAATCTGCTCACTTCTTGTCCAATAAACTTTTTGTTCAGCCAATGGTACAACATGCACTTTCGGATGCCCAACCGGAAATGATGTTGTAGCAATTGTTGAGGGGTAAAGTGAATTAAAGTCTAAGTAGGCAATTTTGTGTTGTTCTTTTTCTGCGTCAAAATGCATGTGTAGTGGTCCAGTCCTCCCGCCAAAATAGCAGTCTCTAATATTGATTGGTCCTTTGTTGTGGTAATTTGAAAAAGCTTTCCTCATTTTCTGATTGCGACGAAGCATCTGATGAATTTCACATTCCCATATAATATCAACATTCTTTATATATTTTCTAACTATTTCCATCCTTTTCCCATCATCTTCACGTGTCTCTCCCACAGTTTTTCCATTGGGCAATATTTTGTTCAAATCATCTCCAAAGCATTTTTGGCATGCATGCCAAACACAGCCATTTACTTCAATTGCCCTATCTTCTGCCGCTATATATCCATCTACTTTATATTTTCCATCTACTACATGTTCGCCACCTTCCGAATGTGCACTTTGTATTTCCACTCCTTTTGTTTCTTCATACCATTGTAAATATTTCAGGGCAAGCTCACTTTGATTATCAATATTTTCATATCCCTTTTCGGGAACAATTGCCAAATGTTCAGGCTGCAGATGATTGAGTCGGAAATGTTTCATGCATGCCGATGCGATTGTCATTGCATCCTTCAAAATATCGATTCCTTCAACTACTGCTCCAGGTCGTGTAGTTTTCTTTTTGCTGATCTCCGAAAATTTTTTTCTAAAGGCGATCAATGCTTCTGTAAGTATTTGTACATCGTTTGTGCAATATTCAGCCAAAGCCTCATCCAAACAAAATTGATTATTTTTTTCTACTTCATACCATTTATCAAATTCGTTTTGCTTTTGAGGGGGCATTCCTCCATATAAGTAATCAGATTTCGGGGGTAATTGTTGTAGAGTTCTACCATAATTTTCAGAGATGTTTGCCAAATGCGGGAAAAATTGTTTTTCAGTTACTTGTAGCCCAAATGCACCAATTAGCTTCCCCAGAGCGACTGGACAAAGGTTATACGAGTCCCGGAATATAACCTCATTGCATTTATTGTTGCGGGGAATTTTCAATTCATAAAGTTTATTACCACGACGAATTATTGAGGGAACAACACCATTTACATATATTTCTTTGAACACCATAATCATATCATAACGCCCTCCATTGTGTGAAAATGCCATTGTTGTATATTGAGGGTTAAGTTCAAAAAGAACCCATTGGATGAAGAATTTAAGCGGGTTTTGTGTGACGATTTGCTTATCAACTTTTGTTTGATTGAATGGACGGTGTGAAAATGTTATGGATCGATTGTTCCCGCAGATTGTACAACTATTTCCTTTTTGCCTTAGAGGTGAGCGCCATAATTGTTCATTTTCCATGCATTTTGTACAAGTTACTGTTGCTGCGATAAAGTTTACGTTGTGTAGCCGTCTTTCTTCATTATCATTTTTTATCACTTCATTTTGTGTGGCCTCAAAATCGAAAGTAACCAGACGATAATCAACTCCTTTTTTCAGTTCCAAGGGGCGAATAAAACATCCTCTATCCACGTTGTGAAACTGTCGACAAATTTGACACCACTTTTGACCACAAACATGTTTCTTTTCAGCCTCTCTCTTGTAATTTTTCATTGACCAGATTACTCCACATTTATCACACTGTTTTGTTTGGCGGCAATTGCTACTCTTTTTGTGATGGTTGAAGCATTCTCCATTCAAATATATTTTCCCACATTCATCACATTTCTTGTAAAAGTCTCCTGTTGCCACACAAGGTCGTTCACTTCCAACGCGTCCACATAATCTGCAGAGAGATTTACATTTCAAATCATGTTCCTTTGACTTTCGAAACTTTTTTTCACAGGTAAAGCAGTATTTGTGTTTCAACCCAAACATACCTCCAACAAATCTTATTCCATCAAAATGGTTATCTTTGTGAAAAATTGAAATAGGCATGTTAAAATTATCGTTCCCATATTTGAATATAGGTTTCTCACTGATACTTCCAAAAATAAATACTTTAAATTTATAGCCTGCATCCTTGTATTTATTATTCCAAAAATCGACAACAACTGGTACATATTCCACAGCATCATATTCAGGAAGATCATGAGGGATTTTTACTGATTTTAGGAGGTTGAAAACATCATCCATTTGTCTGTCACCATTTTTTAAATATCTTGAAAAGTTCCATTTAGCGCCCAATTCTTTAGCAAAATATTTTCTTGTTATTTCCAGCGCATAGAATAAACATAAATTGTTTGGGTTTGAAATTTTTATTAATCGATCAATATTTATATGTGTAATTATTGCAGAATTTTCTTGGGGTGCGCGTCCTCTAATTGATTGATTCTTTGGCAATGATGAAATACCAAGTGTCTGGATTTTAACTGTGAATGGTTGGCCAAGAAGAGAACCTTTTTCTATCTTAGATTGAGAAACAAGCTGGAATCTATTGAGAATGTTATCGATAGTATCATTTTCAATTTTTCTAATTGGGATCCATATGTCGTTGTCTAATAATTGTGAAGATATTATAGCTCCTAATCGGTCAGGTTCAATTGATTGCCTTCTTGAGGCTTCGATGGTTTGATCCATACAATCGTGAATTATTTTTCTCAGTAGTTCCTCCGGATTCTCGGGTAGCTTTTCAATAATAAACTTGCCTGTTGTCCCCATTATTTTAAATTTACGATTAAATGATGTATCGTAGTCTATTTGTCGATAATAGTTTTGCAAATTTAATGCGCCTGCACCGGTTTGTGTGTCAATGAATAAATGTGGAAGAAGATCACGGATGAGAAATCTTGCGCGCTTATTGGCAGAGGGTGCAGTTTGATCGTTATTAAATGCCATTTTAAAGTTTTTAATTTTAAATTGTAGAAAGTATTTTTGGTTTTGAGTTGAATGGTTAAGAATGTTAAAAACTTTGCCTTTTATACTCTTCGTTTCAGACGGATAGTCGATTACGAAATATTTTATGTCAAGGACAAATGATGATAGTAGTAAAATCTATTCGCTCTAAAATCATCAATCTGTCGGTGACATTTATAAAGTTTGCATTTTGTCGTTTGACATTTTGAAAATTGGCATTTTATCGTTTGACATTTTTAATGTTGGTATTTCGAAATAATTAGCTCCGCCCCTTACATTTGACTTCCGTTCATTTTTTAAAATCATTTTAATTTTTTTCTAGAATTTTGTCAAATTTTTTCCCTCATTTTTTAATTTATAATTATTTATTAAATTTTATAATTTATTTTTATTATTTTTTGACATTTTAAATTTTTTTGGAAATTTTTTAAATTTTGAAATGCCCGCCAATTTTTAAATTTGGCATTTTGAAATAAACCCCTTACATTTGTACTTCCGGTCATTTTTTAAAATCATTTTATATTTTATGCAAAATTTTGTAAATTTTATTTTTTATCATTTTTATTTAATTAAAACTATTTTTATTTAATTTTTTAAATTTATTTTTAAATTAGAAAGTCCCTTTTAAATTTTTCTATCAAAACTAAAAATATTTCAAAATGTCAAATTTCATATTGTCAAATTTTTTAACAAAATGTGTCTCACCATGAAACGTCACAAAAATTATTTTTTCATTCCCCACAAAGTATCAGCCAAAGGGAAATTAATAATGGAATGATTAATTACCCTAATTAATCGTGATTAATTACCCCTAAACACTTCCCAAAGAAAGGTGTTTGTGGCAAATATCAAAAAATACCCCCTATAGGCTTAGGTTTTATTGATGAAGGAGTGAGCGATTTGGGTAGCTACCTTGAAAAAAGGAAGAGCTATTTGGGTAGAAGAGCGATTTGGGTTGTGGAGCGAAAGGGGACTAGTTAACTACTGCCCTGCAACCAAGGGGTGGTAAAAAAAGGGTGGTTAGGAATATGAAATGTGTCTTTACCTTTTGGTTTCCTTTGATTTGCCGACTTCCTCCTCCATAAGGTTGCACGCAGTGCAACCTTGTGGGGGGGGGGTAACTACTAGGGTTGTAGTTAAAGAAAGAGTGATTGAACGTTAAAAAGCGCTGCACTTACAGTAATAATTGCCAAGACTTAATTCATGGGATTCTCCTCATGTTCTTTTATCAAACTCTTCTAACCGGATAATATAAGAACCGGGATATAACAACCGGGGTATAACCAACCACCATATTTGAGCCGCAGTTAATTTTCCTTTTTTACTTTCAATTATTGTCTACCTCAATAATTTCAAATAAATGACAAGTTAGAATGCCTTCTATCTAATTTTGCTCCTTCAGCTTGCCTTTTACTTGAAATTTCTGGGGGAAAGACTGATTGACAGTAAAAAGGAAAATTAACTAGAACTCAAATAGGTGTGGGGAGCGTTTTTATGGTTTACCCACTCTTTATTTCACTACAACCCTTTATTCACTCAAATTGTATGCGTGGAACAGGGACTCATCCAAATAAAATCACATGAATCTAGTCTTGGCAGGGCATTAATGTAAGTGCATGTCTTTTTATCGTTCTCTCCTCTTTCTTTCACAATAACTCTTCTTCACTAACCACCGGTATACTATACTACAGCCAATAAACATTTAGAAAATCACTGGTATACTATACTATATCCGGTTAGAAGAGTTTGATAAAAGAACATGAGGAAAATCCAAATAAAATCACATGAATTAAGTCTTGGCAATTATTACTGTAAGTGCAGCGCTTTTTAACGTTCAATCACTCTTTCTTTAACTACAACCCTTCTTCACTCAAATTGTTTTTATCTCGGCCGACTACCAGTATTCTATACTACAGCCGAATAAACATTTAAAAACTAAATTATGAAATTATGTATAAGAATAACAAATAGTAAAATCAATTAGAATTGCGCTGCTCAAGTTAGAATTAGAGCTATAATTTATTCTGAGTGAAGACACTCCTCGCAAAAAATTAGAAAGAAGATAGAGTAGAGAGAAAGAAAAAATAAGAGGGAATTATATAAAATTTTGCCCTGACATAAATAAGTACATGTCAAGATTTATAAATCTATTCTTGTGGAAGTCAATGAAGATACATTTCACAGAAAATGTAGGATATTTTACCGAATATTATTTTTAATTTTTAGAAAGTATTGTTGTGGTAGTGACTTTATATTTATATTGAATCCAAACAAAAAATTCCAGTGACATAGAATCTAAAATAAACCATGTATCCGTGTAAATTTATCCTCATAATGGATAAATATGAATAAATATTAATAAATAAATTTTATTATTAAATTATAATAAATAATATTTATTCTTAACATGTTCTTCTTTCATTTTTTACTGCTTTCCTTTTTCTGTCTTTCAGCTATAGCAAAAGGTTATTTTACGGCTGAAAGCTGACAACATCTTCAGTTGACCGGACTGATGTGTTATACATTAAACCAAGCCCCTAGTGCTTAGATTTATAAATTAAATAGCTCTTAATTTGTTAAATTGCTATAAAATCAAACATTTTTAAGTAAAACTAAAAAATTCGTGGAATACCAATTTAGGTGAAATGCCCTCTTACCTCAATTTTGAAATAGGGTGGATGGTAAGAATAGCTATGTCTAATGTTAATTGTACAGCCCATTCAATTTTCCCATTAAAAACAGGCCGAAATTGTCGATGGATATACACTCTTATTAATTTTAATTTATTGGCCATATTTTTATATAGGTAAAACTTCTTTGAGGTAAAAATAATATACATAGATAGCAGTCTGTATGTAAATTACACAGACCCCGCATAATCCGTTAAAAAATTTGGTTATTGTTATTACTTCAGTTTTGTTTCATTAAAAAATTTGTTTGGAAAAAGTAGCTTTGGCTTAGAGGCAACTAAGCTTTTGTCGCTGAAATATACATATCTGTAAATTATTTTCAAATAATATATTAAAATAATTTCAGAAAGTAATGAAGCTTTCTATATTGTTATTTCTTTGGTTATTTTTTACGCCCCATCTTGTTCATTCAACTAATAGCGATGATGAAACGGATGAGCATAATTATTTCAATCCTTTTCAATATCGAAATGTTGAGACAAGCGGGACAGGAACTAGTGGCCATGGAGGAACTGGAACTGGAAGCATTCCCACAAGTACTGGAGGATACTCTCAAGGAATGTATTCTGGCACAGAACATTCTCAAAATTTGTTTGATTTGAATAGAGGTTTTGGCAATAATCCATTTTTAAACTCACCTCAACATCTACAAGGGAATCCGTCTGGTCATGTACCTCAAAATTGGTTGGATTTGCAGTTAGGATATGGCAATTATCCATCTCAACATCACCATATTAAACCTTCTGTTCATGATTCTTCTCAAAATTGGTTGAATCTGGATTTAATTCTTGGCAGTAATCAGTCTTTTTACCCAACTCAACATCATCATATGAGTTCAGTTTACACTCAAGGAACGAATCCTTCTGGTCAAGATTCTTCACAAAAGTGGTCAAATTTGGGTTTAACTTCTGGCAGTAATCAGTCTTTATACTCTGAACGAACGAATCCTTCTGATCAAACAGGTATAAAATAGAAATTAATAAAAAAAAGTAGAAAAATAGTTATGGAAAAGACGTTTATTTACATATAATACAATAATTTATAATATAAAATTTTGAGAATTTTTTGGAACTTTTAATTTTGAGAACATTTAAAGAAAAACCACAGAAACAGTATAAAAAATGTAGTGTAGTGTACCGGCGGTAAAAGTTCGGACGTGACATATGTCTTTCGATTCAACTCGACGAGCTGAGTCGAACGGTACCACTCACTATTTTAGGAAATGATTCTGGACCGAGATATAGGTCTCGAAAAATTGAGAAACCATAGGGGTAGTAAGCTCGTTTTGGGGTGAAAAATTCGAACATGCAAATTATAATTCATTCGAAAGAGTCGTCGAGCTGAGTCGAATGACACCAAAATCATCGAAATCCGACTTGATTTGACAAAGTTATGCTTGTTTGTTTTAGCTCCTTACCTAAGGTCTCCGTGGAGGTTTTTGATGCTACGGGGGCTTCAAGTACGTCCAGAGCAAGGGAAATAGGAGTAGGTTTATGTTACTGACCCAGAGCCCAGCGACCGTTGACTCCCTACTTTAGGAAATGATTTTGGACCGAGTTATAGGTCCCGAAAAATTTAAAAACCATAGAGGGGAGTAAGCTCGATTTTGGGGTCGCTTGGCTCTGGATCAGTAACATAAAGTAACATCAGTAGTAACCCCACCCCCTCTGACCCAACTGTCCCATTTGAAAAAATGGGGGTTGGAGGAAAGGGGGTGAATAAAAAATGGGGGTTGGACGAAAGGGATGATTGAAAATAGGGGTTGGAGGAAAAGGAGTGATTGAAGAAATGGGAGTTGGGGGAAAGGAGGTGACCTTGGTCACCTCCTTTGAAGTAATTGTGGTACCTACCCTTCCGTCCCCAAAGAGAATAATGGGAGGTGTGGGAAGGGAATAACTTTGGCAAGCTATTGCTGAAGAAAGTGTGCGGGTAATGCGGAATGATCAAGGGGAGGTTGGGGAAAGGTTTACAAGGGTAAGTTGGAAAAAGGGAAAAAAGTTTAACGGTAAAATTTTCTCACCTATTGTTTGCTTACGGGAATTTTTATAAGTTAAAAAATTAAAAATTTTAAAATTTCGCAAACTATTTCGAATTTTGACAAAAAAATTTTAAAATAAAAAGAATTTTAAATAATTTAGCTTTATTATTTAAAAATTTGCTTTATTATTTTTAAAGTTAATTCTTAATTACCTATATTTAATTATTTTTTCAACATTAATTTTTTAATTAGAATTTTTGTTTTTAATTAAACAAAAAATAAAAATTTGTTTTTAAAAGAAAAAATCGTAGATAATGGATTTAGATTAATTTTGACCTTAATTCTAAATTGTTTCCTTTATATATTTCTTTATTCTTTTATTTATTTTTTTCACTCCTTTATCTATTTTTTAAAAAACTGGACTTTTTTCAAATGAGTTTAATTCAGGGTATCGATCTCGAATTTTTTAAAATCCGCATTTTATATCAAAAATCAGCAAAAAATTATCAAACACAAATTTAATTAAAATCATATTTAATTATTTTTTTCTTTTACAATTGAATTAAGCAATTTTTTATTACTAACGATCATATTATGAAAATCTGACAATTATCTGAAAAATTACGCTTGCATTTTTGTCGCAGAAAATGTCGTAAATTTTCATTTCTTCCATTTTCAGCACTGCAGGTGAAAATTTTGAGAATTTTGAACTATTTCGGCTATATTCGTTTTCCGAACTTATGCCAAAAGTTCTTAAATTTTAAATTTTCATATTAAATAATTTTTTAGAATTCTCAAAGAGAAGATTTTTCTATACTCAGACCAAGTCTGGACTCCAAGACCCTTGACCAAAAATTAAGAAAATTTAGAACAATTATTTAACCCAATGGGTAAATTTTTTGGTTATTTTGCGTGCCTTTGACTTGAATCTGTAACATCAGTAGATGTGTTAAAAACTTTGTGTTGCGTTGCGTATGAGATATTTTTTGCCAAGAAGCCAGATTTCTTCCTTTTTTCATTAGATATGGTTTGGTAGCAAGCTCCGGCTTGAGGTATTTATGGAGCTCCGGCCTAAGGCGAGGAGCTCCGGCCTGAGGTGTGGAGCTCCGGCCTGAGGTGTGGAGCTCCGGCCTGAGGTGTGGAGCTCCGGCCTAAGGTGTGGAGCTCCGGCCTAGGTGATTTCGCCGCAGGCAAAATTTTTGAAAATTGGAATGCCAAGCACCAAATTTCTTGCAAGTTTAACAATTAGAAAATATAATTCACGTAAAGATAAGCAATAGAAGAAACAAATGATGTAATGATAAGATATAAAAGGTGTAGATTTTGGTGTTATTAATGGAAAGTTAAGCACTAAAAGATTTTATTATTGTAAACTTAACTATTAAAAGATAAAAATGATGAAAAGTTAAGTAATAGAAGATACAATTGATTTAATGTTAAGGGTTGGAATTTGTAGATTTTTAGGGTAAAATTGCAAAGTTAAGCATCAAAAGATACTATTGATGTAAAGTTAACGATTAGAAGATAAGATTACCTTAAAGTTAAGAGTTTGAAGATAAAATGTGTGAGAAGTTAAGTATAGAAGATAAGATTCACGCAAAGTTAAGCAATAGAAGAAACAATTGATGTAATGATAAGGGAAGGAAGATGCAGATTTAGGGGGTAAAAATGCAAAGTTAAGCATCAAAAGATACTATTGATGTAAACTTAAGGATTAAAAGATAAAGTTCTTGAGAAATTAAGAGAAATAACAAACATTTTCAGTAAACTGGTCACTATTTGGTACTCACGTGATAGTATACACGTGTCTAAGAGAAATACACCTTATTGAATTGTAAGGGTTAGCTCCTCATCTAAACAGGTATAACGTATCCCCTTGAAAACCAATATTCATTTATACCAAATACCTAGTTTATTTAAAATAAATCTTTTAAATTTAATTTTATTTTACCCACCTGAAAAACAATATTCATTTAATCATACACATATTTTAATTAAAATAAAATTAATTAATAATTTACAAAAAATATATAAAATTATAAAATTGAATAATAATAATATACATAAGTATTGAAAAACATATACTTTTGCCGAGACATCCAGCATCTAGAATTAGCTATGATTTATAATAAAAATCTATTAATATTTAAAATGTTAATGTTTAAAATTATATTAGTAACTATTATGTCCTTATTTGCAGACAGTGTTGATAATAAACTCTGGAAGGGAGAAGAATATGTGACTACATTATTTCGAAGAACACCAATCCCAATATGGCGGAGGACACCGCCACCAACACTTCCTAATAAAACCGAGAATAATTTGATACCAATATGGCGAAGGACACCGCCACCAACACTTCCTAATAAAACCGAGAATAATTTGATACCAATATGGAGGAGGACACCGCCACCAACACTTCCTAATAAAACCGAGAATAATTTGATACCAATATGGAGGAGGACACCGCCACCAATACTTTCTAATAAAACCGTGAATATTTTGATACCAATATGGAGGAGGACACCACCACCAAAACCATTATTTTCAAACAGAGAGGTAAATAATTCAGATGTGTTTCAACGAGGTGATAGACTTAGCGTTAAAACATTTAATAAAATTGATGACGAGAAAAATTTGAAATGGTTTGTAAAGGATATATATTATCCGAAAAAGAAAGATTTAGCCAGACAAGCAGAAATAAAAAATATGGGACGTTGGATTCTTCGTTGGGACCTTTATGACAACAAATTCAAATTTGGAAAATCTAATAGAACAGATTACATAATGTATTCAAGATGGCGATTTTTATATGAACCACCTATTTCAAACATTATCGATTTTTTCAAAAATTTGTAAAATTATTTTTTAATTTTATCATTTTTCTATGTAAATTTATAATTTTTTAAAAAAATATAAAAAAATAATAAATATGTAATTAAAATAAAATTTTCGAATAAATTAATCAAAAAATATCAAAACATTGCGTTTTTCCCATTGGTTGGGTTTACCTTCTATTTTAATCCAGACTATTCCTCGCCTTGATTTCCCATTAGTGGGTGTAGGAGGTAAACTTCCGTCGGAAATTTGAATACTATTAAGGCTAAGAGTTGATGATGACGAAGTTGCATGTGTACGTCGAGCCCCGAACTCTGAGCAACTTATTTCTGACGGGGGTGATGTAGGAGCAAAACATACAAGCTCAAGCGGGAAGTATCTTTCGCAAATTCCACCCTTTGTATAAGTTCTTACTATAACACATTGATGAAACGGATATTGGAGTTTTATTTTGTGATGCGCAAAGAAATATGCCGCAACCGATATATTAAATGGATAACTTAAATCGCCGAAGGCCTTGATTAAATGAGCTCCTGATGTTGTAATTCCGTCACATCGAATTGGATATCTCAATCCAGTCCTATCTGAATAAGTTGTCTCTATCTTTCCTTTTTCATTTATAAATTTTGCGATTAAATCGGCATTTTCTTGATACATTAGTTTAAATCTCACCAAATAAAGTGGACAGTTTAACTTTTTAGAAATATCCTCCAAAATAGAATTCATTTTATTGATTAATTCAAATGATTTAGTTAATGAACAAATGGTTTAATAAACTGACACGATAAATGAAAATCCCAGCTTTTTATACTAAAAAAATTTGGTTTGAATATTGTCAACTCCTACAAAATTATAAAGTGGGCGGGACTTGGAGGAGTATATAAGCCTAGAGATTTACCAACTATCATTCATTTCCTCATTAATAATTTAAAAATATTTAAAAATCAAAATATAAAAATGAGTGGATCAAAAAAAGAAAAGATCCCAAAGCTTGAATTAGCTAATGAGCCAAAAAATGAAAAGGATGAGGAAGATATAATTGAAGTAGTGGAAGAAAAGGAAAAAATCAATAAAGCAAAACCTACTACTTCAAAAGTAAATAATGAGAAAATCAACAGTATAAATCCACGTATTCTGTGGAAACTCGTGCGTATGAAAGATACACCGAGGATTGAAATTAGAATTTGCAGAAAATGTGCCATTGCACTCTATAATAATAAGAATAAGTTCTCTCAAAAGGAGAATGGAAATATTGGAATTTGTTTTGAGATTTGTGAAGCATGTGCAAAATTAAACATGTGTCTGAAGGATTTTGTTGCTGACTGGGATGAGAAGAATATCCAGAACATGAAAAAGTGATTAAAGATTAATATTTTTTATTAAAATTGTTTTTACCTTATTTATTTTTATTTCATAATTGTAAACATTTAATTTAATTTTAGATAAAAATTTTTAAAGGTTATATTATTTATTAACATAGAAGAAATTTTTGAAAAATTTATCGGATCCGACTTTTCCTTAGGACACGCCCATTTTTAGAGTATAAATACAAAAATATTTCCAATTATCAAATTTTCACCAAAAGTTTGAATTCATTTATAAATTTTATAGAAAATGTCTGTAATTGAAAATAATAGTCAGCTCTTGGAAAAGGCTATCCCTGAAGTTTTATTTACGTTGTCTTCTTCTGGTGTGACGATTTCGTCACCACGGCTCTTAACTACACGTTTTGTAGAGTTTGACATGACAGGGAAGTGTAAAAGTTGCAAGGGAGAAAATGTGGACATAGATTTTATTGTTACTCCGAAGGATGTAACTTTATATTGCAATCGCCTAAAATCAGAAAAAGTAGTAATGTTCGATCATATTTACGAGATTCCTCAACAGTGTGTCTTTCGGGTTAAATCAAAAGGGAAGAATTTCAATATTTTACACAAGGAACAAATCTGGAATAAAAAACAGTTCATCAACGGAAATGAACAAATGACTGTCAAGGACTTTTTGTCAAAGTTCTCACAGAAGCAGGTGCATGTAGATAAAGAAGAAACAAAAGAAAATATAAAGACGGATGATAAAGAAAATATATCAGAAGTAAAAATTAATAAAATTATCACCTCTTAATCATTATTTATTTTTAATTTTCAACAAATAATTTAAACATGAATTTTAATTTATTTTCTATTAAAGATATAAAACTAAAGCTTCCATTTGGGTGTATTATTAGCGGGCCAAGTTCAACTGGTAAAAGTACATTTGTACGAAAACTAATTTCCCATTCTGATCAACTTATTGATCCTATCCCAAAATCTATTCTTTACTGCTATGGCGAATATAATTCGCTTGTTCCCGAGCTACAGCGAGCTGGAGTTTCAGTTTATGCCGGAGTTCCGCCTGAAGATATTATTAAAAAACAAGAAAAACCTTCTCTAGTCATTCTTGACGATTTAATGTATACAATTGACGAAAAATATTTATCGGAACTTTTTACAAAGAAATCTCATCATCTTAATTTTGGAATAATTTTCATCACCCAGAATCTCTTTGAGAAAAAACTCAAAGTAGCACGTCAAAATTCTATGTATATTGTATTAACTCGCGCACCTAATAGTGAATTGGCCGTTCGCAATTTAGGAGTTCAACTATTCCCAGGAAGATTGAATTATTTTCTAGACGCATATAGACAAGCTACAAACACTAGTAATTATTCCTATCTTTTTATCGATTTACACCCCTCATCAGATCCAACACTTAGACTAAGAACAAATATATTTAGAGACAAAGAATCAGAAGACCCCTATAATTCACCAGCCATTATATTTTTACCCAAAAATTCCTCAAATTAAAATCATGCCAACAAATATTAGTCAACTTGTCAAGGACAACCTACAGTTTCTCAAACAACTCGCAAAAACACGGTCACTAGCTAAACGAAGACACATTTTAAAAAAAGCTTCAACCGACCAACTACTCTCTCTCACTGAAATTTGTTTCAATATTGTACGTGATCAATTTAAACTAACTAAAAGGCAAAAATCTCGTCTTCTACCATTTGCTGATTTTGTTCGTCGTGTGAGTAGGCTAAAAACGGAAAGAGGAGCCCGGCGTACAGTAATACAAAGAGGAAGCGGTTTACCAATAGGATTGTTTCCTGCCCTTCTAACACCAATCATTATCGAATTAACAAAAACTTTAATAAGCAATTAATAAAAATGGCAAATAAATTTATATTGATTTCTGAAGATATATATCGTGGACTGCTTACTCAACCCTTACCAGAAACAGGAAATATCAATTTGGATTTTACAAGAGAAAATTTGGAAAATATCAAAAGACAAAGTGGTGACTCAGAATTAAAAAATATAAATTATAACCAGGAATTAAGACGTTATTTACACATGTTGAAGGTGCAAAATGAGAGACCAATGAATGTTTCAGTAAGACAAATGGAAGATCCTGCCCTAGAGCAAATTAAAAAATTATTACCACTACTCCAAACAAACACCAATGAAAATCGTCAAGTTACCGAAAATGCACAAAAAGATTTTAAGCAAAATATTGCCACACCAAAATTTTCCCAGTTAGATGAAGGTAAAAATATAAAAGAGGATAATCTCTGTATGCACAATGCCGAGGAGGAATCTCCAGATACTAAGGGGAAAGATGAGCCAAATAAGACAAAAATAAAAGTAAAAACAAAAGAAATTTTTGAAAGCATGAAACATGAGAATCTTGATAAATATGATGTGAGCACTGATGGAAAAATTTTAAATAAAAAGGGAGGAAAAGAAATACAGGGAAGTAATGCAGAGAAGTCTATAGAGTGTATTCTTCGATCAGGAATAAGTGGGAAATTGAGATGGGGTGAATTGACACCTCCAGGAACATCAGTTTTAGAAAACAAACTAAAAAGTGATAATAAAATTTGGCCACTGATAGAGAAGGCACGAGAAAGTTGTACTCCAAAAAGAACTAATACAAAACAAAATAGAAAAATTGTTGAAACAAAAGAAATACCTGAATCAAAATGGAGACCCCCATCAGAGTGGAAATGATATTGGATAAACTTTACAATGATCCGGCGAATCCGGCAGGATTTGCTGGTGTAAATCAGCTATGGACAGAGGCCAGAAAAAAGGATGCGAGTATTAAGAAGAAGGAAGTTGAGGAATACTTGGAAGGAAATAGAACTTATACAATTCACCGCCCTAGGCGCGTGCACTTCAAAAGATCAATAACAACCCCATCTGGCTATATGACAGACGTTCAGTGCGACTTGGCAGATTTTCAAAAATTATCGCGGCAAAATAATGGAAAGAAATATGCGCTTGTTGCAATAGATGTGTTAAGCAAGAGTTTTTGCTGAACCTGTTCGCACTAAAAAATCAAATGATATGATTGATGCATTTGAAAAAATTTTGTCAAGAATGGAAATGCACCCCCACCGTATTTTTAGTGATAAAGGAACTGAATTTTCCAGCAAAGAAATTATGAATTTTTTCATGAAAAAAGATATCGAAAAATACACGGCAACTTTCTCTGAAGTTAAAGCGTCCCTAGCTGAACGATGTATACGGAACATTAAACAGAGATTATACAGATTTATGAGCGAGAAGCATACATTAAAATGGACAGAAGCTTTACCGAAAATAGTTGAAGCAATAAACCATTCAAAGTGTAGGGTTTTAGGAGGCTTAAGACCGGTAGATGTGAGCTTTAACAATGCAAAGGAAATCAGAGAAATGGTATTTGGCCATATTGGCAAGAATAAACCTAGAAAAAAACCACGTTTTAGAGAAAATGATCATGTGCGTATGAGCAGAAATAAAAATATTTTTTCAAAGGGTTATCTCCCAAATTATAGCGATGAAATTCTTCAGATAGATCTTGTTAAAAATAGGGCTAATCCTAACAGATACCGTGTCCGAGATGATAATGGAGAATTATTTAAAGGATACTTCTACCCTGAGGAATTAATTAGAGTGAGGAAGGATGAGAATACCAGCTACAGAATTGAGAAGGTTATTAAGAGCAGACAGAAAAAAGATGGAGGAAAAGAATTTTATGTTAAATTTTTTGATTATCCCCAACCTCAGTGGATAAATGAAAATCAATTTGTATAAAAGCCAATTTTTCATTCGCCATAAATATTTGTAATCATTCTTCACTTTTATTGTTTAATTTATTATTTTTTATCGTTAAATAAATAATGGCTAATACATTCTTTGTTGTTCTTCCTAGCAATGTTAGTGATTATCCAGATAATAAACTCAATAAGTATCGAGTACATCTCCCTAAGCCAATAGAATTTCAAGGTGGAAACTGGTTATGTGGGCTCTACAGCATCCAATACCCCCAGTCATGGGCTGCAACCATTGGCACAGACATTAAACAATGGATCGAAATTAATTACAAAAACAAGAAACCACGTAAAATTGGAATTCCCAAAACAACACAATTAACGCCCAACGGACTCAGCTTCTTTTTAAAACTTGTATTATCAAATAAAGAAAAATCTAGAAAAAGACGTGATTTATCAATAGATGCTTTTAGTGATGAAATTATTATTGACACAAAAATTAATTTAGTTGTGGACCAAACTAAGAAAAGACGAAGAAGGGAGGCAAGTGAAGTGGATACTGTCCCATTATGGATAAAAGAATTTTTTAATCAGTATCCTCACAATTATTGGGAAGCCATACGTGATTATAAACAAGAATTAGAACAACATAAAGTTAAGGTAGAAGAAAAAACAAAACAAGTTCTTAATGAGGAGGATGATATACAGAAGGAAGAGTTTCAGCAAGAACTTGATCACTTACATTCCCTTTCAGAAGGTAAAAAGAAGGAAATTCGTCTTTTAACAGAGGAAGCTAATAAGAGAGATAGGCTTAATGATCGACTTATAGCAAATGAGTTTCTGGAAAAGCACCCAGATGATTATCACGAGCAAGTAATAAAGATGGAAATAAATATAATAGTAAGATATATTGAGCTAGAAGATAAAGTTAATGAAAGCAGGGAAGAGGGTGGTAAAAATGTTCGTTCTGGAGAAGAAATTCAAAGATTTATTAATTCAATAAAGCGTATGCGAAAAAACTTGGAAGCATTGGAATCTGCAATAATTGAACGAGAGTTTAAAATTAGTAGGGATGAATTTCATCAACAAAATTCAAATACACACTCAGAATTTGTCCAAAAATTTTTTGACGACCACCCTGTAGATCATTGGGCTGCTCTCAAGAAAAATTTAGGTGATCTACAGGAATTACACAGGGAAATTCGAGAAAAAAGAGATTTGCATTCACAAGAACCGGATGAGGAAGAAAAGAATAAATTAGGGAAGGAGCTTGATAATTTGAGTAAATTGGCTTCCTACAGAAGAAATAGATTTACAGCGATACATCATGCGGCCTACAAGAAATGGAAAAATTTTGAGCTGCCAATTCCGCCAACTAAGAATGAAATTAAGGAAATGCAAAAAATTGAAGAGAAAACTCATCCAGAATATTTGGAAGATGCTCTAAAGGTAGATGATCAAGGCAAACCAGTGCCAATTCCTGTTCCTGTAATTACTGATGAAATGGTTGAAGTTGTTAAAGATAGGCATGGGTATGAGCAGGACAAGGCCAGAGAGTCAGAGGAAAATGAACGAAAAGATAAAGAGTTGAAAGAAAGCAAGGAACAATTAATGCATGCAAGAAGAATAGATAAATATGGGCAACCTATACCCCTTGAGCAACCAATAGATGAAGAGGAAGATACAGTACCTGATGAGGAAAGTTTCGAAAAAGAGGAAGAAGGTTGGGATGAGAAAAGTAGAGAAAGGCCAGTTTTAGATTTGGATACTTCGGAAGAAATTATAACAACAGAAGAGTTATTTGATGAGAAAGAGGATAAGCAAAGAAATGATGATGATCTGATAAATGAGAAAACGGTTACTTTGATTGAAGAAAAAGAATCTCAGGCAAAAGATTTGCATTCTGACATTGAATTTGAATATTTGGACAGCATTGATCGCTTTAGGGTAATTTTCAATGATCCTGAGATTAGAAATATAACAATATCTTCACAATTATGCTATGTTCTCGGCTTCCCCATGGGGCCTTTGTTAAACGGTCAAATTGGAAAATATGGAATTGATCTCAAAGGAGGATTTACTAGCTTTGCTGTTTATTCAAAAGGGTTAACAAACACGGTAATAATGGGAAATTCGGTCAGTTCATTACTTAGAATTGTGGCTGTTGAGAATAGGTCTGGCGGTGTTGTAGAAAGAGTGTATGATCAACCAATGTTCATACAAGTGTTACCCAGAGAGATTAACGAGATTGAAATTGAACTGAGATGGATGAACGGAAGTCTTGTAAAATTTGATCATGGAACTGTAATTATTACTCTAATGTTTAAAAGAATGATAAAATTTTAATTAATTAATAATATATTTTTAAAATTTCAAATTTTATTTATTTTTTATCATTTTAATATTAAAAGAAAAAACAAATTCGTCTGGATTTGAATGATTTGATAATAGGGATAGAAATTTTTTATAAGAAAATCCAGAGGAAATAAAATAAATAAAAGTGATACAATGCTGGCCACATGTGGAATAAAGAGGGTTTTGAAGGGGTACATTATTTATTACACGATTTGGAAATTTGGATATAAAATTTTTTATTGAAATGGGAGGTTCGGGGAGTAATAATGAGTCAAATATTAATATTTTCTCTTGGTTTTCTATGAAAAATGCAATCCAATGTGATCCATTTTGAGAAGACTTCTCGAGGTTGACGACCATTGAACAAGGGTATTTTCGGACTTCCTGTGGAATTTTATCTGAGGCAAAGCAACCAATAAAATATCTTCTAGTAATTCTGTTGTGGAATAGAATTTTCTCAATTTGTAATGTGTCCATTTCCGTCAAGGAGCTGGAAGTGTGAATCTTTTCTTCGAATTTCTCCAAGTTCAATATCAATGTTGTTGTTGTTTTTAATTTTTATAAATTTTCTAAGTTGATAGGTTAAGGCTGTTGCTAGCAATAGAAGCCAGAGTACAATTAATGCATAACAGTAAATAGTTTGAGCAAATGATGCTTCTGATGAAGGGAATTCCTTGCAAGGTGAGGGAAATTGCACATTCTCCACGTGTTCCATTGACCAGAAATCCAAAATTGTAATATTTTTTTCAGAGTTAAATTTAGATGCTAGCCCAATACTATTTTGTACTCTTTCAGGAATTATTGGGAATTTTGTTGAAGAATTAATGATTTTGCTTGATTTAGGGGGAATAGTATTAGCGTAATAGCCTATACGTTCTCTTAATTTTTCTCTATACTCCGGATTTTCATCTTCGTTAGACATATAATATTGCTGTGTGAATTTATACGGAAAGAAAAATAAAATGATACAAACTAAATTAAATTTATTACTTATATTTATGTGACACATTTTTAAAATGAAGTAAAAGATTAAAAAATGAGGAAAATTGTGGGTATTTATACTGAAATATCTGTGGAAATAGTTCTGTTCCTATCTAACATTAGCAGAGAATCGATTTCTCCCATTGCTACAAGTACAATCCCACCACTTGGAACTGGTTCGTTGAAGGTCATCCTTATACTTGTTGTACCGTTCTTTATTAAATCAAACATTTCTGGTCCATTATCTTCCTGACTATTTGTGAGGTTAAATACGAAGAAGCAATATCCTGCATATGCATACCGAAACATTGATATACCGTTACTTTCTAGCGATCCCGCGTACCCTACTGCCTCTTGCATGTCATGATAAATTCTAGCGTAGTTGCCTTTTGAAAAATCAAGGGAATAAGGGGCTGCTGGAAAAGTTACTCCCCCAGCAGTTATGGAAATATCTCTCAAATTAAAATGTTGGAAATAAAAAGGTGTTGTTCTTTGACGTCCTACAAAATCTTTATTATCAACCATTCCCAGTATGATTCGTCGAGGTACTTGATCCGTCCATAGGTTAGCATTAAATTCTGTTCTATTTTCACTGATGAATAAGGATTTTAAGGATGTTTTTCTTATCGGGTAACGAGCGGGCTTTATTTCGAGTTTTTTCGAAATATCAAAAGCTAAACTATCCATCAACTCAATCTTCTTTACATATAATTTGCAAGCCACAATTTCTAGATGATATTTTGGTGCAGTGTCCCAGGGAGCACTAAGTAGGAAACTTGATTCATTGGGTAGGAGTTCAATATCAACTTCACATTGATTCACTAAATATCTTGGTTGATTACAAATATCAACATCCAATTTGGCCATAAATTGTGCACTACGAGGATTTCCATCTTCGTCTAAGAATAATTTTTTCCTTGATTTAATTCCATATCCATTTGCATCAACTCCTGGATATGTCTGTGTAGCCCCATCATCATAATATCCTGCAACAGAAAGATAAGAGTTCTTCACACTTTGTGGGTAAGTTAGTTCATAGCCGAAAATACTTTTGTATGCCATGAGGGAATTCCCTTCAAAAACCTGTGTCCCATTAATATGCATGCGACAATTTTTCCAAATTGTGTGGCCTATAAGCTGCACAGTCGCCACATTATCATCCTTTCCTATATCAACAAGTTTCCCATCTTTATCTTCCTTTTTAATCCTAAGTTCAGTAAAAACATAGGTTTTGGCTAAATCAATATAATTTGTAGTTGCATGAATTTTAAAATGAAATGGGGTGATATTTACAGGGTTAAGTGTGAGTAATTCAATAAATGATGAGTTGCTAATACTAACATTCGTATGAGGAGTTTCGAAAAATGATAAAGCATTTGTTATTGCGTTGCCAGAATCGCGATCTATTTTCTGATGAGTAGACATTTTTATTTAATAAAGACCGAATGTATCTATTTTTTGACGTTTCTTTTTTGGGGTAAGAGATGGATGTTTACCAATCACGAGTTGATGACCTTTTTCTTTCGAAAATGTTGGATGAGGTTTAACTTTTCTTTTAAGTCCTTTTAGACTAGCCCTAGCACGCAATCCGGTTCCAAATTGTTTTGGCAATCCGCCTTTCTCAAGTAATCTGTCTAACCCCCGTTTTCCTTCACTTATAACTGTTTGCTTAAAATTAGGGTTAGAATCTTCTTTGCCATATTCTGAATTCCCCACACTTTCTAAAATTCTTCCACCAGTATCCAAAGCTTCTTTTGCTACAGCTGTACCAGCACGTTTTGCATAAGGTAAAAGGAAACGCCAAAAATTCCTAAGTACATCTCCAACACCCCCGCCTGCTTGTCTCCCGTATCCACGCTGGTACGGGTTAAGTCCACGAAAATAGTAATAATTTTCTTCAGCTCCTCCACCTGTTTGACTTATAGGTGCATGATGGTCATCGTATCCGACTGTCCGTGGGTCAAAGGGAAAATGGACCATATTTAATTTAGAATAAATAAGATTATAAGATGAAGATAATATAAATATTAATAAATTAGGTTAAGTAAAATTATGAATAGAACTTTAATGTTAGACAAAGTTAGGTAGTTATAAAATCGAATATATTTAAATTAATTACTGATCAAAATTTTTAATTATTTTGTTAAAAGAATATAGAAAATACGTCTTGAATTAATTACTTAAATTAATTATTAATTTTATTTTTATTCTTTAAAATATTTTTAAATTTCTAATCACCGCCAATTAACCTTTGAAATTTGCGTTTTGAATTCACACCCAGTTTTAAATAGTTCACTTTGAACTTTTTAAGAAAATTTTTTAATCTTAAATTGAAGTATGAAATTTTAAAATTTTTTAAATCTATAAAAAAATAATATCACTTGTACTTTTCAAGTGTCAATCAAACAACTTGTCACTTTAAAATTTCCCGCTTTCCTGTCATACTGGGATAGGTGTTAAGTGGGAGCAGAGAAACAGAGAAATATATCAGCGGGAGAATATTTAAAATCCTTAGGTTTGTCTTTGATTTGCCGCCATGTACCACAAAATCACCAAGTTATATAAGCGGAACAGTAGAGAGATTTTTTAGTGGGAGCGGCATACTTGCCAACTTTCCCCTTGATCTTTCGAAATCTGCCGCACATTTTCTTTAGCAATAGCTTGCCAAAGTTATTCCCTTCCCACACCTCCCATTATTCTCTTTGGGGACGGAAGGGTAGGTACCACAATTACTTCAAAGGAGGTGACCAAGGTCACCTCCTTTCCCCCAACTCCCATTTTTTTAATCACACCCTTTCCTCCAACCCCCATTTGTCAATCACCCCCTTTCCTCCAACCCCCATTTTTTCAAATGGGACAGTTGGGTCAGAGGGGGTGGGGTTACTACTAACATCCGTGGAGGTCAGTAACATCCGGGAGGTTTTTGATGCTACGATGGCTTCAAGTACGTCCATAGCAAGGGAAATAAGAGTAACCTACGCCCCATAGGTTTCTGCTTGTAATGTGAAGCAATTCCAAAATATATAACCGATGCTTTCCTCAAGATAATAATCGATAATAAAGATAAATATTATATCAATCTAACCAAATGTTGCATAGTATGAAAATAATAAATCGAAAAAAACAAATATCTGAAATTATTTGTCAAAGTTTCCCAAAATCTTTAAGTTAAACTTACAAATTTAAGATGGCAAATTCTCTTTTGTTAAAAATCAAAAAGGAGGACGTAATTTAAAATATGATGGTTATATATATAAACATTATATTCATAGTGATAAAAAGGAGACTATCAGTTGGGTGTGCAATAAATATTCTAATTCCGGATGTGCGGGAAAAGTTGTTACAAAAGGAGTGAAATTTGAGAAATTGAAAAAATTAACAGATGATGAATTAAACAAATTGAAGTTTGATATTGAATTCAAATCTGAACACACTTGTGTAAAAAAAGAAAGAATTATAAATGGTAATATTTTAAAATTTCCAACAATGAGCTTTGCTCTCTAAATTAGAAAAAAATTAAAATCAAAATAAATTTAAATTACTTTATTTTAAAATCGGGATTCGGATCTAATGTCTGTTTTCATATTTTCACATTAGGCCAGTTATAAGTAGAAATTTAAAAATGGAGCCAGTAATTTGAAGAGTAGTACATAAGTGTGACAGGGGAATTTATTACAGGAGGGGAATCATTTTTAAATATGTTAGTTAATTATTGTTTTTAATAAGATCCTTATATTACAAAATCGAAAAGAGGGAAAGATAAACTAGTTTGGAAGAGTTTTGAATATAATGAAGAAGGAAAATTTAAAAATGGAAATATACATTACATATGTAATAAAAAAAATTGTGGAGGACGAGTTAAATATGAATATGCAGGAGATAACTACATACTAACAAAAAAACATGATCAACAATACCATAATGAAGAAGAAGGTAAATATTATTGTAAATTTACAAAATTATATAGAAATTTATCTAAGTCATTAGTAAATTATTTAACTAACAAATACATATCCAAGAATAAAATTTATTCTATTAGTTGCCATTCCTTTATTTCCTATAATCAGTAAATATTAAGATGGAAAAATTCACATTTTTGAGGGCAAAGTAAAAAATTTCCAAAATTCCAAAATTTCCAAAATTTCCAGAACTATTTTATGATTAAAATTTTAAACTAGAATTTGATCCTCAAGAAATGCAACAAGCTATTGATCAGTCTGCTGAAGAATATCAAGAAGGACGAGGTCGAGCACGTGGAGTGATAATTGGAGGTATAAACATATGAAATATTTTTAATTTGAATTAAATAGAATATCAACACGAGTGAAAAAATATTCCTGTAAACACCGGATTCGAGATTCGATACTTACTATCTATTCTTGTCCAGACCCCAGATTTATTTCAAGTAAACAATTTATTTTTAGTTCACTTATGTATATTTTTCTAGTAAATATCCTTCCTTTACAATTATTATTTCTTTCTTGCACATTTCATTGGCAATTCATTTCCGTTCCGATTACTTATCCTTTAAAAAAATTCCAATAAATTAAATATGTACTCATCTGTGTTCAATATTTATTTCCCAATCATAATCATTCACAACCTTCCCAAAACGTACTCTTTGTCTTTCATATTCCATACCTCCATTTTTTCCATTATTTAACCAAAGGTTGAACAACAAATAATTAGTCTAAAAAGGCGTCCGATCGAATAGTCTGAGCGGCATAACCTTTAAATTTTAATAATTCAGAACCTGCCCAAATACAAGAATCTGTGTCAAATCGAGGTAAAAAGTATATCTGTTTTTGACAAGATATTTTAATGCAATTGGAAATATAAATGTAGAAGATAAATTAATTAAATAATAAATTTAGGAGGAAGTTCTCGTCAACGAGGCAGACCACGCCGAGGAAGCAATCTAGGACCTGGAGGTTTTTTTATTGAAAAAAGGTGATAAAAACAAAATTTTAATAATTTAAACAGATAAAGGCAAGGGAAAAGCTCTAGACTAACATGTTGGAAACACTGTATTTGATGACAAGAAAATTCGAGTTAGAAAAATTGAACAGCATCATAGCCGGAACGGGCGACTTGAGCGTCACCCAAATTTGTTCGGCTATAACTTTTTGCTGCTTAATGCAATACAAATGTTTCATATAACATTAGAAAGCCCTATTGGATGAATCATGTCTGATCGCTCTATAAAAGTTACTAGTCGATAAAAATGAAAAACAACGATTTTTAGCACTTATCGAGTTTTAACTTTATAACCAATGATTAGACTTGATCCATCCAGTCAAGTTAAAGATTGGGCTTTAGAATGATTAAGATTTATTCTGATTTGATCAATTTTAAAAAAGTTATTGTCGTTCAAATTTGGCTGATGCTCAAGTGGTTACGCTCAACTTTCCCCAATCCACATAACGAACAGAAAAACTCTATGAAAATGCATCCAGCTTAATGTCAATCATGGATAAAATGACACATTATAAAGTGTTTGAAAAATAGTATGACAAAGCATTCTTATAGAGATTTTTAGACGGATACTTTGCCTTTAGGTAGCTTTGGTGGGTTGACTCGTGGCGTTTGGGGGGCCTTCGGCCCCCAAACGCGGCGTTTAGACAAATACTCTGCCTTTAGGTAGCTTTGGTGTGTTGACTCGTGACGTTTGGGGGGCCTTCGGCCCCAAAGCGGCGTTTAGATCCCCCCTCGGCCTCGGTTTTGGGGCCTTCGGCCCCCAAAACCCCCACAACTTAAAACTCTGACCGCCATAATTTGTTCAGACTCAAGTGACCCTTCAAACAGAGTATATATTTTTCGATGGATTTGAGGTTGCTCTACAATATAACGTAAGTCTTTTTAATTAATTACCACTCCTTTGGTACCCCCACTGGGTATGCTACCGCCCACCCCCAAATTTCGATTTTTTGTAACTTTTGCCAAAATGGTCAGAAAATTTCGGAAAAAATATTTTTAGACTCGGGGCATTAAGGGCTTTCGAATGATATATCATTTGCCCCATTTATACCAATTTTTAAAAAAATATTTTTTTGGCCGAAAATTTTGGCCGAAAAAGACGGATACTTTGCGTAGACGGATACTTTGCGTTGAGATAGCTTTGATGGGTTGACTCAGGGCGTTTGGGGGGCCTTCGGCCCCCCAAACCCACCGGTTAGTAGCTTTGGTGGGTTGACTCGGGGCGTTTAGGAGGATACTTTGCCTTTTGATAGCTGTGGTGCGTTTACTCGGGGCGTTTGGGGGCCTCCGGCCCCCCAAACCCACCGTTTAGACGGATACTTTGCCTTCAGGTAGCTTTGGTGGGTTGACTCGTGGCGTTTGGGGGGCCTTCGGCCCCCCAAACGCGGCGTTTAGACGGATACTTTGCCTTTAGGTAGCTTTGGTGGGTTGACTCGTGGCGTTTGGGGGGCCTTCGGCCCCCAAACGCGGCGTTTAGACAAATACTCTGCCTTTAGGTAGCTTTGGTGTGTTGACTCGTGACGTTTGGGGGGCCTTCGGCCCCAAAGCGGCGTTTAGATCCCCCTCGGCCTCGGTTTTGGGGCCTTCGGCCCCCAAAACCCCCACAACTTAAAACTCTGACCGCCATAATTTGTTCAGACTCAAGTGACCCTCCAAACAGAGTATATATTTTTCGATGGATTTGAGGTAGCTTTGGTGTGTCTCCGGGACGTTAGAGTCTCATAAATTTTCACGACATTTTGCCACAACGCCTATAACTTTTTGAGACTCAAGTGGACCCCCAACATATTATACCTTTTTCTGACCGCTAGGGGACGCTCTTTCGATCTGGCTATTGAAATCGAGTTTCAATTCACTTTACAAAAAGTCGACTTTTCGACTCTGACACGTTGGACAAATGACCCCCAAAAGTTCACCCGAGACTCTAGTGTCCGCTTATTTATAACTTCCCAACATCCAACCCTCCAACATCGCTCCCAGGCCCCAAGACCCCCCACTTCTCAAAAACGCGTTATAACGCGTTGAATTTTTGAATCGGCCATTTCGGCGCCGCACTCAAGTGCGGCGCCGAAATGGCCAATCCCAAAAAATTCCCCATAGCCACTTACCTAATATCCCCGCGGTCCCATCCAAATCCGCCCAGCCGTTCACGAAATATAGAAAATCGAAAAACCAATTAATTGGTTTTCGGACCAAATAAAAACCAATGACAAGGCACTTCGGTATTTAGACTTCACCGAATTTCGAAATTTTTTTTTAAATTGATATCTACTAATCGTGGGCCAGTCGCCTCCCAGCAGAAATTTTTCGCTCCAGGTTCTGGTTCACGAGATAGGAACACTCATGGGGTCGTTTCGGCGCAAAGGAAAAGTCGTGGCGCCACAGCTATAATTTTCCTGAATGCGGCGTAAAAAGTTGCCCCCAGGATGTCAGGCTTCGGGGAAGCGCCCGGCCTTCGGCCGGCCGGAATTAGTTTTTAAATTTAATTGAGCTTAATATTTTATATAATTCAAAACTAGTTGTGCCCATTGGGGTATGGCGGTAAGTTACGTATGCACTGGAATTTAATAGGCGGAGCCTTTGATTACGATACTTTTGCCCGTTGGAAAGCCTAACGGCTTTGGGGCGCGCTTCGCGCGCTGCTAGAAACGGTAACATTTGCTCTGCCTTTTCATTGCTTCGGGCCTTCGGCCCTCGCCGGTAAAGTTAAGCCCTGCCTTTTCATTGCTTCGGGCCTTCGGCCCTCGTGATCCGTTTTGGGATGGGTCTAAGCTCGGGCCTTCGGCCCTCGCCGGTAAAGTTTAGCCCTGCCTTCCGGGATGGGTTGAAAGCTCGGGCCTTCGGCCCCCAAATAACCCATACCCAAAATTTCGACCTTTTGTAACTTTGGAAAAAATGATCAGAAAATTCCAGAAAAAATATTTTTATACTCATCTTGAGAAGGGCTTTCGATTGATATAACATTTGCCCTATTTTAAGTCATTTTGGAAAAAATAAAATTTTGGCCAAAAATTTCGACCGAAAAATTTACGTAATTTTTTAAAAAATCATAACTTTTCAAAAAGTGACCCTTTTGAAACATTTTAAAAGCTTATTATGTTGCAAAAATTCTGCTCTATTTTATAAAATTATTTGCAACAACGTCCAGCCGCGATATACCCCAAAAAATTTAAAAAACCGAAAATTTTTGAATTTTCAAAAAATCGAGCCTACCCGGCCTTGGGTGAAATTTTTCAAAAATCTAAATAGATCAAAAAATTTGTAATTTTTTTCTCTATTTTATAAACTTTAATTCATTCAGTTACGACAAAAACTCGTCAAGTTACATTCGGTTCAAATTTCACCCAAAAATTTCAATAGGGGTACCCCTTCAAAAATGGTTCAAAAAATCGATATCGAGATTAATATGTTTTATGGTACTCTAATAGGTGCTGAATCCGAATCCGAAGTCCGCTTATTTTTAAAAAATTTTTAAAAAAAGTTATAGCCCAAAAAAGGTCAATTTTTGACCCCCAAAAACTCAATTTTTGGCCTATAACTTTCCCAGACTCAAGTGTACCCCCAACAAACTATATATTTTTAGAGGTTTCAAGGGACGCTCTACAAGATAGGAAACTCAAATCGAGTTTCAATTCACGCGTTAAAAAGTCGACTTTTCGACCACGACCTTTTGAACCTTATCACCCCCAAAACCAAATCCGAGACTCAAGTGGCCCCCAACAAAATTTTAGCCAACTATGTGCCCTAATATACTAAAAAAGAGTTGGAGCGATTCGGCCTCTCATAAGCACTTTTATAATCAGACCCAATGGGAGCCACCCTTCCATATAGGGGTCCTGGACATTTCGACCCTTTGGCGTTTTATAACTTTTTTCAAAATGGTCAGAAAATTTTGAAACAAATTTTCCCAGACTAAGCTCGTCGAGAGCTATCGATTGGTATATAATTTGTAAATTGTCGGTTAATTTCGTCGGACACCATATGTCGATTTGCGTCGAGATGTACAAAAGTTGTCACGGCACATCGCATATTCGCGACGGTCGCAGAGCTCCAAAATTTTTCCTGCGATATAGTACCCGTTTCAACTTAAAATCCTACCCCCAGGCGTTTTTCGATCTGACTTTCGCCTCCCGAGTTATAGGCGTTTGAATTTTTAAAGGGGTCGTTTCGGCGCGGAGGTACGTTTTGGCGCCAAATCTATAGTTTTCCTGAATGCGCCGCAAAAAGTTGTAGAACAAATGTACAACTCAAAAAAATCCCCGGGAAACTCTACGACCCGTGCACTTTTTTGAATGAAAAAAGCCCGATTTTACCCACAAAAGAAGGGGCACCAGGAGGTTTTTTTTAGTATAAGATAACTAGCTGTGGGTTACGTATGCGATGGCGCGAATAGCATACTCTGGCGGTAAAATTTTGCTTTGGGTTTAAATTTGGCTCTGCCCGTTGGAAAGCCTATCGGCTTTGGGGCGCGCTTCGCGCGCTGCTAGAATTTTTGAATGCGAGGAATATGTGTGATTACCTCTGCCTTTTCATTGCTACGGGCCTTCGGCCCTCGCCGTTAAAGTTAAGCCTTTTCATTGCTTCGGGCATTCGGCCCTCGCCAGTAAAGTTTAGCCCTGCTTTTCATGGCTTCGGGCCTTCGGCCCTCGCCGGCAAAGTTTAGCCTTGCCTTTTCATTGCTTCGGGCCTTCGGCCCTCGCCTACGGCGGGCCTTCGGCCCGCCAACTCCTCGGCCTTCGGCCTCGGAGGATTTATGCTCTTCCTTTGACTATTGCTCTGCCTTTTAGATGTAATGAAAGCTCGGGCCTTCGGCCTCGGAGGATTTATGCTCTTCCTTTGACCATTGCTCTGCCTTTTAGATGTAATGAAAGCTCGGGCCTTCGGCCCTCGCCTACGGCGGGCCTTCGGCCCGCCAAATCCTCGGCCTTCGGCCTCGGAGGATTTATGCTCTTCCTTTGACTATTGCTATGCCTTTTAGATGTAATGAAAGCTCGGGCCTTCGGCCCTCGCCTACGGCGGGCCTTCGGCCCGCCAACTCCTCGGCCTTCGGCCTCGGAGGATTATGTCTGCCTTTGACAATTGCTCTGCCTTTTAGATGTAATGAAAGCTCGGGCCTTCGGCCCTCGCCAACGGCGGGCCTTCGGCCCGCCGAACTCCTCGGCCTTCGGCCTCGGAGGATCTATGCTGTGCCTTTGACAATTGCTCTGCCTTTTAGATGTAATGAAAGCTCGGGCCTTCGGCCCTCGCCATCGGCGGGCCTTCGGCCCGCCGAACTCCTCGGCCTTCGGCATCGGAGGATCTATGCCCTGCCTTTGACTATTGCTCTGCCTTTTAGATGTAATGAATGCTCGGGCCTTCGGCCCTCGCTCGGCGGGCCTTCGGCCCGCCAACTCCTTGGGCGGGTTGTTGTGCCCATTGGGGTATGGCGGTAAGTTACGTATGCACTGGAATTTAATAGGTGGAGCCTTTGGTTACGATACTTTTGCCCGTTGGAAAGCCTAACGGCTTTGGGGCGCGCTTCGCGCGCTGCTAGAAACGGTAACATTTGCTCTGCCTTTTCATTGCTCCGGGCCTTCGGCCCTCGCCGGTAAAGTTTAGCCCTGCCTTTTCATCGCTTCGGGCCTTCGCCCTCGCCGATAAAGTTTTGCCCTGCCTTTTCATCGTTTCGGGCCTTCGGCCCTCGCGATTCGTTCTGGGATGGATCTTAAGCTCGGGCCTCCGGCCCTCGCGATTCATTTTGGGATGGATCTTAAGCTCGGGCCTTCGGCCCTCGCCGTAAAGTTTAGCCCTGCCTTTTCATCGCTTCGGGCCTTCGGCCCTCGCGATTCGTTTTGGGATGGATCATAGGCTCGGGCCTTCGGCCCTCGCGATACGTTTCGGGATGGGTCTTAAGCTCGGGCCTTCGGCCCTCGACTCACTTTTAAAATGCCCCGAGGGATAGATGCAAATCTCGGGCCTTCGGCCCTCGAAATTCATTTGCCTTGCGTCGAGAGCTGGATGCAAGGCTCGGGCCTTCGGCCCGAGCCTTCGGCCTTCGGCCCGAGCCTTCGGCCCTCGCCGCCAAAAATCCTCGGCCTCGGAGTTGGGGGCCTTCGGCCCCCAAAACCCCCAATCCCGAAAACTCTGACACCCATAACTTGGTCAGACTCAAATGACCCCCCAAACATATTACATATTTTTCGATGGATTTGAGGCTGCTCTACAATATAACGTAAGTCTTTTTAATTAATTCCAACTCATTTGGTACCCCATTGACTATGGTACCACCCACCCCCAAAATTTTGACCATTTATAACTTTTGCCAAAATGGTCAGAAATTTTAAAAAAAAATATTTGTAGACTTCTCTCGGTAAGGGCTTTCGAATGATATAACATTTGGGCCATTTATTTTCATTTTGGAAAAAATATTTTTTTGGCCGAAAATTTCGACCGAAAATTTCACCCAAATTTTCAAAAATTCATAACTTTCCCAAAGTAGACCTTTTTGAAAATTTTTAAAAGCCTATTCTATGCAGAAAATTCTGCTCTATCCACTAAAAATACTTTCGGCGCGAACCGCCGGCAAAAATCCCGAAAAAATTTCGAAAAACCGAAAAATTTTCAGATTTTCGAAATTCGACCCCCTCGGGCCCAATTTCGACTTTTTTCGAAATTTTCTTCGGTGAAAAAATACCTAATTTTTAGAAGTATTTTTAGAAAGAAACCCCATCCGAATCCGAGAATCCCAAAAAAAGTTAAGGTCCCTCAAAAAATCCCGAATTTTCCCCAAAAGGGGTACCCCTTTGAAAATAAGGTGGGGGAAAAAATTTTTGAATTTTGACCCAAAAAACGGTCTATATGGTACATTCGTACCCGCTGAGTCCATTTCCGGCCTCGAAAAAATTTTAAAAAATTTCCCCGGGACGTTAGAGTCTCAAAAATTTTCGCGACATTTGCGAACATTGGGTATAACTTTTTGAGACTCAAGTGGACCCCCAACAATGTATATGTTTTTCGGTGGTTTTGAGGATGCTCTACAAATTAACGTAAGTCTTTTTAATTTAGTACCCCTCCTTAGGTACCCCACAGGCTAAAGTTGCCCCCCAGACTAAAAAATAATAAAGCCCCATAACTTGTTCAGACTCAAGTGACCCCCTTAAAAGTTTATATTTTTTAGATGGAATTGATGATGCTCTACAATATAACGTAAGTTTTTTTTATTTATTACCCCTCCTTAGGTACCCCACCGGCAAAAGTACCCCACAGACTCAAACCTTCGACCGACCATAACTTTGGCCAAAAGGGTCAGAAAATTTTTTAAAAAATATTTTTAGACTCCCCTCGATGAGAGCTCTCGTTTGATATATCATTTGGCCCAATTATGGCCTTTTTTAAAAATTTATTTTTTTGGTCGAAAATTTCGGCCGAAAAAATCACCCAAATTTTTAAAAATTCATAACTCATCCAAAGTATACCCTTTTTGGAAATTTCAAAAGCTTATTCTATGCAGAAAAATCTGCTCTATCCAGGAAAAATACCATCGCCCCAAACCGCCGGCAAAAAACCCGAAATTTTTTCGAAAAATCGAAAAATTTTGGGTTTTTCGAAATTCGACCCCCTCGGGCTCAATTTCGACTTTTTTCGAAATTTTCTTCGGTTGTAAAATACCTAATTTTTTGGACTATTTTTAGAAAGAAACCCCATCTAAATCCGAAAATCCCAAAAAAAGTTATGGCGATTTAAAAAATCGCGAAAATCCCCCAAAAGGGGTACCCCTTTTGGAAAGGGGTCGGGAAAAAAATTTTTAATTTCTGACCTAAAAAACGGCCTATATGGTGTATTCGTACCCGCTGAGTACGAATCCGGCCTCGAAAAAATTTAAAAAAATTTCCCCGGGACGTTAGAGTCTCATAAAGTTTCGCGCCATTTTGCCACAATGGCTATAACTTTTTGAGACTCAAGTGGACCCCCAACATATTATACCTTTTTCTGACCGCCAGGGGACGCTCTTTCGAACTGGGTATCGAAATCAAGTTTCAATTCACGTTACAAAAAGTCGACTTTTCGACTCCGACACTTTGAACCAAAACACCCCCAAAAGTTCACCCGAGACTCAAGTGGTCAACTATTGATAACTTCCCCACACTCTACCCTCCAACATCACTCCCAGGCCCAAGAACCCCACACTTCTCAAAAACCCGTTATAACCGTTTAAATTTTTCATCGGGCCATTTCGGCGCCGCACTCAAGTCCGGCGCCGAAACGACCCACCCCAAAAAATTTCTCTTGGCCGTTTACCTAATACGCCCCCAGGTCCCATCTCAATCCACCCAGCCGTTCCCGAGATATAGAAAAGGTACAAAAGACCGCTACCTAATGGCACGACATTTTGCCAAAGCGTCACTTCGGTTTGCCAACGCATAAGTCCCCGCGACTTCACCCGATTTCCAAAATTTTTTTTTTGTTGAAATCCCCTAATAGAGGCGCAGTGCCCTTTCAGCGGGTATTTTCCGCTCCGACTTTTAGTTCACGAGATATCAAAACCCATGGGGTCGTTTCGGCGCAAAGGAAAAGTCATGGCGCCGAGGTTAGAGTTTTCCTGAATAGCCCTCAAAAAGTTGTAGGACCCATCCATAACTTTCCGAGGGCTCCCGGCCTTCGGCCGGGAGCCTGAGTTTTTTTAAAGTTTAGTCCGACAAAAACCGACAATTCACCGTCAATCGGTGAATTTTTGTCGGGGCATAACTACCCTCCAAGTTCGGATTTCGGGTCCGGGTTTTTTCCTGCATATATCTACCTACTCCAACTTAATTTCCTACCAGCAGAAGTTTTTTGCTCCAGGTTCTGGTTCACGAGATAGCAACTCACATGGGGTCGTTTCGGCGCAAAGGAAAAGTCATGGCGCCAAAGTCGGAGTTTTCCTGAATAGCCCTCAAAAAGTTGTAGGACCCTTCCATAACTTTCCCGGTCGTCCCGGCCTTCGGCCGGGCCAGGGACTTTTTTTAAAGTTGAAGTCGAGGTTTTTTTTATACTATTATAACTAGCTATGGGTTACGTATGCGATGGCGGCGTAGTGCGTATGCAATTCCTATTAGGATACTCTGGCTGTTTAGTTTGGGGTGCCCGTTGGAAAGCCTAACGGCTTTGGGGCGCGCTTCGCGCGCTGCTAGAAACAGTTACATTATTTATTTAATTTCAACTCTTCCCGTTTTTTACCGTGCTTAGCCATTGTTGTAAAACATTTTCTAATTATACAACAATGCCCAGGGTACACCACGTGGAGGTGCACGGAGGTAAACGGGCAAACCCTGTACCCCGTGGGAGGGACCCACCCCAAAAATAAATAATAAAAAAATAAATAATAAAAATCCCCCAAATATAATTAATATAATTAAAATAAACTTAAAAACAAACAAAAAACAATGAAATACTAAATCGGTCGGCAGAAGCCTTCCGTACGATTATGTCTCTATTAGACATAAAAGTGAAAAAAAAAATAAAAAACAAAAGAAATTGCTCAACCGGTTGGCATAAAGCCTCCCGTGCGATTATGCCCCTATTGGACATAAAAGTGAATAAATAATAATAAAAAACAAATTAAATGCTAAATCGGTCGGCAGAAGCCTTCCGTACGATTATGTCTCTATTAGACATAAAAGTGAAAAAAAAATAAAAAACAAAAGAAATTGCTCAACCGGTTGGCATAAAGCCTCCCGTGCGATTATGCCCCTATTGGACATAAAAGTGAATAATAAATAAAAAAAATAAATCATTAAACAACAATGAAATACTTAACCGGTTGGCATAAAGCCTCCCGTGCGATTATGCCCCTATTGGACATAAAAGTGAATAAAAAAATAAAATTAAAACTCAAACTATAAAAATAATTAAATAAATAAAATTCTGTTTAAAAAACACCCCAAAAAAACTAATTTTTAAATAATACAACCCCAAAAATACTATTATTTAATAATACAACCCCAAAAAACGTTCCACAAACCCCAAAAAACGTTCCACAAAAAATAATATAAACAGAACAACAGTACACCAATATTACGAAAAATATAACATTTCTATTAAAACTTTCCAAAAATCTAAACAACTCCTAATTAAATAATAAACAAAACAAATCTTACTTTATCTAACATAATTAAACACCACTAAAAATACCAACAATACTTAAAGCGCAAATGAAAAACATATAAATTAAACACAAATTTCAAGAAACTAAAATGAGTCACAAACAAATAAAATTTAAATGCAAAAGCATTTCGGGGCAAAAGTAAATAATCATACCCCAAATAAAATAATAAATATAAAACCAAAAAACCATTCCACAACAAACAATATATAAATAATAAAAACTCAACCAAAAGTAACACCAAAATACAACTTTCATGAACAAATCAAAAAACCCCTACAAAAAAGACTATTTTATATTGAATTTAATCAAAAGAAATTCCATTAGCAACAACATTTCTTATAGAAATACTTCCATCATTATTTGGTTTTTTCGGAGCAAAAATTTTAATAAAATCGCCACTTCGGGCACGTGATAAGGCTGTATATAATTGCCCATGGGCAAAGGGCTCGTCATTAAAATCAATACCCAAACGTTCACAAGTTTGCCCTTGAGCCTTTGTGATAGTCATACAAAAAGCAACCCTGACAGGAAACTGAAATCGTTCGAAGCTTACTGCGTCAGGATTATTATCAACAAATTGATTTCTTGTACGACAAATGCCAACTTTAACACCATGATCAGATCCAATATTTATTGTCTCTGCTTCTATAAGATTTGATTGCAAATTAGTCACAATTAGTCTCGTTCCATTACACAAAGATTTTTGTGTGTTTAAATTTTGAAGTAATACGATTACGGAGCCTACTTTAAGCTTGAGACTATGAGCTGGCATTCCATTTGGAGTGAGACGATTTAATGTTGAAACGTCATATTCAGCAGCATTATAAGCTAAAGGATTTTCATTTGTTGGATTGTCAATAGATAAATATTCGATCTCTGGTGAATCTATCATATCTATGATTTCAGAGTTGATAGAATCAACAACCCTATTTGTTGGGGCTAAAATTAATCTTTTCAACAGTTCATTACTTGCTACTGCAAACCCTTGATCAAAAACAAATTCATATAATTCTTGACGTGAATTAACTATCATGTTTGGTGGAATATTAACTGAATCACCGATAGTTCCGGTACCAATACTATAAAGCCAATCCTTAAATTGAATTTCAGAAGGAATAACTCTCATATTTTGTACAAGCCTAAATTTGAGGAAAAGGGGATACAAATGTGAGGATTGAATGCAAGCAGCAACAGAAGCACCAGGGGAAGCAGAATCAGCAACAGGTAAAGACTGCTTCCAGTCTCCTGAAAGTATTACAACTTTCCCAGCAAAAGGAAGTTTTTTATTTTGAGGAACCATATTACGACACAAAAGGTCTACATTTTCAAACACAGTCTTATTTAACATGGTTATCTCATCAATAATAATGACATCACATTCTATAATTCTTCTCCCAAAAAAACTGTCAAACTTTACTAAAGGAAGTTTGCCTGGTTCTACATCAATCCCGAAACGAAAAGCAGAGTGAAATGTCATACCACCTGCATAAAACTTTGTCGAAGCAATACCCGTCGAGGCGGTTGGTAAAACTTTTAAATTTAATTGCCTAAGTTGATAAAGAACATAATTTAATAAG
Organism: Meloidogyne enterolobii; assembly: GCA_963681835.1. Lineage (NCBI taxonomy): Eukaryota > Metazoa > Nematoda > Chromadorea > Rhabditida > Meloidogynidae > Meloidogyne > Meloidogyne enterolobii. Next base: position 3,928,145 of record CAVMJV010000008.1, read on the forward strand.
AATGTTTTGCCTGTACCCCCATCTCCCGACAAATAAAAATATTTATTAACAGAATTAGTGTCAAAAACAGCATCACGAATCATATTAAAGAAAGTATTTTGTTCAGCATTTAAATTTGCCCTTTCTAAATTAGAGGTATCTAATGTTTCGTCGGGATCGTCACTATTAACGTTGTTCGGGAAGAAAAAATCATCTAATGCTCTATCTGGGTCATTTAAGATTGAATTATTAGGCGAAGGAAGACCAAAATCATCCATAGAACGACCATTGCTTAACAAATATCTCTCAATGATAGCTAATGCTCTATCTATACGTAAAAGCTTTTCAGCCTCAGTACATCGCCTCCTATCATACATCTGATCCTTAAACATTTCCCACAAAACATAACCATCAATAACACACCGCTCTGTTCCCCCAAATACAAGAATATTTGCGAACAATTGCCTCATCTGTGAGGGATTTAAAGAAAAGGAAGCCTCCCTTAACGTACGTTCCCAAACCCCATTATCTTCAAAAAGCCCCCTTAAGCGTGCAGCATCCGCAAAAGTTGTGCATACATGTCCATTAAAGGTTTTTAGCTCTTCTGGATCCCCGGGAAAATGCTTAGTTAGAATATACAAAGCAAAAAGTTCTGGTTCACGTGGTGAGACGGGATAAATTCTGCCGATAATTGGTTTAGTTATTTTTCGAATTTCAGCCATTCTCCTTTTATGCCACACTTTTTCTTTGCTATCAAATGAATATGTTTCAGGTAAAACTTCAAAGAGCATGTTTTTAATAAGGGGATTATTTATATTCTTTCGCCATAAATTCCAGTAAGCAGTAAGATGTGTATCTGGAAGAATGCCTTCTTCAACGTTAGCAAGAACCGCAGGAGCAGTTTTAGAATTAAAAACTAATTTTTGATTACCCGGCAAATGAATTTTCAAACCTATAACAGTATGTGAAAGAAAGGCATACTTATATCCCATTACTCGCGAAAAAGCCTCGGTTGGACTACGATAAATCATTTTTGCGTATTGTGCAGGTTCATCAACATTGATTAGACCATCTACAGCACTACGGACATAGGAAAAACTGTTACCTTTAAACGGATATTTTAAGGCATATTTTAAATTGTCAGATTGTCCATACGCAAATTCGAGATTATGGTGACAGTGAAACATGACAAGAATAAATGGGTTATAAGCTACTACGCGCGAATTATCATATTTAACTGTAATTCTGCCCCGTTTAATTTCCAACGTTTCGCCGCCGTCTTCCGGACTCGGGCGCTTATATTCGGCTGGTTTGTTAGCGTGTAAAACGGTAAATTTACTGAAAGGTTTTGGAAAGCCTTTCTTACAGTTACCCCTAATATTACGACAATGTGACCCACAATCATGAAACTGATGCTTAGGTAACAATTCACGTACTTTACGTAAAAAATTTGCCCAAGAAGACTTATCATTTGCAGGTGGTTCTGGAGGAATATGTGCCCAAATTAAATTTTCAACGTTTTCAGGCGTAGCAGGAATATCAGTACAATATACTCTATGCAAATGTGGACCGCCTACTCTTTTCTGAAACTCACGACTTTCACCAAAGCCTAAAATGTTACCAAGAATATGCTTCTTTTCTAATAGATAATGGAGTTTTCTAAGTTTATCTTCGTAAATACGACAAATAATATCAAACCTATCAACAATTTTCTGGTTAGCGCGTAATAAATTTCTTTTTATTTCGGGCCAATTTGGATTACAAGTAAATGTAAACATAAACGAACAAAACCCAGCTTTACGAGTTCGGGCCATTATTGCAGTTGCATTATAAAACATCTCCTGAAAATAAGGACGTGTCCCAGGGTGATATTTCCTAAACGCAACAATGTGACCAAGGTCAGAAACAGATTTAGCACCGCAATCCCTTTGCAACCATCTAAGTGCATCTGGAGGATATGTAGCACGCAAATCCATATCGTCTCTCCTTAAATAATTAGCAACAGAGGAATCTATTCTAGCATTATAATCTAACACAAATTTTTGACTCAAGCCGCCACCTGCGTTCCAAATATTATGGTAACCTTCATTTCTACGCAAAGCAAGGCGATATTTAATGTAAGCTCTAACAGAAATATTTTTTTTATCAGAATTTTCAGCATCATCATCAGACGAATCATTGTTTATATTATTTAAATTATTTTTATTCAAAGGTATTTTTGCATGATAACCATCATCCCCACAAGGAAAAAGAATGGGATAACATAATGTGTCTGTTAAAGGATGATTAGGAGCAAAAGTGAACAAATGACCTTCAAGATCTGTTATATAGATACCTTTAACTTGTGGCAATTCATCGGCTTCAGTACAAATCGAAAATAAAGTCTCTTCTGTAGGAAGATTAACTTGCCTAGGATGATCAGAAGGATCTCGAACATTAACAGGCGCAGCCCTTTCTTCTAATAATACAAGCCTATAATACTTAACAGAATCAAGACCATCAGATTGTAATTTATCCAAATATTGAGTGTGGAAATTTTTATAAATAGTTGCCAAAGGATGGGTTTGACGTAAAAGTGTATCTAAATTTCTAAGAGTTTCTTGGTCTACTCTATCACCACCATAAGAAACATTATTAACCCTATTTTCAAAGGCTGTATTAGCATCCAAAATATACAATTGTGAGAAAGAAGGGCCATCATTACCAGGCGTAATCGAACTAAGTTTACGAACGAACTCTCCGTTAAGAAGAAAACAAATTCCACCATCAAGATTTGATTCTCTATGTCCGACATAAACTGACGCGAAGGCCAATAATGAGTTGTATATATTCTGGTGTTGCAAAAACTCTAAAGAATCTTGTGAATCACCAGCACTTAAATCTTTTAAAATTTGAGGATGTGGACTATAAGGCGGAAGAGTAACTAAACCACACTTACAACAAAAAGAAGAAGTAATTTTTTTATATTTCTGGCGAAAAGCCTCGTTAACTTCTGTGTTTAACAATAAAGCCCCACAAAAACAACACTCTTTATCACCAAAATTACCGGAATCATAATAAGGCTCATAATGCATAGACCTAACATCTGCACACGGATAGAGCTTATGAGACCTTCCACAGTGAGACGAAATTTTAAAAAACACATCTTCATTACATTCAGTTTCAGAAATTTCAGAAACAGAATTAGTTTTTTTAGCAGCAATTCTTTCAGACCTCCTTAATGGTGGGTCTGGCTCTAAATCCAAAACTGGATAATTATTAACAACACAATTATCTATTATCTCATTACCAAGATCTAAATTAAAATTAAAAAAATTTTCTTGCACTGGAGCAATTCTAGGATTATAATCAAAAACCCCAACATATTCAATATCATTAGAAAGGATCAATTGCGATAAATTCCACAAAATACGCTTCCTCTCATATTGAATGTTTAAAAAAGGAATAATTAACGATTTATTATTAAACAAAAATAACTCCGAATAAAGACAAACAAAAAATCCACAATTAGTCCCATCTCTTTGTTCAGTAAATTGAGAACGGGACAAAACTTGAATATTAATATTTTCAACAAAAAGTCCAGGTGTCAAATCACAAATACACCTTTTAATTAAATCGACACGCCTTTGATCAAAAACACCACAAGAAACATCGGTTAAACGATTAACAGATGGCAAAGAATCAACAAAAATGCAAGAAAAATTAGCACGATCAGAACGATCAAAAATTACCAAACCAAAATGACCAGGAAAAATAATCGGAATTAATAAAATATCATAATCCTGGTTATAATTATAACAACAATCAAAAATATTAGGAGGATCAACACCCTCCCCAAAATGGTACTCAACAACAGCAAACTGTGGTGAAACAACAACAACATTTAAATTGGAACGATATGATAAAAATTTTAAATAAATAAAAACAAAACTATCCTGTAACCACACATTAGGATCAGACCACAAACTAATAATTTCGGGTCTTGAAAAAACTATATCATCGGTAAAAATCCTATTATCAACATTAGGCATAGGACCAAAAGGAACATCTAACAAATCAATAGATAAAAATTCAGGAACAATATCCACATTCATATTCTCATTAGAAAAATTTTCATTTAAAACATCTTTTTTGGGCCTACCCCGACAGGTTTTTCTTTTTTTTGGTCTCCCCCCACGAGAAATAGAACAAATACTATTTGGTGAAACACTACGTGAAAAAACAGAATCATTTAAACAAATATCAGAAATATCATCAATAATTGAAACCCTTTCCCCTCTACTACCCACATCTATAATACTACCAACAAAACTAACATTATCAACATCCATTGAACCATTTATTGAACCACCACCAGTTTCACTTTCGCCATTACCGCGCCGCTGGTAGCGTTCTCTTTTTAATTTACGTTGTTTTTGTTGTTTTGAAGGCATTTAAAAAGAAAAATAATATTGAATATTAAATTTATCTAAAAAAGAAAAAACGTTTTATTTTGTGTAATTTTTATTTTTTCAAGTATAACTTTAGGTGGAGAGCAACTGCATCAATATTAAATCACTGTAGTGAATTTTATGCAGTGTTCTGGGTATTGGAACGCTAGGTTTAATTTTTTAAAATATTTAGATTCCCCACTTTTGTATACATCTATAATAAAAAGGAAAATTTTGATACCCTTGACCGAAAAGTTAAAGTAAAAACCGATTTTTAAAAAATTTTGGCATGACCCCTCTGCACAAGTGGAGCATCAATACGCGTATTTGTTCTCCCCCGCGTATTGGTGCTCCACACTCTCCCCATACGGGGGTACAAGATCTCCTTCCCCCGGCAGGGAAGGAGACCAAAGTGGGGAATCTAAATATTTTAAAAAATTAAACCCACCTTTCCAATACCAGAACACTGCATAAGATCCACCACCCCATACCAAAACAACGTCAACATTCAACAAACTCAGGTCTTCCTCCATCCCTCGGTTAAAAGAGTTTTCCGTATTAATCAGAGAAGGTTTTCTGATTAATTATACTCTTTTTTTGAGTAGGGGTATTGCCCGATTTTTTCGCAAAATCGGCTATGAAAATTGCTTGATTAAGAGGAAACTAAAGAGGGCACTTTCTGATTAGATTTCACCCTGTAAAAAGGGGTATACCGATAAAAAAACCGGCATGACCCGTCTATCCAGAGTGAAACCTAATCAGAAAATGCCCCCTGATTAGCGTCCTCTTAATTAAGCAAGTTTCATACCCGATTTTGCGAAAAAATCGGGCATGACCCCTACTCAATAAAGAGAAAACTAATCAGAGAACACCCTCTGATTAGTAGGGAACAACTCCCTTAGCCGAGGGAGAGGGGAGAAACAAACCTTGTTGAACGTTGATTGTTGACGCAGATGCCACCAGCCTAAAGTTATAGCTAAAAAATTAAAAAAAAATAATAAAATTTAAATAAATTAAAAAGCCCTGATCACACCCCAAACACGAGTTTTTGAAATTTCATAAAACCCAAAAAATCTCAAATCATTTTGGTAAACTTAACATAAATATGATTAACGGGACCCAACTTATAATTTATAAACAACTAAACCCCACTAAAATCTCAAAAACCCAAAAAAAATCGTAAAAAACTGATAAAATCTCAAAAAAACGCAAAAAGCGAGTTTTTGCATTTTTTCAAGATTTTTCGATATTTTTCAGGAAAAAAAGGCCTAGGGTGTGATCAGGATCCTTAAACAACAAAAAAATTAAAAAAAATAAAAAAGGGAACCCAAAGTTTTTCAAAAAAAACCCCAAAAAACTAAAAATTTAAAAAATTAAAAAAAGGGAAAAAAGGCGAAAAATGCCTTTGGACAAAATGGTCAGACGGACAAAATGCCCACGGTTTATTTTAAAGATGGTTGAAACCTAATTAAAGTAAAAAAGACGGGGTAATAGGTTATCGGGCACGGGGAGTTTAATGCGCATGGCCATTTTGGTGCCACACTCAGGTTTGGCACTGAAATGGCCGGTTGAAAAATTCAAAGTCTTATAGCTGTTTTTCCAAAGCCTGGAGGTCTAAGTGCCTGGGAGTGATATTGTAGGGCTGGGTGTTGTTAACATATCAGTAGTTGGTCATTTGAGTCTTGGATGAACTTTTGGGGGTCATATGGGTTATAGAGTCGGAATCAAAAGGTCGACTTTTTTTTAAAAGGTCGTTTCAGGTATTTTTGATACCCTATTAGATTTTATTTGATACCTATTTTCAAAATGGTCAGAAAAAATTAAACTAAATTTTTTCGGACTCAGCTCGGTGAGAGCTTTCGATTGGTATATAATTTGTAAATTGTAGGTGAATTTCGTCGGACGGGGTAGGACAATTCACCGACAATCGGTGAATTTTTGCCAACCTCCACAGGTCGGACATTTGATCCCAGCACTCCAATTTTTTTTCAGAGTTATAGGTCGTATCCCAACTTAGGGCCCTCGCCCCAGTCACTTTTTGGTTCGACTTCACCCTCCCGAGCTATGGCCGTTTGAATTTTACCGACGGCCGTTTCGGCGCGGGGGTACGTTTTGGCGCCACGGCTATAATTTTCCTGAATGCGCGTCAAAAAGTTGTAGGACTAATGTACAACTCAAAAAAATCCCCAGGAACTCGTTCGACTCAAATTAGTTTTTAAACGAAAAAAGCCCGATTTTACCCACAAAAGAAGGGGCACTTTGTGGTTTTTTTTTAGTATAATATAACTAGCTATGGGTTACGTATGCGATGGCGGTTAGTTACAGCACTCTGGCGGTAAAATTTTGGGGTGCCCGTTGGAAAGCCTAACGGCTTTGGGGCGCGCTTCGCGCGCCGCTAGAATGTTTAATCGGCTGTGGTCGGAGTTTTGGTCAAGCATAACTTTGTACAAAATGGTCAGAAATTTTTTCTGATATTATTTTTAGACTCAGCTCACTGAGGGCTTTCATTTGATATATCATTTGCCCACCTTTAAAATTTTTTTGCAAAGTTTAAAATATCGGCCAATTTTTCCGGGATGGGTTGAAAGCTCGGGCCTTCGGCCCTCGCCGGCAAAGTTTAGCCCTGCATTTTAATGCGTTGCTCTGCCTTTTAAATGGGTTGAATGCTCGGGCCTTCGGCCCTCGCAGGTAAAGTTTAGCCCTGCCTTTTCTTTCATTGCTCTGGCTCTAAGATGGGTTGAAAGCTCGGGCTTCGGCCCTCGCTGGTAAGGTTTAGCCCTGCCTTCACGGAAGGGTTGAAAACATGGGCCTTCGGCCCTCGCTGGTAAAGTTTAGCCCTGCCTTCAGAAATGGGTTGAAAGAAAGGGCCTTCGGCACTCGCTGGTAAAGTTTAGCCCTGCCTTCCGGGATGGGTTGAAAGCTCGGGCCTTCGGCCTCCGCAGGTAAATTTAGCCCTGCCTTTCGATCATTGCTCAGCCTTTTAGATGGGTTGAAAGCTCGGGCCTTCGGCCCTCGCAGGTACAGTTTAGCCTTGCCTTCTAATTTCATTGCTCTGCCTTCCGGTATGGGTTGAAAGCTCGGGCCTTCGGCCCTCGCTGGTAAGGTTTAGCCCTGCCTTCCGGTATGGGTTGAAAGCTCGGGCCTTCGGCCCTCGCCGGTAAAGTTTAGCCCTGCCTTCCGGGATGGGTTGAAAGCTCGGGCCTTCGGCCCTCGCCGGTAAAGTTTAGCCCTGCCTTCCGGGATGGGTTGAAAGCTCGGGCCTTCGGCCCTCGCTGGTAAAGTTTAGCCCTGCCTTCCGGGATGAGTTGAAAGCTCGGGCCTTCGGCCCGCGCCGGTAAAGTTTAGCCCTGCCTTTCGATCATTGCTCTGCCTTTTAGATGAGTTGAAAGCTCGGGCCTTCGGCCCTCGCAGGTACAGTTTAGCCTTGCCTTCTAATTTCATTGCTCTGCCTTTTAGATGGGTTGAAAGCTCGGGCCTTCGGCCCTCGCCAGTAAAGTTTAGCTATGCCTTCCGGGATGGGTTGAAAGCTCGGGCCTTCGGCCCTCGCCGGTAAAGTTTAGCCCGGCCTTCCGGGATGGGTTGAATGCTCGGGCCTTCGGCCCTCGCCGGTAAAGTTTAGCCCTGCCTTCCGGGATGGGTTGAAAGCTCGGGCCTTCGGCCCTCGCTGGTAAAGTTTAGCCCTGCCTTCCGGGATGGGTTGAAAGCTCGGGCCTTCGGCCCGCGCCGGAAAAGTTTAGCCCTGCCTTCCGGGATGGGTTGAAAGCTCGGGTTAGCCCTGCCTTCCGGGATGGGTTGAAAGCTCGGGTTAGCCCTGCCTTCCGGGATGGGTTGAAAGCTCGGGCCTTCGGCCCTTGCTGGTAAAGTTTAGCCATGCCTTCCGGGATGGGTTGAAAGCTCGGGCCTTCGGCCCTCGCCGGTAAAGTTCTTCGGCCCTCGCTGTTAAGTTTGGGGGCGACATTACCGGACGATATTTGAATTATTACCCCTCCTTTTGTACCCCACCAGCAAAAGTAGGCCCCCCAGACTCAAACTTTTGACCGACCATAACTTTGGCCAAAAGGGTCAGAAAATTTTACAAAAAATATTTTTAGACTCCCCTGGATGAGAGCTTTCGATTGTTATATAATTTGCCCCATTTATGTAAATTTTGAAAAATTTATTTTTTTGGGCGAAAATTTTGGCCTGAAAATTCACCCAAATTTTCAAAAATTCATAACTTTTTTAAAAGTAACAATTTTTGAAGATTTTAAAATCATATCCTATGCAGAAAAATCTGCTCTATATAGGAAAAATACCTTCGGCTCGAACCGGCGGCAAAAATCCCGAAAATTTTGCGAAAATCCGAAAAATTTTGGGATTTTCGAAATTCGACCCCCTCGGGCCCAATTTCGAAATTTTTCGAAATTTTTTCGACTCAAAAAATACCTAATTTTTTGGTCTATTTTTATAAAGAAACCACATCCAAATCCGAAAATCCCAAAAAAAGTTATGCCGTTTTAAAAAATCCCAAAATTCGGCGAAAAGGGGTACGTACCCCTTTTGGGATGGGGTCGGGGAAAAAATTTTTTTATTTTAGGTCAAAAAACGACCTATATGGTGCATTTAGGTGTGCTGAGTCCGAATCCGGTCTCAGAAAAATTTTTAAAAATTTTCCTATGAAGTTAGAGTCTCAAAAAGTTTCGCGACATTTGCGAACATTGGGCATAACTTTTTGAGACTCAAGTGGACCTTCTACAATGTATACATTTTCGACATAGTTTAGGGCCCTCTACAACTTAACCGGACAATATTTTCATTCAGACTTTCAATCAGGTACCCCACCGGGTATGACCCCCAAAAAGTCGAACCTGAGACGAAAAATTCGACTTCGAGATTAATATGTTTTATGGTACTCTAATAGGTGCTGAATCCGAATCCGAAATCCGTTTATTTTTAAAAAATTTTTAAAAAAAGTTATAGCCCAAAAAAGGTCAATTTTTGACCCCCAAAAACTCAATTTTTGGCCTATAACTTTCCCAGACTCAAGTGTACCCCCAACAAACTATATATTTTTAGAGGTTTCAAAGGACGCTCTACAACATAGGAAACTCAAATCGAGTTTCAATTCACGCGTTAAAAAGTCGACTTTTCGACCCCGATCTTTTGAACCTTATCACCCCCAAAACCAAATCCGAGACTCAAGTGGCCCCCAACAAAATTTTAGCCAACTACGTGCCCTAACATAATAAAAAAGAGTTGGAGCGATTCGGCCTCTCTTAAGCAATTTTATAATTACATCCAATGGGAGCCACCCTTCCCGATAGGGGTCCTGGACATTTTGAACTTTTGGCGAAGTGTAACTTTTTTCAAAATGGTCAGAAAAAATTAAACTAAATTTTTTCGGACTCAGCTCGGTGAGAGCTTTCGATTGGTATATAAGTTGTAAATTGTAGGTGAATTTCGTCGGACGGGGTAGGACAATTCACCGACAATCGGTGAATTTTTGCCAACCTCCACAGGTCGGACATTTGATCCCAGCACTCCAATTTTTTTTCAGAGTTATAGGTCGTATCCCAACTTAGGGCCCTCGCCCCAGTCACTTTTTGGTTCGACTTCACCCTCCCGAGCTATGGCCGTTTGAATTTTACCGACGGCCGTTTCGGCGCGGGGGTACGTTTTGGCGCCACGGCTATAATTTTCCTGAATGCGCGTCAAAAAGTTGTAGGACTAATGTACAACTCAAAAAAATCCCCAGGAACTCGTTCGACTCAAATTAGTTTTTAAACGAAAAAAGCCCGATTTTACCCACAAATGATGGGGCACTTGGTAGTTTCTTTTAGTATAATATAACTAGCTATGGGTTACGTATGCGATGGCGGTTAGTTACAGCACTCTGGCGGTAAAATTTTGGGGTGCCCGTTGGAAAGCCTAACGGCTTTGGGGCGCGCTTCGCGCGCCGCTAGAATGTTTAATCGGCTGTGGTCGGAGTTTTGGTCAAGCATAACTTTGTACAAAATGGTCAGAAATTTTTTCTGATATTATTTTTAGACTCAGCTCACTGAGGGCTTTCATTTGATATATCATTTGCCCACCTTTAAAATTTTTTTGCAAAGTTTAAAATATCGGCCAATTTTTCCGGGATGGGTTGAAAGCTCGGGCCTTCGGCCCTCGCCGGCAAAGTTTAGCCCTGCATTTTAATGCGTTGCTCTGCCTTTTAAATGGGTTGAATGCTCGGGCCTTCGGCCCTCGCAGGTAAAGTTTAGCCCTGCCTTTTCTTTCATTGCTCTGCCTCTAAGATGGGTTGAAAGCTCGGGCTTCGGCCCTCGCTGGTAAGGTTTAGCCCTGCCTTCCGGGAAGGGTTGAAAACTCGGGCCTTCGGCCCTCGCTGGTAAAGTTTAGCCCTGCCTTCAGAAATGGGTTGAAAGAAAGGGCCTTCGGCACTCGCTGGTAAAGTTTAGCCCTGCCTTCCGGGATGGGTTGAAAGCTCGGGCCTTCGGCCTCCGCAGGTAAATTTAGCCCTGCCTTTCGATCATTGCTCAGCCTTTTAGATGGGTTGAAAGCTCGGGCCTTCGGCCCTCGCAGGTACAGTTTAGCCTTGCCTTCTAATTTCATTGCTCTGCCTTCCGGTATGGGTTGAAAGCTCGGGCCTTCGGCCCTCGCTGGTAAGGTTTAGCCCTGCCTTCCGGTATGGGTTGAAAGCTCGGGCCTTCGGCCCTCGCCGGTAAAGTTTAGCCCTGCCTTCCGGGATGGGTTGAAAGCTCGGGCCTTCGGCCCTCGCCGGTAAAGTTTAGCCCTGCCTTCCGGGATGGGTTGAAAGCTCGGGCCTTCGGCCCTCGCTGGTAAAGTTTAGCCCTGCCTTCCGGGATGAGTTGAAAGCTCGGGCCTTCGGCCCGCGCCGGTAAAGTTTAGCCCTGCCTTTCGATCATTGCTCTGCCTTTTAGATGAGTTGAAAGCTCGGGCCTTCGGCCCTCGCAGGTACAGTTTAGCCTTGCCTTCTAATTTCATTGCTCTGCCTTTTAGATGGGTTGAAAGCTCGGGCCTTCGGCCCTCGCCAGTAAAGTTTAGCTCTGCCTTCCGGGATGGGTTGAAAGCTCGGGCCTTCGGCCCTCGCCGGTAAAGTTTAGCCCTGCCTTCCGGGATGGGTTGAAAGCTCGGGCCTTCGGCCCTCGCCGGTAAAGTTTAGCCCTGCCTTCCGGGATGGGTTGAAAGCTCGGGCCTTCGGCCCTCGCTGGTAAAGTTTAGCCCTGCCTTCCGGGATGGGTTGAAAGCTCGGGCCTTCGGCCCGCGCCGGAAAAGTTTAGCCCTGCCTTCCGGGATGGGTTGAAAGCTCGGGTTAGCCCTGCCTTCCGGGATGGGTTGAAAGCTCGGGTTAGCCCTGCCTTCCGGGATGGGTTGAAAGCTCGGGCCTTCGGCCCTTGCTGGTAAAGTTTAGCCATGCCTTCCGGGATGGGTTGAAAGCTCGGGCCTTCGGCCCTCGCCGGTAAAGTTCTTCGGCCCTCGCTGTTAAGTTTGGGGGCGACATTACCGGACGATATTTGAATTATTACCCCTCCTTTTGTACCCCACCAGCAAAAGTAGGCCCCCCAGACTCAAACTTTTGACCGACCATAACTTTGGCCAAAAGGGTCAGAAAATTTTACAAAAAATATTTTTAGACTCCCCTGGATGAGAGCTTTCGATTGTTATATAATTTGCCCCATTTATGTAAATTTTGAAAAATTTATTTTTTTGGGCGAAAATTTTGGCCTGAAAATTCACCCAAATTTTCAAAAATTCATAACTTTTTTAAAAGTAACAATTTTTGAAGATTTTAAAATCATATCCTATGCAGAAAAATCTGCTCTATATAGGAAAAATACCTTCGGCTCGAACCGGCGGCAAAAATCCCGAAAATTTTGCGAAAATCCGAAAAATTTTGGGATTTTCGAAATTCGACCCCCTCGGGCCCAATTTCGAAATTTTTCGAAATTTTTTCGACTCAAAAAATACCTAATTTTTTGGTCTATTTTTATAAAGAAACCACATCCAAATCCGAAAATCCCAAAAAAAGTTATGCCGTTTTAAAAAATCCCAAAATTCGGCGAAAAGGGGTACGTACCCCTTTTGGGATGGGGTCGGGGAAAAAATTTTTTTATTTTAGGTCAAAAAACGACCTATATGGTGCATTTAGGTGTGCTGAGTCCGAATCCGGTCTCAGAAAAATTTTTAAAAATTTTCCTATGAAGTTAGAGTCTCAAAAAGTTTCGCGACATTTGCGAACATTGGGCATAACTTTTTGAGACTCAAGTGGACCTTCTACAATGTATACATTTTCGACATAGTTTAGGGCCCTCTACAACTTAACCGGACAATATTTTCATTCAGACTTTCAATCAGGTACCCCACCGGGTATGACCCCCAAAAAGTCGAACCTGAGACGAAAAATTCGACTTCGAGATTAATATGTTTTATGGTACTCTAATAGGTGCTGAATCCGAATCCGAAATCCGTTTATTTTTAAAAAATTTTTAAAAAAAGTTATAGCCCAAAAAAGGTCAATTTTTGACCCCCAAAAACTCAATTTTTGGCCTATAACTTTCCCAGACTCAAGTGTACCCCCAACAAACTATATATTTTTAGAGGTTTCAAAGGACGCTCTACAACATAGGAAACTCAAATCGAGTTTCAATTCACGCGTTAAAAAGTCGACTTTTCGACCCCGATCTTTTGAACCTTATCACCCCCAAAACCAAATCCGAGACTCAAGTGGCCCCCAACAAAATTTTAGCCAACTACGTGCCCTAACATAATAAAAAAGAGTTGGAGCGATTCGGCCTCTCTTAAGCAATTTTATAATTACATCCAATGGGAGCCACCCTTCCCGATAGGGGTCCTGGACATTTTGAACTTTTGGCGAAGTGTAACTTTTTTCAAAATGGTCAGAAAAAATTAAACTAAATTTTTTCGGACTCAGCTCGGTGAGAGCTTTCGATTGGTATATAATTTGTAAATTGTAGGTGAATTTCTTCGGACGGGGTAGGACAATTCACCGACAATCGGTGAATTTTTGCCAACCTCCACAGGTCGGACATTTGATCCCAGCACTCCAATTTTTTTTCAGAGTTATAGGTCGTATCCCAACTTAGGGCCCTCGCCCCAGTCACTTTTTGGTTCGACTTCACCCTCCCGAGCTATGGCCGTTTGAATTTTACCGACGGCCGTTTCGGCGCGGGGGTACGTTTTGGCGCCACGGCTATAATTTTCCTGAATGCGCGTCAAAAAGTTGTAGGACTAATGTACAACTCAAAAAAATCCCCAGGAACTCGTTCGACTCAAATTAGTTTTTAAACGAAAAAAGCCCGATTTTACCCACAAAAGAAGGGGCACTTTGTGGTTTTTTTTTAGTATAATATAACTAGCTATGGGTTACGTATGCGATGGCGGTTAGTTACAGCACTCTGGCGGTAAAATTTTGGGGTGCCCGTTGGAAAGCCTAACGGCTTTGGGGCGCGCTTCGCGCGCCGCTAGAATGTTTAATCGGCTGTGGTCGGAGTTTTGGTCAAGCATAACTTTGTACAAAATGGTCAGAAATTTTTTCTGATATTATTTTTAGACTCAGCTCACTGAGGGCTTTCATTTGATATATCATTTGCCCACCTTTAAAATTTTTTTGCAAAGTTTAAAATATCGGCCAATTTTTCCGGGATGGGTTGAAAGCTCGGGCCTTCGGCCCTCGCCGGCAAAGTTTAGCCCTGCATTTTAATGCGTTGCTCTGCCTTTTAAATGGGTTGAATGCTCGGGCCTTCGGCCCTCGCAGGTAAAGTTTAGCCCTGCCTTTTCTTTCATTGCTCTGCCTCTAAGATGGGTTGAAAGCTCGGGCTTCGGCCCTCGCTGGTAAGGTTTAGCCCTGCCTTCCGGGAAGGGTTGAAAACTCGGGCCTTCGGCCCTCGCTGGTAAAGTTTAGCCCTGCCTTCAGAAATGGGTTGAAAGAAAGGGCCTTCGGCACTCGCTGGTAAAGTTTAGCCCTGCCTTCCGGGATGGGTTGAAAGCTCGGGCCTTCGGCCTCCGCAGGTAAATTTAGCCCTGCCTTTCGATCATTGCTCAGCCTTTTAGATGGGTTGAAAGCTCGGGCCTTCGGCCCTCGCAGGTACAGTTTAGCCTTGCCTTCTAATTTCATTGCTCTGCCTTCCGGTATGGGTTGAAAGCTCGGGCCTTCGGCCCTCGCTGGTAAGGTTTAGCCCTGCCTTCCGGTATGGGTTGAAAGCTCGGGCCTTCGGCCCTCGCCGGTAAAGTTTAGCCCTGCCTTCCGGGATGGGTTGAAAGCTCGGGCCTTCGGCCCTCGCCGGTAAAGTTTAGCCCTGCCTTCCGGGATGGGTTGAAAGCTCGGGCCTTCGGCCCTCGCTGGTAAAGTTTAGCCCTGCCTTCCGGGATGAGTTGAAAGCTCGGGCCTTCGGCCCGCGCCGGTAAAGTTTTTTTGGTCCTAATTTTTTGGTCTATTTTTATAAAGAAACCACATCCAAATCCGAAAATCCCAAAAAAAGTTATGCCGTTTTAAAAAATCCCAAAATTCGGCGAAAAGGGGTACGTACCCCTTTTGGGATGGGGTCGGGGAAAAAATTTTTTTATTTTAGGTCAAAAAACGACCTATATGGTGCATTTAGGTGTGCTGAGTCCGAATCCGGTCTCAGAAAAATTTTTAAAAATTTTCCTATGAAGTTAGAGTCTCAAAAAGTTTCGCGACATTTGCGAACATTGGGCATAACTTTTTGAGACTCAAGTGGACCTTCTACAATGTATACATTTTCGACATAGTTTAGGGCCCTCTACAACTTAACCGGACAATATTTTCATTCAGACTTTCAATCAGGTACCCCACCGGGTATGACCCCCAAAAAGTCGAACCTGAGACGAAAAATTCGACTTCGAGATTAATATGTTTTATGGTACTCTAATAGGTGCTGAATCCGAATCCGAAATCCGTTTATTTTTAAAAAATTTTTAAAAAAAGTTATAGCCCAAAAAAGGTCAATTTTTGACCCCCAAAAACTCAATTTTTGGCCTATAACTTTCCCAGACTCAAGTGTACCCCCAACAAACTATATATTTTTAGAGGTTTCAAAGGACGCTCTACAACATAGGAAACTCAAATCGAGTTTCAATTCACGCGTTAAAAAGTCGACTTTTCGACCCCGATCTTTTGAACCTTATCACCCCCAAAACCAAATCCGAGACTCAAGTGGCCCCCAACAAAATTTTAGCCAACTACGTGCCCTAACATAATAAAAAAGAGTTGGAGCGATTCGGCCTCTCTTAAGCAATTTTATAATTACATCCAATGGGAGCCACCCTTCCCGATAGGGGTCCTGGACATTTTGAACTTTTGGCGAAGTGTAACTTTTTTCAAAATGGTCAGAAAAAATTAAAATAAATTTTTTCGGACTCAGCTCGATGAGAGCTTTCGATTGGTATATAATTTGTAAATTGTCGATCAATTTCGTCGGACGAGGTAGGACAATTCACCGACAATCGGTGAATTTTTGCCAACCTCCACAGGTCGGACAGTTGTTCCCAGGCCTCCAATTTTTTTTCAGCGTTATAGACCCTATCCCAACTTAGGGCCCTCACCCCAATCACTTTTTGGTCACTTTTTGGTTCACTTTTTGGTTCACTTTCTAGTTGTGCCCATTGGGGTATGGCGGTAAGTTACGTATGCAATAGGTTTAGTTACGATACTTTTTGATTTTTATGCTCTGCCCGTTGGAAAGCCTAACGGCTTTGGGGCGCGCTTCGCGCGCTGCTAGAAGGTTTTTTCTGCTATATTAAATTAAAAGCTTTGGAAATCTCGGCGGGCCTTCGGCCCGCCGAAGGCCCGCCGAATCTACGGCCAAAATAACTTCTACGGCCAAAATAACTTTCTAACGGAATAGAGGAAAAATAAAACCGTAAAAAAAAAGAAAAAATTTGGAAAAATAACAAAACGCCAAAAAATGTAATTTTTAAAATTATGATGCTAACTATTAAAATACAGCCTATTCGATGCGGCTGGCCGAGCGCTTTAAAAAAAATATAACACTTGCAATAAAAAATTTGAAAATCAGCAAAAATTTTCGAAAAAACGTGTCTTAGGTCAAAACCTGAAGGAAATAGTGTCAGAAAACATAAAAGTTCAATTTCGACATAAAATAAAGCTTATATAGTACATTAAGACCCGCTGAGCCTATAACCGTCCTCCGAAAATAATTTAAAAAATTCGCAGGGACGTTAGAGTCTCAAAAAGTTTTACGACATTTGCGTACATTGGCCATAACTTTTTGAGACTCAAGTGGACCATGCCCAAATTTTACATTTCAGTGTAGTTTTAGATGCTCTACAACATCACCGGATTAAGTTTTCATTCAGACTTTCAATCAGGTACCCCACCGGGTGTGACCCCCAAAAAGTCGAACCTGAGTCGAAAAATTCGACTTCGAGATAAATATGCTATATTGTGCTCTGATAGGTGCTGAATCCATTCCCGAAGCCCTTTTATTTTTAAAAAAATTTTAAAAAAAGTTATAGCCCAATAAAGGTCAATTTTTGACCCCCAAAATGTCACTTTTTGCCCTATAACTTTTCCAGACTCAAGTGTACCCCCAACAAAGTATATATTTTTAGAGGTTTCAAAGGACGCTCTACAACATAGGAAACTCAAATCGACTTTCAATTCACGCATTAAAAAGTCGACTTTTCGACCCGGACCTTTTGAACCTCATGACCCCCAGAACCAAATCCGAGACTCAAGTGGCCCCCAACAAAATTTTAGCCAACTAAGTGCCCTAACATACTAAAAAAGAGTTGGAGCGATTCGGCCTCTCATAAGCATTTTTATAATTACATCCAATGGGAGCCACCCTTCCCGATAGGGGTCCAAGACATTTTGAACCTTTGGCGAAGTGTAACTTTTTTCAAAATGGTCAGAAAAAATTAAAATAAATTTTTTCGGACTCAGCTCGATGAGAGCTTTCGATTGGTATATAATTTGTAAATTGTCGATCAATTTCGTCGGACGAGGTAGGACAATTCACCGACAATCGGTGAATTTTTGCCAACCTCCACAGGTCGGACAGTTGTTCCCAGGCCTCCAATTTTTTTTCAGCGTTATAGACCCTATCCCAACTTAGGGCCCTCACCCCAATCACTTTTTGATCCGACTTCACCTCTCCGAGTTACAGCCGTTTGAATTTTACCGACGGCCGTTTCGGCGCAGAGGTACGTTTTGGCGCCACGGCTATAATTTTCCTGAATGCGCGTCAAAAAGTTGTAGGACTAATGTACAACTCAAAAAAATCCCCGAGAACTCGTTCGACTCAAATTAGTTTTTAAACGAAAAAAGCCCGATTTTACCCACAAAAGAAGGGGCACTTGGTGGTTTTTTTTAGTATAATATAACTAGCTGTGGGTTACGTATGCGATGGCGGTAACTTACGTATGCAATTCCTATTAGGATACTTTGGGTTTAATAGCATTCTGCCCGTTGGAAAGCCTAACGGCTTTGGGGCGCGCTTCGCGCGCGGCTAGAAGGTTTTTTGCTTCTTCATTCAAATAAGGCCTTGGAAATCTCGTCGGGCCTTCGGCCCTAAAAATTCCTCAACCTTGCCTTAAGGAATGGATGCTCAGGCCTTCGGCCCGAGCGTTGCTTCGGGCCTTCGGCCCTCGCCTCCAAACTCTTCGGCCTCGGAGTTTCGGGCTTCGGCCCTCAAAATCCTCAACCTTGCCTTAAGGGATGGATGGATGGATGCTCGGGCCTTCGGCCCGAGCGTTGCTTCGGGCCTTCGGCCCTCGCCTCCAAACTCCTCGGCCTTCGGCCTCGGAGTTTCTGGCCTTCGGCCCTCAAAATTCCTCAACCTTGCCTTAAGGGATGGATGCTCGGGCTTTCGGCCCAAGCGTTGCTTCGGGCCTTCGGCCCTCGCCTCCAAACTCCTCGGCCTTCGGCCTCGGAGTTTCGGGCTTCGGCCCTCAAAATCCTCAACCTTGCCTTAAGGGATGGATGGATGGATGCTCGGGCCTTCGGCCCGAGCGTTGCTTCGGGCCTTCGGCCCTCGCCTCCAAACTCCTCGGCCTTCGGCCTCGGAGTTTCTGGCCTTCGGCCCTCAAAATTCCTCAACCTTGCCTTAAGGGATGGATGCTCGGGCTTTCGGCCCAAGCGTTGCTTCGGGCCTTCGGCCCTCGCCTCCAAACTCCTCGGCCTTCGGCCTCGGAGTTTCGGGCCTTCGGCCCTCAAGATTACTCAACCTTGCCTTAAGGGATGGATGGATGCTCGGGCCGTCGGCCCGAGCGTTGCTTCGGGCCTTCGGCCCTCGCCGCCAAAATCCTCGGCCTTCGGCCTCGGAGTTGGGGGCCTTCGGCCCCCAAAACCCCCAATCCCGAAAACTCTGACACCCATAACTTGGTCAGACTCAAGTGACCCCCAAACATATTACATATTTTTCGATGGATTTGAGGCTGCTCTACAATATAACGTAAGTCTTTTTAATTAATTCCAACTCATTTGGTACCCCATTGGATATGGTACCACCCACCCCCAAAATTTTAACCATTTATAACTTTTGCCAAAATTGTCAGAAATTTTTCAAAAAAATATTTTTAGACTCCCCTCGGTAAGGGCTTTCGAATGATATAACATTTGGGCCATTTATTTACATTTTGAAAAATTTATTTTTTTGGCCGAAAATTTTGGCCGGAAAATTTCACCCAAATTTTCAAAAATTCATAACTTTCCCAAAGTAGACCTTTTTGAAAAATTTTAAAAGCCTATTCTGTGCAGAAAATTCTGCTCTATCCAATAAAAATACTTTCGGCGCTAACCGCCGGCAAAAATCCCGAAAAAATTTCGAAAAACCGAAAAATTTTCGGATTTTCGAAATTCGACCCCTACACCCCCAATTTCGAATTTTTTCGAAATTTTCGCCGCTCAAAAAATACCTAATTTTTAGGACTATTTTTTAGAAGAAACCCCATCCCAATCCGAGATTCCCAAAAAAAGTTAAGGTCGCCTAAAAATTTTGGAATTTTGGGCAAAAGGGGTACCCCTTTTGGAATGGGGTCGGAAAAAAAATTTTTTATATCCGACCCAAAAAACACTCTATATGGTGCATAAAGACCCGCTGAATCCATTTCCGGCCTCGGAAAAATTTAAAAAAAATTCCCCGGGACGTTAGAGTCTCAAAAAGATTTGCGACATTTGCGAACATTCGCTATAACTTTTTGAGACTCAAGTGGACCCCCGACATATTGTACCTTTTTCGGAGCCCCAAAGGACGCTCTTTCGAATGGGCTATCGAAAACGCGTTTTAATTCACGTTTCAAAAAGTCGACTTTTCGACCCTGACACTTTGACCCAAAACACCCCCAAAACTTCATCTGAGACTCAAGTGTCCAACACCCGATAACTTCCCCACACTCTACCCTCCAACATCACTCCCAACCGCGAAAACCCCCAGGCCTTCAAAAAACCGCTATAACACTTTGAATTTTTCATCCGGCCGTTTCAGTGCCACACTCAAGTGCGGCACCAAAACGACCCATCCCAAAAAATTCCCCGTAGCCACTTACCTATTATCCCCCAGGCGCCATCCGAATCGAGCAAGCCATTCCCGAGATATAGGAAATGTACAAAAGACCGCTACCCTATAACCCCACATTTTGCCAATTCCCACTTGGTCCCAAAAATTTTTGCCCACCAATAACTACCCTCCAAGTTCTGATTTCGGTCCCGGGTTTTTTCCTACATATATCTACCTACTCTAACTTAAAATCCTCCCAGCAGAAGTTTTTTGCTCCAGGTTCTGGTTCACGAGATAGTATCTTGACGATGGACGTTTCAGTGCCAAGCGTTCATCGCGGAAACTTTTCCGTATTTTTCCTGAATGCGCCGTCCAAAGTTACCCCCTGGGCCAAAATATGCCGGCGATCAAAGCATTTTAAAAAGAGTTCTATCTAACGGTAGCGCGAAGTCGAGGTTTTTTTTAGACTATTATAACTAGTGGAGGCCTATCAGGTGCAGGCGGCGGATAGCTGGGAGGGTTTAGTTACAGTACTCTATATTAATTTATTTCTGCGCGTTGAAAGCCTTCGGCTTTGGGGGCTCGCTTCGCTCGCCGCTAGAAATTTTTACTGTCTACATTTAATATTTCTCTTCTTTTTATTTTGTAATTTATTTGAAGGTTTACAGATGATGTATAGAGACGCATAAACATGCCTTCTCTTCTTATACTTTGGATGTCAGCTCGGGCCTTCGGCCCTCGCTTCTCTTATTTTTTTGAACTTAAATTTTACTTCAAGTTTTAAGTGGATTATAAACCCTCGCTTATAAAAATTTTTTAAAAGCAAAACTTTGCTTCAAGTTTATTTGTATGTCAGCTCGGGCCTTCGGCCCTCGCTTCTCAAAATTTTTTGAACTTAAATTTTACTTTAAGTTTTAAGTGGATGTCAGCTCGGGCCTTCGGCCCTCGTTTCTAAAAAATTTCTTTGAAACAATTATTTTGCTTCAAATTTATGTGGATGTCAGCTCGGGCCTTCGGCCCTCGCTTCTAAAAATTTCTTTGAATCAATTATTTTGCTTCAAGTTTATGTGGATGTCAGCTCGGGCCTTCGGCCCTCGCTTCTAAAAATTTCTTTGAAACAATTATTTTGCTTCAAGTTTATGTGGATGTCAGCTCGGGCCTTCGGCCCTCGCTTCTCAAAATTTTTTAAAAGCAAAACTTTGCTTCAAGTTTTAAGTGGATGTCAGCTCGGGCCTTCGGCCCTCGCTGCTCAAAATTGTTTAAAAGCAAAACTTTGCTTCAAGTTTTAAGTGGATGTCAGCTTGGGCCTTCGGCCCTCACTTCTAAAAATCTTCGAAGCAAAACTTTGCTTCAAGTTTTAAGTGGATGTCAGCTCGGGCCTTCGGCCCTCGCTTCTCAAAATTTTTTAAAAGCAAACCTTTGCTTCAAGTTTTAAGTGGATGTCAGCTCGGGCCTTCGGCCCTCGCTTCTAAAAAATTTCTTTGAAACAATTATTTTGCTTCAAGTTTATGTGGATGTCAGCTCGGGCCTTTGGCCCTCGCTTCTAAAAAATTTCTTTGAAACAATTATTTTGCTTCAAGTTTATGTGGATGTCAGCTCGGGCCTTCGGCCCTCGCTTCTAAAAAATTTCTTTGAAACAATTATTTTGCTTCAAGTTTATGTGGATGTCAGCTCGGGCCTTCGGCCCTCGCTTCTCAAAATTTTTTCGAAGCAAAACTTTGCTTCAAATTTTAAGTGGATGTCAGCTCGGGCATTCGGCCCTCGCTTCTAAAAAATTTCTTTGAAACAATTATTTTGCTTCAAGTTTATGTGGATGTCAGCTCGGGCCTTCGGCCCTTGCTTCTCAAAATTTTTAGTAGCAAAACTTTGCTTCAAATTTTAAGTGGATGTCAGCTCGGGCCTTCGGCCCTCGCTTCTCAAAATTTTTTAAAAGCAAAACTTTGCTTCAAGTTTTAAGTGGATGTCAGCTCGGGCCTTCGGCCCTCGCTTCTAATAAATTTCTTTGAAACAAAATTTTGTTCCAAGTTTTAAGTGGATGTCAGCTCGGGCCTTCGGCCCTCGCTTCTAAAAAATTTCTTTGAAACAAAATTTTGCTTCAAGTTTTAGTGGATGTCTCAAAAGTTGCAAGTTTTGGATTTTAAGTGGATATACTGAACTATCTACAGTACTTATAAAGATGAATTTAATATTAAATTGAAGCATATACAGGGGTTTATTAATGGTGTGGTCGGGATAAGTTTTAGATTATTGCTTAAAATTTTACTGAACTATACTGAAAATTTTACTGATATACTGAACTATCTACAATACTTTTGAAGATTAATTCAAGATTGAATTGAAGTACTTATAGGGGACTATCAATGGTGTGCTTGGGATAAATTATTGTTGGATTTTTGGAAGGATGTCAGCTCGGGCCTTCGGCTCTCGCTTCAAAAAATTGTTTTAAGAACTACTTTGCTTAAGATTTTTGTGAAGAAAAAACTTGAAGAAAGTGAATACTTGAAGCAAATTTGCTTCAAAAACAAAAAACTTTGCTTCAAGTTTTAGTGGATGCCAGCTCGGGGCTTCGGCCCTTGCTTTTTAAAAAACCTTTGAAGCAAAACTTTGCTTCAAGTTTTAGTGGATGTCAGCTCGGGCCTTCGGCCCTCGCCACTCAAAATTTTTAGAAGCAAAACTTTGCTTAAAGTATTAGTGGATGTCAGCTCGGGCCTTCGGCCCTCGCTTTTTAAAAAATATTTTAAGCAAAACTTTGCTTCAAGTTTTAGTGGATGTCAGCTCAGGCCTTCGGCCCTCGCTTCTCAAAATTTTTCAGAAGCAAAACAGCTTCAAGTTTTAGTGGATGCAAGCTCGGGCCTTCGGCCCTCGCTTCTCAAAATTTTTCAGAAGCAAAACAGCTTCAAGTTTTAGTGGATGCAAGCTCGGGCCTTCGGCCCTCGCTTTTTAAAAAACCTTTGAAGCAAAACCTTGCTTCAAATTTTTAGTGGATGCCAGCTCGGGCCTTCGGCCCTCGCTTTTTAAAAAATATTTGAAGCAAAACTTTGCTTCAAGTTTTAGTGGATGTCAGCTCGGGCCTTCGGCCCTCGCTTTAGAAAAATACTTTGAAGTTAAATTTTGCTTCAAGTTTTAAGTGGATGTCTGCTCGGGCCTTCGGCCCTCGCTTCATAAAAATTCTTTGAAGCAAATTTTGCTTTAGGTTTTAGTACTCATTCGACCATATTCAAAATAAAGATCAAAATTTCAAAAGTTGAAGCAAAAGTGCTTCAATTTTCAAAAATTGCAAAAGTTGAAACAAATCTGCTTCAAAAATAAAAATTTCAATAGTTGAAGCAAAATTGTTTCAGACCAAAAAATATCAAAAGTTGAAGCAAATTTGTTTCAAGTTTCGAAATTTCGAAACTTGAAGCAAATTTGCTTCAACATTCGAAATTCGAAACTTGAAGCAATGCTTCCAAAAATTGTGTTTCAGCTTCAAAATTGAAGCAAAAAGTTGAAGCAGAAGCATGCTTCTGCTTCGGATCCCACACCGGATCCAGCTTATTCCTCCAAAAATTTTCCCCAGATATACAAAATTCGCCCTTAAACTCTTCGCCGGTTTGCCCCACATGGTCAGAGACGCAGAAAAATTTTGCTTCTCTTCCACTCATTTCACCTGTCAATCATTTCTTCTCTCTCCCTACCATAATTCTCCGGATACGGTACTCATCCCCACAAATTTTCGAACCCCTTTAATTTCGTCAAAATATCCCGAAAAATTTCGAAAAAAATATTTTTAAACTCAGCTCGAAGAGGGCTTTCCAATGATATACAATTTGACATATCTATCTTTATTTTTGAAAAAATAATTTTTTGGCCGGAATTTTTTGGCCTGTCCTTGAGTTAAAATTTTTTTATTTTGAAGACTTGCATTTTCCTAAGCACTATTTTAATAGAGCATTATCAGTGCTTTAAAATGAGATATAACTTAACGCTCGTGAATGTGCTTAACAAAAGTTGAGGGGATTTTAAATTTTGTCACTTCACAAAAGTTTCAAGGTTTGGATTTTAAATGGATAACTTTGTACAAAATGGTCAGAAATTTTTTCTGTTAGTATTTTTAGACTCAGCTCACTGAGAGCTTTCATTTGATATATCATTTGGCCAACTTTAAAAATTTTTTAGAAAAATTCAAGTTTTGGCCAAAAATTTTTGTTGATGTTTTCAGAAAATTTTTGAAAAATCATAACTTCGGTTGTTGTAGGGATTTTGAAATAATTTAAAGTTTAGCATGTGTATAAAATCAGGCTCCATTTTTAAAAAATATAATCAAAAACCTCTAATGGTTATACCCCGTCAAATTTTGAAAAAACCGGAAATTTTTTAATTTTCAAAAAATCGACCCTAAGACCCCCAAACCTTAAGTTTTTCAGAAATTTTTATGCATTAAAAAATTTCTAATTTTTTTCTTTATTTAATAGTTTTGAGTTCGTATGAATATGACAAAAACTCACAAAGTTATGGCCGATCAAACTTTTTCGGAAATATTTCATAAGGGGTACCCCTTTGAAAAATTTTGGGAAATTTTTTTTCGAGAAAATTTTCTAATTTTTGGCCATAATAGGTTTTAATAGACGGGGATAACGAATACGTTGTCCGTTTCTTGCTAAAAATTTTTTCCTCTAAGTTAGAGGCCAAAAATTTTCACTCTTGCCCTGAAGTTGTGGAGACCCAAGACCTCTCGATTGGCTCATCCTTCATCTTAGAGTCACTTCGGGCCTTCGGCCCTCGTCTTCCCCTCGATTGGACTCATCCTTCATCTTAGTCACTTCGGTCCTTCGACCCTCGTTTTCCCCTCGATTGGACTCATCCTTTCAATTAGAAGGATGATTGGACTCATCCTTTCAATTAGAAGGATGATTGGACTCATCCTTTCAATTAGAAGGATGATTGGACTCATCCTTTCAATTAGAAGGATGATTGGACTCATCCTTTCAATTAGAAGGATGATTGGACTCATCCTTTCAATTAGAAGGATGATTGGACTCATCCTTTCAATTAGAAGGATGATTGGACTCATCCTTTCAATTAGAAGGATGAGTGTCCAATCCGAAACAAAATTTCGAAGCATTAGATGCTTCACGAAGCATTGCTGCTTCAGATCCATAACAGGATCCAGCTTATCCCTCCACAAAATTTTCCCCCATATACAAAATTCACCTTCAAACTCTTCTACGGTTTGCCCCGCATGGTCAGAGACGGAGAAAAATTTCGCCTCTCTGCCATCAACTTCACCTGTCAATCATTTTTCCTCTTTCCTACCATAATTTTCCGAGTACTGTACTCACCCCCCACAAATTTTTGAACCTCTGTACTTTCTTCAAAATGTACCGAAAAAATTCGAAAAAAATATTTTTATATCCAGCTCGATGAGAGCTTTCGAATGATATCTCATTTGCCATATCTATATTGAATTTGAAAAAAATATTTTTTTGGCCTGAAATTTAGGCCAGAAAAAATCCCTGAAATTTTCAAAAAATCATATATCGCCCAAAGTATACCTTTTTTGAAAATTTTAAAATCTCATAATATGTAGAAAAATC
Organism: Meloidogyne enterolobii; assembly: GCA_963681835.1. NCBI lineage: Eukaryota > Metazoa > Nematoda > Chromadorea > Rhabditida > Meloidogynidae > Meloidogyne > Meloidogyne enterolobii. Next base: position 3,953,630 of record CAVMJV010000008.1, read on the forward strand.
TGGTTAATCCAGGAAAAATACAATCGGCCCGAACCACCGGCAAAAATCCCGAAAAAATTTCGAAAAACCGAAAATTTTTGGGTTATTTGAAATTCGACCCCTACACCTCCAATTATAATTTTTTTCGAAATTTTTTGGGCTCAAAAAATTTCTAATTTTTTACTCTATTTGATAAAGCAACTCCCATTCAAAAATCCCAATCCCAGAAAAAGTTATGATCCCCTAAAAAATCCCAAAAATCCCACAAAAGGGGTACCCCTTTAGAAAAATTCGAGGGAACAAAATTTTCGGATTTTGACCCATAAAACGTCCCATATGGTACTCTGACATGCGCTGAGTCCAAATCCGGTGTAAGAAAAATTTTAAAAAATTCCCCCTGGACGTTAGAGTCAAAAAAAGTTTCGCGACATTTGCGAACATTGGCCATAACTTTTTCAGACTCAAGTGGACCCCCGACATATTATACCTTTTTCGGACCGCCAGGGGACGCTCTTTAAGATAGGATATCGAAAACGCGTTTTAATTCACTTTTAAGAATTGGAGCCACCGTTCCCAATTTTACATAAAAATATCTTGAAACTTTGGGCTACTGTAACTTGGTCCAAGGTGGTCCGAAAAATTTAAACTAAATTTATCCAGACTCAGCTCTTCGAGAGCTTTCATTTGACATATCACACGTGAATTGTCGATTAGTTTCGTAAATTTCGAAATTTGCGAAACTGGGATTTTGGGATATTTGCGCAGGCATAAGTACCCTTCAAATCCGAATTTTGACTTCGGGTTTTTTGCTATTAATATCCTCTAATACCAACGTGCGTGCCTCCCAGCAGAAGTTTTTCAATATCTTCCCCCACTCCCGAGATACCCCGGGTACCTATACAATTTAGGTACCATGGGGCAATTATTTTGAAACTTCCTTATTTTTCCCAAATGCCCCATCATATGGGACAACGAATGCAAAAAGATTCAGACCCCTAACTCAATCCGGTAAAGGGTTAGAATTTTTCAGCCTGGGGGCAAAATTTTTGCGCAGGCATAAGTACCCTCCAAGTTGGGATTTCGACTTCGAGTTTTTTCCCGTTTATATCCTCATATCCCCACTTGCGTGCCTCCCAGCAGAAGTTTTTCGCTATCCCCAACCGTTCCGGAGATAGCCCCGGCACCTAAGCGATTTAGGTACCATGGGGTAATTATTTTGACTTTTCGATAATTTTCCCAAATAGCCCGTCAAAAGTACCCCCCAAGATGTACAACTTTCAGAAGGCTCCCGGCCTTCGGCCGGGAGCTTTAATTTTTTCTAAAAAAATACTCTCATAATTATAGGTATATAGTAACTAGCTATGGGTTACGTATGCGATGGCGCGAATAGCATACTCTGGCGGTAAAATTTTGCTTTGGGTTTAAATTTGGCTCTGCCCGTTGGAAAGCCTATCGGCTTTGGGGCGCGCTTCGCGCGCTGCTAGAATTTTTGAATGCGAGGAATATGTGTGATTACCTCTGCCTTTTCATTGCTACGGGCCTTCGGCCCTCGCCGTTAAAGTTAAGCCTTTTCATTGCTTCGGGCATTCGGCCCTCGCCAGTAAAGTTTAGCCCTGCTTTTCATGGCTTCGGGCCTTCGGCCCTCGCCGGCAAAGTTTAGCCTTGCCTTTTCATTGCTTCGGGCCTTCGGCCCTCGCCTACGGCGGGCCTTCGGCCCGCCAACTCCTCGGCCTTCGGCCTCGGAGGATTTATGCTCTTCCTTTGACTATTGCTCTGCCTTTTAGATGTAATGAAAGCTCGGGCCTTCGGCCTCGGAGGATTTATGCTCTTCCTTTGACCATTGCTCTGCCTTTTAGATGTAATGAAAGCTCGGGCCTTCGGCCCTCGCCTACGGCGGGCCTTCGGTCCGCCAAATCCTCGGCCTTCGGCCTCGGAGGATTTATGCTCTTCCTTTGACTATTGCTATGCCTTTTAGATGTAATGAAAGCTCGGGCCTTCGGCCCTCGCCTACGGCGGGCCTTCGGCCCGCCAACTCCTCGGCCTTCGGCCTCGGAGGATTATGTCTGCCTTTGACAATTGCTCTGCCTTTTAGATGTAATGAAAGCTCGGGCCTTCGGCCCTCGCCAACGGCGGGCCTTCGGCCCGCCGAATTCCTCGGCCTTCGGCCTCGGAGGATCTATGCTGTGCCTTTGACAATTGCTCTGCCTTTTAGATGTAATGAAAGCTCGGGCCTTCGGCCCTCGCCATCGGCGGGCCTTCGGCCCGCCGAACTCCTCGGCCTTCGGCATCGGAGGATCTATGCCCTGCCTTTGACTATTGCTCTGCCTTTTAGATGTAATGAATGCTCGGGCCTTCGGCCCTCGCTCGGCGGGCCTTCGGCCCGCCAACTCCTCGGCCTTCGGCCTCGGAGGATTTATGCTCTTCCTTTGACTATTGCTCTGCCTTTTAGATGTAATGAAAGCTCGGGCCTTCGGCCCTCGCCTACGGCGGGCCTACGGCGGGCCTTCGGCCCACCGTAGGCAGAGCAATAGTCAAAGGAAGAGCTCTGCCTTTGACTATTGCTCTGCCTTTTAGATGTAATGAAAGCTCGGGCCTTCGGCCCTCGCCTACTCCTCGGCCTTCGGCCTCGGAAGATCTATGCTCTGCCTTTGACTATTGCTTCGGGCCTTCGGCCTTCGGGCCTTCGGCTTTTCGGCCTTCGGCCCTCGTCTTCCCTTCGAATGGACTCATTCTTCCAATTAGAGTCACTTCGGGCCTTCGGCCCTCGTCTTCCCTTCCGTTGGACTCCTCCTTCCATTTAGAGTCACTTCGGGCTTTCGGCCCTCGTCTTCCCTTCGATTGGACTCCTCCTTCCATTTAGAGTCACTTCGGGCCTTCGGCCCTCGTCTTCCCTTCGATTGGACTCTTCCTCCCACTTAGAGTCACTTGCTCTGCCTTTTAGATGTAATGAAAGCTCGGGCCTTCGGCCCTCGCCTACTCCTCGGCCTTCGGCCTCGGAGGATCTATGCTCTGCCTTTGACTATTGCTCTGCCTTTTAGATGTAATGAAAGCCTTCGGCCCTCGTCTTCCCTTCGAATGGACTCATTCTTCCAATTAGAGTCACTTCGGGCCTTCGGCCCTCGTCTTCACCTCGATTGGACTCATCCTTCCACTTAGAGTCACTTCGGGCCTTCGGCCCTCGTCTTCCTCTCTATTGGACTCAGCCTTTTAATTAGAAAAACTTCGGGCCTTCGGCCCGAAGTCTTTGACCCCCTGGGACTCATCCTTCCACTTAGAGTCACTTCGGGCCTTCGGCCCTTGTGTTCCCTTCGATACCCTCGAATGGACTCACCCTTCCACTTAGAGTCACTTCGGGCCTTCGGCCCTCGTCTTCCCCTCGATTGGACAAAATTTCGAAGCATTAGATGCTTCACGAAGCATTGCTGCTTCGGATCCATAACAGGATCCAGCTTATCCTCCTACTAAATTTTCCCCCATATACAAAATTCACCTTTAAACTCTTCTACGTGTTGCCCCGCATGGTCAGAGACGGAGAAAAATTTCGCCTCTCTGCCATCAACTTCACCTTCAATCATTTTTCCTCTCTCCCTACCATAATTTTCCGAGTACGGTACTCACACCCACAAATTTTTGAACCTCTGTACTTTCTTCAAAATGTACCGAAAAAGTTCGAAAAAAATATTTTTATATCCAGCTCGATGAGAGCTTTCGAATGATATCTCATTTGCCATATTTATATCCATTTTGAAAAAAATATTTTTTGGGCCTGAAATTTCAGCGAGAAAAAATCCCCGAAATTTTCAAAAAATCATATCTCGCCCAAAGTATACCTTTTTGAAAATTTTAAAATCCCAAAATATGTAGAAAAATCTGCTTAATACAGGAAAAATACCTTCGGCCCGAACCGCCTGCAAAAATCCCGAAAAATTTCGAAAAACCGAAAAATTTTGGGTTTTTCGAAATTCGACCCCTACACCTGCAATTTTGAATTTTTTAAAAATTTTTTGGGCTCAAAAAATTTCTAATTTTTTACTTAATTTAATAAAGGAAACCCCATCCCAATCTGACAATCCCAAAAAAAGATATTTCAAATTTAAAAATCCCTAAAATCCCCCCAAAGGGGATTTTAGGGACCCCTTTAGAAAAATTCGAGGGACCAAAATTTTTGGATTTTGACCCATAAAACGTCCCATATGGTACTCTGACATGCGCTGAGTCCAAATCCGGTGTCAGAAAAATTTTAAAAAATTCCCCCGGGACGTTAGAGTCAAAAAAAGTTTCGCGACATTTGCGAACATTGGCCATAACTTTTTGAGACTCAACCGGACCCCCGACATATTATACCTTTTTCGGACCGTCAGGTGACGCTCTATAACATAGGATATCGAAAACGGGTTTCAATTCACTTTTGAGAATTGGAGCCACCCTTCCCAATTTTACATGGGGGCACTTTGAAACTTTGGGCTACTGTAACTTGGTCAAAAGTATTCCGAAAAATTTAAACTAAATTTTTCCAGACTCAGCTCGTCGAGAGCTTTCATTTGACATATCATACGTGATTTGTCGATAAGTTTCGTAAATTTCGAAATTTGCGAAACTGGGATTTTGGGATTTTTGCGCAGGCATATCTACCCTTCAAGTTGGGATTTAGACTTCGGGTTTTTTCCTACATATATCAGCTTATTCCAACTTGCGTGCCTCCCGTTGGAAGTTTTTTGATATCTCCCCCCAGTCCCGAGATACCCCCGGTACCTATTCAATATAGGTACCAGGGGGTAATTATTTCTTAACTTTCGTATTTTTCCCAAATGCCCCATCAAATAGAACCCTTAAATGCAAAAGTTTCAGACCCCTAACTCAATTCGTTAAAGGGTTAGAATTTTTCAGCCTGGGGGCATTATCATTTGGGAAGGCATAAGTACCCTTCAGGTCCGAATTTCGAATTCGAGTTTTTTGCATTCGAACTCTACTAATAGCCGTACATCATCCTCCCAGCAGACATTTTTCGCTATAACCCCCCATTGAAAAGATAGCCCCGGCGCTTAAGCGATTTAGGTACCAGGGGGTAATTATTTTGACTTCTCGATAATTTTCCTGGATGCCCCGTCCCAAACTACCCCCCGAATGTCAAACTCCCAAAACCGTGCCGGCCTTCGGCCGGCCGTTATTTTTTTTCTTAGAAAAAACACTCCCTGAATTATAGGTATATAGTAACTAGCGATGGGTTACGTATGCGATGGCGGTAACTTACGTATGCAATGGCAGTTTAATTTTGTTCTGGGTTTCAATTTAGTTCTGGGTTTTCGAAAGCCTATCGGCTTTGGGGCGCGCTTCGCGCGCTGCTAGAATGTTTGGATGCTTGGAATATATTTGATTACCTCTGCCTTTTCATTGCTTCGGGCCTTCGGCCCTCGCCAACTCGTCTTCCCCCCATTGGGACTCATCCTGCCACTTAGAGTCACTTCGGGCCTTCGGCCCTCGTCTTCCCTTCGATTGGACTCTTTCTTCCACTTAGAGTCACTTCGGGCCTTCGGCCCTCGTCTTCCCTTCCATTGGACTCCTCCTTCCATTTAGAGTCACTTCGGTCTTCGGCCCTCGTCTTCCCTTCGATTGAGCTCATTCTTCCAATTAGAGTCACTTCGGGCTTTCGGCCCTTGTCTTCCCTTCGATTGGACTCTTCCTCCCACTTAGAGTCACTTGCTCTGCCTTTTAGATGTAATGAAAGCTCGGGCCTTCGGCCCTCGCCTACTCCTCGGCCTTCGGCCTCGGAGGATCTATGCTTTGCCTATAACTTTTCTCTGCCTTTTAGATGTAATGAAAGCTCGGGCCTTCGGCCCTCGCCTACTCCTCGGCCTTCGGCCTCGGAAGATCTATGCTTTGCCTATAACTTTTCTCTGCCTTTTAGATGTAATGAAAGCTCGGGCCTTCGGCCCTCGCCTACTCCTCGGCCTTCGGCCTCGGAGGATCTATGCTCTGCCTTTGATTATTGCTCTGCCTTTTAGATGTAATGAAAGCTCGGGCCTTCGGCCCTCGCCTACTCCTCGGCCTTCGGCCTCGGAGGATCTATGCTTTGCCTATAACTTTTCTCTGCCTTTTAGATGTAATGAAAGCTCGGGCCTTTGGCCCTCGCCTACTCCTCGGCCTCGGAGGATCTATGCTCTGCCTTTGACTATTGCTCTGCCTTTTAGATGTAATGAAAGCTCGGGCCTTCGGCCCTCGCCTCCCACTTAGAGTCACTTCGGGCCTTCGGCCCTCGTCTTCCCCTCGATTGGACTCACCCTTTCAATTAGAGTCACTTCGGGCCTTCGGCCCTCGTCTTCCCTTCGATTGGACTCATCCTTGCCTATAACTCCTTGCCTATTGCCTAATACTTTTCTCTGCCTTTTAGATGTAATGAAAGCTCGGGCCTTCGGCCCTCGTCTTCCCCTCGATTTGAATCATCCTTCCACTTAGAGTCACTCCGGGCCTTCGGCCCCTCGATTGGACTCAATTTTAAATTAGAAGGATGATTGGACTCATCCTTTAAATTAGAAGGATGATTGGACTAATCCTTTCAATTAGAAGGATGATTGGACTCATCCTTTCAATTAGAAGGATGATTGGACTCATCCTTTCAAATAGAAGAATGATTGGACTCATCCTTTCAATTAGAAGGATGATTGGACTCATCCTTTCAATTAGAAGGATGATTGGACTCATCCTTTCAATTAGAAGGATGATTGGACTCATCCTTTCAATTAGAAGGATGATTGGACTCATCCTTTCAATTAGAAGGATGATTGGACTCATCCTTTCAATTAGAAGGATGATTGGACTCATCCTTTCAATTAGAAGGATGATTGGACTCATCCTTTCAATTAGAAGGATGATTGGACTCATCCTTTCAATTAGAAGGATGATTGGACTCATCCTTTCAATTAGAAGGATGATTGGACTCATCCTTTCAATTAGAAGGATGATTGGACTCATCCTTTCAATTAGAAGGATGATTGGACTCATCCTTTCAATTAGAAGGATGATTGGACTCATCCTTTCAATTAGAAGGATGATTGGACTCATCCTTTCAATTAGAAGGATGAGTAGTCCAATCCGAAACAAAATTTCGAAGCAGAAACTGCTTCATGAAGCATCTCTGCTTCGGATCCATAACAGGATCCAGCTTATCCCTCCACAAAATTTTCCCCCATATACAAAATTCACCTTTAAACTCTTCTACGTGTTGCCCCGCATGGTCAGAGACGGAGAAAAATTTCGCCTCTCTGCCATCAACTTCACCTGTCAATCATTTTTCCTCTCTCCCTACCATAATTTTCCGAGACGGTAATCACCCCCACAAATTTTTGAACCTCTGTACTTTCTTCAAAATGTACCGAAAAAATTCGAAAAAAATATTTTTATATCCAGCTCAAAAAGAGCTTTCGAATGATATCTCATTTGCCATATATATATCCATTTTGAAAAAAATATTTTTTGGGCATGAAATTTCAGTGAGAAAAAATCACCGAAATTTTCAAAAAATCATATCTCGCCCAAAGTATTCCTTTTCGAAAATTTTAAAATCCCAAAATATGTAGAAAAATCTGCTTAATACAGGAAAAATACCTTCGGCCCGAACCGCCTGCAAAAATCCCGAAAAAATTTCGAAAAACTGAAAAATTTTGGGTTTTTCGAAATTCGACCCCTACACCTCCAATTTTGAATTTTTTAAAAATTTTTTGGGCTCAAAAAATTTCTAATTTTTGAATCTATTTTATAAAAGAAACCCCATCCCAATCCGAGAATCCCAGAAAAAGTTATTTTGAATTTAAAAATCCCTTAAATTTCACAAAAGGGGTACCCCTTTAGAAAAATTCGAGGGACCAAAATTTTCGGATTTTGACCCATAAAACGTCCCATATGGTACTCTGACACCCGCTGAGTCCAAATCCGGTGTCAAAAAAATTTTAAAAAATTTCCCCTGGACGTTAGAGTCAAAAAAAGTTTCGCGACATTTGCGAACATTGCCTATAACTTTTTCAGACTCAACCGGACCCCCTACATATTATACCTTTTTCGGACCGTCAGGAGACGCTCTATAACATAGGTTATCGAAAACGCGTTTTAATTCACTTTTGACAATTGGAGCCACCCTTCCCAATTTTACATGGGGGCACTTTGAAACTTTGGGCTACTGTAACTTGGTCAAAAGTATTCCGAAAAATTTAAACTAAATTTTTCCAGACTCAGCTCGTCGAGAGCTTTCATTTGACATATCACACGTGATTTGTCGATAAGTTTCGTAAATTTCGAAATTTGCGAAACTGGGATTTTGGGATTTTTGCGCAGGCATATCTACCCTTCAAGTTGGGATTTAGACTTCGGGTTTTTTCCTACATATATCAGCTTATTCCAACTTGCGTGCCTCCCGTTGGAAGTTTTTCGATATCTCGTCCCAGTCCCGAGATACCCCCGGTACCTATTCCATATAGGTACCAGGGGGTAATTATTTCTTAACCTTCGTATTTTTCCCAAATGCTCCATCAAATAGTACCCCGGATGCAAAAAGTTTTAGCCTCCTAACTGGTCCCAAAAATGAGTTAGAATTTTTCAGCCTGGGGGCATAACCATTTGGGAAGGCATAAGTACCCTTCAGGTCCGAATTTCGACTTCGAGTTTTTTGGTTTTGACATCCCCTAATAGTGGGGCACGTGCCTCCCAGCAGACGTTTTTCGCTATCTCCAACCGTTAAAAAGATAGCCCCGGCACTTATGCGATTTAGGTACCAGGGGGCAATTATTTCGACTTCTCGATAATTTTCCTGGATGCCCCGGACCAAACTACCCCCCGAATGTCAAACTCCCGAATCCGTGCCGGCCTTCGGCCGGCCGTTATTTTTTTTCTTAGAAAAAACACTCCCTGAATTATAGGTATATAGTAACTAGCTCTGGGTTACGTATGCGATGGCGGTTAGTTACAGCACTCTGGCGGTAAAATTTTGGGGTGCCCGTTGGAAAGCCTAACGGTTTTGGGGCGCGCTTCGCGCGCCGCTAGAATGTTTAATCGGCTGTGGTCGGAGTTTTGGTCAAGCATAACTTTGTACAAAATGGTCAGAAATTTTTTCTGATATTATTTTTAGACTCAGCTCACTGAGGGCTTTCATTTGATATATCATTTGCCCACCTTTAAAATTTTTTTGCAAAGTTTAAAATATCGGCCAATTTTTCCGGGATGGGTTGAAAGCTCGGGCCTTCGGCCCTCGCCGGCAAAGTTTAGCCCTGCATTTTAATGCGTTGCTCTGCCTTTTAAATGGGTTGAATGCTCGGGCCTTCGGCCCTCGCAGGTAAAGTTTAGCCCTGCCTTTTCTTTCATTGCTCTGCCTCTAAGATGGGTTGAAAGCTCGGGCTTCGGCCCTCGCTGGTAAGGTTTAGCCCTGCCTTCCGGGAAGGGTTGAAAACTCGGGCCTTCGGCCCTCGCTGGTAAAGTTTAGCCCTGCCTTCAGAAATGGGTTGAAAGAAAGGGCCTTCGGCACTCGCTGGTAAAGTTTAGCCCTGCCTTCCGGGATGGGTTGAAAGCTCGGGCCTTCGGCCTCCGCAGGTAAATTTAGCCCTGCCTTTCGATCATTGCTCAGCCTTTTAGATGGGTTGAAAGCTCGGGCCTTCGGCCCTCGCAGGTACAGTTTAGCCTTGCCTTCTAATTTCATTGCTCTGCCTTCCGGTATGGGTTGAAAGCTCGGGCCTTCGGCCCTCGCTGGTAAGGTTTAGCCCTGCCTTCCGGTATGGGTTGAAAGCTCGGGCCTTCGGCCCTCGCCGGTAAAGTTTAGCCCTGCCTTCCGGGATGGGTTGAAAGCTCGGGCCTTCGGCCCTCGCCGGTAAAGTTTAGCCCTGCCTTCCGGGATGGGTTGAAAGCTCGGGCCTTCGGCCCTCGCTGGTAAAGTTTAGCCCTGCCTTCCGGGATGAGTTGAAAGCTCGGGCCTTCGGCCCGCGCCGGTAAAGTTTAGCCCTGCCTTTCGATCATTGCTCTGCCTTTTAGATGAGTTGAAAGCTCGGGCCTTCGGCCCTCGCAGGTACAGTTTAGCCTTGCCTTCTAATTTCATTGCTCTGCCTTTTAGATGGGTTGAAAGCTCGGGCCTTCGGCCCTCGCCAGTAAAGTTTAGCTCTGCCTTCCGGGATGGGTTGAAAGCTCGGGCCTTCGGCCCTCGCCGGTAAAGTTTAGCCCTGCCTTCCGGGATGGGTTGAAAGCTCGGGCCTTCGGCCCTCGCCGGTAAAGTTTAGCCCTGCCTTCCGGGATGGGTTGAAAGCTCGGGCCTTCGGCCCTCGCTGGTAAAGTTTAGCCCTGCCTTCCGGGATGGGTTGAAAGCTCGGGCCTTCGGCCCGCGCCGGAAAAGTTTAGCCCTGCCTTCCGGGATGGGTTGAAAGCTCGGGTTAGCCCTGCCTTCCGGGATGGGTTGAAAGCTCGGGTTAGCCCTGCCTTCCGGGATGGGTTGAAAGCTCGGGCCTTCGGCCCTTGCTGGTAAAGTTTAGCCATGCCTTCCGGGATGGGTTGAAAGCTCGGGCCTTCGGCCCTCGCCGGTAAAGTTCTTCGGCCCTCGCTGTTAAGTTTGGGGGCGACATTACCGGACGATATTTGAATTATTACCCCTCCTTTTGTACCCCACCAGCAAAAGTAGGCCCCCCAGACTCAAACTTTTGACCGACCATAACTTTGGCCAAAAGGGTCAGAAAATTTTACAAAAAATATTTTTAGACTCCCCTGGATGAGAGCTTTCGATTGTTATATAATTTGCCCCATTTATGTAAATTTTGAAAAATTTATTTTTTTGGGCGAAAATTTTGGCCTGAAAATTCACCCAAATTTTCAAAAATTCATAACTTTTTTAAAAGTAACAATTTTTGAAGATTTTAAAATCATATCCTATGCAGAAAAATCTGCTCTATATAGGAAAAATACCTTCGGCTCGAACCGGCGGCAAAAATCCCGAAAATTTTGCGAAAATCCGAAAAATTTTGGGATTTTCGAAATTCGACCCCCTCGGGCCCAATTTCGAAATTTTTCGAAATTTTTTCGACTCAAAAAATACCTAATTTTTTGGTCTATTTTTATAAAGAAACCACATCCAAATCCGAAAATCCCAAAAAAAGTTATGCCGTTTTAAAAAATCCCAAAATTCGGCGAAAAGGGGTACGTACCCCTTTTGGGATGGGGTCGGGGAAAAAATTTTTTTATTTTAGGTCAAAAAACGACCTATATGGTGCATTTAGGTGTGCTGAGTCCGAATCCGGTCTCAGAAAAATTTTTAAAAATTTTCCTATGAAGTTAGAGTCTCAAAAAGTTTCGCGACATTTGCGAACATTGGGCATAATCGAATGATATCTCATTTGCCATATATATATCCATTTTGAAAAAAATATTTTTTGGGCATGAAATTTCAGTGAGAAAAAATCACCGAAATTTTCAAAAAATCATATCTCGCCCAAAGTATTCCTTTTCGAAAATTTTAAAATCCCAAAATATGTAGAAAAATCTGCTTAATACAGGAAAAATACCTTCGGCCCGAACCGCCTGCAAAAATCCCGAAAAAATTTCGAAAAACTGAAAAATTTTGGGTTTTTCGAAATTCGACCCCTACACCTCCAATTTTGAATTTTTTAAAAATTTTTTGGGCTCAAAAAATTTCTAATTTTTGAATCTATTTTATAAAAGAAACCCCATCCCAATCCGAGAATCCCAGAAAAAGTTATTTTGAATTTAAAAATCCCTTAAATTTCACAAAAGGGGTACCCCTTTAGAAAAATTCGAGGGACCAAAATTTTCGGATTTTGACCCATAAAACGTCCCATATGGTACTCTGACACCCGCTGAGTCCAAATCCGGTGTCAAAAAAATTTTAAAAAATTTCCCCTGGACGTTAGAGTCAAAAAAAGTTTCGCGACATTTGCGAACATTGCCTATAACTTTTTCAGACTCAACCGGACCCCCTACATATTATACCTTTTTCGGACCGTCAGGAGACGCTCTATAACATAGGTTATCGAAAACGCGTTTTAATTCACTTTTGACAATTGGAGCCACCCTTCCCAATTTTACATGGGGGCACTTTGAAACTTTGGGCTACTGTAACTTGGTCAAAAGTATTCCGAAAAATTTAAACTAAATTTTTCCAGACTCAGCTCGTCGAGAGCTTTCATTTGACATATCACACGTGATTTGTCGATAAGTTTCGTAAATTTCGAAATTTGCGAAACTGGGATTTTGGGATTTTTGCGCAGGCATATCTACCCTTCAAGTTGGGATTTAGACTTCGGGTTTTTTCCTACATATATCAGCTTATTCCAACTTGCGTGCCTCCCGTTGGAAGTTTTTCGATATCTCGTCCCAGTCCCGAGATACCCCCGGTACCTATTCCATATAGGTACCAGGGGGTAATTATTTCTTAACCTTCGTATTTTTCCCAAATGCTCCATCAAATAGTACCCCGGATGCAAAAAGTTTTAGCCTCCTAACTGGTCCCAAAAATGAGTTAGAATTTTTCAGCCTGGGGGCATAACCATTTGGGAAGGCATAAGTACCCTTCAGGTCCGAATTTCGACTTCGAGTTTTTTGGTTTTGACATCCCCTAATAGTGGGGCACGTGCCTCCCAGCAGACGTTTTTCGCTATCTCCAACCGTTAAAAAGATAGCCCCGGCACTTATGCGATTTAGGTACCAGGGGGCAATTATTTCGACTTCTCGATAATTTTCCTGGATGCCCCGGACCAAACTACCCCCCGAATGTCAAACTCCCGAATCCGTGCCGGCCTTCGGCCGGCCGTTATTTTTTTTCTTAGAAAAAACACTCCCTGAATTATAGGTATATAGTAACTAGCTCTGGGTTACGTATGCGATGGCGGTTAGTTACAGCACTCTGGCGGTAAAATTTTGGGGTGCCCGTTGGAAAGCCTAACGGTTTTGGGGCGCGCTTCGCGCGCCGCTAGAATGTTTAATCGGCTGTGGTCGGAGTTTTGGTCAAGCATAACTTTGTACAAAATGGTCAGAAATTTTTTCTGATATTATTTTTAGACTCAGCTCACTGAGGGCTTTCATTTGATATATCATTTGCCCACCTTTAAAATTTTTTTGCAAAGTTTAAAATATCGGCCAATTTTTCCGGGATGGGTTGAAAGCTCGGGCCTTCGGCCCTCGCCGGCAAAGTTTAGCCCTGCATTTTAATGCGTTGCTCTGCCTTTTAAATGGGTTGAATGCTCGGGCCTTCGGCCCTCGCAGGTAAAGTTTAGCCCTGCCTTTTCTTTCATTGCTCTGCCTCTAAGATGGGTTGAAAGCTCGGGCTTCGGCCCTCGCTGGTAAGGTTTAGCCCTGCCTTCCGGGAAGGGTTGAAAACTCGGGCCTTCGGCCCTCGCTGGTAAAGTTTAGCCCTGCCTTCAGAAATGGGTTGAAAGAAAGGGCCTTCGGCACTCGCTGGTAAAGTTTAGCCCTGCCTTCCGGGATGGGTTGAAAGCTCGGGCCTTCGGCCTCCGCAGGTAAATTTAGCCCTGCCTTTCGATCATTGCTCAGCCTTTTAGATGGGTTGAAAGCTCGGGCCTTCGGCCCTCGCAGGTACAGTTTAGCCTTGCCTTCTAATTTCATTGCTCTGCCTTCCGGTATGGGTTGAAAGCTCGGGCCTTCGGCCCTCGCTGGTAAGGTTTAGCCCTGCCTTCCGGTATGGGTTGAAAGCTCGGGCCTTCGGCCCTCGCCGGTAAAGTTTAGCCCTGCCTTCCGGGATGGGTTGAAAGCTCGGGCCTTCGGCCCTCGCCGGTAAAGTTTAGCCCTGCCTTCCGGGATGGGTTGAAAGCTCGGGCCTTCGGCCCTCGCTGGTAAAGTTTAGCCCTGCCTTCCGGGATGAGTTGAAAGCTCGGGCCTTCGGCCCGCGCCGGTAAAGTTTAGCCCTGCCTTTCGATCATTGCTCTGCCTTTTAGATGAGTTGAAAGCTCGGGCCTTCGGCCCTCGCAGGTACAGTTTAGCCTTGCCTTCTAATTTCATTGCTCTGCCTTTTAGATGGGTTGAAAGCTCGGGCCTTCGGCCCTCGCCAGTAAAGTTTAGCTCTGCCTTCCGGGATGGGTTGAAAGCTCGGGCCTTCGGCCCTCGCCGGTAAAGTTTAGCCCTGCCTTCCGGGATGGGTTGAAAGCTCGGGCCTTCGGCCCTCGCCGGTAAAGTTTAGCCCTGCCTTCCGGGATGGGTTGAAAGCTCGGGCCTTCGGCCCTCGCTGGTAAAGTTTAGCCCTGCCTTCCGGGATGGGTTGAAAGCTCGGGCCTTCGGCCCGCGCCGGAAAAGTTTAGCCCTGCCTTCCGGGATGGGTTGAAAGCTCGGGTTAGCCCTGCCTTCCGGGATGGGTTGAAAGCTCGGGTTAGCCCTGCCTTCCGGGATGGGTTGAAAGCTCGGGCCTTCGGCCCTTGCTGGTAAAGTTTAGCCATGCCTTCCGGGATGGGTTGAAAGCTCGGGCCTTCGGCCCTCGCCGGTAAAGTTCTTCGGCCCTCGCTGTTAAGTTTGGGGGCGACATTACCGGACGATATTTGAATTATTACCCCTCCTTTTGTACCCCACCAGCAAAAGTAGGCCCCCCAGACTCAAACTTTTGACCGACCATAACTTTGGCCAAAAGGGTCAGAAAATTTTACAAAAAATATTTTTAGACTCCCCTGGATGAGAGCTTTCGATTGTTATATAATTTGCCCCATTTATGTAAATTTTGAAAAATTTATTTTTTTGGGCGAAAATTTTGGCCTGAAAATTCACCCAAATTTTCAAAAATTCATAACTTTTTTAAAAGTAACAATTTTTGAAGATTTTAAAATCATATCCTATGCAGAAAAATCTGCTCTATATAGGAAAAATACCTTCGGCTCGAACCGGCGGCAAAAATCCCGAAAATTTTGCGAAAATCCGAAAAATTTTGGGATTTTCGAAATTCGACCCCCTCGGGCCCAATTTCGAAATTTTTCGAAATTTTTTCGACTCAAAAAATACCTAATTTTTTGGTCTATTTTTATAAAGAAACCACATCCAAATCCGAAAATCCCAAAAAAAGTTATGCCGTTTTAAAAAATCCCAAAATTCGGCGAAAAGGGGTACGTACCCCTTTTGGGATGGGGTCGGGGAAAAAATTTTTTTATTTTAGGTCAAAAAACGACCTATATGGTGCATTTAGGTGTGCTGAGTCCGAATCCGGTCTCAGAAAAATTTTTAAAAATTTTCCTATGAAGTTAGAGTCTCAAAAAGTTTCGCGACATTTGCGAACATTGGGCATAACTTTTTGAGACTCAAGTGGACCTTCTACAATGTATACATTTTCGACATAGTTTAGGGCCCTCTACAACTTAACCGGACAATATTTTCATTCAGACTTTCAATCAGGTACCCCACCGGGTATGACCCCCAAAAAGTCGAACCTGAGACGAAAAATTCGACTTCGAGATTAATATGTTTTATGGTACTCTAATAGGTGCTGAATCCGAATCCGAAATCCGTTTATTTTTAAAAAATTTTTAAAAAAAGTTATAGCCCAAAAAAGGTCAATTTTTGACCCCCAAAAACTCAATTTTTGGCCTATAACTTTCCCAGACTCAAGTGTACCCCCAACAAACTATATATTTTTAGAGGTTTCAAAGGACGCTCTACAACATAGGAAACTCAAATCGAGTTTCAATTCACGCGTTAAAAAGTCGACTTTTCGACCCCGATCTTTTGAACCTTATCACCCCCAAAACCAAATCCGAGACTCAAGTGGCCCCCAACAAAATTTTAGCCAACTACGTGCCCTAACATAATAAAAAAGAGTTGGAGCGATTCGGCCTCTCTTAAGCAATTTTATAATTACATCCAATGGGAGCCACCCTTCCCGATAGGGGTCCTGGACATTTTGAACTTTTGGCGAAGTGTAACTTTTTTCAAAATGGTCAGAAAAAATTAAACTAAATTTTTTCGGACTCAGCTCGGTGAGAGCTTTCGATTGGTATATAATTTGTAAATTGTAGGTGAATTTCGTCGGACGGGGTAGGACAATTCACCGACAATCGGTGAATTTTTGCCAACCTCCACAGGTCGGACATTTGATCCCAGCACTCCAATTTTTTTTCAGAGTTATAGGTCGTATCCCAACTTAGGGCCCTCGCCCCAGTCACTTTTTGGTTCGACTTCACCCTCCCGAGCTATGGCCGTTTGAATTTTACCGACGGCCGTTTCGGCGCGGGGGTACGTTTTGGCGCCACGGCTATAATTTTCCTGAATGCGCGTCAAAAAGTTGTAGGACTAATGTACAACTCAAAAAAATCCCCAGGAACTCGTTCGACTCAAATTAGTTTTTAAACGAAAAAAGCCCGATTTTACCCACAAATGATGGGGCACTTGGTAGTTTCTTTTAGTATAATATAACTAGCTATGGGTTACGTATGCGATGGCGGTTAGTTACAGCACTCTGGCGGTAAAATTTTGGGGTGCCCGTTGGAAAGCCTAACGGCTTTGGGGCGCGCTTCGCGCGCCGCTAGAATGTTTAATCGGCTGTGGTCGGAGTTTTGGTCAAGCATAACTTTGTACAAAATGGTCAGAAATTTTTTCTGATATTATTTTTAGACTCAGCTCACTGAGGGCTTTCATTTGATATATCATTTGCCCACCTTTAAAATTTTTTTGCAAAGTTTAAAATATCGGCCAATTTTTCCGGGATGGGTTGAAAGCTCGGGCCTTCGGCCCTCGCCGGCAAAGTTTAGCCCTGCATTTTAATGCGTTGCTCTGCCTTTTAAATGGGTTGAATGCTCGGGCCTTCGGCCCTCGCAGGTAAAGTTTAGCCCTGCCTTTTCTTTCATTGCTCTGCCTCTAAGATGGGTTGAAAGCTCGGGCTTCGGCCCTCGCTGGTAAGGTTTAGCCCTGCCTTCCGGGAAGGGTTGAAAACTCGGGCCTTCGGCCCTCGCTGGTAAAGTTTAGCCCTGCCTTCAGAAATGGGTTGAAAGAAAGGGCCTTCGGCACTCGCTGGTAAAGTTTAGCCCTGCCTTCCGGGATGGGTTGAAAGCTCGGGCCTTCGGCCTCCGCAGGTAAATTTAGCCCTGCCTTTCGATCATTGCTCAGCCTTTTAGATGGGTTGAAAGCTCGGGCCTTCGGCCCTCGCAGGTACAGTTTAGCCTTGCCTTCTAATTTCATTGCTCTGCCTTCCGGTATGGGTTGAAAGCTCGGGCCTTCGGCCCTCGCTGGTAAGGTTTAGCCCTGCCTTCCGGTATGGGTTGAAAGCTCGGGCCTTCGGCCCTCGCCGGTAAAGTTTAGCCCTGCCTTCCGGGATGGGTTGAAAGCTCGGGCCTTCGGCCCTCGCCGGTAAAGTTTAGCCCTGCCTTCCGGGATGGGTTGAAAGCTCGGGCCTTCGGCCCTCGCTGGTAAAGTTTAGCCCTGCCTTCCGGGATGAGTTGAAAGCTCGGGCCTTCGGCCCGCGCCGGTAAAGTTTAGCCCTGCCTTTCGATCATTGCTCTGCCTTTTAGATGAGTTGAAAGCTCGGGCCTTCGGCCCTCGCAGGTACAGTTTAGCCTTGCCTTCTAATTTCATTGCTCTGCCTTTTAGATGGGTTGAAAGCTCGGGCCTTCGGCCCTCGCCAGTAAAGTTTAGCTCTGCCTTCCGGGATGGGTTGAAAGCTCGGGCCTTCGGCCCTCGCCGGTAAAGTTTAGCCCTGCCTTCCGGGATGGGTTGAAAGCTCGGGCCTTCGGCCCTCGCCGGTAAAGTTTAGCCCTGCCTTCCGGGATGGGTTGAAAGCTCGGGCCTTCGGCCCTCGCTGGTAAAGTTTAGCCCTGCCTTCCGGGATGGGTTGAAAGCTCGGGCCTTCGGCCCGCGCCGGAAAAGTTTAGCCCTGCCTTCCGGGATGGGTTGAAAGCTCGGGTTAGCCCTGCCTTCCGGGATGGGTTGAAAGCTCGGGTTAGCCCTGCCTTCCGGGATGGGTTGAAAGCTCGGGCCTTCGGCCCTTGCTGGTAAAGTTTAGCCATGCCTTCCGGGATGGGTTGAAAGCTCGGGCCTTCGGCCCTCGCCGGTAAAGTTCTTCGGCCCTCGCTGTTAAGTTTGGGGGCGACATTACCGGACGATATTTGAATTATTACCCCTCCTTTTGTACCCCACCAGCAAAAGTAGGCCCCCCAGACTCAAACTTTTGACCGACCATAACTTTGGCCAAAAGGGTCAGAAAATTTTACAAAAAATATTTTTAGACTCCCCTGGATGAGAGCTTTCGATTGTTATATAATTTGCCCCATTTATGTAAATTTTGAAAAATTTATTTTTTTGGGCGAAAATTTTGGCCTGAAAATTCACCCAAATTTTCAAAAATTCATAACTTTTTTAAAAGTAACAATTTTTGAAGATTTTAAAATCATATCCTATGCAGAAAAATCTGCTCTATATAGGAAAAATACCTTCGGCTCGAACCGGCGGCAAAAATCCCGAAAATTTTGCGAAAATCCGAAAAATTTTGGGATTTTCGAAATTCGACCCCCTCGGGCCCAATTTCGAAATTTTTCGAAATTTTTTCGACTCAAAAAAATACCTAATTTTTTGGTCTATTTTTATAAAGAAACCACATCCAAATCCGAAAATCCCAAAAAAAGTTATGCCGTTTTAAAAAATCCCAAAATTCGGCGAAAAGGGGTACGTACCCCTTTTGGGATGGGGTCGGGGAAAAAATTTTTTTATTTTAGGTCAAAAAACGACCTATATGGTGCATTTAGGTGTGCTGAGTCCGAATCCGGTCTCAGAAAAATTTTTAAAAATTTTCCTATGAAGTTAGAGTCTCAAAAAGTTTCGCGACATTTGCGAACATTGGGCATAACTTTTTGAGACTCAAGTGGACCTTCTACAATGTATACATTTTCGACATAGTTTAGGGCCCTCTACAACTTAACCGGACAATATTTTCATTCAGACTTTCAATCAGGTACCCCACCGGGTATGACCCCCAAAAAGTCGAACCTGAGACGAAAAATTCGACTTCGAGATTAATATGTTTTATGGTACTCTAATAGGTGCTGAATCCGAATCCGAAATCCGTTTATTTTTAAAAAATTTTTAAAAAAAGTTATAGCCCAAAAAAGGTCAATTTTTGACCCCCAAAAACTCAATTTTTGGCCTATAACTTTCCCAGACTCAAGTGTACCCCCAACAAACTATATATTTTTAGAGGTTTCAAAGGACGCTCTACAACATAGGAAACTCAAATCGAGTTTCAATTCACGCGTTAAAAAGTCGACTTTTCGACCCCGATCTTTTGAACCTTATCACCCCCAAAACCAAATCCGAGACTCAAGTGGCCCCCAACAAAATTTTAGCCAACTACGTGCCCTAACATAATAAAAAAGAGTTGGAGCGATTCGGCCTCTCTTAAGCAATTTTATAATTACATCCAATGGGAGCCACCCTTCCCGATAGGGGTCCTGGACATTTTGAACTTTTGGCGAAGTGTAACTTTTTTCAAAATGGTCAGAAAAAATTAAACTAAATTTTTTCGGACTCAGCTCGGTGAGAGCTTTCGATTGGTATATAATTTGTAAATTGTAGGTGAATTTCGTCGGACGGGGTAGGACAATTCACCGACAATCGGTGAATTTTTGCCAACCTCCACAGGTCGGACATTTGATCCCAGCACTCCAATTTTTTTTCAGAGTTATAGGTCGTATCCCAACTTAGGGCCCTCGCCCCAGTCACTTTTTGGTTCGACTTCACCCTCCCGAGCTATGGCCGTTTGAATTTTACCGACGGCCGTTTCGGCGCGGGGGTACGTTTTGGCGCCACGGCTATAATTTTCCTGAATGCGCGTCAAAAAGTTGTAGGACTAATGTACAACTCAAAAAAATCCCCAGGAACTCGTTCGACTCAAATTAGTTTTTAAACGAAAAAAGCCCGATTTTACCCACAAAAGAAGGGGCACTTTGTGGTTTTTTTTTAGTATAATATAACTAGTTGTGCCCATTGGGGTATGGCGGTAAGTTACGTATGCACTTGAATTTAATAGGCGGAGCCTTTGGTTACGATACTTTTGCCGTTGGAAAGCCTAACGGCTTTGGGGCGCGCTTCGCGCGCTGCTAGAAATTTTTTCTGCTACATTTAATAAAAAGCCCTGGAAATCTCGTCGGGCCTTCGGCCCGCCGCGTTTAAAAATTCTCGGCCCTCGCGATTCATTTTGGGGTGGATCTTAAGCTCGGGCCTTCGGCCCTCGCGATTAATTTTGGGATGGATCTTAAGCTCGGGCCTTCGGCCCTCGCGACCCATTTTGAGATGGATCTTAAGCTCGGGCCTTCGGCCCTCGCGACCCATTTTGAGATGGATCTTAAGCTCGGGCCTTCGGCCCTCGCGACCCATTTTGTGATGGATCTTATGCTCGGGCCTTCGGCCCTCGCGACCCATTTTGTGATGGATCTTAAGCTCGGGCCTTCGGCCCTCGCGATTCGTTTTGGGATGGGTCTTAAGCTCGGGCCTTCGGCCCTCGCGATCGTTCTTGGATGGGTCTTAAACTCGGGCCTTCGGCCATCGCACGGCGGGCCTCCGGCCCGCCGTTTGGGGGCCTTCGGCCCCCAAACCGCCTACACCCAAATTTCGACCTTTTGTAACTTTGTACAAAATGGTCAGAAAATTCCAGAAAAAATATTTTCGTGCTCAGCTCGATGAGAGCTTTCGATTGATATAACATTTGCCCTATTTTATGTCATTTTGGAAAAAATAAAATTTTGGCCGAAAATTTCGACCGAAAAATTTACGTCATTTTTCAAAAAATCATAACTCCCCGAAAATAAACCCTTTTGAAACATTTTGAAAGCTTAATATATAGTAAAAATTCAGCTCAATTTTATAAATATATTTGCAACCACCCTCAGCCTCGATATACTCCAAAAAATTTCAAAAAACCGAAAAATTTTGAATTTTCAAAAAATCGACCCTACCAGGCCTCAGGTATAATTTTTCAAAAATTTAAATAGCTCAAAAAATTTGTAATTTTTTGCTCTATTTTATAACCTTTAATTCATTTGGCTACGACAAAAACTTACAAAGTTATGCCCAATTTAAATTTCACCAAAAAATTTCAAAAGGGGTACCCCTTCAAAAATAGGTCAAAAATTCGACCTCGAGAAAAATATGTTTTATGGTACTCCAAAGGGTGCTGAACACGAATCCGAACTCCGTTTATTTTTAAAAATTTTTTAAAAAAAGTTATACTCAAAAAACCGACCAATTTTGGCCCCAAAAATGCCACTTTTTGCCCTATAACTTTCCCAGACTCAAGTGTACCCCCAACAAAGTATATATTTTTAGAGGTTTCAAGGGACGCTCTACAAGATAGGATACTCAAATCGAATTTCAATTCACGCGTTAAAAAGTCGGTTTTGGCGAGGTCACTTTGGTGCCCATAACTATGTCAGGAAAAAATCCCAGACTCAAGTGTCTCCCAACAAAATCGTAGTACATTTAGTGCCCTATTATACCAAAAAAGAGTTGAAACCATTCGCCCAAGTTTAAGCACTTTTATAATTACATTCGATGGGAGCCACCCTTCACGATAGGGGTTTTGGACATTTTGGACCTTTGGCGTTTTATAACTTTGCCCAAAATGGTCAGAAAAAATTAAACCAAATTTTTTCAGACTCCCCACATGGAGCTCTATCGATTGGCATATAGATCACAAATTGTCGGTGAATTTCGTCGGACACCATGTGTCATTTTTGGACGAGATGTACAATTTTCGCGACGGCACATCGCACTCAACCGTCCACCCAGAGGTCCCGAAATTTTTCCTACGATATAGTACCTATCCCAACTTAATCGCCTCCCAGCAAGCACTTTTTGATACCACTTCATCCCTCCTCGCTATTTCCGTTTGAAAAACCACCCATGGCCGTTTCAGTGCGAAAACGACGTTTCAGTGCCGAGGTTAGATTTTTCCTGAATAGAGCGTAAAAAGTTGCAGGACAAATGTACCCTTCAAAAAATTCCAGCCGCCGGCCTTCGGCCGGCGGAATTTTTGAAAGGGATTTTCTCCCCAAAAAGAGGGGCACTACCGAGTTTTTTATAATATATATAACTAGTTGTGCCCATTGGGGTGCAGGCGGTAAGTTACGTATGCACTGGAATTTAATAGGCGAGCCTTTGGTTACGATACTTTTGCCCGTTGGAAAGCCTAACGGCTTTGGGGCGCGCTTCGCGCGCTGCTAGAAACGGTAACATTTGCTCTGCCTTTTCATTGCTCCAGGCCTTCGGCCCTCGCCGGTAAAGTTTAGCCCTGCCTTTTCATCGCTTCGGGCCTTCGGCCCTCGCCGATAAAGTTTTGCCCTGCCTTTTCATCGCTTCGGGCCTTCGGCCCTCGCGATTCGTTCTGGGATGGATCTTAAGCTCGGGCCTCCGGCCCTCGCGATTCATTTTGGGATGGATCTTAAGCTCGGGCCTTCGGCCCTCGCCGTAAAGTTTAGCCCTGCCTTTTCATCGCTTCGGGCCTTCGGCCCTCGCGATTCGTTTTGGGATGGGTCTTAAGCTCGGGCCTCCGGCCCTCGCGATTCATTTTGGGATGGATCTTAAGCTCGGGCCTTCGGCCCTCGCCGTAAAGTTTAGCCCTGCCTTTTCATCGCTTCGGGCCTTCGGCCCTCGCGATTCGTTTTGGGATGGGTCTTAAGCTCGGGCCTTCGGCCCTCGCACGGCGGGCCTCCGGCCCGCCGTTTGGGCGCCTTTGGCCCCCAAACCCCCCACACCCAAAATTTCGACCTTTTGTAACTTTGTACAAAATGGTCAGAAAATTCCAAAAAAAATATTTTCGTGCTCAGCTCGATGAGAGCTTTCGATTGATATAACATTTGCCCTATTTTATGTCATTTTGGAAAAAATAAATTTTTGGCCGAAAATTTTGACCGAAAAATTCGAGCAATTTTTCAAAAATTCATAACTCCCCAAAAATAAGCCCTTTTTAAACGTTTTAAAAGCTTAATGTATAGTAAAAATTCTGCTTAATTTTATAAAAATATATTCAACCACCCTCAACCTCGATATACCCCAGAAAATTTTAAAAAACCGAAAAATTTTGAATTTTCAAAAAATCGACCCTACCAGGCCTCGGGTGAAATTTTTCAAAAATTTAAATAGCTCAAAAAATTTGTAATTTTTTGCTCTATTTTATGACCTTTAATTCGTTTGGCTACGATAAAAACTCGCAAAGTTATGCCCAATTTAAATTTCACCAAAAAATTTCAAAAGGGTTACCCCTTCAAAAATGGGTCAAAAATTCGACCTCGAGAAAAATATGTTTTATGGTGCTCCAATATGTGCTGAACACGAATCTGAAGTCCGTTTATTTTTAAAAATTTTTTAAAAAAAGTTACACTCAAAAAACCGACCACTTTTGGCCCCAAAAATGCCACTTTTTGCCCTATATCTTTCTGAGACTCAAGTGTACCCCCAACAAAGTATATATTTTTAGAGGTTTCAAGGGACGCTCTATAAGATAGGATACTCAAATCGAGTTTCAATTCACGCGTTAAAAAGTCGGTTTCGGCGAGGTCACTTTGGTGCCCATAACTATGTCAGGAAAAAATCCCAGACTCAAGTGTCCCCCAACAAAAGTGTAGTACATTTAGTGCCCTAACATACCAAAAAAGAGTTGAAACCGTTTGCCCATTCATAAGCAATTTTATAATTACATTCGATGGGAGCCACCCTTCACGGTAGGGGTAAAGGACATTTTGGACCTTTTGAGTCCCATAACTTTGCCCAAAATGGTCAGAAAAAATTGAACCAAATTTTTCCAGAACCTACTCATGGAGCTCTATCGATTGGCATATAGATCATAAATTGTCAGTGAATTTCGTCGGACACCATGTGTCATTTTTGGACGAGGTGTACAATTTTCGCGACGGCACATCGCACTCAACCGTCCACCCAATGGTCCCGAAATTTTTCATACGATATAGTACCTATCCCAACTTGATTTCCTACCAGCAACCACTTTTTGATCCAACTTCTGCCTCCCGAGTTATTCCAGTTTGAAAAACCACCCATGGCCGTTTCAGTGCGAAAACGACGTTTCAGCGCCGAGGTTAGAGTTTTCCTGAATAGAGCGTAAAAAGTTGCAGGACAAATGTACCCTTCAAAAAATTCCAGCCGCCGGCCTTCGGCCGGCGGAATTTTTGAAAGCAATTTTCTCCCATAAAAAAATCGAACATCAAGATTTTTATTAAATATATAACTAGCTATGGGTTACGTATGCGATGGCGGTTAGTTACAGCACTCTGGCGGTAAAATTTTGGGGTGCCCGTTGGAAAGCCTAACGGCTTTGGGGCGCGCTTCGCGCGCCGCTAGAATGTTTAATCGGCTGTGGTCGGAGTTTTGGTCAAGCATAACTTTGTACAAAATGGTCAGAAATTTTTTCTGATATTATTTTTAGACTCAGCTCACTGAGGGCTTTCATTTGATATATCATTTGCCCACCTTTAAAATTTTTTTGCAAAGTTTAAAATATCGGCCAATTTTTCCGGGATGGGTTGAAAGCTCGGGCCTTCGGCCCTCGCCGGCAAAGTTTAGCCCTGCATTTTAATGCGTTGCTCTGCCTTTTAAATGGGTTGAATGCTCGGGCCTTCGGCCCTCGCAGGTAAAGTTTAGCCCTGCCTTTTCTTTCATTGCTCTGCCTCTAAGATGGGTTGAAAGCTCGGGCTTCGGCCCTCGCTGGTAAGGTTTAGCCCTGCCTTCCGGGAAGGGTTGAAAACTCGGGCCTTCGGCCCTCGCTGGTAAAGTTTAGCCCTGCCTTCAGAAATGGGTTGAAAGAAAGGGCCTTCGGCACTCGCTGGTAAAGTTTAGCCCTGCCTTCCGGGATGGGTTGAAAGCTCGGGCCTTCGGCCTCCGCAGGTAAATTTAGCCCTGCCTTTCGATCATTGCTCAGCCTTTTAGATGGGTTGAAAGCTCGGGCCTTCGGCCCTCGCAGGTACAGTTTAGCCTTGCCTTCTAATTTCATTGCTCTGCCTTCCGGTATGGGTTGAAAGCTCGGGCCTTCGGCCCTCGCTGGTAAGGTTTAGCCCTGCCTTCCGGTATGGGTTGAAAGCTCGGGCCTTCGGCCCTCGCCGGTAAAGTTTAGCCCTGCCTTCCGGGATGGGTTGAAAGCTCGGGCCTTCGGCCCTCGCCGGTAAAGTTTAGCCCTGCCTTCCGGGATGGGTTGAAAGCTCGGGCCTTCGGCCCTCGCTGGTAAAGTTTAGCCCTGCCTTCCGGGATGAGTTGAAAGCTCGGGCCTTCGGCCCGCGCCGGTAAAGTTTAGCCCTGCCTTTCGATCATTGCTCTGCCTTTTAGATGAGTTGAAAGCTCGGGCCTTCGGCCCTCGCAGGTACAGTTTAGCCTTGCCTTCTAATTTCATTGCTCTGCCTTTTAGATGGGTTGAAAGCTCGGGCCTTCGGCCCTCGCCAGTAAAGTTTAGCTCTGCCTTCCGGGATGGGTTGAAAGCTCGGGCCTTCGGCCCTCGCCGGTAAAGTTTAGCCCTGCCTTCCGGGATGGGTTGAAAGCTCGGGCCTTCGGCCCTCGCCGGTAAAGTTTAGCCCTGCCTTCCGGGATGGGTTGAAAGCTCGGGCCTTCGGCCCTCGCTGGTAAAGTTTAGCCCTGCCTTCCGGGATGGGTTGAAAGCTCGGGCCTTCGGCCCGCGCCGGAAAAGTTTAGCCCTGCCTTCCGGGATGGGTTGAAAGCTCGGGTTAGCCCTGCCTTCCGGGATGGGTTGAAAGCTCGGGTTAGCCCTGCCTTCCGGGATGGGTTGAAAGCTCGGGCCTTCGGCCCTTGCTGGTAAAGTTTAGCCATGCCTTCCGGGATGGGTTGAAAGCTCGGGCCTTCGGCCCTCGCCGGTAAAGTTCTTCGGCCCTCGCTGTTAAGTTTGGGGGCGACATTACCGGACGATATTTGAATTATTACCCCTCCTTTTGTACCCCACCAGCAAAAGTAGGCCCCCCAGACTCAAACTTTTGACCGACCATAACTTTGGCCAAAAGGGTCAGAAAATTTTACAAAAAATATTTTTAGACTCCCCTGGATGAGAGCTTTCGATTGTTATATAATTTGCCCCATTTATGTAAATTTTGAAAAATTTATTTTTTTGGGCGAAAATTTTGGCCTGAAAATTCACCCAAATTTTCAAAAATTCATAACTTTTTTAAAAGTAACAATTTTTGAAGATTTTAAAATCATATCCTATGCAGAAAAATCTGCTCTATATAGGAAAAATACCTTCGGCTCGAACCGGCGGCAAAAATCCCGAAAATTTTGCGAAAATCCGAAAAATTTTGGGATTTTCGAAATTCGACCCCCTCGGGCCCAATTTCGAAATTTTTCGAAATTTTTTCGACTCAAAAAATACCTAATTTTTTGGTCTATTTTTATAAAGAAACCACATCCAAATCCGAAAATCCCAAAAAAAGTTATGCCGTTTTAAAAAATCCCAAAATTCGGCGAAAAGGGGTACGTACCCCTTTTGGGATGGGGTCGGGGAAAAAATTTTTTTATTTTAGGTCAAAAAACGACCTATATGGTGCATTTAGGTGTGCTGAGTCCGAATCCGGTCTCAGAAAAATTTTTAAAAATTTTCCTATGAAGTTAGAGTCTCAAAAAGTTTCGCGACATTTGCGAACATTGGGCATAACTTTTTGAGACTCAAGTGGACCTTCTACAATGTATACATTTTCGACATAGTTTAGGGCCCTCTACAACTTAACCGGACAATATTTTCATTCAGACTTTCAATCAGGTACCCCACCGGGTATGACCCCCAAAAAGTCGAACCTGAGACGAAAAATTCGACTTCGAGATTAATATGTTTTATGGTACTCTAATAGGTGCTGAATCCGAATCCGAAATCCGTTTATTTTTAAAAAATTTTTAAAAAAAGTTATAGCCCAAAAAAGGTCAATTTTTGACCCCCAAAAACTCAATTTTTGGCCTATAACTTTCCCAGACTCAAGTGTACCCCCAACAAACTATATATTTTTAGAGGTTTCAAAGGACGCTCTACAACATAGGAAACTCAAATCGAGTTTCAATTCACGCGTTAAAAAGTCGACTTTTCGACCCCGATCTTTTGAACCTTATCACCCCCAAAACCAAATCCGAGACTCAAGTGGCCCCCAACAAAATTTTAGCCAACTACGTGCCCTAACATAATAAAAAAGAGTTGGAGCGATTCGGCCTCTCTTAAGCAATTTTATAATTACATCCAATGGGAGCCACCCTTCCCGATAGGGGTCCTGGACATTTTGAACTTTTGGCGAAGTGTAACTTTTTTCAAAATGGTCAGAAAAAATTAAACTAAATTTTTTCGGACTCAGCTCGGTGAGAGCTTTCGATTGGTATATAATTTGTAAATTGTAGGTGAATTTCGTCGGACGGGGTAGGACAATTCACCGACAATCGGTGAATTTTTGCCAACCTCCACAGGTCGGACATTTGATCCCAGCACTCCAATTTTTTTTCAGAGTTATAGGTCGTATCCCAACTTAGGGCCCTCGCCCCAGTCACTTTTTGGTTCGACTTCACCCTCCCGAGCTATGGCCGTTTGAATTTTACCGACGGCCGTTTCGGCGCGGGGGTACGTTTTGGCGCCACGGCTATAATTTTCCTGAATGCGCGTCAAAAAGTTGTAGGACTAATGTACAACTCAAAAAAATCCCCAGGAACTCGTTCGACTCAAATTAGTTTTTAAACGAAAAAAGCCCGATTTTACCCACAAAAGAAGGGGCACTTTGTGGTTTTTTTTTAGTATAATATAACTAGTTGTGCCCATTGGGGTATGGCGGTAAGTTACGTATGCAATAGGTTTAGTTACGATACTTTTTGATTTTTATGCTCTGCCCGTTGGAAAGCCTAACGGCTTTGGGGCGCGCTTCGCGCGCTGCTAGAAGGTTTTTTCTGCTATATTAAATTAAAAGCTTTGGAAATCTCGGCGGGCCTTCGGCCCGCCGAAGGCCCGCCGAATCTACGGCCAAAATAACTTCTACGGCCAAAATAACTTTCTAACGGAATAGAGGAAAAATAAAACCGTAAAAAAAAAGAAAAAATTTGGAAAAATAACAAAACGCCAAAAAATGTAATTTTTAAAATTATGATGCTAACTATTAAAATACAGCCTATTCGATGCGGCTGGCCGAGCGCTTTAAAAAAAATATAACACTTGCAATAAAAAATTTGAAAATCAGCAAAAATTTTCGAAAAAACGTGTCTTAGGTCAAAACCTGAAGGAAATAGTGTCAGAAAACATAAAAGTTCAATTTCGACATAAAATAAAGCTTATATAGTACATTAAGACCCGCTGAGCCTATAACCGTCCTCCGAAAATAATTTAAAAAATTCGCAGGGACGTTAGAGTCTCAAAAAGTTTTACGACATTTGCGTACATTGGCCATAACTTTTTGAGACTCAAGTGGACCATGCCCAAATTTTACATTTCAGTGTAGTTTTAGATGCTCTACAACATCACCGGATTAAGTTTTCATTCAGACTTTCAATCAGGTACCCCACCGGGTGTGACCCCCAAAAAGTCGAACCTGAGTCGAAAAATTCGACTTCGAGATAAATATGCTATATTGTGCTCTGATAGGTGCTGAATCCATTCCCGAAGCCCTTTTATTTTTAAAAAAATTTTAAAAAAAGTTATAGCCCAATAAAGGTCAATTTTTGACCCCCAAAATGTCACTTTTTGCCCTATAACTTTTCCAGACTCAAGTGTACCCCCAACAAAGTATATATTTTTAGAGGTTTCAAAGGACGCTCTACAACATAGGAAACTCAAATCGACTTTCAATTCACGCATTAAAAAGTCGACTTTTCGACCCGGACCTTTTGAACCTCATGACCCCCAGAACCAAATCCGAGACTCAAGTGGCCCCCAACAAAATTTTAGCCAACTAAGTGCCCTAACATACTAAAAAAGAGTTGGAGCGATTCGGCCTCTCATAAGCATTTTTATAATTACATCCAATGGGAGCCACCCTTCCCGATAGGGGTCCAAGACATTTTGAACCTTTGGCGAAGTGTAACTTTTTTCAAAATGGTCAGAAAAAATTAAAATAAATTTTTTCGGACTCAGCTCGATGAGAGCTTTCGATTGGTATATAATTTGTAAATTGTCGATCAATTTCGTCGGACGAGGTAGGACAATTCACCGACAATCGGTGAATTTTTGCCAACCTCCACAGGTCGGACAGTTGTTCCCAGGCCTCCAATTTTTTTTCAGCGTTATAGACCCTATCCCAACTTAGGGCCCTCACCCCAATCACTTTTTGATCCGACTTCACCTCTCCGAGTTACAGCCGTTTGAATTTTACCGACGGCCGTTTCGGCGCAGAGGTACGTTTTGGCGCCACGGCTATAATTTTCCTGAATGCGCGTCAAAAAGTTGTAGGACTAATGTACAACTCAAAAAAATCCCCGAGAACTCGTTCGACTCAAATTAGTTTTTAAACGAAAAAAGCCCGATTTTACCCACAAAAGAAGGGGCACTTTGTGGTTTTTTTTTAGTATAATATAACTAGTTGTGCCCATTGGGGTATGGCGGTAAGTTACGTATGCACTGGAATTTAATAGGCGGAGCCTTTGGTTACGATACTTTTGCCCGTTGGAAAGCCTAACGGCTTTGGGGCGCGCTTCGCGCGCTGCTAGAAACGGTAACATTTGCTCTGCCTTTTCATTGCTCCGGGCCTTCGGCCCTCGCCGGTAAAGTTTAGCCCTGCCTTTTCATCGCTTCGGGCCTTAGGCCCTCGCCGGTAAAGTTATGCCCTGCCTTTTAATTGCTCCGGGCCTTCGGCCCTCGCGATCCATTTTGGGATGGGTCTTAAGCTCGGGCCTTCGGCCCTCGCGATTCGTTTTGGGATGGGTCTTAAGCTCGGGCCTTCGGCCCTCGCGATTCGTTTTAGGATGGATCCTAAGCTCGGGCCTTCGGCACTCGATATTCGTTTTGGGATGGGTCTTAAGCTCGGGCCTTCGGCCCTCGCGATTCGTTTTGGGATGGGTCTTAAGCTCGGGCCTTCGGCCCTCGCAATTCGTTTTGGGATGGGTCTTAAGCTCGGGCCTTCGGCCCTCGCCGTAAAGTTTAGCCCTGCCTTTTCATCGCTTCGGGCCTTCGGCCCTCGCGATTCATTTTGGGATGGGTCTTAAGCTCGGGCCTTCGGCCCTCGCGATTCGTTTTGGGATGGATCTTAAGCTCGGGCCTTCGGCCCTCGCACGGCGGGCCTCCGGCCCGCCGTTTGGGGGCCTTCGGCCCCAAAACCACGCACACCCAAAAGTTTCCTCGGGCCTTCGGCCCTCGCGATTACTTTCGGGATGGGTCTTAAGCTCGGGCCTCCGGCCCTCGCGATTCATTTTGGGATGGATCTTAAGCTCGGGACTTCGGCCCTCGCGATCCGTTTTGGAATGGATCTTAAGCTCGGGCCTTCGGCCCTCGCAATTCGTTTTGGGATGCGTCTTAAGCTCGGGCCTTCGGCCCTCGCACGGCGGGCCTCCGGCCCGCCGTTTAGGGGCCTTCGCCCCCAAACCCCCCCACACCCGAAAATCGACATTTTGTGACTTTGTACAAAATGGTCAGAAAATTTTACAAATAATATATTTATACTCAGCTCGAGAAGGGCTTTCGATTGATATAACATTTGCCCTATTTTATGTCATTTTGGAAAAAATAAAATTTTGGCCCAAAATTTCGACCAAAAAATTGACGCAATTTTTCAAAAATTCATAACTCCCCAAATATAAACCTTTTGAAACATTTTAAAAGCTTAATATATAGCAAAAATTCTGCTCAATTTTATAAAAATATATTCAACCACCCTCAGCCTCGATATACCCCAGAAAATTTCAAAAAACCGAAAAATTTTGAATTTTCAAAAAATCGACCCTACCAGGTCTCGGGTGAAATTTTTCAAAAATTTAAATGGCTCAAAAAATTTGTAATTTTTTGCTCTATTTTATGACCTTTAATTCGTTTGGCTACGACAAAAACTTACAAAGTTGTGCCCAATTTAAATTCCACCAAAAAATTTCAAAAGGGGTACCCCTTCAAAAATGGTCCAAAAATTCGACCTCGAGAAAAATATGTTTTATGGTACTCCAATATGTGCTGAACACGAATCTAAAGCCCGTTTATTTTTAAAAATTTTTTAAAAAAAGTTATAACCAAAAAACCGGCCATTTTTGGCACCAAAAATGCCACTTTTTTGAGTATAACTTTCCCAGACTCAAGTGTACCCCAAACAAAGTGTATATTTTTAGAGGTTTCAAGGGACGCTCTACAAGATAGGATACTCAAATCGAGTTTCAATTCACGCGTTAAAAAGTCGGTTTTGGCGAGGTCACTTTGGTGCCCATAACTATGTCAGGAAAAAATCCCAGACTCAAGTGTCCCCCAACAAAATTGTAGTACATTTAGTGCCCTATTATACCAAAAAAGAGTTGAAACCATTTGCCCTCTCTTAAGCAATTTTATAATTACATTCGATGGGAGCCACCCTTCACGTTAGGGGTTCTGGACATTTTGGACCTTTTGAGTCCCATAACTTTGCCCAAAATGGTCAGAAAAATTTGAACCAAATTTTTTCAGAACCAACTCATGGAGCTCTATCGAATGGCATATAGTTTGAAAATTGTCGGTGAATTTCGTCGGACACCATGTGTCATTTTGGGACGAGATGTACAATTTTTAGCCAAGGCCACAGCCTCAGGCGTTGATCCCAGGCCTCCCAAATTTTTCCTACGATATAGTACCCATTTCAACTTAAAATCCTCCCAGCAAGCATTTTTCAATCCAACTTCACCCCTCCGCGCTATTTCCATTTGAAAAACCACCCATGGCCGTTTCAGTGCGAAAACGACGTTTCAGCGCCGAGGTTAGAGTTTTCCTGAATAGAGCGTAAAAAGTTGCAGGACAAATGTACCCTTCAAAAAATTCCAGCCGCCGGCCTTCGGCCGGCGGAATTTTTGAAAAGGATTTTCTCCCCAAAAAGAGGGGCACTACCGAGTTTTTTATAATATATATAACTAGTTGTGCCCATTGGGGTATGGCGGTAAGTTACGTATGCACTGGAATTTAATAGGCGGAGCCTTTGGTTACGATACTTTTGCCCGTTGGAAAGCCTAACGGCTTTGGGGCGCGCTTCGCGCGCTGCTAGAAACGGTAACATTTGCTCTGCCTTTTCATTGCTCCGGGCCTTCGGCCCTCGCCGGTAAAGTTTAGCCCTGCCTTTTCATCGCTTCGGGCCTTAGGCCCTCGCCGGTAAAGTTATGCCCTGCCTTTTAATTGCTCCGGGCCTTCGGCCCTCGCGATCCATTTTGGGATGGGTCTTAAGCTCGGGCCTTCGGCCCTCGCGATTCGTTTTGGGATGGGTCTTAAGCTCGGGCCTTCGGCCCTCGCGATTCGTTTTAGGATGGATCTTAAGCTCGGGCCTTCGGCACTCGATATTCGTTTTGGGATGGGTCTTAAGCTCGGGCCTTCGGCCCTCGCGATTCGTTTTGGGATGGGTCTTAAGCTCGGGCCTTCGGCCCTCGCAATTCGTTTTGGGATGTGTCTTAAGCTCGGGCCTTCGGCCCTCGCCGTAAAGTTTAGCCCTGCCTTTTCATCGCTTCGGGCCTTCGGCCCTCGCGATTCATTTTGGGATGGGTCTTAAGCTCGGGCCTTCGGCCCTCGCGATTCGTTTTGGGATGGATCTTAAGCTCGGGCCTTCGGCCCTCGCACGGCGGGCCTCCGGCCCGCCGTTTGGGGGCCTTCGGCCCCAAAACCACGCACACCCAAAAGTTTCCTCGGGCCTTCGGCCCTCGCGATTACTTTCGGGATGGGTCTTAAGCTCGGGCCTCCGGCCCTCGCGATTCATTTTGGGATGGATCTTAAGCTCGGGCCTTCGGCCCTCGCGATCCGTTTTGGAATGGGTCTTAAGCTCGGGCCTTCGGCCCTCGCAATTCGTTTTGGGATGCGTCTTAAGCTCGGGCCTTCGGCCCTCGCACGGCGGGCCTCCGGCCCGCCGTTTAGGGGCCTTCGCCCCCAAACCCCCCCACACCCGAAAATCGACATTTTGTGACTTTGTACAAAATGGTCAGAAAATTTTACAAATAATATATTTATACTCAGCTCGAGAAGGGCTTTCGATTGATATAACATTTGCCCTATTTTATGTCATTTTGGAAAAAATAAAATTTTGGCCCAAAATTTCGACCAAAAAATTGACGCAATTTTTCAAAAATTCATAACTCCCCAAATATAAACCTTTTGAAACATTTTAAAAGCTTAATATATAGCAAAAATTCTGCTCAATTTTATAAAAATATATTCAACCACCCTCAGCCTCGATATACCCCAGAAAATTTCAAAAAACCGAAAAATTTTGAATTTTCAAAAAATCGACCCTACCAGGTCTCGGGTGAAATTTTTCAAAAATTTAAATGGCTCAAAAAATTTGTAATTTTTTGCTCTATTTTATGACCTTTAATTCGTTTGGCTACGACAAAAACTTACAAAGTTGTGCCCAATTTAAATTCCACCAAAAAATTTCAAAAGGGGTACCCCTTCAAAAATGGTCCAAAAATTCGACCTCGAGAAAAATATGTTTTATGGTACTCCAATATGTGCTGAACACGAATCTAAAGTCCGTTTATTTTTAAAAATTTTTTAAAAAAAGTTATAACCAAAAAACCGGCCATTTTTGGCACCAAAAATGCCACTTTTTTGAGTATAACTTTCCCAGACTCAAGTGTACCCCAAACAAAGTGTATATTTTTAGAGGTTTCAAGGGACGCTCTACAAGATAGGATACTCAAATCGAGTTTCAATTCACGCGTTAAAAAGTCGGTTTTGGCGAGGTCACTTTGGTGCCCATAACTATGTCAGGAAAAAATCCCAGACTCAAGTGTCCCCCAACAAAATTGTAGTACATTTAGTGCCCTATTATACCAAAAAAGAGTTGAAACCATTTGCCCTCTCTTAAGCAATTTTATAATTACATTCGATGGGAGCCACCCTTCACGTTAGGGGTTCTGGACATTTTGGACCTTTTGAGTCCCATAACTTTGCCCAAAATGGTCAGAAAAATTTGAACCAAATTTTTTCAGAACCAACTCATGGAGCTCTATCGAATGGCATATAGTTTGAAAATTGTCGGTGAATTTCGTCGGACACCATGTGTCATTTTGGGACGAGATGTACAATTTTTAGCCAAGGCCACAGCCTCAGGCGTTGATCCCAGGCCTCCCAAATTTTTCCTACGATATAGTACCCATTTCAACTTAAAATCCTCCCAGCAAGCATTTTTCAATCCAACTTCACCCCTCCGCGCTATTTCCATTTGAAAAACCACCCATGGCCGTTTCAGTGCGAAAACGACGTTTCAGCGCCGAGGTTAGAGTTTTCCTGAATAGAGCGTAAAAAGTTGCAGGACAAATGTACCCTTCAAAAAATTCCAGCCGCCGGCCTTCGGCCGGCGGAATTTTTGAAAAGGATTTTCTCCCCAAAAATAGGGGCACTACCAAGATTTTTATAATATATATAACTAGTTGTGCCCATTGGGGTGCAGGCGGTAAGTTACGTATGCAAATCTTTGATGTTTGCAATGGCGGTAAAATTTTGTTGTGCCCGTTGGAAAGCCTATCGGCTTTGGGGCGCGCTTCGCGCGCTGCTAGAATGTGTGGATGCGTGGAATATGTTTGATTACCTCTGCCTTTTCATTGCTTCGGGCCTTCGGCCCTCGCCGGTAAAGTTTTGCCCTGCCTTTTCATTGCTTCGGGCCTTCGACCCTCGCCGTTAAAGTTTTGCCCTGCCTTTTCATTGTTTCGGGCCTTCGGCCCTCGCCTTAAGGTTTTGCCCTGCCTTTTCATTGCTTCGGGCCTTCGACCCTCGCCGTTAAAGTTTTGCCCTGCCTTTTCATTGTTTCGGGCCTTCGGCCCTCGCCTTAAGGTTTTGCCCTGCCTTTTCATTGCTTCGGGCCTTCGGCCCTCGCCGGTAAATTTTGCCCTGCCTTTTCATTGCTTGCTCTGCCTTTTAGATGGGTTGACAGAACGGGACTCCTCGGCCTCGGTAGAACTTGCTTTGTTTTTAAACGGATACTGTGTTTTTTAGTGGATGTGGTGGGTTGACCCGAGGCGTTTGGTTGGCCTTCGGCCCCCCAAACCCTTTGTTTAGACGAATACTGTGCCTTTTAGTGGCTGTGGTGGGTTGACCCGAGGCGTTTGGGGGGCCTTCGGCCCCCCAAACCCTTTGTTTAGACGAATACTGTGCCTTTTAGTGGCTGTGGTGGGTTGACCCGAGGCGTTTGGGGGGCCTTCGGCCCCCCAAACCCTTTGTTTAGACGAATACTATGCCTTTTAGTGGTTGTGGTGGGTTGACCCGAGGCGTTTGGGGGGCCTTCGGCCCCCCAAACCCTTTGTTTAGACGAATACTGTGCCTTTTAGTGGCTGTGGTGGGTTGACCATAGGCGTTTGGGGGGCCTTCGGCCCCCCAAACCCCTTGTTTAGACGACCCGAGGCGTTTGGGGGGCCTTCGGCCCCCCAAACCCTTTGTTTAGACGAATACTATGCCTTTTAGTGGTTATGGTGGGTTGACCATAGGCGTTTGGGGGGCCTTCGGCCCCCCAAACCCCTTGTTTAGACGAATACTGTGCCTTTTAGTGGCTGTGGTGGGTTGACCCGAGGCGTTTGGGGGGCCTTCGGCCCCCCAAACCCTTTGTTTAGACGAATAGGGGGGCCTTCGGCCCCCCTCAAACGCCAATTTTCCGAAAATCCTCCCCAAACGAAAACTCTGACCGCCATAACAATGTCAGACTCAAGTGACCCGTTAAAATTTTAAATTTTTAGATGGATTTCAGGATGCTCTACATTATAACGTAAGTCTTTTTAACTTATTCCCCCTCCTTAGGTACCCCACCAGCTAAATTAACCCCCAGACTCAAAAATTATAAAACGGCTTAACTCACTCAGACTCTTATGGAACCCCCAAAAAGTATATATTTTTCGGAGCCCCAGGAGATGCTCTATAACATTACCGGACCATATTTGATTAATTGCCCCTCCTTTGGTACCCCACCGGCCTAAGTGCAACCCCAGACTCAAACTTTTGACCTATCATAACTTTGGACAAAAGGGTCAGAAATTTTTAGAAAAAATATTTTTATGCTCAGCTCGATGAGAGCTTTCGATTGATATAACATTTGGCCCATCTATGGCCATTTTGGAAAAATAATTTTTTTGGACGAAAATTTAGGCCAAAAAAATAGCCGAATTTTTAAAAAATTCATAACTTTTTCAAAAGTAACCTTTTTGAAGAAATTTAAAATCTTATTCTATGCAGAAAATTCTGCTCTATCCAGGAAAAATAGCTATGCCCCGAACCGCCGGCAAAAAACCCGAAATTTTTTCGAAAAACCGAAAAATTTTCGGGTTTTCGAAATTCGACCCTACACCCCAAATTTCGACTTTTTTCGAAATTTTTTCAGCTTAAAAAATTTCTAATTTTTTATACTATTTTATGAACGAAACCCCACCTCAATCCGAAAATCCAAAAAAAAGTTATGGCCACCAAAAAAATCTCGAAAATCCCCCAAAAGGGGTACCCCTTTGGAAATAGGGGGTGGGACAAAATTTTCGAATTTTGACCCAAAAAATGGCCTATATGGTACTCTCGCACCTGCTGAGTACGAATCCGGCGTCAGAAAAATTTAAAAAAAATTCCCCAGGACGTTAGAGTCTCAAAAAGTTTCGCGCCATTTCGCCACAATGGCTATAACTTTCTGAGACTCAAGTGTACCCCCAACATATTATACCTTTTTCTGACCGCCAGGGGACGCTCTTTCGAACTGGCTATCGAAATCGCGTTTCAATTCACAATACAAAAAGTCGACTTTTCGACTCTGACACTTTGACCCAAAACACCCCCAAAAGTTCACCCGAGACTCAAATGTCCAACTATTTATAACTTCCCCACACTCTACCCTCCAACATCACTCCCAGGCCCAAGAACCCCCAACTTCTCAAAAAAGAGTTATAACACTTTGAATTTTTCATCCGGCCGTTTCGGTGCCACACTCAAGTGCGGCACCAAAATGGCCATGCCCAAAAAATTTCTCATAGCCGTTTAACTATAAACCCCCAGGTCCCATCTTAATCCGCCCAGCCGTTCCCGAGATCTCGCACCTCCACATTTTGCCAACCTCCAATGGCACCACATTTTGCCAACATTTAAAAACGGTTAACACGGCACTTCGACATTTAGACTTCACCGAATTTCAAAATTTTTTTTTTCATTAATATCCACTAATAGTGGGGCGCGTGCCTCCCAGCGGGACCTTTCCGCTCCGACTTTTAGTTCACGAGATAGCAAAATCCATGGGGTCGTTTCGGCGCAAAGGAAAAGTCGTGGCGCCGAGTTCGTATTTTTCCTGAATGCGCCGTAAAAAGTACCCCCCAAGATGTCACGCTTCTGTCGAGCGTCCGGCCTTCGGCCGGCCGATAATAGTTTTTAAAATGGAAATTTGTCTTTTTTATAGGTATAAGAGTAACTAGCTATGGGTTACGTATGCGATGGCGCGAATAGCATACTCTGGCGGTAAAATTTTGGGGTGCCCGTTGGAAAGCCTATCGGCTTTGGGGCGCGCTTCGCGCGCGGCTAGAAATTTTATTGGCTGGGGTGGTCAATTTGAAAATTCATAACTTTGTACAAAATGGTCAGAAATTTTTTCTGTTAGTATTTTTAGACTCAGCTCACTGAGAGCTTTCATTTGATATATCATTTGGCCAACTTTAAAAATTTTTTAGAAAAATTCAAGTTTTGGCCAAAAATTTTTGTTGATGTTTTCAGAAAATTTTTGAAAAATCATAACTTCGGTTGTTGTAGGGATTTTGAAATAATTTAAAGTTTAGCATGTGTATAAAATCAGGCTCCATTTTTAAAAAATATAATCAAAAACCTCTAATGGTTATACCCCGTCAAATTTTGAAAAAACCGGAAATTTTTTAATTTTCAAAAAATCGACCCTAAGACCCCCAAACCTTAAGTTTTTCAGAAATTTTTATGCATTAAAAAATTTCTAATTTTTTTCTTTATTTAATAGTTTTGAGTTCGTATGAATATGACAAAAACTCACAAAGTTATGGCCGATCAAACTTTTTCGGAAATATTTCATAAGGGGTACCCCTTTGAAAAATTTTGGGAAATTTTTTTTCGAGAAAATTTTCTAATTTTTGGCCATAATAGGTTTTAATAGACGGGGATAACGAATACGTTGTCCGTTTCTTGCTAAAAATTTTTTCCTCTAAGTTAGAGGCCAAAAATTTTCACTCTTGCCCTGAAGTTGTGGAGACCCAAGATTTGGGCACTCATAACTTTGTACAAAATGGTCAGAAATTTTTTCTGATTTTATTTTTAGTTTCAGCTCATCAAGAGCTTTCATTTGATATATCATATGGCCAACTTTTAAAATTTTTGGAAAAGTTAAAGTTTTCGACCAAAAATTTTGGTCGATTTTTTCAAAAATTTTTTTGAAAAATCATAACTTAGTTTGTTATAGGGATTTTGAAATAATTTAAAGTTTAAAATGGGTATAAAATCATGCTCTATTTATTAAAAATATAATCAAAAACCTACACTGGTTGTACCCCTTTAAATTTTGAGAAAACCAAAAATTTTTGATTTTTCAAAAAATCGACCCTTAGACCCCTTAGTCGTAAGTTTTTCAGAAATTTTTATATATTAAAAAATTTCTAATTTTTTTCTCTATTTAATAATTTTGAGTTCGTATGAATAGGACAAAAACTCACAGAGTTATGGCTGAATAAAAATTTTTGTAAATATTTCATAAGGGGTACCCCTTTGAAAAATTTTGGGAAAATTTTTTTCGAGAAAATTTTTTAATTTTTGGCCATAATAGGTTTTAATGGGCCCTGATAACGAATCCGTTGGCCGTTTAATTTTAAAAATTTTTCCTCTAAGCTTAGAGGCCAAAATTTTTCAGTCCTCCACAATTATATGGAGGAACATAAGATTTTTTCTGTTTTTAACCGTGCTCAGTCGTTTTTTGTTACAAAAACGTCCAGAGTACACCACGTGGAGGTGCACGGTGGTAAACAGAGTACCATATACTCCTCACTGGGCTATGAATGGGGAGGAAGTAATAAGAAAAAGCCAATCTCAAGGGGAATTTACAATAATAAGAAGGGTTCTACAATTTGACTTAGTCAAACTGTATACCACGGGCTACAACATTAGTAATAAGGGTGTTCCCATCATTATCCTTAGGTTTATTGGGGGCAAAAACTCTTATGAAGTTACTATTGGTACACCGGGAGAGGGCTGTATAAAGCTGTCCGTGGGCAAAGGGTTCATCAGAGAAATCTATGCCCAACCTCTCGCATGTCTGGCCTTGGGCCTTTGTAATAGTCATGCAGAAGGCTGTTCGGACAGGGAATTGGAGGCGCACGAAGCTAACCCCGTCTTGTGGGTCCTGGTGTGTCATTCGGGTGCGGGAGAGCCCAACAGTTACCCCTTGGTTTACGCCGTAAATAGTTTCAGCTTCAATTAAATGATCACGAAGTGCAACTATTTTTAGGCGGGTACCGTTACACAAGCCTTTGCTTGTGTTAAGGTTAATAAGGAGGACAATTATAGAACCTACTTTGAGGTGTAAGTGGTGGGCGGGGAGACCGGACGGGGTTAATGTATTAATATATGAAACATCTTGCTGGGCGGCATAGGGGTCTAACGGGTCATCAGTGAGACATCTGTCTACTGAATAATAGTCTCGGGATTGACTATTGAAGGAGGCGAGGATGAGGTCATTATTAAAGTCGACGGATCGGTTAGTAGGAGCGAGCATTAATCTCATAAGAAGTTGACTACTTGAAATATTAAACCCTTGATCAAAGACGAAAGAGATTAGCTCATCACGAGTCTCTACCATCATTGATTTAGGGAGGGCGATTTTTTCCCGGGAGGTATTAGTACCCAAATTATAAAGCCATTGTTTAAATTGGACCTCAGAAGGTTGGAGTCTCATATTTTGGATTAGACGATTTTTAAGAAACATTTTATAAAGGTGGGAACTTTGTATACAAACGGGTACAGCCATTTCTGGTATAGAGGAATTTTTAACTACTGGGAGTGACTGTTTCCAATCACCGGAAAGGATTACCACTTTACCAGCAAAAGGAATATCCCTTTTGGAAGGAACCATGGTCCGGCATAAGAGGTCAACATTTTCTATCATTGTCATCTCCAGCAATGTTATTTCATCGATGATGACAACATCGCTTTCGATTATTCGGCGGCCAAAATAGCTTCCGAATTGGATTTGGGGGATTTGACCTGGACGATGGTTGATTCCAAAACGGAATGCGGAGTGCAAAGTCATGCCACCGGCATAAAACTTTGTAGCGGCGATCCCAGTCGATGCGGTTGCAAGGACTTTGTGACCTAACCGCCTTAAATGGAAGAGCAAGTAATTTAATAAGAAAGTTTTCCCGGTTCCCCCATCCCCAGATAAGAAATAAAGTTTTTGGGAATTAGGATCTCTTATTGAATTAAGAATTAAATCAAAGAAATTATTTTGTTCGGGGTTAAGGGTGGCACTGACTAATGATGATGTATCGGCAGTTGCGTCGGTATCATCATCATTTACATGTTGGGGGAAGAAAAACTGATCAACAGCTGTATCAGGGTCGTCAGTGAGGGAATTATGTGGAAGTGGAAGACCATAATCAGACATTTGCTTGCCATTAGCAAGCAAATATCGTTCAATTATGGCCAAAGCCCGGTCAATACGAATAGGACGTTGATCTTCGGTACAACGTCGGTCAAAGAAATGGTCTATGAACATGTTCCACAGATGCAGAGCATCTATGACGCAATCATCTGTGGAACTAAATACAAGGATGTTTACGAAAAGTTGACGCATTTGGGAAGGAGTTAAATTATAAGAACCCTCTCTTAAAGTTCGTTCCCAT
Organism: Meloidogyne enterolobii; assembly: GCA_963681835.1. NCBI lineage: Eukaryota > Metazoa > Nematoda > Chromadorea > Rhabditida > Meloidogynidae > Meloidogyne > Meloidogyne enterolobii. Next base: position 3,994,535 of record CAVMJV010000008.1, read on the forward strand.
ACGGAACTATCTTCAAAGAGGCCACGTTGGCGGGCTGCTTCGGCAAAAGTGGTGTACTTTATACCGTTCACAGTTAATAATTGGTCGGGGTCCCCAGGGAAATGTTTAGTAAGTATATAAAGGGCGAATTTTTCAGGGTCTTCTCGGGGGGAAACAGTATAAATCCTTCCTAAAACAGGCTGACCTTTAACAGTGGACCTTTTACGGGGTTCCCAAGTTTTAGTATCATCATGGAATGCATAAGTTTCTGGGAGATTTTCGAATAAAATATTTTTAACATTATCATCCTTAGCCCAAAGTTTCCAATAAGCAGTTAATTTGGATTCCGGGTATTTGCCCTGGCCAACATCAGCTATTATTTGATTAAGGGAGGCAGGAGTCATATAAACAGGTTGGTACCCAGGTAAGTGAATTGAGAGGGGGATTACTGCATGGGAAAGGTCAGCATATTTATAGGATTGGATTCTGGAAAATGCCTCAGCTGGACTGCGATAAAGCATTTTGGCATATTGGGCGGGTTCGTCAATGTTAACAGTGCCGGCAGTACTTTTAATATAAGAAAAACTCGCTCCTTTGAAGGGGTACTTAAGGGCATATTTAAGGTTGTCGGTTTGACCGTAGGCAAGTTCCAAATTGTGGTGGCATTCGAACATAACCATTATGAAGGGATTATAGGGGACAATACGAGAGTTATCGTATTTGATGATGGCTTGTCCACGTGGGACACTAAGGACTTCACCACCATCTTCGGGACTGGGACGAAAATATTCCGCGGGCCTATTTTCGTGAATAATGGTCTGCCTGGAGAAGGCTTTTGGGAAATATTTCATACATTTCCCATCATGCCCTCTGCAGTGAGAACCACAGTCATGGACTTGGAATTTTGGGATAAGGTCACGAACTTTCCGAATAAAGTTCGCCCAATCAGAAGTATCTGAATCGGGTGGGTTTGGAGGGATGTGGGCCCAGATTAAATTAGAAATATTTTCAGGGGTTGCTACTATGTCCGTTGTATAGACTCTATGAAGATGAGGACCGCCGATCCTTTTTTGAAATTCACGGCTTTGGGCAGAACCGAGTATTTTCCCCAAAATATGTTTATTATTAATAAGGTCAGTTAATTTTCGTTTCTTATCTTCATAGACTCTACACATTACATCAAAACGGTCAACTAATTTTTGGTTTTTATGGAGGAAATTACGTTTTATTTCGGGCCAATTGGGATTAGAAGTGAATGTTAACATGAACGATGCACAACCCTTACGTCTTGTGCGAGACATAATGGTTGTCGCATCGTAAAACATGTCCTGGAAGTAGGGCCGGGTCCCAGGATGATATTTACGAAAGAATACTACACTTGTAATGTCGTCGACTGATTTCAGTCTTCCGTCATTAGCCAAGTGTTTAAGAATAGTTGGGGGGATAGTCTTAAGAAGGTTAAATCGGGGCTGGCGTAAGAAACTTGCTACTTGAGCATCAATTCGTGCCGCATAGTCAAGAGTGAATTTTTGTGAGAGGCCACCACCTGCACTCCAAATGTTGTGCAGGGGCTCGTTCTTGCGAATAGCAAGACGATAGCGAATATAATCGCGGAAGGAGAGGTGATTTTTGGAGGTGGGGCTTTCTTCAAGCTCATCATCGGATCCAGAATCCTCCGAGTGGTCCTTAACTGATTTGGGAGGAATTTTATTAGTATTAAAGGGGTATTTTTCATAGAAGCCATCATCTCCATTGGGAAATAACAGGGGATAAGTAAGAGTGTCGACTATTGGATTATAGGGTTTAATTTCAAATAAAGATCCTTGGAGATCAGTAATATAAACACCTTTTAATAAGGGGGGATCAGTGGACTCTGTCCAGATAGAAAACATCGCCTTCTCGTCAGGTAAATTTACTTGACGAGGATGCGCTGTGCGATCTCTAATAGGGGCAGGGACATTTCGTTCCTCCAAAAGAGTAAACCGAAATTTGCTTACAGCATCGGGGCCATCCTGTTGCAGGATCCTTTCATACTGAGTATGAAAGTTTATATAATTTCTGGCAAAGGGGTGGGTGGTCCTAAGGAGGGTGTCTAAGTCCTGGAGAGTTTTCTTATTTACTCGGTCTCCCCCATATTGAGTGTTTTGTGTCCGTATATCCAGTGCTTCGTTAGCATCGAGGATATACAGTTGGGAAAAGGAAGGAGTAAGAGGGCCCGGGAACATTGAACTAATACGTCTAGAAAACTCTCCATTTAACATCAAACAAACACTACCATGAAGGGAGGAGTCTTGGTGCCCAACGGAAATGGAGGCAAAGGCTAATAAACTATTATAAATATTTTGATTATTAAGAAATTCCTTGGATTCTGGAGTATTCCCTGTTAATAATTTTTTTAATAATGGGGGATGTTCAGTATATGCAGGGAGGGTTACTTTACCACATTTACAACAGAAAGAGGAGGTATCCCTTTTAAATTGTTTCTTATGATCCTTATTAACCTCGGACTTGAATAATAATGCCCAACAATAATAACAAACAGAGTCTCCCAGGTTACCCGAGTCATAATATACCGTAGTATGCTGTGATCGAACATCAGCACAGGGCCATAAGGGGTGATTACCAGTACAACGACTGGTAATCGGGTTGGATGAGAAGGAAGGTGGTGGGGAAGTAAGGGAAGAAGGTGCTGGTGTAGCATCCTTCTTTGACTTAATACGCTCAGAACGGCGCAAATTTTTGGAGGGAGGGTCGGGTTCTAAGAATACGAAGGGGTAGTTGGGTACAACCACCCCTTCGTCGGGAATTACATTTTCGATGACATGTTGAGGGGGAACTACATGTTCGATGACATGTTGAAGGCGAGGGTGGTATTCAAAGTTATCCCCAGTAAAAAGGTTATTAACGTGCCAGAGGATTCGACGTTTTTCGGTATTAATATTAAAGTTATGAAATTCCAAATTACGATTATTAAAAAGCCAGGCTTCGGCATATAAACAGGTATAGTACCCACAACTGTTCCCATCAGTTTGGCGGGTATATAAATTAGTGGGATAGTCGTTAATATGAATATTATTAATAGGAATATTAGTCATACGATTAATATAAGATTGAATAATAGGAATCCTTTCATCACCATGCAATCGTGATTGATAGGGTAAAAAGAGGGAATCAATAAAAAATCCTCTATTATCAGAGGCATCCCAAACTACTAAGGTCCAGTGATTTGGGAAGTTAAGGGGGAAAAGGATTATCTCAGGCACTTGGCCTGGGATAAAACCATAGCACCGGTCTACGAAATCTTCCTCTGGAATGTCTTGGACATTCTGATTCATAAGAAGAGGAATAATGACATTTGAGTCAACTACAACGGTGTATCTATGGCAATGTCGGGACAAATAGCAGAGAAATCCATAGATTTCAGAGCCATCGAAAAACTCTGTTAAATTATTCCAGAGTGTTTCTATACGAAGGGGAGCCCTATCATTATCTTCATCACGAAGTGCCATGAAAGCCCTATTACAAATTGCCCCGGGATCATTAGTTTTTTGGGTTACAAAATTAAGTAATGGGAGGTTTTCAAAATTAATAGTGGGAACCATAGGAGCCTCAGGTTGTTGGGGAATAATTTTAGGTTTTCGGCCTGCATTTTTTCGGGTTTGTTTCTTTGGGCGACCCCGTTTAGTTGTGGAAGTTGAAGGAGAGGAACCTCTTGACGAAAAAATGGAGGCCGAATCAATGGAAGACAACAAACTTTCAGTGTCAACAGAGGACTCTCTAGTCTTCCTCTGTTTCCTCGGCGCTACGGCCTCGGAAGTAAGGGAAAATGGGGTAAGTGGAGTAGTTGGGGTATGAGGAGGACCCAGGTCTAGTGTGTCACTAATATTTACATTTTCAAAATTAAAATGAAGAGATTGATGAAGAGAAGAAGAAGGAAGAGAAGAAACAGAAGAAGATTCACCACCCTGAGTCGGGTTGAAAGATATATTGCTCTGAAGAGAGCAGTTTTGGTTTCCCAGATAAAGATTCTGATCAGAATGCTCTGGTTGGACATTCTGTTCAGTGCTCTGAAGAGAGCAGTTTGGGTTAGAGTCCGCCGAACGGCGGTCTCGATTTTTTTTACGCTTTGTTTGTTCCCTTGTTGGCATGTTTTAAATATATTAAATTTAATATTAAACCCAAAATTATTTTTAAAGGAAAATGATTGAAAAGCGTAAAAAGAGAAGAGATGAGGAAGGAGGAGAAAGATGAAGGAGAAAAGAAGAATAAATGAAAACAAAGAGGAAGAGAAAGTAGAGATGATAAAAAAAAGAAAATTACTGCCCCAAAAAATATAAATAAATTACTGCCCCAAAAATAAAAATAAATCTACTACCCCAAAAATAAAATAAATCTACAACCCCAAAAATAAATATACTGCCCCAAAAATAAAAATAAATCTACTGCCCCAAAAATATTACGCAAAAAAATAAATAGAGGGAGGAAGGGACAAGTTTCGCTACACATCTACGCAGGAAAAATAAAAAAAACATTGAAGAACAAAAATAAAATAAGTTCTATAAATTACTCTGCGTAGAATAGTAGCGGAACCGACATAGTATGAAATATAAATCAGTTCTGCCGAATCTATGACCATTATTCTAACAAACATGATTATTTTTTAAGCGTGAAATAATTTTCGTAACATGTTACAGAAAAGTTTTAAAAATATAATATATTTTAAATTTCTTTTAATTATAAATTTAAATATTTAATCATGTTTGATAGAACTCTGAACAAAGATCGGAGTGAGGGAAAAGGTTCTGACCAAGGCTTATGCCGTACGCATTGGACGATGTGACTTCAGGGAGAAAAAAAAATAAAATAAAAAAATAAACGAACCCAGGGAAATAGAGAGATATTGAGTAATTAATATATATTTAAATAATTTCTAAGGTAAAATAGAAAGGTGTAAAATATTTTTGTTGGTAAATAGTATAAATATTTGTATTATTAGGATTTTTAAAATGTATTACTAATTTTAAAAATTATACTGTTCAGTAAAATCCAATGGAAAATATTTTTAAATGATAGGGAAAATATTTTAATTTATGTTAAAGACAAAAAGGGAAGAAAAAATTCAAAAATTGGTAAAAATCCCTCGAGGTATTTAAGATAGGGTTGGGTAGAAGTCACATATCCGCGTACAGCCCTTGGTAGAAGTCACCAGATGGCATCAACTGGGGGGTACCAGTTGACTGGAGTGCCAAAAGATGAAAAGTTGGGTACAAAATAATAGGAGCGGAGTCTACCTGGGCTTCCAACCGGTGTAGAGAAGGGAATGAGGCCCACCTTAGAGTTCAAAGCATGATGCATACCAGTATTGGCATCCGCGCAGTAGGCTAGTATGCATTAAAAGGGGAAATGTTAGATATACTAAGGATTTTAGATTTTTTTCATAGAATTTTAGATTGGGGCATGCTTTTTACCCTTCGGTGAATTGACAACACCGCATTCCCGACCCTAATTGGAAGGAGCCACTTGAGGTAGCTAAGAAATGATGCATTAAATGCATACATTAGTAAACGTGCAATGCTCCGAGGCGAAGTGCAATGCCCCGTATGAGCTGTTTAGCTAATGTGTAATGAAAACCCACACATTATGCAGCACCAGACTCCACAGGTCTTCTGCGGCATATATCCGAATGGTTGGCCTTTTTGAGGTACCTGTACTATAACCCGAAAATTTTTATTTTTTTAATTTTTGAGTACAGGTACCAAAAAATCATAATGTCTACGACTATTGGTAACTTAATACACAATAGTAGACATTATGATTTAGCCAACCAAACGGAAGCACGCATCCTGCTTCCTCCGGTTAACCACATAATGATTAGGGAAAAGCTCTCTTTATTATAAGAAACCCCAGAATGGGGAGGGAGGAAGAGAGAGAGAGAGAAGAAAGAAAGAAGAGGGAATAGAAGAAGAAGAAAGGAGAGAGAGAAGAGAGAGAGAGGAGAGAGAGAGAGAGAAGAGAGAGAGAGAGAAGAGAGAGAGAGAGAGAGAGGAAAGAGAGAGAGAGAGAGAAGAGAGAGAGAGAGAGAAGAGAGAGGGGAAAATAAAATAATTTAGGGTTTAATATTAAATTTAATTATTTTTTATTTTTTAGAGAGCATATTTTTAAATTTTTAAAATGATTTTGAAAAATGACTGGAAATGAAAATTATGGGGTATATCCTCCTCCTTATATAGTCCCATACCCCCCATAGTACTCCCCTGCCCCAGAGTTACCATTTTGAGATTTTGACCATTTTGAGCCCTGACCATTTTGAAATTTACCATTTTGACATTTTTTGCCAAAATGACCTACTCGGGATTCTGAATCGATATGTGAAGGTCTCGAGCTCGAGTCGAGCTCGAGACTCGAGCTCGAGGGCTCGAAAGGTACAAAGTTGCTCCAAGTATAGGCATGTGGGTACTCGTTCAAACGGGCTCGTCGAGCTGAGTCGGCATATGCAGGTCTCGAGGTCGAGACTCGAGGCTGGTTCTCAAACTCGAGACCTCGCCCCTATTTTAGGGGGGCTTCTCCCACAATATTGGTCCTTTTTGACCATAACTCGGTCAGACTCAAATGGATCAGCATAGTTTATTCTTATCCGAGATTCTAAATCAATCATTGAACGCTTCGAGCTCAAGTCGAGCTCGAGACTCGAGCTCTAGGGCTAGAAAAATATAAAAATTGTTCAAAGTATAGGCATGTGGGTACTCGTTCAAACGGGATCATCGAGCTGAGTCGGAATATGCAGGTCCCGAGGTCGAGACTCGAGACTGATTTTTAAACTCGAGACCTCGCCATCATTTTTGGGATGTTTCACCCACTCTGACCCCCATAATTTTGTCAGACTCAAGTGACCCTCAAACAGAGTATATATTTTTCGGTGGATTTTATAAAGCTCTACAATATGACATGGCCATATATGCGAAATACTTCTTCTTTGGTACCCCCAATGGGTATGGTACCGCCCACCCCGAAATTTAGACCTTTTGTAACTTTGTACAAAATGGTCAGAAAATTAAAAAAAAATTTTTTTTATGCTCAGCTCGATGAGAGCTTTCGATTGATATAACATTTGCCCCATTTCTACCCATTTTGAAAAAAATATTTTTTTGGACGAAAATTTTGGCCGAAAAAATCGACCAAATTTTCAAAAAATCATAACTTCCTCGAATTAGACCTTTTTTATAAATTTTAAAAGCTTGTCCGGTGCAGAAAATTCTGCTCTATCCAGGAAAAATACTTTCGGCGCGAACCGCCGGCAAAAATCTCGAAATTTTTTCGAAAAACCGAAAATTTTTCGAATTTTCGAAATTCGACCCCTACACCCCCAATTTAGAATTTTTTCGAAATTTTCTTCGGTCGAAAAATAGCTAATTTTTTGCTTGGTTTTATAAAGCAAACCCCATCCCGATCCGACTCCCCAAAAAAAAGTTATGGTCCCCCAAAAAATCCCGAAATTTCCCCAAAAGGGGTACCCCTTTGGTTCTGAGGGCGGAAACAAAATTTTCGAATTTTGACCCAAAAAACGGCCTATATGGTGCTCTGACACCCGCTGAGTACGAATCCGGCGTCAGAAAAATTTTTAAAAATTTCTCCGGGACGTTAGAGTCTCATAAAGTTTTGCGCCATTTCGTCACAATGGCTATAACTTTTTGGGACTCAAGTGGACCCCCAACATATTATACCTTTTTCGGTGCCCCAGGGGACGCTCTTTTGAACTGGCTATCGAAATCGAGTTTTAATTCACGTTGCAAAAAGTCGACTTTTCGACCCTGACACTTTGACCCAAAACACCCCCAAAAGTTCACCCGAGACTCAAGTGGTCAACTATTTATAACTCCCCCACACTCTACCCTCCAACATCACTCGCAGGCCCAAAGACCCCCAAGTTCTCAAAAACGCGTTATAACGCGTTGAATTTTTCATCCGGCCATTTCGGCGCCGCACTCAAGTGTGGCGCCGAAATGACCCACTCAAAAAAATTCTCCATATGCGATTCCATAATACCCCCCAGGTCCCATCCAATTCCTCCGCGCCGTTCTCGAGATATAAAAAATCGAAAAACCAATTAATTGGTTTGGGGACCAAATAAAAACCAATGACAAGGCACTTCGGTATTTAGACTTCACCGAATTTCGAAATTTTTTTTTTCATTAATATCCCCTAATAGTGGGACGCGTGCCTCCCAGCGGGACTTTTTCGCTCCGACTTACGGTTCAAAAGATAGGTACGTGACGATGGACGTTTCAGTGCCAAAAGTTCATCGCAGAAACTTTTCCGTATTTTTCCCAGATGCGCCATAAAAAGTACCCCCCAGGATGTCAGGCTTCGGGGAAGCGGCCGGCCTTCGGCCGGCCGATATGAATTTTTAAACGCTAAAATCGATGTTTTTATAAGTATATATAAACTAGTTGTGCCCATTGGGGTATGGCGGTAAGTTACGTATGCAAATCTTTGATGTTTGCAATGGCGGTAAAATTTTGTTGTGCCCGTTGGAAAGCCTATCGGCTTTGGGGCGCGCTTCGCGCGCTGCTAGAATGTGTGGATGCGTGGAATATGTTTGATTACCTCTGCCTTTTCATTGCTTCGGGCCTTCGGCCCTCGCCGGTAAAGTTTTGCCCTGCCTTTTCATTGCTTCGGGCCTTCGACCCTCGCCGTTAAAGTTTTGCCCTGCCTTTTCATTGTTTCGGGCCTTCGGCCCTCGCCTTAAGGTTTTGCCCTGCCTTTTCATTGCTTCGGGCCTTCGGCCCTCGCCGGTAAAGTTTTGCCCTGCCTTTTCATTGCTTCGGGCCTTCGACCCTCGCCGTTAAAGTTTTGCCCTGCCTTTTCATTGTTTCGGGCCTTCGGCCCTCGCCTTAAGGTTTTGCCCTGCCTTTTCATTGCTTCGGGCCTTCGGCCCTCGCCGGTAAATTTTGCCCTGCCTTTTCATTGCTTGCTCTGCCTTTTAGATGGGTTGACAGAACGGGACTCCTCGGCCTCGGTAGAACTTGCTTTGTTTTTAAACGGATACTGTGTTTTTTAGTGGATGTGGTGGGTTGACCCGAGGCGTTTGGTTGGCCTTCGGCCCCCCAAACCCTTTGTTTAGACGAATACTGTGCCTTTTAGTGGCTGTGGTGGGTTGACCCGAGGCGTTTGGGGGGCCTTCGGCCCCCCAAACCCTTTGTTTAGACGAATACTGTGCCTTTTAGTGGCTGTGGTGGGTTGACCCGAGGCGTTTGGGGGGCCTTCGGCCCCCCAAACCCTTTGTTTAGACGAATACTATGCCTTTTAGTGGTTGTGGTGGGTTGACCCGAGGCGTTTGGGGGGCCTTCGGCCCCCCAAACCCTTTGTTTAGACGAATACTGTGCCTTTTAGTGGCTGTGGTGGGTTGACCATAGGCGTTTGGGGGGCCTTCGGCCCCCCAAACCCCTTGTTTAGACGACCCGAGGCGTTTGGGGGGCCTTCGGCCCCCCAAACCCTTTGTTTAGACGAATACTATGCCTTTTAGTGGTTATGGTGGGTTGACCATAGGCGTTTGGGGGGCCTTCGGCCCCCCAAACCCCTTGTTTAGACGAATACTGTGCCTTTTAGTGGCTGTGGTGGGTTGACCCGAGGCGTTTGGGGGGCCTTCGGCCCCCCAAACCCTTTGTTTAGACGAATAGGGGGGCCTTCGGCCCCCCTCAAACGCCAATTTTCCGAAAATCCTCCCCAAACGAAAACTCTGACCGCCATAACAATGTCAGACTCAAGTGACCCGTTAAAATTTTAAATTTTTAGATGGATTTCAGGATGCTCTACATTATAACGTAAGTCTTTTTAACTTATTCCCCCTCCTTAGGTACCCCACCAGCTAAATTAACCCCCAGACTCAAAAATTATAAAACGGCTTAACTCACTCAGACTCTTATGGAACCCCCAAAAAGTATATATTTTTCGGAGCCCCAGGAGATGCTCTATAACATTACCGGACCATATTTGATTAATTGCCCCTCCTTTGGTACCCCACCGGCCTAAGTGCAACCCCAGACTCAAACTTTTGACCTATCATAACTTTGGACAAAAGGGTCAGAAATTTTTAGAAAAAATATTTTTATGCTCAGCTCGATGAGAGCTTTCGATTGATATAACATTTGGCCCATCTATGGCCATTTTGGAAAAATAATTTTTTTGGACGAAAATTTAGGCCAAAAAAATAGCCGAATTTTTAAAAAATTCATAACTTTTTCAAAAGTAACCTTTTTGAAGAAATTTAAAATCTTATTCTATGCAGAAAATTCTGCTCTATCCAGGAAAAATAGCTATGCCCCGAACCGCCGGCAAAAAACCCGAAATTTTTTCGAAAAACCGAAAAATTTTCGGGTTTTCGAAATTCGACCCTACACCCCAAATTTCGACTTTTTTCGAAATTTTTTCAGCTTAAAAAATTTCTAATTTTTTATACTATTTTATGAACGAAACCCCACCTCAATCCGAAAATCCAAAAAAAAGTTATGGCCACCAAAAAAATCTCGAAAATCCCCCAAAAGGGGTACCCCTTTGGAAATAGGGGGTGGGACAAAATTTTCGAATTTTGACCCAAAAAATGGCCTATATGGTACTCTCGCACCTGCTGAGTACGAATCCGGCGTCAGAAAAATTTAAAAAAAATTCCCCAGGACGTTAGAGTCTCAAAAAGTTTCGCGCCATTTCGCCACAATGGCTATAACTTTCTGAGACTCAAGTGTACCCCCAACATATTATACCTTTTTCTGACCGCCAGGGGACGCTCTTTCGAACTGGCTATCGAAATCGCGTTTCAATTCACAATACAAAAAGTCGACTTTTCGACTCTGACACTTTGACCCAAAACACCCCCAAAAGTTCACCCGAGACTCAAATGTCCAACTATTTATAACTTCCCCACACTCTACCCTCCAACATCACTCCCAGGCCCAAGAACCCCCAACTTCTCAAAAAAGAGTTATAACACTTTGAATTTTTCATCCGGCCGTTTCGGTGCCACACTCAAGTGCGGCACCAAAATGGCCATGCCCAAAAAATTTCTCATAGCCGTTTAACTATAAACCCCCAGGTCCCATCTTAATCCGCCCAGCCGTTCCCGAGATCTCGCACCTCCACATTTTGCCAACCTCCAATGGCACCACATTTTGCCAACATTTAAAAACGGTTAACACGGCACTTCGACATTTAGACTTCACCGAATTTCAAAATTTTTTTTTTCATTAATATCCACTAATAGTGGGGCGCGTGCCTCCCAGCGGGACCTTTCCGCTCCGACTTTTAGTTCACGAGATAGCAAAATCCATGGGGTCGTTTCGGCGCAAAGGAAAAGTCGTGGCGCCGAGTTCGTATTTTTCCTGAATGCGCCGTAAAAAGTACCCCCCAAGATGTCACGCTTCTGTCGAGCGTCCGGCCTTCGGCCGGCCGATAATAGTTTTTAAAATGGAAATTTGTCTTTTTTATAGGTATAAGAGTAACTAGCTATGGGTTACGTATGCGATGGCGCGAATAGCATACTCTGGCGGTAAAATTTTGGGGTGCCCGTTGGAAAGCCTATCGGCTTTGGGGCGCGCTTCGCGCGCGGCTAGAAATTTTATTGGCTGGGGTGGTCAATTTGAAAATTCATAACTTTGTACAAAATGGTCAGAAATTTTTTCTGTTAGTATTTTTAGACTCAGCTCACTGAGAGCTTTCATTTGATATATCATTTGGCCAACTTTAAAAATTTTTTAGAAAAATTCAAGTTTTGGCCAAAAATTTTTGTTGATGTTTTCAGAAAATTTTTGAAAAATCATAACTTCGGTTGTTGTAGGGATTTTGAAATAATTTAAAGTTTAGCATGTGTATAAAATCAGGCTCCATTTTTAAAAAATATAATCAAAAACCTCTAATGGTTATACCCCGTCAAATTTTGAAAAAACCGGAAATTTTTTAATTTTCAAAAAATCGACCCTAAGACCCCCAAACCTTAAGTTTTTCAGAAATTTTTATGCATTAAAAAATTTCTAATTTTTTTCTTTATTTAATAGTTTTGAGTTCGTATGAATATGACAAAAACTCACAAAGTTATGGCCGATCAAACTTTTTCGGAAATATTTCATAAGGGGTACCCCTTTGAAAAATTTTGGGAAATTTTTTTTCGAGAAAATTTTCTAATTTTTGGCCATAATAGGTTTTAATAGACGGGGATAACGAATACGTTGTCCGTTTCTTGCTAAAAATTTTTTCCTCTAAGTTAGAGGCCAAAAATTTTCACTCTTGCCCTGAAGTTGTGGAGACCCAAGATTTGGGCACTCATAACTTTGTACAAAATGGTCAGAAATTTTTTCTGATTTTATTTTTAGTTTCAGCTCATCAAGAGCTTTCATTTGATATATCATATGGCCAACTTTTAAAATTTTTGGAAAAGTTAAAGTTTTCGACCAAAAATTTTGGTCGATTTTTTCAAAAATTTTTTTGAAAAATCATAACTTAGTTTGTTATAGGGATTTTGAAATAATTTAAAGTTTAAAATGGGTATAAAATCATGCTCTATTTATTAAAAATATAATCAAAAACCTACACTGGTTGTACCCCTTTAAATTTTGAGAAAACCAAAAATTTTTGATTTTTCAAAAAATCGACCCTTAGACCCCTTAGTCGTAAGTTTTTCAGAAATTTTTATATATTAAAAAATTTCTAATTTTTTTCTCTATTTAATAATTTTGAGTTCGTATGAATAGGACAAAAACTCACAGAGTTATGGCTGAATAAAAATTTTTGTAAATATTTCATAAGGGGTACCCCTTTGAAAAATTTTGGGAAAATTTTTTTCGAGAAAATTTTTTAATTTTTGGCCATAATAGGTTTTAATGGGCCCTGATAACGAATCCGTTGGCCGTTTAATTTTAAAAATTTTTCCTCTAAGCTTAGAGGCCAAAATTTTTCAGTCCTCCACAATTATATGGAGGAACATAAGATTTTTTCTGTTTTTAACCGTGCTCAGTCGTTTTTTGTTACAAAAACGTCCAGAGTACACCACGTGGAGGTGCACGGTGGTAAACAGAGTACCATATACTCCTCACTGGGCTATGAATGGGGAGGAAGTAATAAGAAAAAGCCAATCTCAAGGGGAATTTACAATAATAAGAAGGGTTCTACAATTTGACTTAGTCAAACTGTATACCACGGGCTACAACATTAGTAATAAGGGTGTTCCCATCATTATCCTTAGGTTTATTGGGGGCAAAAACTCTTATGAAGTTACTATTGGTACACCGGGAGAGGGCTGTATAAAGCTGTCCGTGGGCAAAGGGTTCATCAGAGAAATCTATGCCCAACCTCTCGCATGTCTGGCCTTGGGCCTTTGTAATAGTCATGCAGAAGGCTGTTCGGACAGGGAATTGGAGGCGCACGAAGCTAACCCCGTCTTGTGGGTCCTGGTGTGTCATTCGGGTGCGGGAGAGCCCAACAGTTACCCCTTGGTTTACGCCGTAAATAGTTTCAGCTTCAATTAAATGATCACGAAGTGCAACTATTTTTAGGCGGGTACCGTTACACAAGCCTTTGCTTGTGTTAAGGTTAATAAGGAGGACAATTATAGAACCTACTTTGAGGTGTAAGTGGTGGGCGGGGAGACCGGACGGGGTTAATGTATTAATATATGAAACATCTTGCTGGGCGGCATAGGGGTCTAACGGGTCATCAGTGAGACATCTGTCTACTGAATAATAGTCTCGGGATTGACTATTGAAGGAGGCGAGGATGAGGTCATTATTAAAGTCGACGGATCGGTTAGTAGGAGCGAGCATTAATCTCATAAGAAGTTGACTACTTGAAATATTAAACCCTTGATCAAAGACGAAAGAGATTAGCTCATCACGAGTCTCTACCATCATTGATTTAGGGAGGGCGATTTTTTCCCGGGAGGTATTAGTACCCAAATTATAAAGCCATTGTTTAAATTGGACCTCAGAAGGTTGGAGTCTCATATTTTGGATTAGACGATTTTTAAGAAACATTTTATAAAGGTGGGAACTTTGTATACAAACGGGTACAGCCATTTCTGGTATAGAGGAATTTTTAACTACTGGGAGTGACTGTTTCCAATCACCGGAAAGGATTACCACTTTACCAGCAAAAGGAATATCCCTTTTGGAAGGAACCATGGTCCGGCATAAGAGGTCAACATTTTCTATCATTGTCATCTCCAGCAATGTTATTTCATCGATGATGACAACATCGCTTTCGATTATTCGGCGGCCAAAATAGCTTCCGAATTGGATTTGGGGGATTTGACCTGGACGATGGTTGATTCCAAAACGGAATGCGGAGTGCAAAGTCATGCCACCGGCATAAAACTTTGTAGCGGCGATCCCAGTCGATGCGGTTGCAAGGACTTTGTGACCTAACCGCCTTAAATGGAAGAGCAAGTAATTTAATAAGAAAGTTTTCCCGGTTCCCCCATCCCCAGATAAGAAATAAAGTTTTTGGGAATTAGGATCTCTTATTGAATTAAGAATTAAATCAAAGAAATTATTTTGTTCGGGGTTAAGGGTGGCACTGACTAATGATGATGTATCGGCAGTTGCGTCGGTATCATCATCATTTACATGTTGGGGGAAGAAAAACTGATCAACAGCTGTATCAGGGTCGTCAGTGAGGGAATTATGTGGAAGTGGAAGACCATAATCAGACATTTGCTTGCCATTAGCAAGCAAATATCGTTCAATTATGGCCAAAGCCCGGTCAATACGAATAGGACGTTGATCTTCGGTACAACGTCGGTCAAAGAAATGGTCTATGAACATGTTCCACAGATGCAGAGCATCTATGACGCAATCATCTGTGGAACTAAATACAAGGATGTTTACGAAAAGTTGACGCATTTGGGAAGGAGTTAAATTATAAGAACCCTCTCTTAAAGTTCGTTCCCATACGGAACTATCTTCAAAGAGGCCACGTTGGCGGGCTGCTTCGGCAAAAGTGGTGTACTTTATACCGTTCACAGTTAATAATTGGTCGGGGTCCCCAGGGAAATGTTTAGTAAGTATATAAAGGGCGAATTTTTCAGGGTCTTCTCGGGGGGAAACAGTATAAATCCTTCCTAAAACAGGCTGACCTTTAACAGTGGACCTTTTACGGGGTTCCCAAGTTTTAGTATCATCATGGAATGCATAAGTTTCTGGGAGATTTTCGAATAAAATATTTTTAACATTATCATCCTTAGCCCAAAGTTTCCAATAAGCAGTTAATTTGGATTCCGGGTATTTGCCCTGGCCAACATCAGCTATTATTTGATTAAGGGAGGCAGGAGTCATATAAACAGGTTGGTACCCAGGTAAGTGAATTGAGAGGGGGATTACTGCATGGGAAAGGTCAGCATATTTATAGGATTGGATTCTGGAAAATGCCTCAGCTGGACTGCGATAAAGCATTTTGGCATATTGGGCGGGTTCGTCAATGTTAACAGTGCCGGCAGTACTTTTAATATAAGAAAAACTCGCTCCTTTGAAGGGGTACTTAAGGGCATATTTAAGGTTGTCGGTTTGACCGTAGGCAAGTTCCAAATTGTGGTGGCATTCGAACATAACCATTATGAAGGGATTATAGGGGACAATACGAGAGTTATCGTATTTGATGATGGCTTGTCCACGTGGGACACTAAGGACTTCACCACCATCTTCGGGACTGGGACGAAAATATTCCGCGGGCCTATTTTCGTGAATAATGGTCTGCCTGGAGAAGGCTTTTGGGAAATATTTCATACATTTCCCATCATGCCCTCTGCAGTGAGAACCACAGTCATGGACTTGGAATTTTGGGATAAGGTCACGAACTTTCCGAATAAAGTTCGCCCAATCAGAAGTATCTGAATCGGGTGGGTTTGGAGGGATGTGGGCCCAGATTAAATTAGAAATATTTTCAGGGGTTGCTACTATGTCCGTTGTATAGACTCTATGAAGATGAGGACCGCCGATCCTTTTTTGAAATTCACGGCTTTGGGCAGAACCGAGTATTTTCCCCAAAATATGTTTATTATTAATAAGGTCAGTTAATTTTCGTTTCTTATCTTCATAGACTCTACACATTACATCAAAACGGTCAACTAATTTTTGGTTTTTATGGAGGAAATTACGTTTTATTTCGGGCCAATTGGGATTAGAAGTGAATGTTAACATGAACGATGCACAACCCTTACGTCTTGTGCGAGACATAATGGTTGTCGCATCGTAAAACATGTCCTGGAAGTAGGGCCGGGTCCCAGGATGATATTTACGAAAGAATACTACACTTGTAATGTCGTCGACTGATTTCAGTCTTCCGTCATTAGCCAAGTGTTTAAGAATAGTTGGGGGGATAGTCTTAAGAAGGTTAAATCGGGGCTGGCGTAAGAAACTTGCTACTTGAGCATCAATTCGTGCCGCATAGTCAAGAGTGAATTTTTGTGAGAGGCCACCACCTGCACTCCAAATGTTGTGCAGGGGCTCGTTCTTGCGAATAGCAAGACGATAGCGAATATAATCGCGGAAGGAGAGGTGATTTTTGGAGGTGGGGCTTTCTTCAAGCTCATCATCGGATCCAGAATCCTCCGAGTGGTCCTTAACTGATTTGGGAGGAATTTTATTAGTATTAAAGGGGTATTTTTCATAGAAGCCATCATCTCCATTGGGAAATAACAGGGGATAAGTAAGAGTGTCGACTATTGGATTATAGGGTTTAATTTCAAATAAAGATCCTTGGAGATCAGTAATATAAACACCTTTTAATAAGGGGGGATCAGTGGACTCTGTCCAGATAGAAAACATCGCCTTCTCGTCAGGTAAATTTACTTGACGAGGATGCGCTGTGCGATCTCTAATAGGGGCAGGGACATTTCGTTCCTCCAAAAGAGTAAACCGAAATTTGCTTACAGCATCGGGGCCATCCTGTTGCAGGATCCTTTCATACTGAGTATGAAAGTTTATATAATTTCTGGCAAAGGGGTGGGTGGTCCTAAGGAGGGTGTCTAAGTCCTGGAGAGTTTTCTTATTTACTCGGTCTCCCCCATATTGAGTGTTTTGTGTCCGTATATCCAGTGCTTCGTTAGCATCGAGGATATACAGTTGGGAAAAGGAAGGAGTAAGAGGGCCCGGGAACATTGAACTAATACGTCTAGAAAACTCTCCATTTAACATCAAACAAACACTACCATGAAGGGAGGAGTCTTGGTGCCCAACGGAAATGGAGGCAAAGGCTAATAAACTATTATAAATATTTTGATTATTAAGAAATTCCTTGGATTCTGGAGTATTCCCTGTTAATAATTTTTTTAATAATGGGGGATGTTCAGTATATGCAGGGAGGGTTACTTTACCACATTTACAACAGAAAGAGGAGGTATCCCTTTTAAATTGTTTCTTATGATCCTTATTAACCTCGGACTTGAATAATAATGCCCAACAATAATAACAAACAGAGTCTCCCAGGTTACCCGAGTCATAATATACCGTAGTATGCTGTGATCGAACATCAGCACAGGGCCATAAGGGGTGATTACCAGTACAACGACTGGTAATCGGGTTGGATGAGAAGGAAGGTGGTGGGGAAGTAAGGGAAGAAGGTGCTGGTGTAGCATCCTTCTTTGACTTAATACGCTCAGAACGGCGCAAATTTTTGGAGGGAGGGTCGGGTTCTAAGAATACGAAGGGGTAGTTGGGTACAACCACCCCTTCGTCGGGAATTACATTTTCGATGACATGTTGAGGGGGAACTACATGTTCGATGACATGTTGAAGGCGAGGGTGGTATTCAAAGTTATCCCCAGTAAAAAGGTTATTAACGTGCCAGAGGATTCGACGTTTTTCGGTATTAATATTAAAGTTATGAAATTCCAAATTACGATTATTAAAAAGCCAGGCTTCGGCATATAAACAGGTATAGTACCCACAACTGTTCCCATCAGTTTGGCGGGTATATAAATTAGTGGGATAGTCGTTAATATGAATATTATTAATAGGAATATTAGTCATACGATTAATATAAGATTGAATAATAGGAATCCTTTCATCACCATGCAATCGTGATTGATAGGGTAAAAAGAGGGAATCAATAAAAAATCCTCTATTATCAGAGGCATCCCAAACTACTAAGGTCCAGTGATTTGGGAAGTTAAGGGGGAAAAGGATTATCTCAGGCACTTGGCCTGGGATAAAACCATAGCACCGGTCTACGAAATCTTCCTCTGGAATGTCTTGGACATTCTGATTCATAAGAAGAGGAATAATGACATTTGAGTCAACTACAACGGTGTATCTATGGCAATGTCGGGACAAATAGCAGAGAAATCCATAGATTTCAGAGCCATCGAAAAACTCTGTTAAATTATTCCAGAGTGTTTCTATACGAAGGGGAGCCCTATCATTATCTTCATCACGAAGTGCCATGAAAGCCCTATTACAAATTGCCCCGGGATCATTAGTTTTTTGGGTTACAAAATTAAGTAATGGGAGGTTTTCAAAATTAATAGTGGGAACCATAGGAGCCTCAGGTTGTTGGGGAATAATTTTAGGTTTTCGGCCTGCATTTTTTCGGGTTTGTTTCTTTGGGCGACCCCGTTTAGTTGTGGAAGTTGAAGGAGAGGAACCTCTTGACGAAAAAATGGAGGCCGAATCAATGGAAGACAACAAACTTTCAGTGTCAACAGAGGACTCTCTAGTCTTCCTCTGTTTCCTCGGCGCTACGGCCTCGGAAGTAAGGGAAAATGGGGTAAGTGGAGTAGTTGGGGTATGAGGAGGACCCAGGTCTAGTGTGTCACTAATATTTACATTTTCAAAATTAAAATGAAGAGATTGATGAAGAGAAGAAGAAGGAAGAGAAGAAACAGAAGAAGATTCACCACCCTGAGTCGGGTTGAAAGATATATTGCTCTGAAGAGAGCAGTTTTGGTTTCCCAGATAAAGATTCTGATCAGAATGCTCTGGTTGGACATTCTGTTCAGTGCTCTGAAGAGAGCAGTTTGGGTTAGAGTCCGCCGAACGGCGGTCTCGATTTTTTTTACGCTTTGTTTGTTCCCTTGTTGGCATGTTTTAAATATATTAAATTTAATATTAAACCCAAAATTATTTTTAAAGGAAAATGATTGAAAAGCGTAAAAAGAGAAGAGATGAGGAAGGAGGAGAAAGATGAAGGAGAAAAGAAGAATAAATGAAAACAAAGAGGAAGAGAAAGTAGAGATGATAAAAAAAAGAAAATTACTGCCCCAAAAAATATAAATAAATTACTGCCCCAAAAATAAAAATAAATCTACTACCCCAAAAATAAAATAAATCTACAACCCCAAAAATAAATATACTGCCCCAAAAATAAAAATAAATCTACTGCCCCAAAAATATTACGCAAAAAAATAAATAGAGGGAGGAAGGGACAAGTTTCGCTACACATCTACGCAGGAAAAATAAAAAAAACATTGAAGAACAAAAATAAAATAAGTTCTATAAATTACTCTGCGTAGAATAGTAGCGGAACCGACATAGTATGAAATATAAATCAGTTCTGCCGAATCTATGACCATTATTCTAACAAACATGATTATTTTTTAAGCGTGAAATAATTTTCGTAACATGTTACAGAAAAGTTTTAAAAATATAATATATTTTAAATTTCTTTTAATTATAAATTTAAATATTTAATCATGTTTGATAGAACTCTGAACAAAGATCGGAGTGAGGGAAAAGGTTCTGACCAAGGCTTATGCCGTACGCATTGGACGATGTGACTTCAGGGAGAAAAAAAAATAAAATAAAAAAATAAACGAACCCAGGGAAATAGAGAGATATTGAGTAATTAATATATATTTAAATAATTTCTAAGGTAAAATAGAAAGGTGTAAAATATTTTTGTTGGTAAATAGTATAAATATTTGTATTATTAGGATTTTTAAAATGTATTACTAATTTTAAAAATTATACTGTTCAGTAAAATCCAATGGAAAATATTTTTAAATGATAGGGAAAATATTTTAATTTATGTTAAAGACAAAAAGGGAAGAAAAAATTCAAAAATTGGTAAAAATCCCTCGAGGTATTTAAGATAGGGTTGGGTAGAAGTCACATATCCGCGTACAGCCCTTGGTAGAAGTCACCAGATGGCATCAACTGGGGGGTACCAGTTGACTGGAGTGCCAAAAGATGAAAAGTTGGGTACAAAATAATAGGAGCGGAGTCTACCTGGGCTTCCAACCGGTGTAGAGAAGGGAATGAGGCCCACCTTAGAGTTCAAAGCATGATGCATACCAGTATTGGCATCCGCGCAGTAGGCTAGTATGCATTAAAAGGGGAAATGTTAGATATACTAAGGATTTTAGATTTTTTTCATAGAATTTTAGATTGGGGCATGCTTTTTACCCTTCGGTGAATTGACAACACCGCATTCCCGACCCTAATTGGAAGGAGCCACTTGAGGTAGCTAAGAAATGATGCATTAAATGCATACATTAGTAAACGTGCAATGCTCCGAGGCGAAGTGCAATGCCCCGTATGAGCTGTTTAGCTAATGTGTAATGAAAACCCACACATTATGCAGCACCAGACTCCACAGGTCTTCTGCGGCATATATCCGAATGGTTGGCCTTTTTGAGGTACCTGTACTATAACCCGAAAATTTTTATTTTTTTAATTTTTGAGTACAGGTACCAAAAAATCATAATGTCTACGACTATTGGTAACTTAATACACAATAGTAGACATTATGATTTAGCCAACCAAACGGAAGCACGCATCCTGCTTCCTCCGGTTAACCACATAATGATTAGGGAAAAGCTCTCTTTATTATAAGAAACCCCAGAATGGGGAGGGAGGAAGAGAGAGAGAGAGAAGAAAGAAAGAAGAGGGAATAGAAGAAGAAGAAAGGAGAGAGAGAAGAGAGAGAGAGGAGAGAGAGAGAGAGAAGAGAGAGAGAGAGAAGAGAGAGAGAGAGAGAGAGGAAAGAGAGAGAGAGAGAGAAGAGAGAGAGAGAGAGAAGAGAGAGGGGAAAATAAAATAATTTAGGGTTTAATATTAAATTTAATTATTTTTTATTTTTTAGAGAGCATATTTTTAAATTTTTAAAATGATTTTGAAAAATGACTGGAAATGAAAATTATGGGGTATATCCTCCTCCTTATATAGTCCCATACCCCCCATAGTACTCCCCTGCCCCAGAGTTACCATTTTGAGATTTTGACCATTTTGAGCCCTGACCATTTTGAAATTTACCATTTTGACATTTTTTGCCAAAATGACCTACTCGGGATTCTGAATCGATATGTGAAGGTCTCGAGCTCGAGTCGAGCTCGAGACTCGAGCTCGAGGGCTCGAAAGGTACAAAGTTGCTCCAAGTATAGGCATGTGGGTACTCGTTCAAACGGGCTCGTCGAGCTGAGTCGGCATATGCAGGTCTCGAGGTCGAGACTCGAGGCTGGTTCTCAAACTCGAGACCTCGCCCCTATTTTAGGGGGGCTTCTCCCACAATATTGGTCCTTTTTGACCATAACTCGGTCAGACTCAAATGGATCAGCATAGTTTATTCTTATCCGAGATTCTAAATCAATCATTGAACGCTTCGAGCTCAAGTCGAGCTCGAGACTCGAGCTCTAGGGCTAGAAAAATATAAAAATTGTTCAAAGTATAGGCATGTGGGTACTCGTTCAAACGGGATCATCGAGCTGAGTCGGAATATGCAGGTCCCGAGGTCGAGACTCGAGACTGATTTTTAAACTCGAGACCTCGCCATCATTTTTGGGATGTTTCACCCACTCTGACCCCCATAATTTTGTCAGACTCAAGTGACCCTCAAACAGAGTATATATTTTTCGGTGGATTTTATAAAGCTCTACAATATGACATGGCCATATATGCGAAATACTTCTTCTTTGGTACCCCCAATGGGTATGGTACCGCCCACCCCGAAATTTAGACCTTTTGTAACTTTGTACAAAATGGTCAGAAAATTAAAAAAAAATTTTTTTTATGCTCAGCTCGATGAGAGCTTTCGATTGATATAACATTTGCCCCATTTCTACCCATTTTGAAAAAAATATTTTTTTGGACGAAAATTTTGGCCGAAAAAATCGACCAAATTTTCAAAAAATCATAACTTCCTCGAATTAGACCTTTTTTATAAATTTTAAAAGCTTGTCCGGTGCAGAAAATTCTGCTCTATCCAGGAAAAATACTTTCGGCGCGAACCGCCGGCAAAAATCTCGAAATTTTTTCGAAAAACCGAAAATTTTTCGAATTTTCGAAATTCGACCCCTACACCCCCAATTTAGAATTTTTTCGAAATTTTCTTCGGTCGAAAAATAGCTAATTTTTTGCTTGGTTTTATAAAGCAAACCCCATCCCGATCCGACTCCCCAAAAAAAAGTTATGGTCCCCCAAAAAATCCCGAAATTTCCCCAAAAGGGGTACCCCTTTGGTTCTGAGGGCGGAAACAAAATTTTCGAATTTTGACCCAAAAAACGGCCTATATGGTGCTCTGACACCCGCTGAGTACGAATCCGGCGTCAGAAAAATTTTTAAAAATTTCTCCGGGACGTTAGAGTCTCATAAAGTTTTGCGCCATTTCGTCACAATGGCTATAACTTTTTGGGACTCAAGTGGACCCCCAACATATTATACCTTTTTCGGTGCCCCAGGGGACGCTCTTTTGAACTGGCTATCGAAATCGAGTTTTAATTCACGTTGCAAAAAGTCGACTTTTCGACCCTGACACTTTGACCCAAAACACCCCCAAAAGTTCACCCGAGACTCAAGTGGTCAACTATTTATAACTCCCCCACACTCTACCCTCCAACATCACTCGCAGGCCCAAAGACCCCCAAGTTCTCAAAAACGCGTTATAACGCGTTGAATTTTTCATCCGGCCATTTCGGCGCCGCACTCAAGTGTGGCGCCGAAATGACCCACTCAAAAAAATTCTCCATATGCGATTCCATAATACCCCCCAGGTCCCATCCAATTCCTCCGCGCCGTTCTCGAGATATAAAAAATCGAAAAACCAATTAATTGGTTTGGGGACCAAATAAAAACCAATGACAAGGCACTTCGGTATTTAGACTTCACCGAATTTCGAAATTTTTTTTTTCATTAATATCCCCTAATAGTGGGACGCGTGCCTCCCAGCGGGACTTTTTCGCTCCGACTTACGGTTCAAAAGATAGGTACGTGACGATGGACGTTTCAGTGCCAAAAGTTCATCGCAGAAACTTTTCCGTATTTTTCCCAGATGCGCCATAAAAAGTACCCCCCAGGATGTCAGGCTTCGGGGAAGCGGCCGGCCTTCGGCCGGCCGATATGAATTTTTAAACGCTAAAATCGATGTTTTTATAAGTATATATAAACTAGCTATGGGTTACGTATGCGATGGCGCGAATAGCATACTCTGGCGGTAAAATTTTGGGGTGCCCGTTGGAAAGCCTAACGGCTTTGGGGCGCGCTTCGCGCGCGGCTAGAAATTTTATTGGCTGGGGCTGTAAATTTGAAAATTCATAACTTTTTACAAAATGGTCAGAAATTTTTTCTGATAT
Organism: Meloidogyne enterolobii; assembly: GCA_963681835.1. Taxonomy (NCBI): domain Eukaryota; kingdom Metazoa; phylum Nematoda; class Chromadorea; order Rhabditida; family Meloidogynidae; genus Meloidogyne; species Meloidogyne enterolobii. The sequence goes on from CAVMJV010000008.1 coordinate 4,018,053, forward strand.
TATTTTTTGACTCAGCTCACTGAGAGCTTTCATTTGATATATCATTTGGCCAACTTTAAAATTTTTTTGAAAAGTTAAAGTTTTGGCCCAAAAATTTTGGTCGATTTTTTCAAAAAATTTTTTGAAAAATCATAACTTCGTTTGTTATCGGGATTTTGAAATAATTTAAAGTTTATCATGTGTATAAAATCAGGCTCTATTTATTAAAAATGTAAACACAAACCTCCACTGGTTGTTCCCCTTTAAATTTTGAAAAAACTGAAAATTTTTGATTTTTCAAAAAATCGACCCTAAGACCGGCAAACCTTAAGTTTTTCAGAAATTTTTTAGTATCAAAAAATTTCTAATTTTTTTCTCTATTTTATAGTTTAGAGTTTGTATGAATAGAATAAAAACTCACAAAGTTATGGCCGATTAAAATTTTTCGGAATTATTTCATAAGGGGTACCCCTTTGAAAAATTTTGGGAAAATTTTTTTCGAGAAAATTTTCCAATTTTCGGCCATAATAGGTTTTAATGGGCGCTGATAACGGATCCGTTGCCCGTTTATTTTTAAAAAATTTTTCCTCTAAGTTAGAGGCCAAAAATTTTCACTCTTGGCCTGAAGTTGTGGAGACCCAAGATTTGGTCACACATAACTTTGTATAAAATGGTCAGAAATTTTTTCTGATTTTATTATTAGACTCAGCTCATTGAGAGCTTTCATTTGATATATCATTTAGACCACTTTAAAATTTTTTTAGAAAAATTCAAGTTTTGGCCAAAAATTTTTGTTGATTTTTTCCGAAAATTTTTTGAAAAATCATAACTTCGTTTGTTGTAGGGATTTTGAAATAATTTAAAGTATAGCATGTGTATAAAATCAGGCTCTATTTATTAAAAATGTAAACAGAAACCTCCACTCGTTGTTCCCCTTTAAATTTTGAAAAAACTGAAAATTTTTGATTTTTCAAAAAATCGACCCTTAGACCCCTTAGTCGTAAGTTTTTCAGAAATTTTTATGTATCAAAAAATTTCTAATTTTTGACTCTATTTTATAATTCAAAGTTTGTTTGAATAGGACAAAAACACACAAAGTTATGGCCGATTAAAATTTTTCGGAAATATTTTATAAGGGGTACCCCTTTGAAAAATTTTTGGAAATTTTTTTTCGAGAAAATTTTCTAATTTTTGGCCATAATAGGTTTTATTAGGCGGGGATAATGAATCCGTTGTCCGTTTATTTTAAAAAAATTTTTCCTCTAAGTTAAAGGCCAAAAATTTTGAGTCCTCCACAGAATATGTGGAGGAACATAAGATTTTTTCTGTTTTTAACCGTGCTCAGCCGTTTTTGGTTACAAAAACGCCCAGAGTACACCACGTGGAGGTGCACGGTGGTCAACAGCGAACCATATACTCCTCACTGGGCTATAAATGGGGAGGAAGTAATAAGAAAAAGCCAAGCTCAAGGGGATTTTACAATAATAAGAAGGGTAATACAATTTGACTTAGTCAAACTGAATACCACGGGCTACAACATTAGTAATAAGGGTGTTCCCATCGTTATCCTTAGGTTTGTTGGGGGCAAAAACTCTTATGAAATTACTATTGGTACACCGGGAGAGGGCTGTATAAAGCTGTCCGTGGGCAAAAGGTTCATCTGAGAAATCTATGCCCAACCTCTCGCATGTCTGGCCTTGGGCCTTTGTAATAGTCATGCAGAAGGCTGTTCGGACAGGGAATTGGAGGCGCACGAAGCTAACCCCATCTTGTGGGTCCTGGTGTGTCATTCGGGTGCGGGAGAGCCCAACAGTTACCCCTTGGTTTACGCCGTAAATTGTTTCAGCTTCGATTAAATGATCACGAAGTGCAACTATTTTTAGGCGGGTACCGTTACACAAGCCTTTGCTTGTGTTAAGGTTAATAAGAAGGACAATTATAGAACCTACTTTGAGGTGTAAGTGGTGGGCGGGGAGACCGGACGGGGTTAATGTATTAATATATGAAACATCTTGCTGGGCGGCATAGGGGTCTAACGGGTCATCAGTGAGACATCTGTCTACTGAATAATAGTCTCGGGATTGACTATTGAAGGAGGCGAGGATGAGGTCATTATTAAAGTCGACGGATCGGTTAGTAGGAGCGAGCATTAATCTCATAAGAAGTTGACTACTTGAAATATTAAACCCTTGATCAAAGACGAAAGAGATTAGCTCATCACGAGTCTCTACCATCATTGATTTAGGGAGGGCGATTTTTTCCCGGGAGGTATTAGTACCCAAATTATAAAGCCATTGTTTAAATTGGACCTCAGAAGGTTGGAGTCTCATATTTTGGATTAAACGATTTTTAAGAAACATTTTATAAAGGTGGGAACTTTGTATACAAACGGGTACAGCCATTTCTGGTATCGAGGAATTTTTAACTACTGGGAGTGACTGTTTCCAATCCCCGGAAAGGATTACCACTTTACCAGCAAAAGGAATATCCCTTTTGGAAGGAACCATGGTCCGGCATAAGAGGTCAACATTTTCTATCATTGTCATCTCCAGCAATGTTATTTCATCGATGATGACAACATCGCTTTCGATTATTCGGCGGCCAAAATAGCTTCCGAATTGGATTTGGGGGATTTGACCTGGACGATGGTTGATTCCAAAACGGAATGCGGAGTGCAAAGTCATGCCACCGGCATAAAACTTTGTAGCGGCGATCCCAGTCGATGCGGTTGCAAGGACTTTGTGACCTAACCGCCTTAAATGGAAGAGCAAGTAATTTAATAAGAAAGTTTTCCCGGTTCCCCCATCCCCAGATAAGAAATAAAGTTTTTGGGAATTAGGATCTCTTATTGAATTAAGAATTAAATCAAAGAAATTATTTTGTTCGGGGTTAAGGGTGGCACTGACTAATGATGATGTATCGGCAGTTGCGTCGGTATCATCATCATTTACATGTTGGGGGAAGAAAAACTGATCAACAGCTGTATCAGGGTCGTCAGTGAGGGAATTATGTGGAAGTGGGAGACCATAATCAGACATTTGCTTGCCATTAGCAAGCAAATATCGTTCAATTATGGCCAAAGCCCGGTCAATACGAATAGGACGTTGATCTTCGGTACAACGTCGGTCAAAGAAATGGTCTATGAACATGTTCCACAGATGCAGAGCATCTATGACGCAATCATCTGTGGAACTAAATACAAGGATGTTTACGAAAAGTTGACGCATTTGGGAAGGAGTTAAATTATAAGAACCCTCTCTTAAAGTTCGTTCCCATACGGAACTATCTTCAAAGAGGCCACGTTGGCGGGCTGCTTCGGCAAAAGTGGTGTACTTTATACCGTTCACAGTTAATAACTGGTCGGGGTCCCCAGGGAAATGTTTAGTAAGTATATAAAGGGCGAATTTTTCAGGGTCTTCTCGGGGGGAAACAGTATAAATCCTTCCTAAAACAGGCTGACCTTTAACAGTGGACCTTTTACGGGGTTCCCAAGTTTTAGTATCATCATGGAATGCATAAGTTTCTGGGAGATTTTCGAATAGAATATTTTTAGCATTATCATCCTTAGCCCAAAGTTTCCAATAAGCGGTTAATTTGGATTCTGGGTATTTGCCCTGGCCAACATCAGCTATTATTTGATTACGGGAAGCGGGGGTCATGAAAACGGGTTGATGACCAGGTAAATGAATAGACAATGGGATTACTGCATGAGAAAGGTCAGCATATTTATAGGATTGGATTCTGGAAAATGCCTCAGCTGGACTGCGATAAAGCATTTTGGCATATTGGGCGGGTTCGTCTATGTTAACAGTGCCGGCAGTACTTTTAATATAAGAAAAACTCGCTCCTTTGAAGGGGTACTTAAGGGCATATTTAAGGTTGTCGGTTTGACCGTATGCAAGTTCCAAATTGTGGTGGCATTCGAACATAACCATTATGAAGGGATTATAGGGGACAATACGAGAGTTATCGTATTTGATGATGGCTTGTCCACGTGGGACACTAAGGACTTCACCACCATCTTCGGGACTGGGACGAAAATATTCCGCGGGCCTATTTTCGTGAATAATGGTCTGCCTGGAGAAGGCTTTTGGGAAATATTTCATACATTTCCCATCATGCCCTCTGCAGTGAGAACCACAGTCATGGACTTGGAATTTTGGGATAAGGTCACGAACTTTCCGAATAAAGTTCGCCCAATCAGAAGTATCTGAATCGGGTGGGTTTGGAGGGATGTGGGCCCAGATTAAATTAGAAATATTTTCAGGGGTTGCTACTATGTCCGTTGTGTAGACTCTATGAAGATGAGGACCGCCGATCCTTTTTTGAAATTCACGGCTTTGGGCAGAACCGAGTATTTTCCCCAAAATATGTTTATTATTAATAAGGTCAGTTAATTTTCGTTTCTTATCTTCATAGACTCTACACATTACATCAAAACGGTCAACTATTTTTTGGTTTTTATGGAGGAAATTACGTTTAATTTCGGGCCAGTTGGGATTGGAGGTGAAGGTTAACATGAACGATGCACAACCCTTACGTCTTGTGCGAGACATAATGGTTGTGGCATCATAAAACATGTCTTGGAAGTAGGGCCGGGTCCCAGGATGATATTTACGGAAGAATACTACACTTGTAATGTCGTCGACTGATTTCAGTCTTCCGTCATTAGCCAAGTGTTTAAGAATTGTTGGGGGAATGGTTTTAAGAAGGTTAAATCGGGGTTGGCGTAAGAAACTTGCTACTTGAGCATCAATTCGTGCCGCATAGTCAAGAGTAAATTTTTGTGAGAGGCCACCACCTGCACTCCAAATGTTGTGCAGGGGCTCGTCCTTGCGAATAGCAAGACGATAGCGAATATAATCGCGGAAGGAGATGTAATTTTTGGAATTGGGGCTTTCTTCAAGCTCATCATCGGATCCTGAATCCTCCGAGTTGTCCTTATTAGAGGTGGAAGGAATTTTATTAGTATTAAAGGGGTATTTTTCATAGAAACCATCATCTCCATTGGGAAATAACAGGGGATAAGTAAGAGTGTCGACTATTGGATTATAGGGTTTAATTTCAAATAAAGATCCTTGGAGATCAGTAATATAAACACCTTTTAATAAGGGGGGATCAGTGGACTCTGTCCAGATAGAAAACATCGCCTTCTCGTCAGGTAAATTTACTTGACGAGGATGCGCTGTACGATCTCTAATAGGGGCAGGGACATTTCGTTCCTCCAAAAGAGTAAACCGAAATTTGCTTACAGCATCGGGACCATCCTGTTGCAGGATCCTTTCATACTGAGTATGAAAGTTTATATAATTTCTGGCAAAGGGGTGGGTGGTTCTAAGGAGGGAGTCTAAGTCCTGGAGAGTTTTCTTGTTTACACGGTCACCCCCATATTGAGTATTTTTGGTACGTATATCCAGAGCTTCATTTGCATCCAGAATATACAATTGGGAAAAGGAAGGAGTTAAAGGGCCTGGGAACATTGAACTAATACGTTTAGAAAACTCTCCATTTAACATCAAACAAACACTACCATGGAGGGAGGAATCTTGGTGGCCAACGGAAATGGAGGCAAAGGCTAATAAAGAATTATAAGTATTTTCATTACTAAGAAATTCCTTGGATTCTGGAGTATTCCCTGTTAATAATTTTTTTAATAATGGGGGATGTTGAGTATATGCAGGAAGGGTTACTTTACCGCACTTACAACAGAAGGAGGAGGTATCCCGTTTAAATTGTTTCTTGTGATCTTTATTAACTTCAGAGTTTAATAATAACGCCCAGCAGTAATAACAGGTCGAGTCCCCAAAATTGCCCGAGTCATAATATTTAGTAGTATGCTGTGATCGAACATCAGCACATGGCCATAAGGGGTGATTACCAATACAACGACTGGTAATCGGGTTGGATGAGGAGGAAGGTGGTGGGGAAGTAAGGGGAGAAGGTGCTGGTGTAGCATCCTTCTTTGACTTAATACGCTCAGAACGGCGCAAATTTTTGGAGGGAGGGTCGGGTTCTAAGAAAACAAAGGGGTAGTTGGGTACAACTACACCTTCATCGGGGATTACATGTTCGATGACATGTTGAGGGGCGGCTACATGTTCGATGACATGTTGAAGGCGAGGGTGGTACTCAAAATTATCCCCATTAAAAAGGTTATTAACGTGCCACAGGATTCTACGCTTTTCGGTATTAATATTAAGATTATTAAAAATAAGATTACGATTGTTAAAAAGCCATGCTTCGGCATATAAACAGGTAAAGTACCCACAACTGTTCCCATCAGTTTGGCGGGTATATAAATTAGTGGGATAGTCGTTAATATGAATATCATTAATAGGAATATTAGTCATACGATTAATATAAGAATGAATAATAGGAATCCTTTGATCACCATGCAATCGTGATTGAAGGGGGAAAAAGAGGGAATCAATAAAAAATCCTCTATTATCAGAGGCATCCCAAACTACTAAGGTCCAGTGATGTGGGAAGGCAAGGGGGAAAAGGATTATCTCAGGCACTTGGCCTGGGATAAAACCATAGCACCGGTCTACGAAAGCTTCCTCAGGAATGTCTTGGACATTCTGATTCATAAGAAGCGGAATAATGACATTTGAGTCAACTACTACGGTGTATCTATGGCATTGTCGGGACAGATAGCAAAGAAATCCATAGATTTCAGAGCCATCGAACCACTCTGTTAAATTATTCCAGAGGGTTTCTATACGAAGGGGAGCCCTATCATTATCTTCATCACGAAGTTCCATGAAAGCCCTATTACAAATTGCCCCAGGATCATTAGTCTTTTGGGTCACAAAATTAAGTAAAGGTAAATTTTCAAAATTAATAGTGGGAACCATGGGAACTTGAGGTGGTTGAGGAGGTTGAGGAGGAGGTTGTTTTTTGGGTCTTCCCGTGGTTCCTCTCGTTTTCTTTTTAGGGCGACCACGTTTAGTGGCAATAGAAGTATTAGGAGAGGATGCACGAGATGAAAAAACAGATGAGGAATCAAAGGAAATTAAACTTTCGGTGTCAACAGATGACTCTCCAGTTTTCATCTGTTTCCTTGGCGCATCGGCCTCGGATGTAAGGGAAAAAGGGGTTAAGGGAGTTGTTGGTGTATGAGGGGGGCCCGGGTCATCAGTTGGATCACAAATATTTACATTTTCAAAATTAAACTGAAGAGAATGATGATGAGAGGAAGAAGGAAGAGAAGAAATAGAAGAAGATTCACCACCCTGAAGCGGGTTGAGAGATATATTGCTCTGAAGAGAGCAGTTTTGGTTTCCCAGATCAAAATTCTGATCAGAATGCTCTGGTTGGACATCCTGATCAGTGCTCTGAAGAGAGCAGTTTGGGTTAGAGTACGCCGAATGGCGTTCTCGGTTTTTTTTACGCTTTTTTTGTTCCCTTGTTGGCATGTTTTAAATATATTAAATTTAATATTAAACCCAAAATTATTTTAAATGGAAAAAGATGAAAATAAAAGCGCAAAAAAAGAAGAGATGAGGAAGGAGGAGAAACATGAAGGAGAGAATGTAGAAAGATGTAAGAAAAGAAGAAGAGAAGGTAGAGATAGATGAAAGAAAAGAAGAAAATCTACAGCCCCAAAAATAAAAATAAATCTACAGCCCCAAAAATAAAAATAAATCTACTGCCCCAAAAATAAAAATAAATCTACTGCCCCAAAAAATAAAAATGATCTACTACCCCAAAAATAAAAATAAATCTACATCCCCAAAAATAAAAATAATCTACTGCCCAAAAATAAAAATAATCTACTGCCCCAAAAATATTACGTTGAAAAATAAATAGAGGGAGGAAGGGACAAGTTTCGCTACAGATCTAAGCAGGAAAAATTAAAAAAATATTTTAGAACAAAAAAAAAATGTTCTATAAATTACTCTGCGTAGAATAGGAGCGAAACCGACGTAGTATGAAATATAAATCAGTTCTGCCGAATCTATTTACCATCATTTTACCAAACATGATTGTGATTTATTTTTAAAATAATTTTTGATAATTTTTTACAGAAAAGTTTTAAAACAATTTTTATTATTTATTTCATTTATTTCTAATTTTTTTTAAATTTAATCATGTTTGATAAAAGTCTGATAAAAAGATTGGAGTGAGGGAAAAGGTTCTGACCAAGGCTTATGCCGTACGCATTGGACGATGTGACTTCAGGGAGGAAAAAAATAAAATGAAAAATAAAAGAACCCAGGGAAACAGAGAGATATTGAGTAATTAATATATTTAAATAATTTTTCAAGTTGAAAATAAGGTTCCAAATATTTTTAAAGGGAAATAGTGTAAATGATAGTAGTATTCGAATTTTTAAAATTTATTACTATTTTAAATAATTATATCATCTAGTCACATTGTGTTGAAAATATTTATAATAATAGGGAAAATATTTTAATTTAAAAATCAGAAAGGGAAGAAAAAATTCAAAAATTGGTAAAAATCCCTCGAAGTATTTAAGATAGGGTTGGGTAGAAGTCACATATCCGCGTACAGCCCTTGGTAGAAGTCACCAGATGGCATCAACTGGGGGGTACCAGCTGATTGGAATGCCAAAAGATGAAAATTTGGGTACAAAATAACAGGAGCGGAGTCTACCTGGGCTTCCAACCGGTGTAGAGAAGGGAATGAGGCCCACCTTAGAGTTCAAAGCATGAATGCATACCAGTATTGGCATCCGCGCAGTAGGCTAGTATGCATTATAAGGGGAAAGGTTAAATATATTTAGGATTTTTGAAGTTTTAGATAATTTTTTCTAATAATTTATATTGGGGGCATGCTTTTTACTCTTCGGTGATTTGACAACACCGCATTCCCGACCCTAATTGGAAGGAGCCACTTGAGGTAGCTAAGAAATGATGCATTAAATGCATACATTAGTAAACGTGCAATGCTCCGAGGCGAAGTGCAATGCCCCGTATGAGCTGTTTAGCTAATGTGTAATGAAAACCCACACATTATGCAGCACCAGACTCCACAGGTCTTCTGCGGCATATATCCGAATGGTTGGCCTTTTTGAGGTACCTGTACTATAACCCGAAAATTTTTATTTTTTAAATTTTTGAGTACAGGTACCAAAAAATCATAATGTCTACGACTATTGGTAACTTAATACACAATAGTAGACATTATGATTTAGCCAACCAAACGGAAGCACGCATCCTGCTTCCTCCGGTTAACCACATAATGATTAGGGAAAAGCTCTCTTTATTATAAGAAACCCCAGAATGGGGAGGGAGGAAGAGAGAGAAGAAAGAAAAGAAGAAAGAGAGGTGAATAGAAGAAGATAGAAGGAGGAGAGAGAGAGAGAGAAGAGAGAGAGAGAAGAGAGAGAGAGAGAGAGAAGAGAGAGGAGAGAGAGAGAGGGGAGAGAGAGAAGAGAGAGAGAGAAGAGAGAGGGGAAAATAAAATAATTTAGGGTTTAATATTAAATTTAATTATTTTTTATTTTTTAAAGAGCATATTTTTAAATTTTTAAAATGATTTTGAAAAATGACTGGAAATGAAAATTATGGGGTATATCCTCCTCCTTATATAGTCCCATACCCCCCATAGTACTCCCCTGCCCTAGAGTTACCATTTTGAGATTTTGACCATTTTGAGCCCTGACCATTTTGAAATTTACCATTTTGACATTTTTTGCCAAAATGACCTACTCGGGATTCTGAATCGATATGTGAAGGTCTCGAGCTCGAGTCGAGCTCGAGACTCGAGCTCGAGGGCTCGAAAGGTACAAAGTTGCTCCAAGTATAGGCATGTGGGTACTCGTTCAAACGGGCTCGACGAGCTGAGTCGGAATATGCAGGTCTCGAGGTCGAGACTCGAGGCTGGTTCTCAAACTCGAGACCTCGCCCCTATTTTTGGGGGGTTTCACTGAGGATATTGGTCCTTTTTGACCATAACTTGTTCAGACTCAAGTGGATCTGCATAGGTTATTCCCATCCGAGATTCTAAATCAATGATAGAAGGTTTCGAGCTCGAGTCGAGCTCGAGCTCGAGGGCTCGAAAGTACAAAGTTGCTCCAAGTATAGGCATGTGGGTACTCGTTCAAACGGGCTCGTTGAGATGAGTCGGAATATGCAGGTCTCGAGGTCGAGACTCGAGGCTGGTTCTCAAACTCGAGACCTCGCCCCTATTTTTGGGGGTTTCTCTCAGGATATTGGTCCTTTTTGACCATAACTTGGTCAGACTCAAGTGAATCAGCATAAGTTATTCCTACTCGAGATTCTAAATCAATCATTGAAGGTTTCGAGCTCGAGTCGGACTCGGTACTCGAGCTCGAGGGCTCGAAAAATAAAAATTTGCTCCAAGTATAGGCATGTGGGTACTTGTTCAAATGGGCTGGTCGAGCTGAGTCAAAATATGCAGGCCTCGAGGTCGAGATTCGAGGCCGGTTTTTAAAACTGAGACCTCACCCCCATTTTTGGGGTGTTTCACCCAGATTTTGTTACTTTAGCACCCATAACTTGGTCAGACTCAAGTGACCCCCAAATAGATTATATATTTTTCGATGGATTTGAAACTGCTCTACAATATAAAGTAAGTCTTTTTAATTAATTACCACTCCTTTGGTACCCCACTGGGTATGGTACCGCCCACCCCGGAAATTTCGACCTTTTGTAACTTTGTACATAATGGTCAGAAAATTTCAGAAAAAATATTTTTAGCCTCAGCTCGATGAGAGCTTTCGATTGATGTATTATTTGCCCCATTTATACCGATTTTGAGAAAAATATTTTTTTCGCCGAAAATTTTGGCCGAAAAAATCGGCAAAATTTTTAAAAATTCATAACTTTCTTAAAGTTAAACTTTTTTGACATTTTTAAAATCGTATAATATGCAGAAAAATCTGCTTCATACAGGAAAAATACTTTCGCCCCGAACCGCCGACAAAATTATCGAAAAAATTTCGAAAAACCGAAAAATTTTGGGGTTTTCGAAATTCGACCCCTACATCCCCAATTTCGAATTTTTTTCGAAATTTTTTCGGCTCAAAAAATACCTAATTTTTTACTCGATTTTTTAAAAGAGACCCCATCCCGATACGACTTTCCAAAAAAAAGTTATGGCCCCTAAAAAATCCCGAAATTTCATCAAAAGGGGTACCCCTTTGGTTCTGAGGGAGGGAAAAAAATTTCCGAATTTTGACCCAAAATTCGACCTATATGGTACTCTCGCACCCGCTGAGTACGAATCCGGCGTCAGAAAAAATTTAAAAAATTTCCCCGGGACGTTAGAGTCTCAAAAAGTTTTACGACATTTTGCCACATTGGCTATAACTTTCTGAGACTCAAGTGGACCCCCAACAATGTATATGTTTTTTGGTGGATTTGAGGCTGCTCTACAATATAACGTAAGTATTTTTAATTAATTACCACTCCTTTGGTACCCCACTGGGTATGGTACCGCCCACACCCGAAACTCCGACCTTTTATAACTTTTGCCAGAAGGGTCAGAAAATTTTGAAAAAAATATTTTTAGGCTCCCCTCGATGAGAGCTTTCGATTTATATAACATTTGGCCCATTTATTTCCATTTTCGGAAAAATATTTTTTTGGTCGAAAATTTCGACCGAAAAATTCACCCAAATTTTCAAAAAATCATAACTCCAGCAAAGTTGACCTTTTTGAAAAATTTTAAAAGCTTATTCTATGGAGAAAAATAAGCTTATCCAGGAAAAATACCCTCGGCGCGAAACGCCGGCAAAAATCCCGAAAAAATTTCGAAAAACCGAAAAATTTTCGGGTTTTCGAAATTCGACCCCTACACCCCCAATTTCGAATTTTTTCGAAATTTTCTTCGGTCGAAAAATACCTAATTTTTTGCTTGATTTTTTAAAGCAAACCCCATCCCAATCCGATAATCCCAAAAAAAGTTATGGTCCCCCAAAAAATCCCGAATTTTCCCCAAAAGGGGTACCCCTTTGGTTCTGAGGGAGGGGACAAAATTTTCGAATTTTGACCCAAAATTCGACCTATATGGTACTCTAACACCCGCTGAGTACGAATCCGGCGTCAGAAAAATTTTAAAAAATTTCCCCGTGACGTTAGAGTCTCATAAAGTTTTCGGACATTTTGCCACAACGCCTATAACTTTTTGAGACTCAAGTGGACCCCCAACATATTATACCTTTTTCTGACCGCCAGGGGATGCTCTTTCGATTTGGCTATCGAAATCTCGTTTCAATTCACAATACAAAAAGTCGACTTTTCGACTCTGACACTTTGACCCAAAACACCCCCAAAAGTTCACCCGAGACTCAAGTGTCCGCTACCTTATAACTTCCCCACACTCTACCCTCCAACATCACTCCCAGGCCCAAGATCCCCCCAGTTCTCAAAAACGCGTTCTAAGCCTTTGAATTTTTCATCCGGCCGTTTTGGTGCCACACTCAAACGCGGCACCAAAACGGCGATGCCCATTAAACTCCCCATGGCCGTTTACCTACTACCCCCCAGGTCCCATCTTAATCCGCACAGCCGTTCCCGAGATCTCGCACCTCCACATTTTGCCAACCTCCAATGGCACCACATTTTGCCAACATTTAAAAACGGTTAACACGGCACTTCGGTATTTAGACTTCACCGAATTTCGAAATTTTTTTTTCCATTAATATCCACTAATAGTGGGGCGCGTGCCTCCCAGCGGGACCTTTCCGCTCCGACTTTTAGTTCACGAGATAGTAAAACTCATGGGGTCGTTTCGGCGCAAAGGAAAAGTCGTGGCGCCGAGTTAGTATTTTTCCTGAATGCGCCGTAAAAAGTACCCCCCAGGATGTCAGGCTTCGGGGGAGCGGCCGGCCTTCGGCCGGCCGATAATAGTTTTTAAACGCTAAAATCGATGTTTTTATAAGTATATATAACTAGTTGTGCCCATTGGGGTGCAGGCGGTAAGTTACGTATGCACTGGAATTTAATAGGCGGAGCCTTTGGTTACAATACTTTTGGCCGTTGGAAAGCCTAACGGCTTTGGGGCGCGCTTCGCGCGCTGCTAGAAACGGTAACATTACTCTGCTTTTTCATTGCTCCGGGCCTTCGGTTCTCGCCGGTAAAGTTTAGCCCTGCCTTTTCATTGCTTCGGGCCTTCGGCCCTCGCCGGTTAAGTTATTCCTGCCTTTTCATTGCCCCGAGGCGTTTGGGGGGCCTTCGGCCCCCCCCCCAAACCCTTTGTTAAGAAGAATACTGTGCCTTTTGGTGGCTGTGGTGGGTTGACCCGAGGCGTTTGGGGGGCCTTCGGCCCCCCAAACCCTTTGTTAAGACGAATACTGTGCCTTTTGGTGGCTGTGGTGGGTTGACCCGAGGCGTTTGGGGGGCCTTCGGCCCCCCAAACGCGGCGTTTAGACGAATACTATGCCTTTTAGTGGCTGTGGTGGGTTGGGGGGGCCTTCGGCCCCCCAAACCCTTTGTTTAGACGAATACTGTGCCTTTTAGTGGCTGTGGTGGGTTGACCCGAGGCGTTTGGGGGGCCTTCGGCCCCCCAAACGCGGCGTTTAGACGAATACTATGCCTTTTAGTGGCTGTGGTGGGTTGATCCGAGGCGTTTGGGGGGCCTTCGGCCCCCCAAACCCTTTGTTTAGACGAATACTATGCCTTTTAGTGGCTGTGGTGGGTTGATCCGAGGCGTTTGGGGGGCCTTCGGCCCCCCAAACGCGGCGTTTAGATCACTCTCGGCTTTCGGCCTCGGTGTAGGGTCCTTCGGCCCCCAAAACCCCCCTAACAGAAAACTCTGGCCCCAAAAATTCGGTCAGACTCAAGTGACCCCCCAAACAGAGTATATATTTTTCAATGGAATTGAGGCTGCTCTACAATATAACGTAAGTCTTTTTAATTAATTACCCCTCCTTTGGTACCTTTACTGGGTATGGTACCCCCCACACCCGAAATTTCGACTTGTTGTAACTTTGTACAAAATGGTCAGAAAATTTTCAAAAAAATATTTTTAGACTCAGGGCGATAAGGGCTTTCGAATGATATAACATTTGCCCTATTTAAGTTCATTTTAGTAAAATTATTTTTTTGGTCGAAAATTTTGGCCGAAAAAATCGACCAAATTTTCAAAAATTCATAACTTTTTCAAAGGTGACCTTTTTTGAAGATTTTAAAATTTCATTCTATGCAGAAAATTCTGCTCTATCCAGGAAAAATACATTCGGCGCGAACCGCCGGCAAAAATTCTGAAAAAATTTCGAAAAACCGAAAAATTTTCGAATTTTCGAAATTCGACCCCTACACCCCCAGTTTCGAAATTTGTAGAAATTTTCTTCGGTGATAAAATACCTAATTTTTTAGTCGATTTTATGAAGGAAACCCCATCCAATTCCCTTTATCCAAAAAAAAGTTATGGCCCCCCAAAAAATCCCGAAATTTCCCCAAAAGGGGTACCCCTTTGGAAATAGGGGGTTGGACAAAATTTTCGAATTTTGACCCCAAAAACGACTTATGTGGTACTCTGACACCCGCTGAGTACGAATCCGGCCTCGAAAAAATTTTAAAAAAATTCCCCGGGACGTTAGAGTCTCATAAAGTTTCACGACATTTTGCCACAACGCCTATAACTTTTTGAGACTCAAGTGGACCCCCAACATATTATACCTTTTTATGACCGCCAGGGTACGCTCTTTCGAACTGGCTATCGAAATCGAGTTTCAATTCACGTTACAAAAAGTCGACTTTTCGACTCCGACACTTTGAACCAAAACACCCCCAAAAGTTCACCCGAGACTCAAGTGGTCAACTATTGATAACTTCCCCACACTCTACCCTCCAACATCACTCCCAGGCCCAAGAACCCCACACTTCTCAAAAACCCGTTATAACCGTTTGAATTTTTCATCGGGCCATTTCGGCGCCGCACTCATGTCCGGCGCCGAAACGACCCACCTAAAAAAATTCTCTTGGCCGTTTACCTAATACCCCCCAGGTCCCATCTCAATCCACCCAGCCGTTCCCGAGATATAGGCAATCGAAAAACCAATTAATTGGTTTGGGGACCAAATAAAAACCAATGACACGGCATATCGGTATTTAGACTTCACCGAATTTCGAAATTTTTTTTTTAAACGATATCTACTAATAGTATCTCAGTGCCCTTTAGTTGGGACCTAAGCGCTCCGACTTTTAGTTCACGAGATAGCGAAAGTCATGGGGTCGTTTCGGCGCAAAGGGAAAGTCGTGGCGCCGCGAGCGTATTTTTCCTGAATGCGCCTTAAAAAGTACCCCCCAAGACCCACAACTTTCCAGGGCGTCCCGCTGCTCGTTCGACTCAATTTAGTTTTTAAAAGCGAAAATCGATGTAATTATAAGTATATATAAACTAGTTGTGCCCATTGGGGTATGGCGGTAAGTTACGTATGCACTGGAATTTAATAGGCGGAGCCTTTGGTTACGATACTTTTGCCCGTTGGAAAGCCTAACGGCTTTGGGGCGCGCTTCGCGCGCTGCTAGAAACGGTAACATTTGCTCTGCCTTTTCATTGCTCCGGGCCTTCGGCCCTCGCCGGTAAAGTTTAGCCCTGCCTTTTCATCGCTTCGGGCCTTAGGCCCTCGCCGGTAAAGTTATGCCCTGCCTTTTAATTGCTCCGGGCCTTCGGCCCTCGCGATCCATTTTGGGATGGGTCTTAAGCTCGGGCCTTCGGCCCTCGCGATTCGTTTTGGGATGGGTCTTAAGCTCGGGCCTTCGGCCCTCGCGATTCGTTTTAGGATGGATCCTAAGCTCGGGCCTTCGGCACTCGATATTCGTTTTGGGATGGGTCTTAAGCTCGGGCCTTCGGCCCTCGCGATTCGTTTTGGGATGGGTCTTAAGCTCGGGCCTTCGGCCCTCGCAATTCGTTTTGGGATGGGTCTTAAGCTCGGGCCTTCGGCCCTCGCCGTAAAGTTTAGCCCTGCCTTTTCATCGCTTCGGGCCTTCGGCCCTCGCGATTCATTTTGGGATGGGTCTTAAGCTCGGGCCTTCGGCCCTCGCGATTCGTTTTGGGATGGATCTTAAGCTCGGGCCTTCGGCCCTCGCACGGCGGGCCTCCGGCCCGCCGTTTGGGGGCCTTCGGCCCCAAAACCACGCACACCCAAAAGTTTCCTCGGGCCTTCGGCCCTCGCGATTACTTTCGGGATGGGTCTTAAGCTCGGGCCTCCGGCCCTCGCGATTCATTTTGGGATGGATCTTAAGCTCGGGACTTCGGCCCTCGCGATCCGTTTTGGAATGGGTCTTAAGCTCGGGCCTTCGGCCCTCGCAATTCGTTTTGGGATGCGTCTTAAGCTCGGGCCTTCGGCCCTCGCACGGCGGGCCTCCGGCCCGCCGTTTAGGGGCCTTCGCCCCCAAACCCCCCCACACCCGAAAATCGACATTTTGTGACTTTGTACAAAATGGTCAGAAAATTTTACAAATAATATATTTATACTCAGCTCGAGAAGGGCTTTCGATTGATATAACATTTGCCCTATTTTATGTCATTTTGGAAAAAATAAAATTTTGGCCCAAAATTTCGACCAAAAAATTGACGCAATTTTTCAAAAATTCATAACTCCCCAAATATAAACCTTTTGAAACATTTTAAAAGCTTAATATATAGCAAAAATTCTGCTCAATTTTATAAAAATATATTCAACCACCCTCAGCCTCGATATACCCCAGAAAATTTCAAAAAACCGAAAAATTTTGAATTTTCAAAAAATCGACCCTACCAGGTCTCGGGTGAAATTTTTCAAAAATTTAAATGGCTCAAAAAATTTGTAATTTTTTGCTCTATTTTATGACCTTTAATTCGTTTGGCTACGACAAAAACTTACAAAGTTGTGCCCAATTTAAATTCCACCAAAAAATTTCAAAAGGGGTACCCCTTCAAAAATGGTCCAAAAATTCGACCTCGAGAAAAATATGTTTTATGGTACTCCAATATGTGCTGAACACGAATCTAAAGCCCGTTTATTTTTAAAAATTTTTTAAAAAAAGTTATAACCAAAAAACCGGCCATTTTTGGCACCAAAAATGCCACTTTTTTGAGTATAACTTTCCCAGACTCAAGTGTACCCCAAACAAAGTGTATATTTTTAGAGGTTTCAAGGGACGCTCTACAAGATAGGATACTCAAATCGAGTTTCAATTCACGCGTTAAAAAGTCGGTTTTGGCGAGGTCACTTTGGTGCCCATAACTATGTCAGGAAAAAATCCCAGACTCAAGTGTCCCCCAACAAAATTGTAGTACATTTAGTGCCCTATTATACCAAAAAAGAGTTGAAACCATTTGCCCTCTCTTAAGCAATTTTATAATTACATTCGATGGGAGCCACCCTTCACGTTAGGGGTTCTGGACATTTTGGACCTTTTGAGTCCCATAACTTTGCCCAAAATGGTCAGAAAAATTTGAACCAAATTTTTTCAGAACCAACTCATGGAGCTCTATCGAATGGCATATAGTTTGAAAATTGTCGGTGAATTTCGTCGGACACCATGTGTCATTTTGGGACGAGATGTACAATTTTTAGCCAAGGCCACAGCCTCAGGCGTTGATCCCAGGCCTCCCAAATTTTTCCTACGATATAGTACCCATTTCAACTTAAAATCCTCCCAGCAAGCATTTTTCAATCCAACTTCACCCCTCCGCGCTATTTCCATTTGAAAAACCACCCATGGCCGTTTCAGTGCGAAAACGACGTTTCAGCGCCGAGGTTAGAGTTTTCCTGAATAGAGCGTAAAAAGTTGCAGGACAAATGTACCCTTCAAAAAATTCCAGCCGCCGGCCTTCGGCCGGCGGAATTTTTGAAAAGGATTTTCTCCCCAAAAAGAGGGGCACTACCAAGATTTTTATTAAATATATAACTAGTTGTGCCCATTGGGGTATGGCGGTAAGTTACGTATGCACTGGAATTTAATAGGCGAAGCCTTTGGTTACGATACTTTTGCCCGTTGGAAAGCCTAACGGCTTTGGGGCGCGCTTCGCGCGCCGCTAGAAGGTTTTTTGCTTCTTCATTTAATAAAAAGCTTTGGAAATCTCGTCGGGCCTTCGGCCCGCCGCGTTTAAACGACCTTCTGAATCGTGGATGGGTGGAAATCTCGGGCCTTCGGCCCTCGAATCACTTTTATAATGCCTCGAGGGATGGATGGAAATCTCGGGCCTTCGGCCCTCGAAAATATTTTACCTTGCCTTGAGGGATGGATGAACGCTCTGGCCTTCGGCCCGAGCGTTGCTTCGGGCCTTCGGCCCTCGCCGCCAAACTCCTCGGCCTTCGGCCTCGGCGGGCCTCCGGCCCGCAAACCCCCCACCCCCGAAATTTCGACCTTTTGTAACTTTGGACAAAATGGTCAGAAAATTTCGGAAAAAATATTTTTAGACTCAGGGCGATGAGAGCTTTCGAATGATATATAATTTGCCCCATCTAAACCCATTTTGAAAAAATATTTTTTTGGTCGAAAATTTTGGCCGAAAAAATCGAGCAAATTTTTAAAAAATCATAACTTCCCCAAAGTAGACCTTTTTTAAAAATTTTAAAAGCTCATTCTATGCAGAAAAATCTGCTCTATCCAGAAAAAATACGCTCGGGCAGAAACGGCGGCAAAAATCCCGAAATTTTTTCGAAAAACCGAAAATTTTTGGGTTTTTCGAAATTCGACCCTTACGTGATCAATTTCGACTTTTTTCGAAATTTTCTTCGGCGATAAAATACCTAATTTTTAGTACTATTTTTAGAAAGAAACCCCATCCGAATCCGAGAATCCCAAAAAAAGTTAAGGTCCCCCAAAAAATCCCGAATTTTCCCCAAAAGGGGTACCCCTTTGGTTCTGAGGGCGGGGACAAAATTTTCGAATTTTGACCCGAAAAACGGCCTATATGGTACTCTGACATGCGCTGTTTACGAATCCGGCGTCAGAAAAATTTTAAAAAATTTCCCCGGGACGTTAGAGTCTCATAAAATTTTACGACATTTTGCCAATTTGGCTATAACTTTTTGAGACTCAAGTGGACCCCCAACATATTATACCTTTTTCTGACCGCCAGGGGACGCTCTTTCGAACTGGGTATCGAAATCAAGTTTCAATTCACGTTACAAAAAGTCGACTTTTCGACTCCGACACTTTGAACCAAAACACCCCCAAAAGTTCACCCGAGACTCAAGTGGTCAACTATTGATAACTTCCCCACACTCTACCCTCCAACATCACTCCCAGGCCCAAGAACCCCACACTTCTCAAAAACCCGTTATAACCGTTTGAATTTTTCATCGGGCCATTTCGGCGCCGCACTCAAGTCCGGCGCCGAAACGACCCACCCCAAAAAATTTCTCTTGGCCGTTTACCTAATACGCCCCCAGGTCCCATCTCAATCCACCCAGCCGTTCCCGAGATATAGAAAAGGTACAAAAGACCGCTACCTAATGGCACGACATTTTGCCAAAGCGTCACTTCGGTTTGCCAACGCATAAGTCCCCGCGACTTCACCCGATTTCCAAAATTTTTTTTTTGTTGAAATCCCCTAATAGAGGCGCAGTGCCCTTTCAGCGGGTATTTTCCGCTCCGACTTTTAGTTCACGAGATATCAAAACCCATGGGGTCGTTTCGGCGCAAAGGAAAAGTCATGGCGCCGAGGTTAGAGTTTTCCTGAATAGCCCTCAAAAAGTTGTAGGACCCATCCATAACTTTCCGAGGGCTCCCGGCCTTCGGCCGGGAGCCTGAGTTTTTTTAAAGTTTAGTCCGACAAAAACCGACAATTCACCGTCAATCGGTGAATTTTTGTCGGGGCATAACTACCCTCCAAGTTCGGATTTCGGGTCCGGGTTTTTTCCTGCATATATCTACCTACTCCAACTTAATTTCCTACCAGCAGAAGTTTTTTGCTCCAGGTTCTGGTTCACGAGATAGCAACTCACATGGGGTCGTTTCGGCGCAAAGGAAAAGTCATGGCGCCAAAGTCGGAGTTTTCCTGAATAGCCCTCAAAAAGTTGTAGGACCCTTCCATAACTTTCCCGGTCGTCCCGGCCTTCGGCCGGGCCAGGGACTTTTTTTAAAGTTGAAGTCGAGGTTTTTTTTATACTATTATAACTAGATGTAGTTACGTATGCGATGGCGGTAAGTTACGTATGCAATTCCTATTAGGAAACTCTGGCTGTTTAGTTTGGGGTGCCCGTTGGAAAGCCTAACGGCTTTGGGGCGCGCTTCGCGCGCCGCTAGAACTTTTGGATGCCTGGAATATATTTATTTAGCTCTGCCTTTTCATTGCTTCGGGCCTCCGGCCCTCGCCGATCTTTGTTCTGTCTTCCGGGATGGGTTGAAGCTCGGGCCTTCGGCCCTCGCCTCGTTTTTCCCCGTTGGGACTCATCCTTCCACTTAGAGTAACTTTGGGCCTTCGGCCCTCGTCTTCCCCTCGATTGGGCTTTTCCTTCCACTTAGAGTCACTTCGAGCCTTCGGCACTCGTCTTCCCTCCGATTGGACTCACCCTTCCACTTAGAGTCACTTCGGGCCTTCGGGCCTCGTCTTCCCTTCGATTGGACTCATCCTGTCAATTAGAGTCACTTCGGGCCTTCGGCCCTCGTCTTCCCCTCGATTGGACTTCCTTTCAATTAGATTAACTTCGGGCCTTCGGCCCTCGCCTCGTCTTTCCCCGTTGGGACTCATCCTTCCACTTAGAGTCACTTCGGGCCTTCGGCCCTCGTCTTCCCTCCGATTGGACTCACCCTTCCACTTTGAGTCACTTCGGGCCTTCGGCCCTCGCCAACACTTCCTTCCCAATTGGTCTGCCTTTTAGATGTAATGAAAGCTCGGGCCTTCGGCCCTCGCCAACCGGCGGGCCTTCGGCCCGCCGGTTCCTCGGCCTTCGGCCTCGGAGGATCTATGCTCTACCTTTGACAATTGCTCTGCCTTTTAGATGTAATGAAAGCTCGGGCCTTCGGCCCTCGCCAACCGGCGGGCCTTTGGCCCGCCGGTTCCTCGGCCTTCGGCCTCGGAGGATCTATGCTCTACCTTTGACAATTGCTCTGCCTTTTAGATGTAATGAAAGCTCGGGCCTTAGGCCCTCGCCAACCGGCGGGCCTTCGGCCCGCCGGTTCCTCGGCCTTCGGCCTCGGAGGATCTATGCTTTGACAATTGGTCTGCCTTTTAGATGTAATGAAAGCTCGGGCCAACTTGTCTTGTCCAACTTGTCTTCCCCTCGATTGGACTTTTCTTCCTCTTAGAGTCACTTCGGGCCTTCGGCCCTCGTCTTCCTTTCGATTTTCAAAATTTTCCCCCATATACAAAATTCACCTTTAAAATCTTCTACGGATTGCCCCGCATGGTCAGAGACGGAGAAAAATTTCGCCTCTCTGCCATCAACTTCACCTGTCAATCATTTTTCCTCTCTCCCTACCATAATTCTCCGGATACGGTACTCCACCCCACTAATTTTAGAACCTCTGTACTTTCTTCAAAATGTACCGAAAAAATTCGAAAAAAATATTTTTATATCCAGCTCGCTGAGAGCTTTCGATTGATATCTCATTTGCCATATTTATATCCATTTTGAAAAAAATAGTTTTTGGGCCTGAAATTTAGGCCAGAAAAAATCCCTGAAATTTTCAAAAAATCATATCTCGCCCAAAGTATAACTTTTTTGAAAATTTAAAAATCCCATAATATGTAGAAAAATCTGCTTAATCCAGGAAAAATACATTCGATCCGAACAGCATACAAAAAACCCGAAAAAATTTCGAAAAACCGAAAAATTTTGGGTTTTTCGAAATTCGACCCCTACACCTCCAATTTCGAATTTTTCCGAAATTTTTTCGGCTTAAAAAATATCTAATTTTTTACTTGATTTAATAAAGGAAACCCAAACCCAATCCGATAATCCCTTAAAAAGATATCGCGATTTAAATAATCCCAAAAATCCCCCAAAAGGGGTACCCCTTTGAAAAAATTCGAATGGACAAAATTTTCGAATTTTGAAGTATAAAACGGCTTATATGGTACTCTGACATGCGCTGAGTACGAATCCGGTGTCAGAAAAATTGGAAAAAATTTCCCCGGGAAGTTAGAGTCAAAAAAAGTTTCGCGACATTTGTGAAAAAGAAAAATTTCGAAAAACCGAAAAATTTGGGGTTTTTCGAAATTCGACCCTTACACCCCCAGTTTCGACTTTTTTCGAAATTTTTTGGGCTCAAAAAATACCTAATTTTTGACTCTATTTTATAAATCAAACCTCATAACATTCCGATAATCCCACAAAAAGTTATGATCCCCTAAAAAATCCCTCAAATCCCCCAAAAGGGGTACCCCTTTTGAAAAATTCGAAGGGTCAAAAATTTTCAAATTTTGACCCAAAAATATTCAAATTTTGACCCAAAAATATCCTATATGGTGCAATGATATGCGCTGAATCATATCCGGTGTCAGAAAAATTCTAAAAAATTTTTCAAAAAAGTTATAGTCCAAAAAAGTTTCGCGACATTTGCGAACATTGGCCATAACTTTTTCAGACTCAAACAGACCCCCGACATATTATACCTTTTTCGGAGCCACTAAGCTCCCCTCATTATTTGCTCTTGAATGATTACTCATTCGACCGTACTTCACAATCCCGAAAATCCCTGATTTCGAAGTTCGAACTCCGAACTTCGACTTTCGGCTTGAACCTTTATCCCACTAAGCTCCCCTCATTATCCCCTCTTGAATGAGTACTCATTCGACCATGCTTCCCAATCCCGAAAATACCGGATTTCGAAGTTCGAACTCCGAACTTCGACTTTAGGCTTAATCCCTTATCCCATTAGACTCCCCTCAGTCCCAGCTCTTGAATAACTACCCACTCACCCATATCCCCCAACCTCGTAAATCCCGGATTTCGAAGTTCGAACGCGAAACTTCGAATTTAGACTTTATCTTTTATCCCATTAGACTCCCCTGATAATCCCCTCTTGAATGACTACCTACTTGCGAATATCCCCAAACCCCGAAAATCCCGGATTTCGAAGTTCGAACTCCGAACTTCGACTTTCGACATTATCCTATATCCCACTAAGCTCCCCTCATTATTTGCTCTTGAATGATTACTCATTCGACCGTACTTCACAATCCCGAAAATCCCTGATTTCGAAGTTCGAACTCCGAACTTCGACTTTCGGCTTGAACCTTTATCCCACTAAGCTCCCCTCATTATCCCCTCTTGAATGAGTACTCATTCGACCCCACTTCCCAATCCCGAAAATACCGGATTTCGAAGTTCGAACTCCGAACTTCGACTTTAGGCTTAATCCCTTATCCCATTAGACTCCCCTCAGTCCCAGCTCTTGAATGACTACCCACTTGCCTATACTCGTCTTCCCCCCGATTGGACTCTTCCTTCCACTTAGAGTCACTTCGGGCCTTCGGCTCTCGTTTTACCATATATTGGACTCATCCTTCCAATTAGAGGCACTTCGGGCCTTCGGCCCTCGTCTTCCCCTACATTGGACTCTTCCTTCCACTTAGAGTCACTTCGGGCCTTCGGCCCTCGTATTCGCTTCCATTGGACTCTTCCTTCCACTTAGAGTCACTTCGGGCCTTCGGCCCTCGTCTTCCTCTCGATTGGACTCATCCTTCCACTTAGAGTCACTTCGGGCCTTCGGCCCTCGTCTTCCCCTCGATTGGACTCATCCTTCCACTTAGAGTCACTCCGGGCCTTCGGCCCCTCGATTGGACTCATCCTTTCAATTAGAAGGATGATTGGACTCATCCTTTCAATTAGAAGGATGATTGGACTCATCCTTTCAATTAGAAGGATGATTGGACTCATCCTTTCAATTAGAAGGATGATTGGACTCATCCTTTCAATTAGAAGGATGATTGGACTCATCCTTTCAATTAGAAGGATGATTGGACTCATCCTTTCAATTAGAAGAATGAGTCCAATCCAAAACAAAATTTCGAAGCAGAAACTGCTTCACGAAGCATCGCTGCTTCAGATCCATAACAGGATCCAGCTTATCCCTCCACAAAATTTTCCCCCATATACAAAATTCAACTTCAAACTCTTCTACGTGTTGCCCCGAATGGTCAGAGACGGAGAAAAATTTCGCCTCTCTGCCATCAACTTCACCCGTCAATCATTTTTCCTCTCTCCCTACCATAATTTTCCGAGTACCGTACTCACCCCCCACAAATTTTTGAACCTCTGTACTTTCTTCAAAATGTACCGAAAAAATTCGAAAAAAATATTTTTATATCCAGCTCGATGAGAGCTTTCGATTGATATCTCATTTGCCATATTTATATCCATTTTGAAAAAAATATTTTTTGGGCCTGAAATTTCAGCCAGAAAAAATCCCTGAAATTTTCAAAAAATCATATCTCGGCCGAAGTATACCTTTTTTGAAAATTCTAAAATCCCAAAATATGTAGAAAAATCTGATTAATTTAGGAAAAATACATTCGATCCGAACAGCAGGCAAAAATCTCGAAAAAATTTCGAAAACCCGAAAAATTTTGGGTTTTTCGAAATTCGACCCCTATGCCTCGAATTTCGAATTTTTTCGAAATTTTTTCGGCTCTAAAAATACCTAATTTTTTACCTGATTTAATAAAGGAAACCCCATCCGAATCCGACAATCCCAAAAAAAGATATTTCAAATTTAAAAATCCCTAAAATCCCCCAAAAGGGGTACCCCTTTAGAAAAATTCGAGGGACCAAAATTTTCGGATTTTGACCCATAAAACGTCCCATATGGTACTCTGACATGCGCTGAGTCCAAATCCGGTGTCAGAAAAATTTTAAAAAATTCCCCCGGGACGTTAGAGTCAAAAAAAGTTTCGCGACATTTGCGAACATTGGCCATAACTTTTTCAGACTCAACCGGACCCCCGACATATTATACCTTTTTCGGACCGCCAGGGGACGCTCTTTAAGATAGGATATCGAAAACGCGTTTTAATTCACTTTTGACAATTGGAGCCACCCTTCCCAATTTTACATGGGGGCATTATGGAAACTTTGGGCTACTGTAACTTGGTCCAAAGTGGTCCGAAAAAAATAAACTAAATTTATCCAGACTCAGCTCGTCGAGAGCTTTCATTTGACATATCACACGTGATTTGTCGATCAGTTTCGCAAGTTTCGAAATTCGCGAAACGGGGATTTTGGGATTTTTGCGCAGGCATATCTACCCTTAGACTTGGGATTTCGGGTTCGGATTTTTTCCAGTCTATATCAGCTTATTCCAACTTAAAATCCTCCCAGCAAAAGTTTTTCGCTATCCCCAACCGTTCCGGAGATACCCCCGGTACCTATTCAATATAGGTACCATGGGGTAATTATTTTATAACTCCCGTATTTTTCCCAAATGCCCCATCTATTCAAACCATAAATACAAAAAGTTTCAGACCTCTAACTTATTTCTAAAAGGAGTTAGACTTCGAAGCCCCGGGGGCATAATCATTTGCGCAGGCATAAGTACCCTTCAGGTACGAATTTCGACTTCGAGTTTTTTGCATTCGACATCTCCTAATAGCGGTACATCATCCTCCCAGCAGACGTTTTCCGCTATCCCCAGCCATTAAAAAGATAGCCCCGGCACTTTTGCAATTTAGGTACCAGGGGGTAATTATTTTGACTTTTTCATAATTTTCCTGAATAGCCCGGACCAAACTACCCCCCGAATGTCGCACTCCCAGACCTCGCCCGGCCTTCGGCCGGGCGTTCTATTTTTTTAAAAATGAACCCTACTCTGAATTATATATATAATGTAACTAGTGGAGGCCTATCAGGTGCAGGCGGCGGATAGCTGGGAGGGTTTAGTTACAGTACTCTATATTAATTTATTTCTGGGCGTTGAAAGCCTTCGGCTTTGGGGGCTCGCTTCGCTCGCCGCTAGAAATTTTTACGGCCTACATTTAATATTACTCTTCTTTTTATTTTTCATTTAATTTACGGTTTGCAGATGATGGATAGAGACGCATAAACATGCCTTCTCTTCTTATAATGTGGATGTCAGCTCGGGCCTTCGGCCCTCGCTTCTAATACATTTCTTTGAAACAAAATTTTGCTGCAAGTTTTAAGTGGATGTCAGCTCGGGCCTTTGCCCCTCGCTTCTAATAAATTTCTTTGAAACAAAATTTTGCTTCAAGTTTTAGTGGATGTCAGCTCGGGCTTCGGCCCTCGCTTCTCAAAATTTTTAAAAGCAAAACTTTGCTTCAAGTTTTAAGTGGATGTCAGCTCGGGCCTTCGGCACTCGCTTCTCAAAATTTTTTAAAAGCAAAACTTTGCTTCAAGTTTTAAGTGGATGTCAGCTCGGGCCTTCGGCCCTCGCTTCTAATAAATTTCTTTGAAACAAAATTTTGCTTCAAGTTTTAAGTGGATGTCAGCTCGGGCCTTCGGCCCTCGCTTCTAATAAATTTCTTTGAAACAAAATTTTGCTTCAAGTTTTAGTGGATGTCAGCTCGGGCCTTCGGCCCTCGCTTCTCAAAATTTTTAAAAGCAAAACTTTGCTTCAAGTTTTAAGTGGATGTCAGCTCGGGCCTTCGGCACTCGCTTCTCAAAATTTTTTAAAAACAAAACTTTGCTTCAAGTTTTAGTGGATGTTAGCTCGGGCCTTCGGCCCTCGCTTCTCAAAATTTTTAGAAGCAAAACTTTGCTTCAAGTTTTAGTGGATGTCAGCTCGGGCCTTCGGCCCTCGCTTCTAATAAATTTCTTTGAAACAAAATTTTGCTTCAAGTTTTAAGTGGATGTCAGCTCGGGCCTTCGGCCCTCGCTTCTAATAAATTTCTTTGAAACAAAATTTTGCTTCAAGTTTTAGTGGATGTCAGCTCGGGCCTTCAGCCCTCGCTTCTCAAAATTTTTTAAAAGCAAAACTTTGCTTCAAGTTTTAGGTGGATGTCAGCTCGGGCCTTCGGCCCTCGCTTCTAATAAATTTTCTTTGAAACAAAATTTTGCTTCAAGTTTTAGTGGATGTCAGCTCGGGCCTTCGGCCCTCGCTTCTCAAAATTTTTAGAAGCAAAACTTTGCTTCAAGTTTTAAGTGGATGTCAGCTCGGGCCTTCGGCCCTCGCTTCTCAAAATTTTTAGAAGCAAAACTTTGCTTCAAGTTTTAAGTAAATGTCAGCTCGGGCCTTCGGCCCTCGCTTCTCAAAATTCTTAGAAACAAAAAAATTTTGCTTCAAGTTTTAAGTGGATGTCAGCTCGGGCCTTCGGCCCTCGCTTCTAATAAATTTCTTTGAAACAAAATTTTGCTTCAAGCTTTAGTGGATGTCAGCTCGGGCCTTCGGCCCGCGCTTCTCAAAATTTTTTAAAAGCAAAACTTTGCTTCAAATTTTAGTGGATGTCAGCTCGGGCCTTCGGCCCTCGCTTCTCAAAATTTTTAAAAGCAAAACTTTGCTTCAAGTTTTAAGTGGATGTCAGCTCGGGCCTTCGGCACTCGCTTCTCAAAATTTTTTAAAAACAAAATTTTGCTTCAAGTTTTAGTGGATGTCAGCTCGGGCCTTCGGCCCTCGCTTCTCAAAATTTTTTAAAAGCAAAACTTTGCTTCAAGTTTTAGTGGATGTCAGCTCGGGCCTTCGGCCCTCGCTTCTCAAAATTTTTAAAAGCAAAACTTTGCTTCAAGTTTTAAGTGGATGTCAGCTCGGGCCTTCGGCACTCGCTTCTCAAAATTTTTTAAAAACAAAACTTTGCTTCAAGTTTTAGTGGATGTTAGCTCGGGCCTTCGGCCCTCGCTTCTCAAAATTTTTAGAAGCAAAACTTTGCTTCAAGTTTTAGTGGATGTCAGCTCGGGCCTTCGGCCCTCGCTTCTAATAAATTTCTTTGAAACAAAATTTTGCTTCAAGTTTTAAGTGGATGTCAGCTCGGGCCTTCGACCCTCGCTTCTAATAAATTTCTTTGAAACAAAATTTTGCTTCAAGTTTTAGTGGATGTCAGCTCGGGCCTTCAGCCCTCGCTTCTCAAAATTTTTTAAAAGCAAAACTTTGCTTCAAGTTTTAGGTGGATGTCAGCTCGGGCCTTCGGCCCTCGCTTCTAATAAATTTTCTTTGAAACAAAATTTTGCTTCAAGTTTTAGTGGATGTCAGCTCGGGCCTTCGGCCCTCGCTTCTCAAAATTTTTAGAAGCAAAACTTTGCTTCAAGTTTTAAGTGGATGTCAGCTCGGGCCTTCGGCCCTCGCTTCTCAAAATTTTTAGAAGCAAAACTTTGCTTCAAGTTTTAAGTAAATGTCAGCTCGGGCCTTCGGCCCTCGCTTCTCAAAATTTTTAGAAACAAAATTTTGCTTCAAGTTTTAAGTGGATGTCAGCTCGGGCCTTCGGCCCTCGCTTCTAATAAATTTCTTTGAAACAAAATTTTGCTTAAAGTTTTAGTGGATGTCAGCTCGGGCCTTCGGCCCTCGCTTCTCAAAATTTTTTAAAAGCAAAACTTTGCTTCAAATTTTAGTGGATGTCAGCTCGGGCCTTCGGCCCTCGCTTCTAATAAATTTTTTTGAAACAAAATTTTGCTTCAAGTTTTAGTGGATGTCAGCTCGGGCCTTCGGCCCTCGCTTCTCAAAATTTTTTAAAAGCAAAACTTTGCTTCAAGTTTTAGGTGGATGTCAGCTCGGGCCTTCGGCCCTCGCTTCTAATAAATTTTTTTGAAACAAAATTTTGCTTCAAGTTTTAGTGGATGTCAGCTCGGGCCTTCGGCCCTCGCTTCTCAAAATTTTTTAAAAGCAAAACTTTGCTTCAAGTTTTAGTGGATGTTAGCTCGGGCCTTCGGCCCTCGCTTCTCAAAATTTTTAGAAGCAAAACTTTGCTTCAAGTTTTAGTGGATGTCAGCTCGGGCCTTCGGCCCTCGCTTCTAATAAATTTCTTTGAAACAAAATTTTGCTTCAAGTTTTAGTGGATGTCTAAAAAGTTGCAAGTTTTGGATTTTAAGTGGATATACTGAACTATCCACAGTACTTATAAAGATGAATTTAATATTAAATTGAAGCACATACAGGGGTTTATTAATGGTGTGTTCGGGATAAGTTTTAGATTATTGCTTAAAATTTTGGATGGATGACAGCTCTGGCCTTCGGCCTTTGCTTCTGAAAAATTTCAAATTCTGGGATTTTAAATGGATATACTGAACTATCTACAATACTTTTGAAGATTAATTCAAGATTAAATTGAAGTACTTATAGGGGGCTATCAATGGTGTGCTTGGGACAAATTATTGTTGGATTTTTGGATGGATGTCAGCTCGGGCCTTCGGCCCTCGATTCAAAAAAATTGATTGAAGCACTACTTTGCTTAAGATTTCTGTGAAGATTCAAAAACAAAAAATTCAAAGTTGAAGCAAATTTGCTTCAAAAATCAAAAATTCAAAAGTTGAAGCAAATTTGCTTCAAAAATCAAAAATTCAAAAGTTGAAGCAAATTTGCTTCAAGTTTCAAAATTTCAAAAAATTCAAAGTTGAGGCAAATTTGCTTCTAAAACAAAATTTCAAAATTTGAAGCAAAATAGCTTCAAACCCAAAATTTTAAAAAGTTGAAGCAAATTTGCTTCAAGTTTTAAAATTTCAAAACTTGAAGCAAATTTGCTTCAAATCGAAATTCGAAACTTGAAGCAATGCTTCCACAAAATTTTGCTTCAGATTCAAAACCTGAAGCAGAAACATGAAGCAGAAGCATGCTTCTGCTTCGGATCCATCCTCGGATCCAACTTATCCCTCACAAAATTTCCCCAGATATACAAATTTCAGCCTTGAACTCTTCTCCGGTTTGCCCCTCATGGTCAGAGACGGAGAAAAATTTCGCCTCTCTGCCATCAACTTCACCTGTCAATCATTTTTTCTCTCTCCCTACCATATTTCTCCGGATACGGTACTCACCCCACAAATTTTCGAACCTGTGTACTTTCGTCAAAATGTACCGAAAAAAATCGAAAAAAATATTTTTGAACTCAGCTCGACAAGGGCTTTCGAATGATATGCAATTTACCATATCTATCTTTATTTTTGAAAAAATAATTTTTTGGTCGAAAATTTTGGCCGAAAAAATTGCCAAAATTTTAAAAAATTCATAACTTAGCCAAAGAGAAGCTTCCTGATAATTTTAAAATTCTATTCTACGAAGAAAAATCTACTCTATAAGGGAAAAATACTTTTACACTCATCCTCCAACAAAAAACCAAAAAATTTTTCAAAAAACCTAAAAATTTTTGAATTTTTGAAATTTGACCCCTACGGCTCCAACTTTGAAATTTTTAAAAACTTTTTCACTTTAAAAAATTTCTAATTTTTAGTACTATTTTATAAACGAAATCCCATTTAAAAATCTCAATCCCTAAAATAGTTATGATTTTTTAAAAATTTCTGAATATTTTTCAGAAGGGGTACCCCTTGGAAAAAATCGAAGGTATAAAATTTTTTAATTTTAGCTCAAAAAAAGTGTTTTATAGTGAAAACAAACACGCTGAGTCCGAATCTGAAAACGAAAAAATTCTAAAAAATTTTCCCGGAAAATTACGGTCCAAAAACCATTTCAGTCCCAGACTTTTGAAAATTTAAATGGATATACTGAACTGTATACAATACTTATGAAGACAAATTTACTATCAAATTGAAGCACATACAGGGGTCTATTAATGGTGTGGTCGGGATAAGTTTTTGATAGATTTAAGTCCCCGAAAATTTAATCCAAAAACCATATCAGTCCCAGACTCAAATCTCAGATTTCAAACTACAAACTTCGAAATTAGTCGTTTTGGTTAATTCCACAGGAATCCCCATTGGATATGCTTTCGAATGACTACTCATTCACCCATATCCATTTAAATCTCAAATCCCGGAAATGTCGAATCTCAAACTATGACTTCTACAATTCGGTTTCGACATTTTTGATAATCCCACTATTCTCCCCTCACAGCCCGCTCTTGAATGACTACTCATTTGACCATATTCGAACTCTTCGAAAATCCCGGAAATGTCGAACCGAAGTTCGAACATCGAATTTTAAGCTCTAACATATCCCATTGATCCCCCCTCACCTCATTCGACCATATTCAAAATTTTCGAAAATCCCGGAAATGTCGAACCGGAGTTCGAACTCCGAATTTCGACTTCTAACATATCCCATTGATCCCCCCTCACTCCCCTCTCTCGAATGACTACTCATTCGACCATATTCGAAATCTTCGAAAATCCCGGAAATGTCAAACCGAAGTTCGAACTCCGAATTTCGACTTCTAACATATCCCATTGATCCCCCCTAATTATCCGCTTTCGAATGACTACTCATTCGACCATATTCGAACTCTACGAAAATCCCGGATTTCGAAGTTCGACTTCGAAATTCGACTTTCAATACTTCTAACATATCCCATTGATCCCCCCTCGACATCCCCTTTCGAATGACTACCTACACATCAATATTCGAAATCCCGGAAAGTTCGAACTCGATTTTCGACTTCCAGATTCGACTTTTACTACCCCTAACATATCCCATTGATCTCCCCTCAATATCCCCTTTTGAATGACTACTCATTCGACCTTATTCAGAAATCCCGAAAAAACCCGGAAATGTCGAACCGAAGTCGAAATCCTCTTAATACCCCTTTATACTCATACTCAGGCATCCCTACTACTATATTTTCGAATTTCCCTGAAAATTTTTAAAAAATTTAAATTTCCGCCAAAAAAACCTATTTGAGTACGAATTGGACACTTCAGGCTCACGAGGCTACAGACTTTTGATTTGACATTTTCGACCCGAATTTTTTGGATTCGACATCTCCTAATAGTGGCACATCCGCCTCCCAGCAGAACTTTTCCGGTATCTCGAACCGTTCGGGATTTAGCAAAAGTTCGAACCCGGTTTCGACCCCTTCCGGCAATTTTTCAAACTCGGCTATATTTTTCCTGGATGGCCCGGATAAAGTACCCAGCAGGATGTCAAACTCCTATATCCGTATCTCTACTCTAAATCGAATTATGATTTTTTAAAATCGAACTTCCACATTTTTATATAAGTATGTAACTAGCTGTGGGTTACGTATGCGATGGCGGTAACTTACGTATGCAATTCCTATTAGGATACTTTGGGTTTAATAGCATTCTGCCCGTTGGAAAGCCTAACGGCTTTGGGGCGCGCTTCGCGCGCGGCTAGAAGGTTTTTTGCTTCTTCATTCAAATAAGGCCTTGGAAATCTCGTCGGGCCTTCGGCCCTAAAAATTCCTCAACCTTGCCTTAAGGAATGGATGCTCAGGCCTTCGGCCCGAGCGTTGCTTCGGGCCTTCGGCCCTCGCCTCCAAACTCTTCGGCCTCGGAGTTTCGGGCTTCGGCCCTCAAAATCCTCAACCTTGCCTTAAGGGATGGATGGATGGATGCTCGGGCCTTCGGCCCGAGCGTTGCTTCGGGCCTTCGGCCCTCGCCTCCAAACTCCTCGGCCTTCGGCCTCGGAGTTTCTGGCCTTCGGCCCTCAAAATTCCTCAACCTTGCCTTAAGGGATGGATGCTCGGGCTTTCGGCCCAAGCGTTGCTTCGGGCCTTCGGCCCTCGCCTCCAAACTCCTCGGCCTTCGGCCTCGGAGTTTCGGGCTTCGGCCCTCAAAATCCTCAACCTTGCCTTAAGGGATGGATGGATGGATGCTCGGGCCTTCGGCCCGAGCGTTGCTTCGGGCCTTCGGCCCTCGCCTCCAAACTCCTCGGCCTTCGGCCTCGGAGTTTCTGGCCTTCGGCCCTCAAAATTCCTCAACCTTGCCTTAAGGGATGGATGCTCGGGCTTTCGGCCCAAGCGTTGCTTCGGGCCTTCGGCCCTCGCCTCCAAACTCCTCGGCCTTCGGCCTCGGAGTTTCGGGCCTTCGGCCCTCAAGATTACTCAACCTTGCCTTAAGGGATGGATGGATGCTCGGGCCGTCGGCCCGAGCGTTGCTTCGGGCCTTCGGCCCTCGCCGCCAAAATCCTCGGCCTTCGGCCTCGGAGTTTCTGGCCTTCGGCCCTCAAAATTCCTCAACCTTGCCTTAAGGGATGGATGCTCGGGCTTTCGGCCCAAGCGTTGCTTCGGGCCTTCGGCCCTCGCCTCCAAACTCCTCGGCCTTCGGCCTCGGAGTTTCGGGCTTCGGCCCTCAAAATCCTCAACCTTGCCTTAAGGGATGGATGGATGGATGCTCGGGCCTTCGGCCCGAGCGTTGCTTCGGGCCTTCGGCCCTCGCCTCCAAACTCCTCGGCCTTCGGCCTCGGAGTTTCTGGCCTTCGGCCCTCAAAATTCCTCAACCTTGCCTTAAGGGATGGATGCTCGGGCTTTCGGCCCAAGCGTTGCTTCGGGCCTTCGGCCCTCGCCTCCAAACTCCTCGGCCTTCGGCCTCGGAGTTTCGGGCCTTCGGCCCTCAAGATTACTCAACCTTGCCTTAAGGGATGGATGGATGCTCGGGCCGTCGGCCCGAGCGTTGCTTCGGGCCTTCGGCCCTCGCCGCCAAAATCCTCGGCCTTCGGCCTCGGAGTTGGGGGCCTTCGGCCCCCAAAACCCCCAATCCCGAAAACTCTGACACCCATAACTTGGTCAGACTCAAGTGACCCCCAAACATATTACATATTTTTCGATGGATTTGAGGCTGCTCTACAATATAACGTAAGTCTTTTTAATTAATTCCAACTCATTTGGTACCCCATTGGATATGGTACCACCCACCCCCAAAATTTTAACCATTTATAACTTTTGCCAAAATTGTCAGAAATTTTTCAAAAAAATATTTTTAGACTCCCCTCGGTAAGGGCTTTCGAATGATATAACATTTGGGCCATTTATTTACATTTTGAAAAATTTATTTTTTTGGCCGAAAATTTTGGCCGGAAAATTTCACCCAAATTTTCAAAAATTCATAACTTTCCCAAAGTAGACCTTTTTGAAAAATTTTAAAAGCCTATTCTGTGCAGAAAATTCTGCTCTATCCAATAAAAATACTTTCGGCGCTAACCGCCGGCAAAAATCCCGAAAAAATTTCGAAAAACCGAAAAATTTTCGGATTTTCGAAATTCGACCCCTACACCCCCAATTTCGAATTTTTTCGAAATTTTCGCCGCTCAAAAAATACCTAATTTTTAGGACTATTTTTTAGAAGAAACCCCATCCCAATCCGAGATTCCCAAAAAAAGTTAAGGTCGCCTAAAAATTTTGGAATTTTGGGCAAAAGGGGTACCCCTTTTGGAATGGGGTCGGAAAAAAAATTTTTTATATCCGACCCAAAAAACACTCTATATGGTGCATAAAGACCCGCTGAATCCATTTCCGGCCTCGGAAAAATTTAAAAAAAATTCCCCGGGACGTTAGAGTCTCAAAAAGATTTGCGACATTTGCGAACATTCGCTATAACTTTTTGAGACTCAAGTGGACCCCCGACATATTGTACCTTTTTCGGAGCCCCAAAGGACGCTCTTTCGAATGGGCTATCGAAAACGCGTTTTAATTCACGTTTCAAAAAGTCGACTTTTCGACCCTGACACTTTGACCCAAAACACCCCCAAAACTTCATCTGAGACTCAAGTGTCCAACACCCGATAACTTCCCCACACTCTACCCTCCAACATCACTCCCAACCGCGAAAACCCCCAGGCCTTCAAAAAACCGCTATAACACTTTGAATTTTTCATCCGGCCGTTTCAGTGCCACACTCAAGTGCGGCACCAAAACGACCCATCCCAAAAAATTCCCCGTAGCCACTTACCTATTATCCCCCAGGCGCCATCCGAATCGAGCAAGCCATTCCCGAGATATAGGAAATGTACAAAAGACCGCTACCCTATAACCCCACATTTTGCCAATTCCCACTTGGTCCCAAAAATTTTTGCCCACCAATAACTACCCTCCAAGTTCTGATTTCGGTCCCGGGTTTTTTCCTACATATATCTACCTACTCTAACTTAAAATCCTCCCAGCAGAAGTTTTTTGCTCCAGGTTCTGGTTCACGAGATAGTATCTTGACGATGGACGTTTCAGTGCCAAGCGTTCATCGCGGAAACTTTTCCGTATTTTTCCTGAATGCGCCGTCCAAAGTTACCCCCTGGGCCAAAATATGCCGGCGATCAAAGCATTTTAAAAAGAGTTCTATCTAACGGTAGCGCGAAGTCGAGGTTTTTTTTAGACTATTATAACTAGCGATGGGTTTGGCCACTGGGGTGGATATCAGGACTCTGTGGCGGTTAAATTTTGCTTTGGATTTGAATTAGGCTCTGCCCGTTGGAAAGCCTAACGGCTTTGGGGGCGCGCTTCGCGCGCCGCTAGCGATTTTTTATGCCTGGAACAAAAGATTAGCCTTCATTGGGACTCATCCTTCCATTTAGAGTCACTTCGGGCCTTCGGCCCTCGTGTTTTCTCAGTTGAGACTCATCCTTCCACTTAGAGTCACTTCGGGCCTTCGGCCCTCATGTTCCCTTAGTTTGACTCATCCTTCCACTTAGAGTCACTTCGGGCCTTCGACCCTCGTGTTTTCTCAGTTGAGACTCATCCTTCCACTTAGAGTCACTTCGGGCCTTCGGCCCTCATGTTCCCTTAGATTGGACTCATCCTTCCACTTAGAGTCACTTCGGGCCTTCGGCCCTCGTCTTCACCTCACTTGGACTCATCCTTCAACTTAGAGTCACTTCGGGCCTTTGGCCCTCGTCTACCCCTCGATTGGACTCATCCTTCCACTTAGAGTCACTTCGGGCCTTCGGCCCTCATCTTCACCTCAATTGGACTCATCCTTCCACTTAGAGTCACTTCGGGCCTTCGGCCCTCGTCTACCCCTCGATTGGACTCATCCTTCCACTTAGAATCACTTCGGGCCTTCGGCCCTCGTGTTCCCTCTGTTTGGACTCGTCCTTCCACTTAGATGGGTGTCAGCTCGGGCCTTCGGCCCTCGCCCTCCCTTTTAGATGGGTGTCAACTCGGGCCTTCGGCCCTCGCCCTCCCTTTTAGATGGGTGTCAGCTCATGCCTCCGGCTCTCGCCCTCCCTTTTAGATGGGTGTCAGCTCGGGCCTTCGGCCCTCGCCCTTCCTTTTAGATGGGTGTCAGCTCGGGCCTTCGACCCTCGCCCTTCCTTTTAGATGGGTGTCAGCTCGGGCCTTCGGCCCTCGCCCTCCCTATTAGATGGGTGTCAGCTCGGGCCTTCGGCCCTCGCCCTTCCTTTTAGATGGGTGTCAGCTCGGGCCTTCGGCCCTCGCCCTCCCTATTAGATGGGTGTCAGCTCGGGCCTTCGGCCCTCGCCCTTCCTTTTAGATGGGTGTCAGCTCGGGCCTTCGGCCCTCGCCCTCCCTATTAGATGGGTGTCAGCTCGGGCCTTCCCATTAGACTCCCCTGATAATCCCCTCTTGAATGACTACCCACTTGCGAATATCCCCAAACCCCGAAAATCCCGGATTTCGAAGTTCGAACTCCGAACTTCGACTTTCGGCTTAATCCTTTATCCCATTAGACTCCCCTCAGTCCCAGCTCTTGAATGATTACCCACACACCCACATATCCGAATCCCGAAAATACCGGATTTCGAAGTTCGACTTCGAAATTCGACTTTAATCCTTATTCTTTATCCCATTCAACTCCCTTCAGTATCCCCTTTCGAATGACTACCCACTCACCCATATCCGAAAA
Organism: Meloidogyne enterolobii; assembly: GCA_963681835.1. NCBI lineage: Eukaryota > Metazoa > Nematoda > Chromadorea > Rhabditida > Meloidogynidae > Meloidogyne > Meloidogyne enterolobii. The sequence goes on from CAVMJV010000008.1 coordinate 4,054,549, forward strand.
TGCCGTAAAACCCGGATTTCGAAGTTCGAACTCCGAACTTCGACTTTCGGCTTAATCCTTTATCCCATTAGACTCCCCTCAGTCCCAGCTCTTGAATGATTACCCACACACCCACATATCCGAATCCCGAAAATACCGGATTTCGAAGTTCGAACTCCGGACTTCGACTTTTATACTTATCATTTATCCCATTCAACTCCACTCATTATCCGCTTTCGAATGACTACTCATTCGATCAAAGAAATCCTGGACTCATCCTTTCAATTAGAGTCACTTCTGGACTCATCCTTTCAATTAGTCACTTCTGGACTCATAATTTCAATTAGAGTCACTTCTGGACTCATCCTTTAAATTAGAGTCACTTCGGGCCTTCGGCCCTCGTCTTCTCCTCGAATGGACTCACCATTCCACTTAGATTCACTTCGGGACTCATCCTTTCAATTAGAGTCACTTCTGGACTCATCCTTTCAATTAGAGTCACTTCTGGACTCATCCTTTCAATTAGAGTCACTTCTGGACTCATACTTTCAATAGAGTCACTTCTGGACTCATCCTTTCAATTAGAGTCACTTCGGGCCTTCGGCCCTCGGCTTCCCCTCGATTGGACTCGTCCGTTCAAGTAGAACAAAATTTCGAAGCAGAAACTGCTTCACGAAGCATTTCTGCTTCGGATCCATAACAGGATCCAGCCTATCACCCCACAAAATTTTTCCCTATATACAAAATTCACATTTAAATTTTTCACCGGGTTGCCAGGCATGGTTAGAGACGCAGAAAAATTTCTCCTCTCTTCCTTACATTTGACCTGTCAATCATTTTTCCTCTCTCCCTACCATAATTCTCCGGGTACTGTACTCAGCCCCACAAATTTTCGAAGCTCTGTACATTCGTCAAAATGTACCGAAAATTTTCGAAAAAAATATTTTTATATCCAGCTCGATGAGAGCTTTCGAATGATATCTCATTCGATATATCCATCTTGATTTTTGAAATTAAAATTTTTCGGCCTTGAATTTCAGCCGAAAAAAATCACTGAAATTTTCAAAAAATCATAACTTGCTCAAAGTTAACCTTTTTTGAAAATTTTAAAATCCCATAATATGCAGAAAAATCTGCTTTATCCAGGAAAATTACTTCTGCCCGAACCGCTCGCAAAAATCCCGAAAAAATTTCGAAAAACCGAAAAATTTTGGGTTTTTCGAAATTCGACCCCTACACCCACAGTTTCGACTTTTTTCGAAATTTTTTCGGCTCAAAAAATTTGTAATTTTTTATTATATTTTATAAAGCAAACCCCATTCCGTTCCGGAAATCCAAAAAAAACTTATGATCCCCTAAAAAATCCCTCAAATCCCCCAAAAGGGGTACCCCTTTTGAAAAATTCGAGGGGTCAAAAATTTTCAAATTTCGACCCAAAAATATCCTATATGGTGCATTTACATGCGTTAAATCCATATCTGGTGTTAGAAAAATTCTAAAAAATTTTTCAACAAAGTTATAGCCAAAAAAAGTTTTGCGACATTTGCGAACATTGGCCGTAACTTTTTCAGACTCAAATGGACCCCGGACATATTATACCTTTTTGGGACCGCCACGGGACGCTCTACAACATAGGATTTCAAAGAAATCCGAAACGACAAATTTTGAGAATTGGAGCCATCCTTCCCTATTTTACATCGGGCCATTTTGAACGGGGTTGGGACAAAATTTTGGAATTTCGACCCAAAAAATATCCTATATGGTACTCTGACACCCGCTGAATCCATATCCGGTGTCAGAAAAATTTTAAAAAATTTTGCAAAAAAGTTATAGCCAAAAAAAGTTTCGCGACATTTGCGAACATTGGCCATAAATTTTTCAGACTCAAACAGACCCCCGACATATTATACCTTTTTCGGACCGCCAGGGGACGCTTTACAACATAGGATATCGAAAACGGGTTTCAATTCACTTTTCGCGATTGGGGCCATCCTTCCCAATTTTACGAGCCCTAATTTTGAACCTTTAAATTACTGTAACTCGGTCCAAAGTGGTCCGAAAAATTTGAACTAAAATTCTTCGAACTCAGCTCACTGAGAGCTTTCATTTGAGCTATTACACATGAATTGTCGATGAGTTTCGAAAATTTCGACTTTACCGACAGGGGGGTCCTTCCACTTAGATTCACTTCGGGACTTCGGCCCTCGTCTTCCCTTCGATTGGACTCATCCTTCCACTTAGACTCGTCCTTCCACCCTCGCCCTCCCTTTTAGATGGGTGTCAGCTCGGGCCTTCGGCCCTCGCCCTCCTTTTTAGATGGGTGTCAGCTCGGGCCTTCGGCCCTCGCCTTCCCTTTTAGATGGGTGTCAGCTCGGGCCTTCGGCCCTCGCTTCCCTTTTAGATGGGTGTCAGCTCGGGCCTTCGGCCCTCGCCCTCCCTTTTAGATGGGTGTCAGCTCGGGCCTTCGGCCCTCGCCCTCTCTTTTAGATGGGTGTCAGCTCGGGCCTTCGGCCCTTGCCCTCCCATTTAGATGGGTGTCAGCTCGGGCCTTCGGCCCTCGCCCTCTCTTTTAGATGGGTGTCAGCTCGGGCCTTCGGCCCTCGCCCTCTCTTTTAGATGTGTGTCAGCTCGGGCCTTCGGCCCTCGCCCTCTCTTTTAGATGTGTGTCAGCTCGGGCCTTCGGCCCTCGCCCTCTCTTTTAGATGGGTGTCAGCTCGGGCCTTCGGCCCTCGCCCTCTCTTTTAGATGTGTGTCAGCTCGGGCCTTCGGCCCTCGCCCTTCCTTCTCCCCTCGTGTTATTTCAGTTGAGACTCATCCTTCCACTTAGAGTCACTTCGGGCCTTCGACCCTCGTCTTTCCCGCGTTAGGACTCATCCTTCCAATTAGAGCCACTTCGGGCCTTCTTCACTCATTTTTCTTCTGTTGGGACTCATTCTTCCACTTAAAGGCACTTCGGGCTCATCCTTTCACTTAGAGTCACTTCGGACTCATCCTTCCACATAGACCCTTGTCTTTCATTTATTCGGACTCATCCTTTCACTTTGGTCCACTGAAAACAAAATTTTAAAAAAGTTGAAGCAAAACCGCTTCGAAATAAAAATTTTGAAAAACTTGAAGCAAATTTGCTTCAAGTTTCGAAAATTCAAATCTCGAAGCGGCCCTCGTGTTCCCTCAGTCGGGACTCATCCTTTCACTTAGAGTCACTTCGGACTCATCCTTCCACTTAGAACCTTCTTTCCCCCGATAACAAACTTGAAGCAAATTTGCTTCAAGTTTCGAAAATTCAAAACTTGAAGCAAATTTGCTTCGAGTTTCGAAATCTCAAAACTCGAAGCAAATTTGCTTCAAGTTTCAAAAATTCGAAACGTGAAGCAAAAATGTGAAGCAGAAGCATGCTTCTGCTTCGGATCCATAACAGGATCCAGCTTATCCCCCCATAAAATTTTTCCCAATATACAGAATTTAGCCCTAAGTTCTTCGCCGGTTTGCCCGGCATGGTCAGAGACGGAAAAAATTTAGCCTATCTTCTACCTATTTCACCTGTCAATCATTTTTCCTCTCTCCCTCCCATCATTCCCCGGGTACGGTAGTCCAACCCGATAAATTTTGAACTTTTGTAACTTCGTCAAAATGTACCGAAAATTCCGAAAAAAATATTTTTATATCCAGCTCGATGAGAGCTTTCGAATGAAAGCTCTCATCGAGCTCGCCCTCTCTTTTAGATGGGTGTCAGCTCGGGCCTTCGGCCCTCGCCCTCCCTTTTAGATGGGTGTCAACTCGGGCCTTCGGCCCTCGCCCTCTCTTTTAGATCCCTCTCTTTTTTTGCCCTCTCTTTTTTTTTTAGATGGGTGTCAGCTCGGGCCTTCGGCCCTCGCCTTCCCTTTTAGATGGGTGTCAGCTCGGGCCTTCGGCCCTCGCCCTCCCTTTTAGATGGGTGTCAGCTCGGGCCTTCGGCCCTCGCCCTCTCTTTTAGATGGGTGTCAGCTCGGGCCTTCGGCCCTCGCCCTCCCTTCTCCCCTCGTGTTATTTCAGTTGAGACTCATCCTTCCACTTAGAGTCACTTCGGGCCTTCGACCCTCGTCTTTCCCGCGTTAGGACTCATCCTTCCAATTAGAGCCACTTCGGGCCTTCTTCACTCATTTTTCTTCTGTTGGGACTCATTCTTCCACTTAGAGGCACTTCGGGCTCATCCTTTCACTTAGAGTCACTTCGGACTCCTTTATTCGGACTCATCCTTTCACTTAGAGTCACTTCGGACTCATCCTTCCACATAGACCCTTGTCTTTTCTTTATTCGGTCTCATCCTTCCACTTAGAGGCACTTCGGACTCATCCTTCCACATAGACCCTTGTCTTTTCTTTATTCGGACTCATCCTTCCACTCAGAGCCACTTCGGGCTCATCCTTTCACTTAGAGTCACTTCGGACTCATCCTTCCACATAGACCCTTGTCTTTTCTTTATTCGGACTCATCCTTCCACATAGACCCTTGTCTTCCTTTATTCGGACTCATCCTTTCACTTAGAGTCACTTCGGACTCATCCTTCCACATAGACCCTTGTCTTTTCTTTATTCGGTATCATCCTTCCACTTAGAGGCACTTCGGACTCATCCTTCCACATAGACGCTTGTCTTTTCTTTATTCGGACTCATCCTTCCACTCAGAGCCACTTCGGGCTCATCCTTTCACTTAGAGTCACTTCGGACTCATCCTTCCACATAGACCCTTGTCTTTTCTTTATTCGGACTCATCCTTCCACATAGACCCTTGTCTTTCCTTTATTCGGACTCATCCTTTCACTTAGAGTCACTTCGGACTCATCCTTCCACATAGACCCTTGTCTTTCCTTTATTCGGACTCATCCTTTCACTTAGAGTCACTTCGGACTCATCCTTCCACATAGACCCTTGTCTTTCCTTTATTCGGACTCATCCTTTCACTTAGAGTCACTTCGGGCCTTCGGCCCTTGTCTTTTCCTCGATTGGACTCACCCTTTCAATTAGAGTCACTTCGGGCCTTCGACCCTCGGCTTCCCCTCGATTGGACTCGCCCGTTCAAGTAGAACAAAATTTCGAAGCAGAAACTGCTTCACGACGCATTTCTGCTTCAGATCCATAACAGGATCCAGCGTATCCCTCCACAAAATTTCCTCAATATACAAAATTCACCCCTAAGTTCTTCTACGGTTTGCCCCGCATGGTCAGAGACGGAGAAAAATTTCTCCTCTCTGCCATCAATTTCACCTGTCAATCATTTTTCCTCTCTCCCACCCATCATTCTCCGGGTACGGTACTCACCCCTCACAAATTTTCGAACCTTGTACTTTCGTCAAAATGTACCGAAAAAATTCGAAAAAAATATTTTTATATCCAGCTCGATGAGAGCTTTCGAATGATACCTCATTTGCCATATCTATCTTGGATTTTGAAAAAATATTTTTTTGGCCTGAAATTTCGGGAGGAAAAAATCCCTGAAATTTTCAAAAAATCATATCTCGCCCAAAGTATACCCTTTTTCAAAATTTTAAAATCCCATAATATGCAGAAAAATCTGCTTTATCAAGGAAAAATACTATCTGCCAAAACCGGCGGCAAAAATCCCGAAAAAATTTCGAAAACCCGAAAAATTTTGGGTTTTTAGAAATTCGACCCCTACACCCCCAGTTTCGACCTTTTTCGAAATTTTTTGGGTCAAAAAATTTCTAATTTTTTACTCTATTTTATAAAGGAAACCCCATTCAAAAATCCCCATCCTAAAAAAAGTTATGATCACATAAAAAATCCCTCAAATCCCCCAAAAGGGGTACCCCTTTTGAAAAATTCGAGGGACCAAAATTTTCAAATTTCGACCCAAAAATATCCTATATGGTGCATTTACATGCGCTAAATCCATATCCGGTGACAGAAAAATTCTAAAAAAATTCTCCGGAAAGTTATAGTCCAAAAAAGTTTCGCGACATTTGCGAACATTGGCCATAACTTTTTTAGACTCAAACAGACCCCCGACATATTATACCTTTTTCGGACCGCCAAAGGACGCTCTACAACATAGGATTTTAAAGAAATCCGAAACGACAAATTTTGACAATTGGAGCCATCCTTCCCTATTTTACATCGGGCCATTTTGAACGGGGTTGGTACAAAATTTTCGAATTTCGACCTATAAAACGTCCTATATGGTACTCTGACATGCGCTGAATCCATTTCCGGTGTCAGAAAAATTTTAAAAAATTTCGCAACAAAGTTATAGCCAAAAAAAGTTTCGCGACATTTGCGAACATTGGCCATAACTTTTTCAGACTCAAATGGACCCCCGACATATTATACCTTTTTCGGACCGTCAGGGGACGCTCTATAACATAGGATATCGAAATCGAGTTTCAATTCACTTTTCGCGATTGGAGCCATCCTTCCCAATTTTACAAGCCCTAATTTTGAACCTTTAAATTACTGTAACTTGGTCCAAAGTGGTCCGAAAAATTTGAACTAAAATTCCCTGAACTCAGCTCACTGAGAGCTTTCATTTGAGCTATTACACGTAAATTGTCGATGAGTTTCGAAAATTTCGACTTTACCGACAGGGGGGGATTTTCACCGAAATCCGGATTTTTGCGCACCACTAAGTCCCTTCAACTTTGAATTTCGACTTCGAATTTTTTGCATTCAGCATCCCCATTCAAAGCTTCAGTGCCCTCCCAGCGGAACTTTTCCGCTAACTCCACTCATTAAAAAGATAGCCCCGGTACCTATAAAATTTAGGTACCAGGGGGGTTCCTCTGAAACTTCGACATAATTTTCCTGAATGCGCCATAAAAAGTTGTAGGACCAATGTACAACTCAAAAAAATTCACGAGCAAACCTTAATCAGATCTGAGTTTTTTTACCCATTCCACCCCAAAATGATTGGCGTCCACCCCAGAAAAAACCAATACTTTTATAGGAATATATAAACTAGCGATGGGTTTACCACTGATGGCGGCGGATAGCTGAAAGGGTTTTAAGATACTCTGGCAGTTTAATTTTGCTGTGCCCGTTGGAAAGCCTAACGGCTTTGGGGGCGCGCTTCGCGCGCCGCTAGCGATTTTTTATGCCTGGAAGAAAAGATTAGCCTTCATTGGGACTCATCCTTCCACTTAGAGTCAATTCGGGCCTTCGCCCTCATCTTTCCCCCGTTGGGACTCATCCTTTCACTTAGAGTCAATTCGGGCCTTCGGCTCTCGTCTTACTCTCGATTGAACTCATCCTTCCACTTAGAGTCACTTCGGGCCTTCGGCCCTCGTCTTACTCTCGATTGGACTCATCCTTCCGCTTATAGACACTTCGGGCCTTCGGCCCTTGTCTTCCCCTCGATTGGACTCATCCTTCCACTTAGATTGACGATTGGACTCATCCTTCCACTTCGGGCCTTCGGCCCTCGTGTTCCCTTTTAGATGGGTGTCAGCTCGGGCCTTCGGCCCTCGCCCTCTCTTTTAGATGTGTGTCAACTCGGGCCTTCGGCCCTCGCCCTCCCTTTTAGATGGGTGTCAGCTCGGGCCTTCGGCCCTCGCCCTCTCTTTTAGATGGGTGTCAGCTCGGGCCTTCGGCCCTCGCCCTCTCTTTTAGATGGGTGTCACCTCGGGCCTTCGGCCCTTGCCCTCACTTTTAGATGGGTGTCAGCTTGGGCCTTCGGCCCTCGCCCTCCCTTTTAGATGGGTTCAGCTCGGACCTTCGGCCCTCGCGCTCCCTTTTAAATGGGTGTCAACTCGGGCCTTCGGCCCTCGCCCTCTCTTTTAGATGGGTGTCAGCTCGGGCCTTCGGCCCTCGCCCTCTCTTTTAGATGGGTGTCAGCTCGGGCCTTCGGCCCTCGCCCTCACTTTTAGATGGGTGTCAGCTCGGGCCTTCGGCCCTCGCCCTCTCTTTTAGATGGTTGTCAGCTCGGGCCTTCGGCTCTCGCCCTCCTTTTTAGATGGGTGTCAGCTCGGGCCTTCGGCCCTTGCCCTCCCTTTTAAATAGGTGTCAGCTCGCCCTCTCTTTTAGATGGGTGTCAGCTCGGGCCTTCGGCCCTCGCCCTCCCTTTTAGACACTTAGAGTTACTTCGGGCCTTCGGCCCTCGTCTTCCCATCGATTGGACTCATCCTTCCACTTAGACTCATCCTTCCACCCTCGCCCTTTCTTTTAGATGGGTGTCAGCTCGGGCCTTCGGCCCTCACCCTCCCTTTTAGATGGGTGTCAGCCCTCGTTGTCTCTTTTAGATGGGTGTCAGCTCTCCTTCCACTTAGAGTCACTTCGGGCCTTCGGCCCTCGTCTTCCCCCCGTTGGGACTCATCCTTCAACTTAGAGTCCCTTCAGGCCTTCGGCCCTCGTATGCACTCCATTAGGTGTCAGCTCGGGCCTCCGGCCCTCGCCCTCCCTTTTAGATGGGTGTCAGCTCGGGAATCTTTTTCGGGAATCTTTTTCTGGTTTAAAAGATTAAATTAGAGTATGGCGCGCATTTGGAGATCTGACTTTTGGGATACGACATTTAGGGAACAAAACAAATAAAAACAATAACCGAGACAGTCAGACACCGAAAATTTAAAAACCATAGCTCGGACTATCCACATTTTTGGACAAAAGTTTCAGGTACAATTATTGTTCATTCGAACGAGCTCGTCTGTCCGAGTCGAATGACAACAAAATCAGCTTGATTCTATAATTCTGAACAAAATTATGAGAAACTGAATCCTTTACTAGAAAAACAATTTTTGTGTTGCTGCGGAAGGGTATGTCGACAGTTTAAAGCAGAAAATTGGTGAAAAGAATTAGATTTATGTTACTGGTGTAGAACAACGTGACCTTGAAATCCGCGACTGTAGTTTTTAAAAAATTTTACATTTTTTTGTGTACTTAAATTTTTAAAATTTTCAATAAGCTTTTAATGAAGTTAGCCGAAGCAGTTGAAATTTTTGGATTTGAAGATCCTCTGAAATTATTGTATTAATTTTTGCGTATAAAAAATTTGAAGTAATTTTTCATCAAGATTACTATAAAAATACAGATAAAATGTGGCAAAAAATCAACTTGGGTTTATTTTTTATTATAAAATTAAATTGAAGCATTATGATCACCCATAAAGGGCAAACTTTAAACTCTAAATCCTTCAACTCTACATCCGAGCAAAGGGTGAGCATTCAGAAAAGTTTTTATTATACTGCCCGCATAATTTTTCTCACCCTGTATTTGTATTCCAGCAGTTGAACTTGCCAGATTTTGAATTGAGCAAAATGCTATCTGTGGTTTTTAAACATTTTAATAATTTTTAAAAACCACTTTCTAAGAAAGAGATGGATTTTTTCAGTCTTAACAGACTGGTGTTAAAAGCCGAAGATAACCGAAAACGGTGGCTAAACCGACCAGTTTCGGTTTAAAAAAATACACCGCTAAGGATGGAATTTTTTGGGATTTTTTGTACAGATGACCAATGTAGTTTTCTTATTTCAATTTTGATATTTAAAGGGACCAGAAATGCGGTCTCGCAATAAGATCTCACAATAAGATATCAAAACCTTAATTAATATTTTTGCTTAGAAATTGAGTAATTATCTAAGTATTACCTCTATTTAAGATACAAACAAGAATAAATTTACTATAGTATCTAGTTCTAATTTTATCATTCAAACCAGAAACAAATTCGTTTTGTATTTTTACTATAAATACTGAACCGAAATTAAATAAAAACCAATAGGAAGGGATTAAAAAACAGATGTGACAATAAATAGAAAGATTATAAAGATAAATAGGAGTAGAATGTGATCATTAAAGAATTAGAAATAAAAACTAATCAAAATGTTTTAGAATTAAAAGTTTAAAGTTTATAAATAAAGCTATCATTGAAAATAGAGTTAAGCGGTATCGGGATTTAGAGAAAAACCCGGGATCGGGATTTAGGAATGGTGATCCCGATCACGGATCCCGACACGGGATCGGGATTGGCCGAAATCGGGATCGGGATTTGGACTGGAGATCCCGATCCCGATCCCGAATCGGGACCGGTATTGAAAAATCGGGATCGGGATTTACTAAAAAAATTTTTTCAAATTTTTAAATTTTTATTTTCTTCACATACGACTCAGTATAATTCTAAAATTGCCACTGCGGTGCTAAAATATTGAGTTTAAGTATCATAGACGAATAATTTACTTTGTGGTTCAGGGGATTAAGGGGGCATTGAGTAATAGTTGGAATAAATGGGATTGGGCTTCTTCTATTTTAAGCTCCGTAAGCAAAAATTTTGAAAAAGTTGGAAGGCCAAGGCAATATTTTTTAATTTTGGAAGGCCTAGGGCATTCAATTCTAAACGTTCAAGTCTATACAATTAAGCGCGTTACGTTCAAATGGGGACGATTAAGAACTGAGATTGAGACTTCTATATTCCAAATCCACCGATACTCCTCTCAATCCCTCTTGATCCCTCGATATCACACCGAATCACTCAATATTTCGTTAAAGTTGTAAAGACAGCTTTGTTCATTTTTGCGGCGCCGCAGGCGAAAATTTTGAGAATTTTGGACGTCAAGCTGCCAAATTTCCTCCATTTTCTGCGCCGCAGGCGAAAATTTTTCTCACTTTCACGCCTCCACTCTTCTGTTAACTTTATTACACAGACTTCTAGTCAATTTATAAAGTCGGGATTTGCATCGGGATCTGATGCACATCCCGATCCCGATCCAGGCTCGGGATTGAGATTGGCCGGGATCGGGATATATATTTCGGGAGCGGGATCAAAAAAATCGGGATCGGGATTTGAAAAACCCGGGATAATCCCGCCCGATCCCGACCGGGCATTTGAGGCATTTAATTATTGTTTCAACATCTCGCTGAGGGGAGTAATTAATCGAGATAGTGTGTTATTTGTGAGAGCAATTATTCGAGCATATATCGTAAAATCTCTACAAGAATGCATTGTTCATTCGATTTTAAAACACCTTCTAATGTGTCATTTTATTCGAGATTGACAGTAAGCTGGATGCATTCTTATAGAGTTTTTCAGTACGTTATGTTGGATTGCAAAAAGTTGAGCGTAGCCACTTGAGCGTCAGCCAAATTTGATCGACTATAACTTTTTTAAGCTTGATCAAATCTGAATAAATCTTAAATTATTCTAAAGCCCAATCTTTACCTAACGGGCGGATCAAGTCTGATCATTTGTTAAAAGATAAAACTCGATAATGGCTAAAAAATCGTTGTTTTTCAGACATATCGGCTTGTAATTTTTTATAGAGAGATCAGACTTGATTAATCCAATTGGGCTTTCGAATGATATATAAAATATTTGTATTGGATTGAGCATCAAAATGTTATAGCCTAACAAATTTGGCTAATGCCAAGTGGCCCGTTCCGGCTTTGATGCTGTATAATTTTTCTAACTCAAATTTTTTTCTCATCAAATACATTGTTGCCAACATGTTAGTCTAGAGCTTTCCCCTTTCCTTTATCTGTTGAAATTATTAAAATTTAGTTTTTATCACCTTTTTTATAATTTTAAATGAAAAACCTCCAGGTCCTAGATTGTTTCCTCGGCGAGGTCTGCCTTGTTGACGAGAATTTCCTCCTAAATTTATTATTTAATTCACTTAATAATTTTTTGTTCAACCTTTGGTTAAATAATGGAGACAATGAAGGGGAATTTGGTGAATGGGAATTTGGTGGGAATTTCGTTTTGGGAATTTGGTGATTGATTGGGATTGTGAAATAAATATTGAACAAAGATGATTGTTTAATTTATTGGAATTTTTTTAAAAATAAGTAATCGGAACGGAAATGAATTGCCAATAAAATATGCAAAAATGAAATAATAATTGTAAAAAAAGGATAGTTGCTTGAAAAGAATAATTGTATTAAAAATAAAGTTTTTATGTGAAATAAAGTCTGGGTCGGACTGGATTGTAATTAATTAAACTTTAAAAAATTTCATTTTTATACCTTCAATAATCACTCCGCTATTTCGACCTCGTCCTCTTTGATAATCCTCACCAGACTGATTAATAGCTTGTTGCATTTCTTGAGGATCAAATCCTAGTACTTAAATTTTAAGTTAAAATGGTTCTACAACTAAATCACACTATCATCAATCCATCAAAATCTATCTAAACTAACATATGAAATAGATGGGAAATAATTTATAGATTGTACAACTATAAATACAGATTAATATTAAGATTATTTCTTACTATAATAAGTCGGGGTCGAACTAAAATAGAATGTAAGTATAAAATCTCGAATCAGGGGTTTACAGGTATCTTTTTTCACTTGAATTGATATTCTGTTTAATTAAAATAAAAATATTTAATATGTGTATACCTCCTCCTTGTGCTCCCTCTTGAACTCTTTGATGCGTTTGGGGGGCCTTCGGCCCCCCAAACCCAACGTTTAGGAGGATACTTTGCCTTTTGGTAGCTTTGGTGGGTTGACTCGGGGCGTTTGGGGGGCCTTCGGCCCCCAAACCCACCGTTTAGACGGATACTTTGCCTTCAGGTAGCTTTGGTGGGTTGACTCGTGGCGTTTGGGGGGCCTTCGGCCCCCCAAACCCACCGTTTAAAGGATGCTTTGCCTTTAAGTAGCTTTGGTGGGTTGACTCGGGGCGTTAGGGGGGCCTCCGGCCCCCCAAACCCACCGTTTAGACGGATACTTTGCCTTCAGGTAGCTTTGGTGGGTTGACTCGTGGCGTTTGGGGGGCCTTCGGCCCCCCAAACGCGGCGTTTAGACGGATACTTTGCCTTTAGGTAGCTTTGGTGGGTTGACTCGTGGCGTTTGGGGGGCCTTCGGCCCCCAAACGCGGCGTTTAGACAAATACTCTGCCTTTAGGTAGCTTTGGTGTGTTGACTCGTGACGTTTGGGGGGCCTTCGGCCCCAAAGCGGCGTTTAGATCCCCCCTCGGCCTCGGTTTTGGAACCTTCGGCCCCCAAAACCCCCACAACTTAAAACTCTGACCGCCATAATTTGTTCAGACTCAAGTGACCCTCCAAACAGAGTATATATTTTTCGATGGATTTGAGGTAGCTTTGGTGTGTCTCCGGGACGTTAGAGTCTCATAAAGTTTCACGACATTTTGCCACAACGCCTATAACTTTTTGAGACTCAAGTGGACCCCCAACATATTATACCTTTTTCTGACCGCTAGGGGACGCTATTTCGATCTGGCTATTGAAATCGAGTTTCAATTCACTTTACAAAAAGTCGACTTTTCGACTCTGACACTTTGGACAAATGACCCCCAAAAGTTCACCCGAGACTCTAGTGTCCGCTTATTTATAACTTCCCAACATCCAACCCTCCAACATCGCTCCCAGGCCCCAAGACCCCCCACTTCTCAAAAACGCGTTATAACGCGTTGAATTTTTGAATCGGCCATTTCGGCGCCGCACTCAAGTGCACTCAAGTGCGGCGCCGAAATGGCCAATCCCAAAAAATTCCCCATAGCCACTTACCTAATATCCCCCAGGTCCCATCCAAATCCGCCCAGCCGTTCACGAAATATAGAAAATCGAAAAACCAATTAATTGGTTTTCGGACCAAATAAAAACCAATGACAAGGCACTTCGGTATTTAGACTTCACCGAATTTCGAAATTTTTTTTTAAATTGATATCTACTAATCGTGGGCCAGTCGCCTCCCAGCAGAAATTTTTCGCTCCAGGTTCTGGTTCACGAGATAGGAACACTCATGGGGTCGTTTCGGCGCAAAGGAAAAGTCGTGGCGCCACAGCTATAATTTTCCTGAATGCGGCGTAAAAAGTTGCCCCCAGGATGTCAGGCTTCGGGGAAGCGGCCGGCCTTCGGCCGGCCGGAATTAGTTTTTAAATTTAATTGAGCTTAATATTTTATATAATTCAAAATGAATCTTTTTCTGGTTTAAAAGATTAAATTAGAGTATGGCGCGCATTTGGAGATCTGACTTTTGGGATACGACATTTAGGGAACAAAACAAATAAAAACAATAACCGAGACAGTCAGACACCGAAAATTTAAAAACCATAGCTCGGACTATCCACATTTTTGGACAAAAGTTTCAGGTACAATTATTGTTCATTCGAACGAGCTCGTCTGTCCGAGTCGAATGACAACAAAATCAGCTTGATTCTATAATTCTGAACAAAATTATGAGAAACTGAATCCTTTACTAGAAAAACAATTTTTGTGTTGCTGCGGAAGGGTATGTCGACAGTTTAAAGCAGAAAATTGGTGAAAAGAATTAGATTTATGTTACTGGTGTAGAACAACGTGACCTTGAAATCCGCGACTGTAGTTTTTAAAAAATTTTACATTTTTTTGTGTACTTAAATTTTTAAAATTTTCAATAAGCTTTTAATGAAGTTAGCCGAAGCAGTTGAAATTTTTGGATTTGAAGATCCTCTGAAATTATTGTATTAATTTTTGCGTATAAAAAATTTGAAGTAATTTTTCATCAAGATTACTATAAAAATACAGATAAAATGTGGCAAAAAATCAACTTGGGTTTATTTTTTATTATAAAATTAAATTGAAGCATTATGATCACCCATAAAGGGCAAACTTTAAACTCTAAATCCTTCAACTCTACATCCGAGCAAAGGGTGAGCATTCAGAAAAGTTTTTATTATACTGCCCGCATAATTTTTGTCACACTGTATTTGTATTCCAAGAGTTGAAATTGCCAGATGTTGAATTGAGCAAAATGTTATCTGTGGTTTTTAAACATTTTAATAATTTTTAAAAAACCACTTTCTATAGAGAGATGGATTTTTTCAGTCTTACCACTGTATCGTTGTCTTTTTCAGTTTTGATAGTTTTTTATTATCAAAAAAATGGTGCGAACTTTTGCTTAAAATTTTTACCCGAGTCATCAGCTCTATATCTGAGCTAAAATTGGTCACTTAAATTTGTTTTTATTATATTTGTTCCTTGTTTAATTCTTTATAATATAAGCATGAGATGATACTCGGGTTGAACACAAACGGTTAACCGAACCGAAACCGAAAACATGGGGTAAAAAACCAATGTTATCTATCTAATAAGCGAAAACGGTGGCTAAACCGACCAGTTTCGATTTAAAAAATACACCCCTAAGGATGAAATTTTTTGGGATTTTTTCGGTCAGATGACCAGTTTATGTTTCTTACCATTGTACCGTTTTCTTATTTCAGTTTTGATTGTTAAAGGACCAGAAATGCGGTCTTGCAATAAGATCTCACAATAAGATATCAAAACTTAAATTAGTATTTTTGCTTAAAAATTCAGTTGTTATCTAAGCGTTATCTCTATTTAAGATACAAATAAGAATAAATTTCAGTCCCAATGGGGTGCTAGCGAGATGCGGCTATATCTAATTCTAATTTTATCCCTCAACCGGAAATTTTTACTAAAAAATAATGAACAGAAATAAAATAAAAACCAGTATGAAGGTTAAAAAACAGATGTGACAATAAATAGAAAGAGTATAGATATAAATAGGAGTAGAGTGTGATCATTAAAGATTTTAAATTATAATCATCAGAATGTTTTAAAATTAAAAGTTTAAAGTTTAGAAATAAATCTATAATTGAAGATACTGTTTGTTTTGGATACTGGACATATATGCTCAAATAATTACCAAGAATAATTGATGTTTAAACATCTAGCAAAAAGAGGTAATTAATTGAAAAGTATAATTATGTGAGTCCCGCATCCCGCAAAATCCCGCAAATCACAAAAAGTGCGGGATTGCGGACGCTGGATCCTGCAAATTCACGCGCGGGGGTCCTGTCCCTCGCATCATAGCCGGAACGGGCGACTTGAGCATCAGCCAAATTTGTTCGGTTATAACTTTTGCTGCTTAATCCAACACAAATATTTTATAAATCATTCGAAAGCCCTATTGGATAAATCAAGTCTGATCGCTCTATAAAAAATTACAAGCCGATATGTCTGAAAAACAACGATTTTTTGCACTAATCGAGTTTAACTTTTTAACCATCGATTAGACTTGATCCATACATTTGGGTTAAAGATTGGGCTTTAGAATGATTTAAGATTTATTCGGATTTGATCAAGATTAAAAAAAGTTATAGTCGATCAAATTTGGCTGACGCTCAAGTGGCCACGCTACAACATAACGTACAGAAAATTCTCTATTTGAATGCATCCAGTAATGTCAATCTCCAATAGAATGACACATTATAAGGTTTTGAAAAATAAATGACAATGCATTCTTTTAGAATTTCACGATATATGCTCGAATAATTGCTCTCTCACAAATAACACACTATCTCGATTAATTACTCCCCTCAGTGAGATGTTAAAACAATGATTAAATGCCCCAAATGCCTGATGCACGTTCAAATATCACTCACATAATTATACTTTTCAATTAATTACCTCTTTTTGCTAGATGTTTAAACATCAATTATTCTTGGTAATTATTTGAGCATATATGTCCAGTATCCAAAACAAACAGTATCTTCAATTATCTCAGTTCTTAATCGTCCCCATTTGAACGTAACGCGCTTAATTGTATAGACTTGAACGTTTAGAATTGAATGCCCTAGGCCTTCCAAAATTAAAAAATATTGCCTTGGCCTTCCAACTTTTTCAAAATTTTTGCTTACGGAGCTTAAAATAGAAGAAGCCCAATTCCATTTATTCCAACTATTACTCAATGCCCCCTTAATCCCCTGAACCACAAAGTAAATTATTCGTCTATGATACTTAAACTCAATATTTTAGCACCGCAGTGGCAATTTTAGAATTATACTGAGTCGTATGTGAAGAAAATAAAAATTTAAAAATTTGAAAAAATTTTTTTAGTAAATCCCGATCCCGATTTTTCAATACCGGTCCCGATTCGGGATCGGGATCTCCAGTCCAAATCCCGATCCCGATTTCGGCCAATCCCGATCCCGTGTCGGGATCCGTGATCGGGATCACCATTCCTAAATCCCGATCCCGGGTTTTTCTCTAAATCCCGATACCGCTTAACTCTATTTTCAATGATAGCTTTATTTATAAACTTTAAACTTTTAATTCTAAAACATTTTGATTAGTTTTTATTTCTAATTCTTTAATGATCACATTCTACTCCTATTTATCTTTATAATCTTTCTATTTATTGTCACATCTGTTTTTTAATCCCTTCCTATTGGTTTTTATTTAATTTCGGTTCAGTATTTATAGTAAAAATACAAAACGAATTTGTTTCTGGTTTGAATGATAAAATTAGAACTAGATACTATAGTAAATTTATTCTTGTTTGTATCTTAAATAGAGGTAATACTTAGATAATTACTCAATTTCTAAGCAAAAATATTAATTAAGGTTTTGATATCTTATTGTGAGATCTTATTGCGAGACCGCATTTCTGGTCCCTTTAAATATCAAAATTGAAATAAGAAAACTACATTGGTCATCTGTACAAAAAATCCCAAAAAATTCCATCCTTAGCGGTGTATTTTTTTAAACCGAAACTGGTCGGTTTAGCCACCGTTTTCGGTTATCTTCGGCTTTTAACACCAGTCTGTTAAGACTGAAAAAATCCATCTCTTTCTTAGAAAGTGGTTTTTAAAAATTATTAAAATGTTTAAAAACCACAGATAGCATTTTGCTCAATTCAAAATCTGGCAAGTTCAACTGCTGGAATACAAATACAGGGTGAGAAAAATTATGCGGGCAGTATAATAAAAACTTTTCTAAGTGCTCACCCTTTGCTCGGATATAGAGTTGAAGGATTTAGAGTTTAAAGTTTGCCCTTTATGGGTGATCATAATGCTTCAATTTAATTTTATAATAAAAAATAAACCCAAGTTGTTTTTTGCCACATTTTATCTTTATTTTTATAGTTATCTTGATGAAAAATTATTTCAAATTTTTTATACGCAAAAATTAATACAATGATTTCAGAGGATCCTCAATTCCAAAAAGTTCAACTGCTTCGGATAACTTCATAAAAAGCTTATTGAAAATTTTAAAAATTTAAGTACACATAAAAATTGGTAAATTTTTTTAAAACTAAGGTTGCAGATTTCAAGGTCACTTGGTTCTACACCAGTAACATAAACCTAATTCTTTTCACCGATTTTCTGGCTTAAACTGACGGCATTCGAACAACACAAATTGTTTTTCTAGTAAAGGATTCAGTTTGACATAATTTTGTTTTGTCCATATCCGACCACGGATTGAAAATCCGCTTGGTAATAGTTCGGTTCGTACACCCCTCCTTTTTTTCCTAAAAGTATTAAGAAATGGTTAGTCAGTCAATATTTATTGAACTCGTTGAGCTGTTTCGAATGACACCAAAATTAACCCCAGGCCTCATCTTTGGACCGAGATATAGACCTCCGAAAATTGAAAAATATTAGGGTAAACCAAGCTCATTTTTTGGGCTAAAAATTCGATTAAACAAATAATATCTCATTCTCTAATATTCGTGTCCCTAAGTATCGTGTCAACAAAAGTCAGATCTCCAAATGCCGCGCCATACTCTAATTTTATCTTTTAAATCAGAAACAGATTCATTTTGAATTTATACTAAAAATACTAATCAAAATAAAATAAAAACCAGTAGAAAGGGATAAAAAAGGAGTGACAATAAAAAGAAAGAGTATAGAGATAAAGAGGAGTAGGGTGATTTGATTAAAGAATCAAAAATAATAATCAATCAGAATACTTTAAAATTAAAATTTTAAAGTTTATAAATAAAGCTAGGATTGAAAATACTATATGTTTTGGATACTGTACATATATGCTCAAATAATTAACAAGGATAATTGATGTAGCAACATCGCCCTAAAAGGAGTAATTAATTGAAAAGTTCAATTATGTCAGTGAAATTTGAATATGCATTGAACATTTGGGGCATTTAATTATTGTTTCAACATCTCACTGAGGGGAGTAATTAATCGAGATAGTGTGTTATTTGTGAGAGAGCAATTATTCGAGCATATATCGTGAAATCTCTATAAGAATGCATTGTCATCTATTTTTTAAATACCTTCTAATGTGTCATTCTATTGGAGATTTACATTACTGGATGCATTCTAATAGAGAATTTTCTGTACGTTATGTTGGATTAAGGAACATGAGCGTGGCCACTTGAGCGTCAGCCAAATTCGATCGATTATAACTTTTTTAAGCTTGATCAAATCAGAATAATTCTTAAATAATTCTAAAGCTCCATCATTAACCTAACTGGATGGATTAAGTCTAATCATTGGTTAAAAAGTTAAAACTCGATAAGTGCAAAAAATCGTTGTTTTTCAGACATATCGACTTGTAATTTTATATAGAGCGATCAGACTTGATTCATCCAATTGGGCTTTCTAATGTTATATGAAACATTTGTGTTGGATTAAGCAGCAGAAAGTTATAGCCGAACAAATTTGGGTGACGCTCATGTGGCCCGTTCCGGCTATGATGCTGTTCAATTTTTCTACTCTAATTTTCTTTTCATCACATACAGTGTTGCTATCATTTTAGTCTAGAGCTTTTCCCTTTCCTTTGTCTGTTGAAATTATTAAATTTAGTTTTTATCACCTTATTTATAATTTTGAAAAAAACCTCCAGGTCCTAGATTGCTTCCTTGGCGTTGTCTTCCTCGGTGACGAGAACTTCCTCCTAAATTTATAATTTATTTATTTTTTACACTTATATTCCCAATTGTAGTATTAAAATATTTTGTCAAAAACAGATATTCTTTTTACCTCGATTTGACTCAGATTCTTGTTCATGGGCTGGTTCTAAATTATTAAGATTTATATACATTTAAAGTTATGCCGCTCAGATCTTTCGGTCTGACACCCCTTCATAGTGCCGGTTGGAGAGATTAGGAATTGAGTGAGAGCCCAATAAAATGTGCAAAAACGAAATAAGTTTAAAGTAAGGATAGTCACTCGAAAAGGATTGGTGTGTGGGAACGGAACTTTAATACAATATAGGTTTCGAATCTCGAGTCCGGGGTTTACAATAATATTTTTTGTCTTCTGTTGATATTCTAATTGATTAAAATAAAATTGTTTTATATATCATACCTCTGATTATCAGTCCTCGTGCCCCCTCTTGTCCACTTTGATATTCTTCGCCAGACTGATTAATAGCTTGTTGTATTTCTCGAGGGTCAAATCCTAGTTCTTAAATTTCAATAATAAAATATTTCTACAAATAAATCACAAAATAAATTATTCAACGAAACCTATCTAAACTAACATGTGAAATAGATAGGAAATGATTCGATACGACGAATTTTTAATTTTCAATAAAAATACCTCCATGTTGTGTTGCCTCGGCATAGCCTCGGCGTGGTCTGCCTCCTCTACGAGAACTTTTCCCTAAATTTATTATTTTATTCAATAAACTATTAAAAATCTATGTTTTATACTTATATATTCACAAGTTGTATAATTTGTCAATGACATGTTTTCTTTTTCGGAATAATTTGTCCAATCGGGGATAAACATCAATCGGGGATAATTTGTTAATGGAAACTCTTTAGATGTGTTTAGATTGGACTAAATAAGATGGGATATTTTATTTTGGAAATTTAGTCAATAACCTTTCTTTATTAACCAGAAACCGGGGGTCATTCAAGAACCGTAATCAAAAATCGTGTGTCGAAAACTATCAATAACCAAAAAGCTTCAATTTCCGTATCTATCGATCCCGGATCTGATTCGAAGATTTTCTATATATCAGGCTCTTTTCAGATCCTGAAATACAGATCATTATTCCTTATATATTGTTATAATTTGTAAATGGCGGTGATAGGGCATGAATCTAATATTTACTGCGTATATAAAATGAAAAAAATGCAAATATTAAAATAAATTTTATTCTAGCATTTGTTAGTTAACTAATTTACAATTAACAATAATACCTGGCAGTGTAACTTGGGTAAATTGCTATATAAATTTACAATAATATTTACCTTCTCCCTCAAGGTGGTATTTTTCTTCATGTCCCTGTTATTATAGCTTTATTTATAAACTTTACACTTTTAATTTTAAAGTATTCTGATTGATTATTATTTTTGATTCTTTAATCAAATCACCCTACTCCTCTTTATCTCTATACTCTTTCTTTTTATTGTCACTCCTTTTTTATCCCTTTCTACTGGTTTTTATTTTATTTTGGTTAGTATTTTTAGTATAAATTCAAAATGAATCTGTTTCTGATTTAAAAGATAAAATTAGAGTATGGCGCGACATTTGGAGATCTGACTTTTGTTGACACGATACTTAGGGACACGAATATTAGAGAATGAGATATTATTTGTTTAATCGAATTTTTAGCCCAAAAAATGAGCTTGGTTTACCCTAATATTTTTCAATTTTCGGAGGTCTATATCTCGGTCCAAAGATGAGGCCTGGGGTTAATTTTGGTGTCATTCGAAACAGCTCAACGAGTTCAATAAACATTGACTGACTAACCATTTCTTAATACTTTTAGGAAAAAAAGGAGGGGTGTACGAACCGAACTATTACCAAGCGGATTTTCAATCCTTGGTCGGATATGGACAAAACAAAAAAACAATAATCAAGACAGTCAGACACCGAAAATTTAAAAAGCATAGTGCGGACTATCCTAATTTTAGGCAAAAGTTTCAGGTACAATTATCTTTCATTCGAACGAGCTCGTCTTGCTGAGTCGAATGACAACAAAATCAGCTTGATTCTATGATTCTGAACAAAATTATGACAAACTGAATCTCTTACTAGAAAAACAATTTTTGTGTTGCTGCTGGGAGGAGTATGTCGTCAGTTTAAGCCAGAAAATCGGTGAAAAGAATTAGGTTTATGTTACTGGTTTAGAACAAGCGACCTTGAACTCCGCGACTGTAGTTTTTAAAAAAATTTACCCATTTTTTATGTGTACTTAAATTTTTAAAATTTTCAATAAGCTTTTAATGAAGTTAGCCGAAGCAGTTGAACTGTTTGAACTTGAAGATCCTCTGAAATTATTCTATTAATTTTTGCGAATAAAAAATTTGAAATAATTTTTCAGCAAGATAACTAAAAATAAAGATAAAATGTGGCAAAAAACAACTTGGGTTTATTTTTTATTATAAAATTAAATTGAAGCATTATGATCACACAAAAAAGGGCAAACTTTAAACTCTAAATCCTTCAACTCTATATCCGAGCAAAGGTTGAACACTTAGAAAAGTTTATATTATACTGCCTGTATAATTTTTTCACCCTGTATTTGTATTCAAAAGTTGAAATTGCCAGATTTTGAATTGAGCATAATACTATCTGTGGTTTTTAAACCTTTTAATAATTTTTAAAAACCACTTTCTAAGAGAGATGGATTTCTTCAGTCTTACCAGTGTATTGTTGTCTTTTTCAGTTTTGATAGTTTTTTATTATCAACGGAAATGTTGCGAACTTTTGCTTAAACTTTTTACCCGCGTCATCATCTCTGTATCCGAGCTAAAATTGGTCACTTAAAAAAGATTTTATTATATTTTAATTCTCTATAATATAAGCATGAGTTGATACTAGGGTTGGACACAAACGGTTAACCGAAACCGAAAACCTGTCGCGAAATGCGACTTGTTTATTTAAAATTTTACCCTTTTGTCCCTTGTCCTTATTGTTAAAAATATTTTTATTTTTTAAAAATTCTATTTTTAATCATGCGTAATCGAATACGCCTACTTCTTTCAAATTCTTCCCATTTTTCATTGCACTTTGTAAATTTTTGATATTTTTATGTTAAAACCCTCCCACTTTTTCCTCTATTTAAACGTTAGGAATTTAGGGTATAATCAGAATTTATTTTTAAATTCTCAGAATAAAGAGTTTTTTGTAAATTCTCAAGATAAGAGTTTTTAGATTCTCTCAAAAGTTCTTGTGTAATTTGAGTTTATGTTTGTAAAGTTTAAATTGTATAAATATTTATTTGAATAAAGTTTAATATTTTTAAAGAGTTTTTTGTAATTCTCTAGTTAAGAAAAAGTTATTAGTAAAGAGTTTTAAAATTTTCTCAGTTTTTGTGTAAGAGTTTTTTGTAATGTTCTTTGTAATTGTAATTGTTTGAATAAAATTGTTAACTTTTAGAGTTTTTCTTTGATTTAAAGATAAATTGTAAAGTTAATTCTAAAGTTAAATTGTAAAAGTTTATTCTTCTGTTTTTATAAATTTAAAGTTTAAAATTTTAATTTTAAATAAAAGTTTTTTATTTGTTGAAAATTAATTTTATTTTCTTTAAATAATTGTTGGGAACGTATTTCTCAACAAAACCTGGGGCTTAAACAAGACGATAACCGAAAACGGTGGCTAAACCGACCAGTTTCGATTTAAAAAATACACCCTAAGGATGGAATTTTTAGGGATTTTTTCGGACAGACGACCAGTGTAGTTTTCTTACCATTTACCGTTTTCTTATTTTAGTTTTGATACTTAAAGGGACCATAAATATGGTCTCGCAATAAGATCTCACAATAAGATATCAAAACCTTAATTAATATTTTTGCTTAGAAATTGAGTTGTTATCTAAGCGTTATCTCTATTTAAGATACAAATAAGAATAAATTTATTGTAGTATCTAGTTCTAATTTTATCCTCAAACCATAAACAGATCATTTTGAATTTTACTAAAAATACTGAACCGAAATAAAATAAAAATAGTAGGAAGGGAAAAACAGATGTGACAATTACTAGAAAGAGTATAGAAATAAACAATAGTAGTGTGATATCATTAAAGAGTTTAAAATAATAATCAACAGAATGTTTTAAAATTAAAAGTTTATAAATAAAGCTATAATTGAAAATACTAGTTGTTTAGGATACTGTACATATATGCTCAAATAATTGCCCAGAATAATCAATGTTTCAACATCTGTTAAAACGGGTAATTAATTGAAAAGTTAATTATGTATGTGAGTAAAATTTATATATGCATTGTGCATTTCGGGCGAAAAAATTGTTCCAACAGCTCACTGAGGGGAATAATTAATCGAGATAGTGAGTTATTTGTGATAGAGCAATTATTCGAGCATATATCGTGAAACTCTAAAAGAATGCATAGTCATCTATTTTTCAAAACCTTGCAATGTGTCATTCTATTGGAGATTTTCAAATAGAGAATTTTCTGTACGTTATGTTGGATTGGGGAAGGTTGAGAGTGGCCACTTGAGCGTCAGCCAAATTTGATCGACTAGAACTTTTTTTAAACTTGATTAAATCCGAATAAATCTTATATATTCTAAAGCTCTATCTTTAACCTAACTGGATGGATCAAGTCTAATCGTTGGGTAAAAAGTTAAAACTCTATAAGTGCTAAAAATCGTTCTTTCTCAGACTTATCGACTTGTAATTTTTTATTGAGCGATCAGACTTGATTCATCCATTTCCATCTTCCTATATGAAACATTTGTATTGGATTGAGCAGCAAAAAGTTATAGCCGAACAAATTTGGCTGACGCTCAAATGGCCCGTTCCGGCTATGATGCTGTTCAATTTTTCTAACTCAAATCTTCTTGTCATCAGAAACAGTGTTACAATCTTTTTAGTCCTGAGCTTTTCCTTTTCCTTTATCTGTTGAAATTATAAAATTTATTTTTTATCAATTTATTTTTTAATTTCTGATGAAAACCTCCAGGTCCTAGATTGTTTCCTCGGCGTGGTCTGCCTCGTTGACGAGAACTTCCTCCTAAATTTGTCATTAATTCATTTATTGTTTACACTTATATCGCCTAATGTAATATTAAAATATTTTGTCAAAAACATATATTCTTTTTACCTTGATTTGATTCAGATTCTTGTCCTTGGGCTGGTTCTAAATTAGGAAATTTATATTTATATAATGTTATGCAGCCCAGACCTTTCGGTCTGACACACTTCAGAGTGCCGATTGGAGTAATCGGGGATTGAGTGGGGGGAGGCGCCGAGGACTTTAATTTACCAATTTGAATAATTAATGTCATTTAGTCATTTATTTGTTTTGTGGCTCAACGTAATTGTTCGAATAATGAAAACGGCGATATGATATGGACCAGGATAATATAATTGTAAAGTAATGAATGTTGCTGGAAAAGGTTAAGAGTAATAAAAATAAATTGTTTAACGATGGATAGAATGTTGGGCATAAATATTGAACAGAAATGACTGTTTAAATTATTGGAATTTTTGCAAGGATAAGTAATTGGAACTTAAATTAATTACCAATGGGAAAATGTCTGTTAAACTTGTCTCGAGTCCGGGGCTTATAAACATAATATTATTTTCTTGCATTGATATTCTAATTAAATAAAATTAAAAATATTTCATATGTTCATACCTCTAATTATCACTCCACTATTTCGACCTCGTCCTCTTTGATATTCTTCAGCAGACTGATTGATAGCTTGTTGCATTTCTCGAGGATCAAATCCTAGTACTCAAATTTTAATATTAACATAGTTCTACAACTAAATCACACTATCATCTATCCATCGAAATCTATCTAAACTAACATCAAATAGATGGCAAATTATTTAAGATGGGAAATCTTATTTTGTTCATAATTACTTATCATATATTTATATAATATCTACAAATATACCCCGCATGGGCCCGTTGCACATTTATCTCTGATTGATCCTCGCCCGAAAAAAGTTTAACTTTGCTCCTTCTAGCTAGCCTTTTACTTATAATGTGCAAGGGATTAATCTGAGACTCAAATAGAGTTGGGGCTGGTGAGGCAAGTCACAAAAGCTTATTTCCGATTTCAAGAATAAGGAATTCTACAGCTAAAATCAAAATGTGAATCTTTGCATTTTAATATTTACTTTTTATTAAAAATAAAGGAAATGCAACTATTTAAATAAATTTTATTTTAAATTATTTATTTGTTAGTTACTAATCTACGATTAAAACTAATACCTGGCAGTGTTACTTAGATAAATTTCTATATAATTTTATAAATTTACAATAATACATATTTACCTTTTTCCTCATTATGGAATTGTTCTTCATGTTCTTGTGTTAATTCGTATCTTTTTCCTTTATTTACAATTCGCCCTTTACAAGGTCCTTTACTACATGCCCAATAAATATTTCCATTGTTTCCTATACCTTCTATGTAATAAACATAATTATCTAAAACTAATTTTTGTCCCCCTTGTCGCGTTTGTGTAAAAACAGGCTGTCCTTAAAAACAATAATTATCTAACATATTTACTCAAATGATTTTCATAGGTAATTATTATTTCAATTTTTGTAATTAGAATTTCAATTTTTGTTTTGTGGGGGTAATTGCAAACAAAAATTAATTAGAATATAAGGAAAGGTAACCATATGAAAAACACAAACATTATATATGAAACATATAATGATTATATATACATATATTAATAATTTTAACGAAAATATTATTATGCTTATTAAAATTATAAAGTTATAAGCTTAGCTTATAGATACAAAGGTACTTGATTATTAAAAAGGTTTTAATCTTTTATAAATTTCAATAAGCAAGTATTTTGTCAGAATTTTTTAAATAAATATTCAATATTATTTTTACCTTCGATAATTTTTCCATGTTTGCTTCTAGCATTGAGAATATAATTATCACAATTGTGCGGAGACTTTAATTCATAAGAATCTCCTTTTTCAATAACTTTGCCTTTACATTTAAATTTCTTATAATTAATGCATCTCCAAGTGCAATGTCCAGATTTTAAACTTGTATAATCACGATGATATTTATAGCCACCATAATTTAAAATTTGCCCTCCTCTTTCTGATGCCGTAAAAAAGAGTTTGTTATCTTAAAGTTGTAAAATTATTTCAGCTGTTATTATGGATAAACAAGGTTGACCGTTTTAGAAACAATAAATAGGGAACAGCTACTCAAAAATATAGCAAAGATTATGGGCTTTATTTCAAGCTTATATTTCACTAGTCATAACTAGATTGAATCGATAAACCGAACCGAAACCGAACCTAAAATCTTCGGTTTTTCGGTTCGGTTCTGTTTGAAACAGACAACCCTAGTTGGGAGACGTGCTCCGCTCTTTTTTTCTTTTCAGTTTGAGAAATGATAGATTATAAAAATTACAATAATAAATTCTGAAACGTAAAATTATTGCTATCTTATAGCACCTTTAATAAGCTCAAAATAATGATCTAAAAAATTTCAATCCAATATTTAAAGAGACTTATACCTGTTTTATGTTGATTTTCGTGTTATCAAGATTTCGATCAGGTGATAGGCATTGGTTTCTCGTCTCGTATCCCATGAAATGTTATTTTTTGAGAGACCAATGTCTATCATTTTTGAAAGAGACCAATGTCTATCATTTCTGAGAGACACCAATGTCTATCATTTCTGAGAGAGACCAATGTCTATCATTTCTGAGAGACACCAATGTCTATCATTTCTGAGAGAGACCAATGTCTATCATTTCTGAGAGAGACCAATTTCTATCATTTCTGAGAGAGACCAATGTCTATCATTTCTGAGAGAGACCAATTTCTATCATTTCTGAGAGACACCAATGTCTATCATTTCTGAGAGAGACCAATGTCTATCATTTCTGAGAGAGACCAATTTCTATCATTTCTGAGAGAGACCAATGTCTATCATTTCTGAGAGAGACCAATTTCTATCATTTCTGAGAGACACCAATGTCTATCATTTCTGAGAGAGACCAATTTCTATCATTTCTGAGAGAGACCAATTTCTATCATTTCTGAGAGACACCAATGTCTATCATTTCTGAGAGAGACCAATGTCTATCATTTCTGAGAGAGACCAATTTCTATCATTTCTGAGAGAGACCAATGTCTATCATTTCTGAGAGAGACCAATGTCTATCATTTCTGAGAGAGACCAATGTCTATCATTTCTGAGAGAGACCAATGTCTATCATTTCTGAGAGAGACCAATTTCTATCATTTCTGAGAGAGACCAATGTCTATCATTTCTGAGAGAGACCAATGTCTATCATTTCTGAGAGAGACCAATGTCTATCATTTCTGAGAGAGACCAATGTCTATAATTTCTGAGAGAGACCAATGTCTATCATTTCTGAGAGAGACCAATGTCTATCATTTCTGAGAGACACCAATGTCTATCATTTCTGAGAGAGACCAATGTCTATCATTTCTGAGAGAGACCAATGTCTATCATTTCTGAGAGACACCAATGTCTATCATTTCTGAGAGAGACCAATGTCTATCATTTCTGAGAGACACCAATGTCTATCATTTCTGAGAGAGACCAATGTCTATCATTTCTGAGAGAGACCAATTTCTATCATTTCTGAGAGAGACCAATGTCTATCATTTCTGAGAGAGACCAATTTCTATCATTTCTGAGAGACACCAATGTCTATCATTTCTGAGAGAGACCAATGTCTATCATTTCTGAGAGAGACCAATTTCTATCATTTCTGAGAGAGACCAATGTCTATCATTTCTGAGAGAGACCAATTTCTATCATTTCTGAGAGACACCAATGTCTATCATTTCTGAGAGAGACCAATTTCTATCATTTCTGAGAGAGACCAATTTCTATCATTTCTGAGAGACACCAATGTCTATCATTTCTGAGAGAGACCAATGTCTATCATTTCTGAGAGAGACCAATTTCTATCATTTCTGAGAGAGACCAATGTCTATCATTTCTGAGAGAGACCAATGTCTATCATTTCTGAGAGAGACCAATGTCTATCATTTCTGAGAGAGACCAATGTCTATCATTTCTGAGAGAGACCAATTTCTATCATTTCTGAGAGAGACCAATGTCTATCATTTCTGAGAGAGACCAATGTCTATCATTTCTGAGAGAGACCAATGTCTATCATTTCTGAGAGAGACCAATGTCTATAATTTCTGAGAGAGACCAATGTCTATCATTTCTGAGAGAGACCAATGTCTATCATTTCTGAGAGAGACCAATGTCTATCATTTCTGAGAGAGACCAATTTCTATCATTTCTGAGAGAGACCAATGTCTATCATTTCTGAGAGAGACCAATGTCTATCATTTCTGAGAGAGACCAATGTCTATCATTTCTCAAATGAATAATTTTTATTAAAGTTATTTTATTTTTATTTTGCAAGCAGAAAAGTAAAAAACTTATTGTATTGAGAAGGAAACTATATGTTTTTGTGTTAAGTTTTTCATTTTTGGGAGAAAAAATAAAACGATATTGCAAATAAATGTCTCCTCCGCAACTAGTTTTCTAGTTTTTTATACATTCCATTTCTAACCTGTTTGACCAGAAGAATTCATTCCAAGAGTTAAATCCAAATTTGGCAAATTTTGAGAAGAACCTTGACCAGAAGGGTTAACTTGTTGATGTTGAGATGGATAATTGCCATATCCTAATTGCAAATCCAAAAAATTTCGAGGCACTTGACCAGACGTATTCACTTGTAGATGTTGAGTTGGGTTTAAAAATGGATTATTGTCAAAACCTAGATTCAAATCTAACAATTTTTGAGAATGTTCTATGCCAGAATACATTCCTTGAGAGTATCCTTCAGTATTTGATGGGATGCTTCCAGTTCCAGTTCCTCCATGGCCACTAGTTCCTGTCCCGCTTGTTTCACCATCTCGATATTGAAATGGATTGAAATAATTATTTTCATTCGTTTCATCATCGCTGTTAGTTGAATCAACAAGTTGAGGAGTTAAAAATAAGCAAAGAAATAAAAAAATTGAATGCTTCATTACTTTCTGAAATTATTTTAAAAATATTTGTTGAAAATAATCTACAGATATATTTAAGCGATAAATGCCTAATAACCTTTAAGCTAAAGCTACGTTTTCCAAATAAATTTTTGACTGAAACACAATGGAAGTAATTGATAATTTACATACAGACAGCTATCTAAATGTGTTTACCTCAGAGAAGTTTAACTTATAAAAAAATGGCCAAAAAAATTAAAATTAATAAGAGTGTATATCCATCGACAATTTTGGCCAGTTTTTAAAGGGAAAATCGAATGGGCTGTACAATTAACATTAGATATAGCTTCTCTTACCACTCACCCTCTATTTCAAAATTGCGGTAAGAGGGCTTTCACCTAAATTGGTATTCCTCGAATTTTTAATTTTATTTGTAAATGTTTAATTTTATAGCAATTTGTCGAATTAAGAGCTATTTATTTCCTAAGATATTCACTAGGCGGCTTGTAATGTATTCAGACATCAGTCCGGTCATTGAAGATGTTAGTCCCTCCCAGCCGCCACATAATTTTCTGCTATAGATGCATTGGTTATGTTAGATTCTTTGTCACCGGATTTGTGTTAGGGTTGATTATAAATATAAAATTAATACCACAACAATACTTTCTGAAAATTTAAATATAATATTCGGTAAAATATTTAACGATTTTCTGTGAAATGTATCTTGATTGACTTCCACGAGAATAGATTTATAATTCTTGACAAGTACTTATTTATGTCTAGGCAAAATTTTATTTAATACTCTCTTATTTTTTCTTTCCCTCGTCTCTATCCTCCCTTCAATTTTTTGCGAGGAGTGTCTTTACTCAGAATAAATTATACCTCTAATTCTAACGTGACCAGCGCAATGTTTAATTTATTCTAATTGATGTTAAATATCTGTCGTTCTTATAATTTCATAATTTAGTTTTTGAATGTTTATTCGGCTTTAGTATAGTACTATACCGGTGGTAAGAACCATACCATTCGATTAGTCTTGACGAGCTGAGTCGAACGGCGCCACTCTTCTTGCTGGAGATGCCAGTCGACCGAAATATGTCTTCGAAAATAGAAAAACCTTCGAAACCTTACCACCGGTATACCGTACTATATCCATTTATTTCACAGCTATTTGACGCTGTACTCATGCAAGTAAATCCTTCGTTATTATTACCTTATAAATTTTAAGATATTCTTGCAAACTTTATAAATAAAGTTGATTTCGCAATCCTAGATTATATTTAGAGCCCTTAGATTTATATGCCCTTTTTAAATCTAGTTCGAAACAATTAAATCATTGGATACATTTTACAACTAGAAAAACATTTACCGAATAATTTCAAAATACATTCTTTATATCCATCGTAGTGAAGTAAAAAGAGGGGTGAATGATAAAAAGCGCTGCACTTACATTAATGCCCTGCCAAGACTAGATTCATGTGATTTTACTTTGATGATTGTCCTATCCCTGCTCCACGTAAACAAATTTTAGAGCAGAAAGGGTCGTAGTAAATGGAAGAGGGGAGTGAAAGATAAAAAGAGCTGCACTTTAGTAATGCCTGCCAAGACTGATTCATGTGATTTTACGTGGATTAGTATCGCTGCTCACTGCAAACAAATTTGAGTGAGTAAAGGTTGTAGTGTAAGAAAGAGTGGGTCAACGATAAAAATCTCCCCAACCTATTAGAGTCCTAGTTAATTTTCCTTTTTTACTGTCAATCAGTCTTTCCCCCAGAAATTTCAAGTAAAAGACAAGCTAGAAGGAGCAAAATTAGATAGAAGTCATTCTAACTTGTCAATTACTTGAAATTATTGAGGGAGACAATAATTGAAAGTAAAAAAGGAAAATACTGAGGCTCAAATATGGGTGGTTGGTTATATCCCGGTTCTTATATCCGGTCGGAAGAGTTTGATAAGAGAACATGAGGAGAATCCAAATAAAATCACATGAATAAGTCTTGGCAGGCATTAATGTAAGTGCATGTCTTTTTATCGTTCTCTCCACTCTTTCTTTCACAATAACTCTTCTTCACTAACCACCGGTATACTATACTACAGCAAATCACTGGTATACTATACTATATCCGGTTGGAAGAGTTTGATAAGAGAACACGAGGAGAATCCAAATAAAATCACATGAATTAGTCTTGGCTTATAGTTCACTCCACTCTTTCTTTTACTACAAATCTTTCTTCACTCAAATTATTTGTGTGGAGCAAGGATAGGACACTCATCCAAGTAAAATTTCTTGACAGGGCAATTATTACTGTAAGTGCAGCGCTTTTTAACGTTCAATCACTCTTTCTTTAACTACAACCCTTCTTCTCTAAAATTGTTTGTATCTCGGCCGACTACCAGTATACTATACTACAGCCGAATAAACATTTAAAAACTAAATTATGAAATTATAAGAATGACAGATATTTAACATCAATTAGAATATATTAAACATTGCGCTGCTCAAGTTAGAATTAGAGCTATAATTTATTCTGAGTGAAGACACTCCTCGCCAAAAATTGGATGAAAGCTAGAGTAGAGAGAAAGAAAAAATAAGAGGGACTTAAATAAAATTTTGCCCTGACATACATAAGTACTAGTCAAGACTTATAAATTGATTCTACGTGGAAGTTAATGAAGATACATTTCACAGAAAATGTAGGATATTTTACCGAATATTATTTTTAATTTTTAGAAAGTATTGTTGTGGTAGTGACTTTATATTTATATTGAATCCAAACAAAAAATAACAGTGACATAGAATCTAGCATAAACCATGTATCCGTGCAATCTGATGTGTTATACAGTGCGCGTCATAACTATACGTCCACTCAAGATTTTGGATTTATCAGGTTAAATCGTGATAAAATCAATTAAAATATCTTAAATGGGGATAAGACGATCCTATTCCTACTAGCTTAAGTAAGCATTCAAGTATTTATCAATAAATCTAGTGATTTTTAGACATTCATGCCAAAACTTACGCGTCATAACTATACGTCCACTTCTGTTTTCGACATTAGGGGTGGTCTGAAAAATCTAGAAAAATTCCTGTAAACATATCTATTGATATGAATAAAAAATACAAAAGAAACGAAGTTCTAATATATCTCCATCATCGAAATCTGAAAACCCAAAAATCAACGGGAAACCGGGGTAGACGTCTTTAAAAAATATTTTCGACCCCTTACAGGTAAAATAAAAATTTTATTTTGGGCTTATTTCAAAGCCCTTGAAATTTGCTACAAGAAACCCATATCGTCAATAAATCTAAAAATTTTACGTGGAAGATATTTAGAGTTAAATTCATTGAAAACAAAAATCATT
Organism: Meloidogyne enterolobii; assembly: GCA_963681835.1. Taxonomy (NCBI): domain Eukaryota; kingdom Metazoa; phylum Nematoda; class Chromadorea; order Rhabditida; family Meloidogynidae; genus Meloidogyne; species Meloidogyne enterolobii. Next base: position 4,087,468 of record CAVMJV010000008.1, read on the forward strand.
GAATTTACCCCATGAAATGCGCTTTCTTAGCGAATTAAAAATTTAATGAAGTACAACTTAATGAAAAAATTTTTCAGTAAAATGGAAATTCCTGTTTTTATAGGAAATTTCAAGGGCTTTCAAATAAGCCCAAAATAAAATTTTTATTTTACCTGTAAGGGGTCGAAAATATTTTTTAAAGACGTCTACCCCGGTTTCCCGTTGATTTTTGGGTTTTCAGATTTCAATGATGGAGATATATTAGAACTTCGTTTCTTTTGTATTTTTTATTCATATCAATAGATATGTTTACAGGAATTTTTCTAGATTTTTCAGACCACCCCTAATGTCGAAAACAGAAGTGGACGTATAGTTATGACGCGTAAGTTTTGGCATGAATGTCTAAAAATCACTAGATTTATTGATAAATACTTGAATGCTTACTTAAGCTAGTAGGAATAGGATCGTCTTATCCCCATTTAAGATATTTTAATTGATTTTATCACGATTTAACGTGATAAACCCAAAATCTTGAGTGGACGTATAGTTATGACGCGCACTGTATGTACAGGGTGTTTCAACTAAAAAATACTTTTTGAAGACTCTTGCGCCACCCCCATGGTGTTACTCTAACCTACTACTCAATTTAAGAGACACTGTTGTGAAAAACTGATTATTTACTCAAAATATTAATCTAAAATAAAGATAAACATTATATCAATATAACCAAAGGTTGCATAGTATTACAAATAATAAATCGGAAAAAGCAAATATCTGAAATTATAAGTTAAATCTTAGGATTTCTGAAGAATAATGAATTAAGTTATTTTTAAAAATTTAAGATGACAAATTTTCTATTGTTAATACAAAAAGAGGAGGATTTGCTTTAAAATATGGTGGTTATAAATATAACTATTCAAGTCATAGTGATAAAAACAAGACTATCACTTGTCTGTGCAATAAATACTACTCTGATTCTAGATGTCCGGGAAAAGTCGTTATAAAAGGATTTAAATTTGAAAAATTTAAAGAGTTAACAGATGATGAATTAAACAAATTGAAGATTGACATTGAATTTAAATCTCGACACACTTGTGTAAAAAAAGAAAGAATTATACTAAATGGTAATATTTAAAAAATTTTCAGCAATGAGCTTTGCTTTTTAAATTAAAAAATTTATATTTAAAATAAGGTAAGGTAAGATTGAAACTTTTCTAATTAAATTATAACTTGGTAGATTATTTTAGACCAGAAAAACGTTTGTTTAAATGTGTTGATAAGCGAAACCCGAACCTAAAATAAATGTGGATAGCTTTATTTTTAAATATCTTGCATTCTTCATAGGATTTCGGATCAGTTGCCTATTTTCAGATTGGGGCAGTTTTAAGTAAAAATTTAAACATGGAGGGGGATTGACATGGAGGGGGATTGACAGACATGGAGGGGGATTGACAGGGGGATTTATTCCTTTTCCAGCAGTGTTAATTACTGAGGGAATCATTTTAGTAAATTTTAGTTAATCATTGTTTTTAAGAGGGGCCTAATATTATACAATCACAAAGAGGTAAAGATAAATTAGTTTGGAAAGGTTATGAATATAACAAAGAAGGAAAATATAAAAATGGAAATATATATTGGAGATGTAATAAAAAAAATTGTGGAGGGCGAGTTATAAGTAAAGGAAATAATTACATATCAACAACAAAACATGATCAACAATACCATAATGAGGGAGAAGGTAAATATTATTGTAAATTTATAAAATTATATAACAATTTATCTATGTCGCACTGCCAGGTATTAGTGTTAATTGTGAATTCGTTAACTAACTAGTTGCTTTTCATTTATTTTATAAAAGCAGTGAATATTAAGTTGCAAATATTTACATTCTGAGGTCAACTTAAAAAAATTTCCCAAGTTGATTAAATGTGAAAGTCGACTGCATTTATTAGTTTTAATTGTAAATTATTAAAAAATAAATATTTTAATATAAATTTATTTCCAAAGTTATTTCTTTCATTTTATATAAGAAGTAATATTGGATTCATGACATTTCACTATCATTTACAAATTATAACTGTATCTATGGATTGCGGAACTGATATTGCGGATCTTAAGAGATTGAAATTGAAAATCTTCGAATCGGATCCAGAAATCGAGAGATCAGGAATCGCATGATTTTGTATAATGACGATTTTCGACCCACGATTTTGGTAACGGTCTTTAGACTCCCGGTTTTTGGTTAATCCAGACCAGTTTTAGACTAAATTTTTCAAATAAAATATCCAATTCTTATATCTATTCATTTATCGAACACTTTTTTTTTATTTAAAATTTTAAAAAAGGTGATAAAAACTAAATTTTAATAATTTCAATAGATAAAGGAAAGGGAAAAGCTCTAGACTAAAAGAGTGCCGGAATTTTCGTCTCTGGAACATTCGTCTCCAAGACTTTTCGGAACTTTCGTCTCCAACATTTTCGGAATTTTCGTCTCCAGCGGAATATTCGTCGCTAAAGAAATAAACGGAATTTTCGTCTCCGCTAGGAATTTTCGTCTCCAGAGGAAAACTTTCCCCGTTGACGGGCAACTTCCCCCGTTGCCGGAACAACATCCCCGTTGACGGAACACTATATCCCGCTGGCGGGCAACTTCCCTCGTTAACGGAACAACTTCCCCCGTTGCCGGAACAACATCCCCGTTAACGGAACACTATCCCCCGTTGACGGGCAACTTCCCCCCTTTGACGGAATAACTTCCCCCGTTAACGGAACAACTTCCCCCGTTGCCGGAACAACATCCCCGTTAACGGAACACTATCCCCCGCTGACGGGCAACTTCCCCCGTTGCCGGAGCAACATCCCCGTTGACGGAACACTATCCCCCGCTGACGGGCAACTTCCCTTGTTGCCGGAACAACATCCCCGTTGACGGACCACATCATTTTTTTCCGGAGACGAAAATTCCTAGCGGAGACGAAAATTGCGGAGACGAAAATTCCGTTTATTTCCTTGGTGACGAATATTCCGCTGGAGACGAAAATTCCGAAAATGTTGGAGACGAAAGTTCCGAAAAGTCTTGGAGACGAAAGTTCCAGAGAGAAAATTCCGTACACCGACTAAAATGATGTCAACACTGTATTTGATGACAAGAAAATTTGAGTTAGAAAAATTAAACAGCATCATAGCCGGAACGGGCCACTTGAGCATCAGCCAAATTTGTTCGGCTATAACTTTTTGCTGCTTGATTCAATACAAATGTTTCATATAAATTTCGAAAGCCCAATTTGTGAATCAAGTCATATCGCTCTATAAAATCGCAAGTCGATAAGAAAGAAAAACAACGATTTTTTGCACCTATCGAGTTTTAACTTTTTAACCAATGATTAGACTTGATCTATCCAGTTGGGTTAAAGATATAGCATTTGAAATATAAGATTTATTCGGATTTGATCAAGATTAAATAAGTTATAGTCGAACAAAATTGGCTGACGCTCAAGTTCCCTAATCCAACATAACGTACATAAATTTCTCTATTTGAATGCATCCAGTAATGTCAATCTCCAATAGAATGACACATTACAAGGTTTTGAAAAATAGATGACAATGCATTCTTTTAGAGATTTCACGATATATGCTCGAATAATTGCTCTCTCACAAATAACACACTATCTCGATTAATTACTCCCCTCAGCGACATGTTGAAACAATAATTAAATGCCCCAAATGTTCAATGCATATTCAAATTTTACTGAAATAATTTAACTTTTAAATTAATTATCCTTTTTAGCGAGATGTTGCTACATCAATTATCCTTGTTAATTATTTGAGCATATATCCTAAACAAAAAGTATTTTCAATTATAGCTTTATTTATAATTTTTAAACTTTTAATTTTAAACCATTCTGATTGATTATTATTTTCAATTCTTTAATCAAATCACCCTACTCCTCTTTATCTCTATACTCTTTCTATTCATTGTTACTTCTTTTTTTTATCACTTTCTACTGGTTTTTATTTTATTTTGGTTAGTATTTTTAGTAAAAATTCAAAAAGGATCTTTTTTCAGGTTTAAAAGATAAAATTAGAGTATGGCGCGCATTTGAAGATCTGACTTATGGAGACCCGACAGTTGGGAACGACTTTTGTGGATACGACTTTTGGACCCAACACTTAGGGACACGAACATTAGAGACCCGACATTTGGGGACGTAATAGAATTTTAAAAAATTTGAAATTAAAGCGGATTTTTAATCCGTGGTCGGATATGGACAAAACAAATTAAAACAATAACCGAGACAGTCAGGCACCGAAAATTTAAAAACCATAGCTCGGACTATCCACATTTTTGGGCAAAAGTTAGATATACAATTACAGTTCATTCGAACGAGCTCGTCTTGCTGAGTCGTTGACAACAAAATCAGCTTGATTCTATAATTCTGAACAAAATTATGTCAAACTGAATCTTTTACTAGAAAACCAATTTTGTGTTGCTGCGGAGGATTATGTCGTCAGTTAAGCCAGAAAATCGGTGAAAAGTATTACGTTTATGTTAATGGTTAGAAACAAGCGACCTTGAAATCCGCGACCTTAGTTTTTAAAAAATTTTATCCATTTTGATGCGTAATAAAATTTTTAAAATTTTCAATAAGCTTTTAATGAAAGCCGAATTGTTGACTGTTTGGTTAATTTCTTCAAGTATTTTTCTTTCTCTTCCGGTAATTTATCCACAATTTCCTCCTCAACTTTATCCTTCTCTGCTCTCGAGATTACCCTAGTAGCGAATTTTTTAAATTCACTTTTCCATTTTTCTTCTTCCCATTTCTTTTCGTATTTAGCTATCAGTTCCTTTTCTTTTTTCTCCAATTCTCGGGTCATTCGTTCTTGCATTTTCTGCTGGCATTTATCGGCTTTCTATAACACATTTTTCCAAATATCCTCATACTTTAGCTTCATATCCTCATCATATCTCGATCGAATCTTCTTTAATCGTCTTGCCGTTTCCCAATCAACAATCTCGTCTCCGTTCTTTATTTTCTTCTCCTTTTCTTTTCCTTTATCATTCTCTTCCTTTTCCTCTCCTTTTTTTCTCTTTTCTCCTCTTTCCTTCGGGATTATTTTATTCCCAATTTCTTCTCCTCTTCTTTTCGCCTCCAAAATTCTAGCCTGTTTTCCTTCCTCTTCTTCCTTCTCTTTTCTCTGTAGTTGTTTCTCCTCCTCCTTACGCCTTCTTTTTTCCTCTTTTAATCTTTTCTTCTCTTCTTCCGTATAGGGTAAAAGACGCTCCTCGTCTTCAGAAATAGAAGAAATTGACTCCAAATGCCAAGGAAGTTTTGTTGTTTGTTGAATAATTTCGTCGTCAGATATATCCTCAATACTTATAAGGCTCGAGGCTTTAGACATCTGTAATTGATTTATAATATTATTATTTTCGGTTTTATTGTTATTGTTAGTTTGTGTTAAATCATTAGTAAAATCCAGAGCAGCGACAATCGAGTTAATTTGTGGGGCATCCTGATCTTCCTCCAATTCGATATTACGGTCCAAGACCATCCTTTGGTTTCCTTCCTTTTCACCTTCCTCTTCAGTATAAAATTTCTTACACTTATCACTGTGAATAAGCCACGCATTTTCCAACATTCCCGTCTCAGAAATTAATAAATTTGGGGATTGAATTTCTATAATTTCATATGGGCCTACCCACTTATCTCCAAATTTTCTCAGGTTTTCCATTTTTCTCACCAAAATTTTGTCCCCTTTTTCCCATTTTATTTTATTAATTTTATTTTGCTGCTGTTTCATTATATCCACATTTTCTAATAATTTAGATTTCACATCCTCCCTAACGATAGTAATCCTTTCCAACATCTTTTGTACATACGAATTCATCTCTTTATATTTCTCCCGCTCAATTCCTAGTGCAGCTTCTGTGGGCAGCTTTGGTAGGAACCCATGCACCACAAAAAATGGGGAATTTCCTATTTGGTGATTATATGAGGTATTGTAGGCAAAAATGACATGTGGCAGCATATCAACCCAATTTTTCCCTTGATCAGTACACGTCGCAATCATATCAGCAAGCGTTCGATTAAAGCGTTCTACTAGTCCATTCGCTGATTGGTGATAAGGGGTAGTAGGCTGATGGCGAAAATTTAAAGATTTGGCTAAATCTTGAAATGTTGATGACATAAATTGGGTTCCTTGGTCAGTTATAATTAGCGAGGGAATTCCAAAACGGCAGACAATTTCCTTCAAAAATATGTCAGCAATTGTACTGGCCGTTTGATTTCTTATCGGTATCGCCATTGCCCATTTACTAAATGAATCAACCGCAACAAAAATATATTGATGTCCCCGTAAGGACTTCTGAATAGGGCCTAGCAAATCAATATTAATTCTGTCAAATGGTCGCGAAGCTGGCTCAATGGGGTAAATTTTTTCGCGACTTTGATGTTTTCCAACTATTTTTCTTCGTTGGCAAACTTCACAAATTCTTATTTTATCAGTGATATCTCTAGTCATTCCTTTCCAAAACATAGTCCTTTTTATTTTTTCTAAAGTCCTTTGGAGTCCAAGATGAGCACCCTGAATCGGATCCTCATGGAATTCTTTTATAATTGTATTTTTTAATCCTGCGGGTATAATTATTTTCCAATCATTTTGTATTTTTCCACATATTAATCCATTTATTATTTAGATATTTTCCTCTTTATTTTTAGTCAAATTGGTAATTTCATTATCCTCCTTTTGTGCCTCAATCAATTTTTCAATAGAAATTTTATCTTTTAGCTCTATGGCTTTAATTTGAATATCCTCTTTCGGTGGGTAGCGTGAAAGGTGATCCCCAACTTTATTATATTTCCCAGGTCTATAAATAATATTCACATCAAACGCCTGTAAAACATTTGATAACGCGCCAGTCTTCCTTGGAGGTCTTTCCTCCTAAAAAGTGAGGTCAGCGCCGAATTATCTGTAATTACTGTAGAGGTTCCAGCTCCTTCCAAATATACTCGAAATTGTTTTAAGGCCGAGACCAAAGCCAATGCCTCCAATTCTACCACACTATAATTTTTCTCGTGTTTATTTAGAGTCCTAGAATAAAAAGCAATGGGGTGAATTTCTTTTTGGGCATTTTCTTGTAAAAGGCAAGCTCCAATAGCAGTTCCACTGGCATCAGTTTCTAGAATAAAGGGTTTCCCATATTTTGGTGTTGCTAAAATAGGGGCAGTAGTCAATCTTTCTTTCATTTCTTCCAAAATTTTATCATGTTTTTCAGACCATTCTCGCATGTTTATTTTTTTTTGTAAGATCATAAATGGGTGCCATAAGTTCTGCGAATCCCCGAATAAACCTCCTAAAATAGCTAAATACTCCGATCAATGAGCGAAGTTCGGCTAAATTTTTAGGTTTCATCAATTTAAGGATAGGCTTTAAATCAGAATCATCCATCCGTACTCCTTTTTCGGAAATTAAAAATCCTAAATAACGAATTTCAGAACATCCCAACGGCATTTTTCTGCTCTAAGTTTCATTCTAACTTCGCACATTACATTTAAGAAAGCTTTTAAATCCTCTAAATGTTCATTTTCTGTCTGACTCCCCAAAATAACATCATCCAAATATACTAAAAAGCTTCGAGATAATTGTTGTCTCATCTCTTCCATAACCTTTTGAAAAGTATGGGGCGCTCCTGCTAATCCAAAGGGTAGTCTTAAAAATTAGTATAGGCCACAGTGGGTAATAAACGCAGTCCTTTCAGTATGCTTTTTATCCATTTTTATTTGATGAAATCCACTTTGTAAATCAAAAATAGAAAATAAACTTTTCCCTCCAACTACGTCCAGAAATCCTGAATTCGCGGTAAAAGATAGGTTTGCTTTTTTGTACATTTATTAAGCGCTCTATAGTCAACTGCGAATCGCCACGATTTCCCATCAGCCTTTTTGACTAATACAATCGGCGAGGCCCATGCTGATGAAGACGGTTTAATAATATTTTGTTTTAACATTTCCTTAATTTGTTGTTCAACTTCCTCGCGTAGAGCATGAGGAATTGAATAAGGCCTCTGCTGGACTGGTCGGGTTCCCGGTTCCAGCTCAATCTGATGCACAATTTTTCCTTTATAAAGTCCAATAACCCCATCCGATTTAACAAAAGCATCCTTTTTAGAATCAACCATATTTCTCAATTTTTCAATCCCCTCCATAGACAGAGCAGTGCCTTCTAAATTTAATTTATCTGAAATTTTTTCATTTAATTTTTCAGGTTTTGGCATTTTTGGTAATTCCTTTTCCCAGTCAACTTCGGGTGAAATATATTCATCTTTTCTTCTGAAAATTTCAACAGAATTTGTTTCATTTCCGTCACTAGTAATTGGTTCAAAATTCCGACTCTTGAATTTGCATACACTTGAATAGGCGACTTCCCAAAATTTAATAAACGCATTGTAATTAATCGCGAAGAACCAGGTCGTGAGAGTGTTTTTCCAACTTTTAGTGGCCAATAATCATGTTTTTCCCATTCTTCCAAAATAAATTCTTGAATGGGGTCAAAACTTCTATTAACAGTTCCCCAAATAAAATTATCTGACTGTAATGGCAAAGTGTGAGTTTTCAAAAGTCGCACTTCAATTTGTCTTTTTGGTTTTTCCAAATAATCCATAGATGCTATCATTGGTAATAAATCCTCGCCCAGTTTAATAGTAAATGTAAAGGCAAAGTTATTAAAAAAGGAGATTCTTATGAATTAAAGTCTCCGCACAATTGTGATAATTATAATTTCAATACTAAGAGGAAACATGGAAAAGTTATAGAAGGTAAAAGTAATATTTAATATTTATTTCAAAATTTATAAATATTAAAAGTTTTTTATAATACCTTTTATCTATAAGCTAATCATTGGCTAAACTTTTAACTTAATAATTTTAATAACTAGCGGAGGGGGTCGCCCTTCGGGCGAGCCCCTTCCGCTAGCCAAATTCTAAACATTACATAAACTTAAATAAAAACACCTCATACCTCAAACCCTAGTCTTCAACTATTAACTCTAATTAACTATTAACTAAAACTTTCAACTTCCAACTATTAATATCTATTCTACTATTAACTATCAATTTTCACTATTAACTATTAACAATGATTCAACTATTAACTAAGACTTTCAATTTTCAACTATTAATATCTATTTCAACTATTAACTATTAACCAACTTTCAAATATTAATTTACAACTATTAACCAACCTTCAAATATTAATTTTTAACTATCAACTATTAACAACTCTTGTGAATTAACCTTTGTCAGACTTCTAACTCAGTCACCACCACTTTTTTCTCACCCATTGTGGAACCGTTTTCTCAAGCCTATTGAACGACTATTTTTTCTTTCCTATTGACAGACCCTTTTATCTTGCTTATTGGCGAACCCTTTTCTCAAACTATTTGACGGACACTTTTCTCTTGCTTGTTGCTCGAAATCTTTTCTTCCCACTTTTGTCAGACCCTTTTTACCCGTTTTCGGGTCCATTTTCGCTTGCCATTATTCCAGCCATCGCCAGACCCTTTTCATACATTTTCGCTCACCATTATTCCAACTGTTGCCAGACCTATTACACACAGTTAGGGACCCTTTTCGCTCACCATTATTCCAACTATTTCCGGACCCTTTTCACCCAATTACGCGACCCTTTTTGCTCACCATTATTCTAACCATTTCCGGACCCTTTTCACTCAGTTACGAAACCATTTTCACTTACCATTATACCAACCATCGCTAGACCCTTTTCACCCATTTTGGGACATTTTCGCTCACCATTATTCCAACCCTTTCCGGACCTATTTCACCCAGTTACGGGACCCTCACCCATTTACGGTACCCTTTTCGCTCACCATTATTTCAAATATTTACAGACTCTTTTCACATTTACGGAACCCTTTTCTTTCCAACATTACTGAAACTCTTCCCACACTCTGTTAGTTAATAATTAATAGTAAAAGAACTTTTTTACTACATATACTACAACTTTTAGTTAATAGTAAAAGAACTTTTTACCATATATACTATAATGTTAGTTAATAGTTAATAGTAAAAGAACTTTTTTACTATATATACTACAACTTTTATACTACAACTGTTAGTCACTCTGGTACTCTCAACTATTTAATGTCACACAATGTCAAACTCTAGGACTATCAACTATTTAGTGTCACACAATGTCAAACTCTAGTACTACCATCTAGTTCACACAATGTCAAACGCTAGTTAAAGTCAACTATTTGGTATCACAATATCAAACAATCTACTACTAAAAACTATTTTGTATTACACTGGCAAACTCAAAACTAAGACCTACCTAAAATTATGTAAAAAAACAAAACTCAAAATAAAGCCAACGGCTGGACACTCGCTTTGAAATAGAAGATCAGCACCGGAAACAAACTGTTGGACAATCACTTTGTTTAAATAAATGATTGTTTTGGTTTTGAACGTAAAAACAATTTTTCTAAATAAAACAAATTTTAAAAAAACAATAAAAAACAAAACAAAAAACACATCTTAAATATAATTAACAAACAAAAAAATTTAAAAAAAATTCCAAAAATAAATCAAATTCTAAAAAATTCACATTTTTCTTTATTTCCCTACATACACACTATTTTTCTAACTTAAACAAATTTTAAGAAACAAAACAAAAAAACAATCAAAAAACATCTTAAATACAATTATCAAACAAAAAAAATAAAAAAAAGTCAAAACAAATTCTAAAAAAATCTCATTACTTTCTTTGCTTCTCTAAATACACACTATTTTCATTTTGGGATATTTTGTCATTTTTAATTAAAAATAAAACACAACGCCAAACACAGCAAAATTTAAAGCTGCGGACAAACAGACAAACAGAGAACTCTAAAATTATATATAGGATCATAATAATATTTCCATATAAATTACTAATACATATATATCAGTGCTAGACGAAATCTAAAATAAAAAGAGAAATCTAATCAAATGGCTATCTTAACTAGGGTTGCCGTTTTCGAGTCGGGCCGACGGTAGAGGCATTTTTTCGGGCTTGTTTTTATCGTGTCGGGCCATTACGAGTCACTTTCGGGCCTGACTTTATCGAGTTGTGCACCGAGACATTTTCGTGTCATTTTTTAAAAGATTTATTTGAATTTTTGTCATTTTTTAAAAATAATTAGTGGATTTGGAGGGAAATCTGAGAATTGAAAGGTATATTGATGGATCTGGAGGGTAAAGGAAGGGCTGAAATTATTGAGATGAATATCAGTGGATATCCAAATCCCTTAATAAAATCCCACTTATTCTAAAATCCCTCGTAACCTTGTTAATGCTCTAAATTCATCATAATTTTTCCTAAAGTTCTTAATCACTTCATTGACAGTAAACAAGTAAGAAATCTGGCCCCTTGGTCTTCCAAAAGTCTTAAACTTTTTGACTCCGGCGGTAAAAAAGGATAAAATCACTGATATAGCTCCAAATCACTGGTGCAACTTAAATCCACACTTAATCCCTCAAACCACCTTATATCCCCAGATTACCCCTTATATCCAGGATGGTGAAATGGTGGACTGCGGATTGCGTAAAATTGCGTGTTTTTTGACTTGTGGACTGAAGATTGCGATTGCGGATTTTAATGTTAGAATTGCTGACTGCGGACTGATTGTGTTTCAAAAGTTCAAATGGGACGGGATCCCGCGGGATATATCGGTAAATCCCAGTAATCCAGCTTGTCACTTAAAGCCAGTCTTCCTTTTTCAGCGCCGCAGGCGAAAATTTTTTGAATTTTGGAAGACCAAAGGGCCAGATTTCTCCCATTTTTGTCCATCGAGTCTTGTACTAGTCGGGCCGACTTTTTCCGAGACAATATTTTTCGGTCTTGTTTTTATCGAGTCGGGCCGGTACGAGTTTTTTCGGGCCAAACATCTAGGCCCGACTCGATATTTCGGTCCGAGTCGGGCCATTTTGGCAACTCTAATCTTAACTTATATATATAATTAATTTTTCTTGCAATTCCCCCACCAGCCAGAGGTTTTAATTATACTTTCTTAAAAATAGTATAATTATTCTTTCTAATGTAACTTCAAATAATACACGCCTTTAATGATAATCACCTCATCGAAAGATTAAAGTAATAATTAACCACGGGAATCTTTTGAGTAAATATGTTAGTTAATCATTGTTTTTAAGGAAAGCCAGATTTTAAACATTCGCGACAAGGGAAAGATAAATTAGTTTTGGGTGGTTATGAATATACCAAAGAAAAAATAAGAAAAAATGGAAATATATCTTGGACATGTAGTAAAAGACCTTGTAAAGGGCGAGTTTTAGAACAAGTTTTAGATGAAGGAAATAAGTATAAATTAAAACAAGAGCATGAAAAAGAATACCATAGAGAGAGAAGGTAAATATTGTTGTAAATTTATAAAATTATATAGAAATTTACCCAAGTTGTACTGCCATGTATTAGTGTTAATTGTAAATTAGTTAACTAACAAATATTTACATATCCTATAATAAAATTTATTTTAATAGAATGCATTTCCTTTATTTTAATAAGCAGTAAATATTAAGACGCAAATGTCACATTTATAGGCAACGTAAAAAATTTCTTATTTTATTATATTGAAAATTAAAAATCCATCGTATCGAACCCTTTCCTATATATTTAGTCGCAAAACTATATTATGATTAAAATTTAAAAATTAGGATTTGATCCTAAAGAAATGCAACAAGCTATTGTTCAGTCTGCCGAAGAAAATCAAAGAGAACGAGGTCGAGCACGTGGAGTGAGAATTGAAGGTATAAACATATGAAATATTTTTAATTTGAATTAATTAGAATATCAACACGAGAGAAAATCTATTCTTGTAAGCCCCGAATTCGAGATTCGATAGTTAAATTCAATTACAGTCCTGACCCCAACTTTATTTCACATAAACAATTATTTTTATTACACTTAACATGTTCCAGTCAATCCCCCAATCACTCCAACCGGCGCTCTGAGGGGCGTCGGACCGAAAGGTCGGAGTTGCATAACTTTATATAAATATAAATTTTACTAATTTAGAACCTGCCCAAGAACAAGAAGCTGGGTCAAATCAAGGTAAAAAGAATATCTGTTTTTGACAAAATATTTTAATAATACACTTGGCTATATAAGAGTAAAAAATAATTAATTAAATAATAAATTTAGAAGAAGTTCTCGTCAACGAGGTAGACAACGCTGAGGAAGCAATCTAGGACCTGGAGTTCTTTTTATCAAAGATTAAAAAATAAGGTTATAAAAACTAAATTTTAATAATTTCACAGATAAAGGAAAGGGAAAAGCTCTAGACTAACATGATGCAAACAAAGTGTTTTACGACTAGAAAATTTGAGAGATAAAAAATTAAACTTCAACATAGCCGGAACGGGCCACTTGAGCGTCACCAACTTTGATCGCCTACATATAACTTTTCGCTTAATACAAGTTTTATCCTATATCATTGAAATCTCTCGAAAGCGCTATCTTTTTTCAATTGGATGGATCAAGTCTGATCGCCTTTTAAAAAATCACAAGTCGATTAGTGTGAAAATTTTTTTTCTTGCACGTTTCGAGTAGTAACTTTAACCGCAGATCATACTTAATCGATCCAGTTGGGATAAAGATTCGGCTTATCGATGGCTTTCGAATGATATGAGATTTATTCTGATTTGAGTAAGTTTAAAAAAAGTCATATTCGATCAAATTAGGCTGACGCTCAAAGTAGCAACGCTCAAGTGACACCAACCCAAACATAACATACAGTAAAATCTCTATTAGAATTCCATTCTCCAATGGAATGCCACATTGGAACAAAATATAATGCACCCACTATTTTAATGCCACTTTTTTAATGCTAAAATTTTTCAAAATATAAAAAGATCTTCAATTCAGAGCGATTTCTATACAGTTTTCTTTGTGTAAGTGGACAAAGCTCTAATAGAACGACATTTTGGAAGGTTATTGAAAAATAGAATGACAATGCATTCTTATAGAGATTTTACGATATATGCTCGAATAATTGCTCTCTCACAAATAACACACTATTTCGATTAATTACTCCCCTCAGCGAGATGTTGAAATAATAAATACTTCCCACAAATGTCTAATGCACGTTCAAATTTCATAATATAATCGGACTTTTCAATTAATTACTCCTTTTAGCTAGATGTAGAAAATCAATTATGGTAATTATTTGAGCATATATTTACAATATCAAAAACATATAGTATTTTCAATTATAGCTTTATTTATATTCTTTAAACTATTTTAATTTTAAAGCATTCTGATTGATTATTATTTTTGATTCTTTAATCAAATCACCCTACTCCTCTTTATCTCTATAATCTTTCTTTTTATTGTCACTTCTTTTTTTATCCCTTTCTACTGGTTTTTATTTTATTTTGGTTAGTATTTTTAGTAAAAATTCAAAATGAATCTGTTTCTGATTTAAAAGATCTTTTTCTGGTTTTTCTGGTTTAAAAGATCTTTTTCTGGTTTAAGAGATACTAGAGTATGGCGCATTTGAGATCAGACTTTTGGGGAGCCGACAGTTTAAAACGACTTTTGGGGACCCAATACTTAGGAACACGAACATTAGAGACCCGACATTAGGGGACGAAATAGAATTTAAAAAAATTGAAATTAAAGCGGATTTTTAATCCGTGGTCGGATATGGACAAAACAAATAAAAACAATAACCGAGACAGTCAGGCATCGAAAAAAACTATCCTAATTTTTTGGCAAAATTTAGATATAAAATTACAGTTCATTCGAACGAGCTCGTCTTGCTGAGTCGAATGACAACAAAATTAGCTTGATTCTATAATTCTGAACAAAATTATGACAAACTGAATCCTTTACTAGAAAAACAATTTTTGTGTTGCTGCAGAGGGGTATGTCGACAGTTTAAAGCAGAAAATTGGTGAAAAGATTAGGTTTATGTTACTGGTGTAGAAACAAGCGACCTTGAAATACGCGACCGTAGTTTTTAAAAAAATTTACCCATTTTTTATTTGTACTTAAATTTTTAAAATTTTCAATAAGCTTTTAATGAAGTTAGCCGAAGCAGTCAACTCTATATCCGAGCTAAAATTGGTCACTTAAAAAAGTTTTTATTATATGTATATGTACATTGTTTAATTCTTTATAATATGAGCATGAGTTGATACTAGGGTTGGACACAAACAGTTAACCGAACCGAAACCGAAAACCTGGGTTAAAAACCGACGATAACTGAAAACGGTGACTAAACCGACCAGTTTCGGTTTAAAAGATACACCCCTAAGGATGGAATTTTTTAGGATTTTTTCGGACAGATGACCAGTGTAGTTTTCTTACCATTGTACCGTTTTCTTATTTCAGTTTTGATACTTAAAGGGACCAGAAATGCGGTCTCGCAATAAGATCTCACAATAAGATATCAAAACCTTAATTAATATTTTTGCTTAGAAATTGAGTTGTTATCTAAGCGTTATCTCTATTTAAAATACAAATAAGAATAAATTTCAGCCCAGCGGGGTGCTAGCGAGATGCGACTATATCTAATTCTAATTTTATCCCTCAACCAGAAATTTTTACTAAAAATAATGAAACAAATAAAATAAAAACCAGTATAAAGTTTAAAAACAGATGTGACAATGAATAGAAAGAGTATAGATATAAATAGGTTGATTTATTGATTTGAACAAAATTTTGATTTGAGCAAAATGTTATCTGTGGTTTTTAAACCTTTTAATAATTTTTAACAACAACTTTCTAAGAGAGAGATGAATCTTTTATCAGTTTATTTCAGTTTTGGTATAAAAAGAGAAATCTCACAATAAGATATCAAAACCCTAATTAAAATATTTTGCTTTGAAATTGAGTTGTTACCTAAGCGTTACCTCTATTTAGCATACAAATAAAAAATTCACTGTAGTATCTAGTTCTAAGTTTATCCTTCAAACCGGAAACAAATTTGTTTCAAATTTTCACTAAAAATACTGAACCGAAATAAAATAAAAACCAGTAGGAAAGGAAAAACAGATGTGACAACAAATTGAAAAATTAGAAAGAAAATAGGAGTAGAATGTGATCATTAAAGAATTAGAAATAAAAATAATCAGACTGTTTTAAAATTAAAAGTTTAAAGTCTATATAAAAGCTATAATTGAAAATACTGTTGGTTTTGGATACTGTACATATACTCAAATAATTACCAAGGATAATTGATGTTTCAACATCTCTCTAAAAGGGGTAATTAATTGAAAAGTCCAATTATGTATGTGAAATTTATACATGCATTAGGCAATTGTAGCGAATATTATTGTTTCAACATGTCGCTGAGGGTAGTAATTAATCAAGATAGTGTGTTATTTGTGAGAGAGCAATTATTCGAGCATATATCGTAAAATCTCTAAAAGAATGCATTGTCATCTATTTTTCAAAACCTTGTAATGTGTCATTCTATTGGAGATTGACATTACTGGATGCATTCTAATAGAGTTTTTCTGTACGTTATGTTGTACTGGGGAACATGAGCGTGGCCACTTGAGCGTCAGCCAAATTTAATCGACTATAATTTTTTTAAGCTTGATCAAATCTGAATAAATCTTATATCATTCTAAAGCCCAATATCTAACCCAACTTGATGGATCAAGTCTGATCATTGGTTAATAAGTTAAAATCAATAAGTGCAAAAAATCGTTGTTTTTCAAACTTTTCGACTCGTAATTTTTTATAGAGCGATCAGACTTGATTCATCCAATTGGGCTTTTGAATTATATTTATATGAAAACTTGTATTAGATTAAGCAGCAAAAAGTTATAGCAGAACAAATTTGGCTGATGCTCAAGTGGCCCGTTCTGGCTATGATGCTGTTCAATTTTTCTATCTCAAATTTTCTTGTCATCAAATACAGTGTTGCCAACATGTTAGTCTAGAGCTTTTCCCTTTCCTTTATCTGTTGAAATTATTAAAATTTAGTTTTTATCACATTTTTATAATTTCAGATAAAAAAACCTCCAGGTCGCAGATTGCTTCCTCGGCGTTGTCTGCCTCGTTGACGAAAACTTCCTTCTAAATTTATAATTTATTTATTTTTTACACTTATATTTTCAATTGTAGTATTAAAATATTTTGTCAAAAACCGATATTCTTTTTACCTTGATTTGACCCAGATCCTTGTCCTTGGGCAGGTTCTAAATTATTAAAATTTATATTTATATAAAGTTATGCCGATTCGACCTTCGGTGTAACGCCCTTTAGATAATATGGACCAGGATAATGGGAACATTCACTCTTTTGGACTGAACATATCTGAACCTAATCATTTTTGTTCAACCTTTGGTTAAATAATGCGGTAAATGGAGGGATGGAATATTAAAATACAAAGTTTACATTTTGGTAAAGTTGGTGAATAATTGGGATTATGTTGAGAAATGAATATTGGACAGAGATGATTGTTTAATTTATTGAAATTTTTGTAAAGGATAATAATGGGAACGGAAATGAATTGCAAATAAAATGTGGAAAAATGAAATAATAATTGTAAAGGAAGGATAGTTGCTTGAAAAGAATAATTGTAATAAAAATAAAGTTTTCATATTAAATAAAGTCGGGGTCGGGACTGGATTCTAATTAATTAAACTTAAAAAATTTCATTTTTTATACCTTCAATAATCAGTCCACTATTTCGACCTCGACCTCTTTGAAAATCTTCAGCAGACTGATCAATAGCTTGTTGCATTTCTCGAGGATGAAATTCTAGTTCTTAAATTTTGTTCATAATTACTTACTATATACTTATATAATATCTAGAAATATACTCAGACATGGGCCCGCTGACATCAGGGATAGTTCGTCAATGGAAACTCCTTAAAAGTGTTTGGATGGGACTAAATAAGAATGATAAGAAACTGAAGGTCAGTCAAAAATTGAAAAGCATGGGTCAAAAACCGTTAATAACAAAAACCTGGGTTATTGGTTATGTTATCTCTAGATTTCCGGATCCGCTTCAAAGATTTTCTAAATATCAGGCATTTTTCTGATTTTATTATTCAGATCCGTAATTTTTAGATTTACTGCTTATATAAAATGAAAAAAATACAACTATAAATGCAAATTCATATTAAGATATTCTTTTCTATAATAAAGTCGGTGTCGAGACTTGAATAGAATGCAAGTATCGAATTTCGAATCATGGGCTTACAGGTATATTTTTCACTCGTATTAATGATCTAATTTATTAAAATTAAAAATATTTCATATATGTATACCGCTTCCTTGTGCTCCCTCATGACCTCTTTGATATTCTTCACCTGACTGATTAATAGCTTGTTGCATTTCTTGAGGATAAAATCCTAGTTTATAAATTTTGGTACTATGCGTTTATATCCCCGCAATTCCGCAAAAGTTTGTCCGCACTTTTTTCATTCATTCTCCTCATAAAGGATTAGAAACGGTCAAGTTAACCCCCACTTTTTCTTCGCCTTCTTTCTCCTCTCACAAAGACACAAATGACACACAAGACAAAAATAACACACTTAAAGGTTTACTTGTTTCATTCTCGATCGTAATTTTGTCTAAACTTGTTCGACCACGGTGATTTTGGTGGCATTCGACTCAGCTCGTCGAGCACTTTCGAAAGAGCATTAAACTACATATTTGGGGGTACTTTTTGATACTTGCTTTGTGAGAACTATGAAAAAATGGGGGGGGGGGGGGGGGGTACCAAACAAACTATTACCGAAATAATTTCTAAAAATTCTCTCATTTTTACCTTTATATATTTCTATAAGCGAATTTGTCTGTCCTCTATTTTTACTTTAACATTTTAATCTTTGTGAGAGGAAAAGAAGGCGAAGAAAAAGTGGGGGTTAACTTGACCGTTTCTAATCCTTTATGAGGAGAAAGAATTAAAAAAAGTGCGGACAAACTTTTGCGGAATTGCGGGGATATAAACGCATAGTACCTAAATTTTAATCATAAAATAGTTCTGTGAATACTATTAAAATAATTTAATAACAAGATAATTTTTCAGATTACTAATCTGACAAATTTACAATTAAAACTAACAGAAGCAGTGCGTGCGACTTGTAAATTTAATATAATTTTAGTAATCTTTTATTTTATCCTCAAAATGTGAATTTTTCCATTTTAATATTTGCTGATTATAGGAATTAAAGGAAATGCGACTATTAAAATAAATTTTATTCTTGGATATGTATTTGTTAGTTAACTAGTTTACAATTAACACTAATACCAGGCAGTCCGACTTAGATAAATTTCTATATACATAATTATATAAATTTACAATATTTACCTTCTCCTCCATTATGGTATTGTTGATCATGTTTTGTTGTTGGTATGTAGTTATCTCCTGCATATTCATATATAACTCGCCCTCCACACTTTCTTTTATTACATTTGTAATGTATATTTCCATTAATTAATTTTCTTTCTTCATTATATTCATAACCATTCCAAACTAATTTATTATTCCCTTTTTTCGTTTTTTTAATATAAAGCTCTTCTTAAAAACAATAATTACTAACATATTTACTAGATTGATTCCCCTACGTAATTAGAACCGCTTGAAAAGCAATAAATCCCCTGTTACTTATCCCCCTGTTACTTATTACTAGCTCCAAGTTTAAATTTCTACTTATAACTGGCCCAATCTGAAAACCACATTAGATCCAAAACCCGATGACGAATGCAAGATATTTAAAAAGTACATAAATTGTTCAAATTTATTTTGATTTTAAATTTTTCTAATTTACAAAGTAAAGCTCATTGTTGGAAATTTTAAAATATTACCATTTCTAATTGTTTCTTTTTTTACACATGTGTGTTCAGATTTAGGTTCAATGTCAATCTTCAATTCTTTTAATTCATCTTCTGTTAATCTTTTCAATTTCTCAAATTTAACTCCTTTTGTAACAACTTTTCCTTTACATCCATTACGGTATTTATTGCACAACCAAGTGATAGTCTCCTTTTTATCATTATGACTATAATGTTTATATATATAACCATCATATTTTAAATTACGTCCTCCTATTTTATTTTTAACAATAGAGAATTTGCCATCTTAAATTTGTAAAATAAGTTAATTCATTATTTTTCGAAATCATAAAATTTCCTATCTATTATTCGTTATAAAATGCTTGATTGGTGTATAGAGAAGAAAAAAGGTGTGGTACGAAGTACGAGTACGAGCAAATTTGAAATTTCTAAGCACTTGTCAAGAAGCCAGATTTCTAGAAGAAATGTCAAGTAAAACAAAATATGTATTAACAGTGTTAGGTCTTGGTGTAAAATCAATGGATGATATTATTTAGGGGATTTTAGTAGATTCAGGGGTAGTGTACGGCTATAAAAAGAATATCAAGGGTTAATGTGGAATCCGGGTGTATTTTTGTGAAGTTTGGTTGATTATGAGATGGATGGCTCGGCTATGTTTCGGCTTGGGATCTTTCCATGATAGTTCTATTCCATCTCCAATCTAATGAATTTTTCCACAGCACATACTATCCTATATTAAATTTAGAGTTCCCTGTCTGTTTGTTTGTTTGTCCGCAGCTTTGAATTTTGCTGTGTTTGGCGTGTGTTTATTTTTAATTAGAAATGACAAAATATCCCAAAAAGAAATAGTGTGTATTTAGAAGGTTAAGAAAGTAATGAGATTTTATAGAATTTGTTTTGCCATGTTTTTGGGTTTATTGTTTGTAGTGGCCAAGCCGGGAATGGCCAAAAGACTAGTGTCCAGAAATTGTTATTGAAAAGGTTTCGTAATGTCTGAAAAGACTCTGCTAATGGATGGAAGTAGAGTTACATAAATGGGCAACAAAAAAGGGTCTTTAATGAGCAAGAGAAAGAGTGTCAATATGCTTGAAAAACGGTCCCACAATGGTTTGAGAGAGGAGGATCCATCAGTGGTTAAGATAAGTGCCCGGCATTGGTATTGAAAAAAGTTAAAAAGTTATCTCAATGTGTGTGATAGTCTTACATAGTGTGATAATTACCTGTTTGATTAGAAGTATTCATTTCAGGATTTAAACCCAAATTTAACCAATTTTGAGAAGATTCTTGACCAGAAGGATTCGTTCCATGAGGGTATTCTGCATTCATATGTTGACGTTGAGTTGGGTATAAAGACTGATTAGTGCCAAGAGTTAAATCCAAATTTAACCAATTTTGTGAAGATTCTTGACCAGAAGGATTAGTATGCTGATGTTGATATGGATAATTGCCATATCTTAATTGAAAATCCAACAAATTTCGAGGCACTTGACCAGACGGATTCCCTTGTAGATGTTGAGGTGAGTTTAAAAATGGATTATTGCCAAAACCTCGATTCAAATCAAACAAATTTTGAGAATGTTCTGTGCTGGAATACATTCCTTGAGAGTATCCTTCAGTACTTGGGGGTATGCTTCCAGTTCCAGTTCCTCCGTGGCCACTAGTTCCTGTCCCGCTCGTTTCAACATTTCGATATTGAAAAGGATTGAAATGATGTTCTTCATCCGTTTCATCATCGCTATTAGTTGAATCAACAAGATGAGGCGTTAAAAATAAATAAAGAATTAAAAATATTGAAAGCTTCATTACTTTCTGAAATTATTTAAAAATATTTATAATGAATACTTTAAAAATATATTTAAGTTTAAATCCCTAATTGACTCTAAATGCTAAACAAATGCTAAGCTTTTCTTATTTGCGTTAAATAGTAAGAGACTGATTTCATCAACTATTTTAGCAGGTTTATAAGGGTAATTTTAAAATGCTAAATAAGACGCAGTGAATTTTTTTCTCTTTCTCTCTCTCTCCCCCCCCCCACCATTGACAAAAATTGAGATTAAGAGGACATTTCACCAAATTTGTTATTCGTCGAAAATTCTAATTTTTTAAATGTTTATTCTACAGCTATTTGACGATGTACTTGTCCTAGTTAGAGACCTTTGTTTTTGTAACAAAATTCCCAGATATTCTGGCAAACCTTAACAAATAAAGTTGGTTATCATACCTCGCAATAATATGCTGTACATTTATAAGCCCATCAAAGTCCAGTCCCAAACAATTAAGTTATTCAACTTCCGCTTTTTTTTTAAACCGAAACTTGATCCGGCAAAAAATTTTAAAATTCCGAATGAATTTTTCTTTAGCCGATAACATCGTTGTCCTAAAGACATTAACATGTCTATTGCTTAAGGAATCCGACTGATGCCCTGTTCGTTTTCTTTTACCGAGTTTTGTCTTTAGATTCATTATAAATCATAAAAATTTACAGCTAAAACAACAATTACCGAATAATTTCAAAATCTAGTCTGTAAAATATCCAACGATATTCCGTCAAATGTATCTTTTTGACATACAGGCTAAATCACATGAATCAAGTCTTGGCAGCTCTAAGCAAACAAATTTGAGAGCAGAAAGGGTCGTAGTAAATGGAAGAGGGGAGTGAAAGATAAAAAGAGCTGCACTTACAGTAATGCCTGCCAAGACTTGATTCTTGTGATTTTACTTGGATGATTGTCCTATCCCTGCTCCACGTAAACAGATTTTAGAGCAGAAATGGTCGTAGTAAATGGAAGAGGGGAGTGAAAGATAAAAAGAGCTGCACTTACAGTAATGCCTGCCAAGACTTGATTCATGTGATTTTACTTGGATGATTGCCTATCCCTGCTCCACGTAAACAAATTTTAGAGCAGAATTGGTCGTAGTAAATTGAAGAGGGGAGTGAAAGATAAAAAGAGCTGCACTTTAGTAATGCCTGCCAATCCTTTTCACCTCGGTATGTTGAAACAAGCTGGACAGGAACTAGTGGCCATGAAGCATATAGAAGCATACCCCCAAGTACTCAGGATACTCTGATGGAATGTATTCTGGCACAGAACATTTTCAAAACTTGTTAGCTTTGAAGAGGTTTTGGCTTGAAGAGGTTTAGGATAGGACAACACTTGGATGATTGTCCTATCCTAAATGGAAGAGGGGAATGAAAGATAAAAAGAGCCGGCCGGAGCCCCAAAGAGACTGAAATTTTTTATTTGTATCCTAAATAAAGAAAATTTTTTTCAAACTACGGTCGCGTATTTCAAGGTTGTTTGGTTCTACACCAGTAACATAAACCTAATTCTTTTCACCGATATTCTGGCTTAAACTGACGGCATTCGCAGCAACACAAATTGTTTTTCTAGTAAAGGATTCAGTTTCTCATAATTTTGTTCAGAATTATAGAATCAATTTTTCGTGCATATTTTGTCGCACCGTAATGATAAGTGATTACAACAATTTGCTGCGGAGTGGGAATTTTTAAATCAAATGCAAATTTAACCTCACAATTTAAAAATTTCAAATTAAATCTTACTGTTGGATCATAATGTACTCTATTTTATTCAGTTACATAGATTTTTCCTTAAAAATAAACTCAAATTAAACCAATTTTGTGAAGATTCTTGACCAGAAGGATAATATTCTGATGCTGAGATGGATAATTGCCATAAACTAATTGCAAATCCCACTAATTTTGAGGTACTTGACCATTCGGATTCCCTTGAGGATGTTGAAGTGAGTTTAAAAATGGATTATTGCCAAAACCTCTTCAAAGCTAACAAGTTTTGAAAATGTTCTGTGCCAGAATACATTCCATCAGAGTATCCTGAGTACTTGGGGGTATGCTTCTATATGCTTCATGGCCACTAGTTCCTGTCCAGCTTGTTTCAACATACCGAGGTTGAAAAGGATTGGCAGGCATTACTAAAGTGCAGCTCTTTTTATCTTTCACTCCACTCTTCCATTTACTACGACCCTTTCTGCTCTAGAATTTGTTTACGTGGAGCAGGGATAGGACAATCATCCAAGTAAAATCACATGAATCAAGTCTTGGCAGGCATTACTGTAAGTGCAGCTCTTTTTATCTTTCACTCCCCTCTTCCATTTACTGCGACCCTTTCTGCTCTAGAATTTGTTTACGTGGAGCAGGGATAGGACAATCATCCAAGTAAAATCACATGAATCAAGTCTTGGCAGGCATTACTGTAAGTGCAGCTCTTTTTATCTTTCACTCCCCTCTTCCATTTACTGCGACCCTTTCTGCTCTAGAATTTGTTTACGTGGAGCAGGGATAGGACAATCATCCAAGTAAAATCACATGAATCAAGTCTTGGCAGGCATTACTGTAAGTGCAGCTCTTTTTATCTTTCACTCCCCTCTTCCATTTACTGCGACCCTTTCTGCTCTAGAATTTGTTTACGTGGAGCAGGGATAGGACAATCATCCAAGTAAAATCACATGAATCAAGTCTTGGCAGGCATTACTGTAAGTGCAGCTCTTTTTATCTTTCACTCCCCTCTTCCATTTACTACGACCCTTTCTGCTCTAAAATTTGTTTACGTGGAGCAGGGATAGGACAATCATCCAAGTAAAATCACATGAATCAAGTCTTGGCAGGCATTACTGTAAGTGCAGCTCTTTTTATCTTTCACTCCCCTCTTCCATTTACTACGACCCTTTCTGCTCTAAAATTTGTTTACGTGGAGCAGGGATAGGACAATCATCCAAGTAAAATCACATGAATCAAGTCTTGGCAGGCATTACTGTAAGTGCAGCTCTTTTTATCTTTCACTCCCCTCTTCCATTTACTGCGACCCTTTCTGCTCTAGAATTTGTTTACGTGGAGCAGGGATAGGACAATCATCCAAGTAAAATCACATGAATCAAGTCTTGGCAGGCATTACTGTAAGTGCAGCTCTTTTTATCTTTCACTCCCCTCTTCCATTTACTACGACCCTTTCTGCTCTAAAATTTGTTTACGTGGAGCAGGGATAGGACAATCATCCAAGTAAAATCACATGAATCAAGTCTTGGCAGGCATTACTGTAAGTGCAGCTCTTTTTATCTTTCACTCCCCTCTTCCATTTACTGCGACCCTTTCTGCTCTAGAATTTGTTTACGTGGAGCAGGGATAGTACAATCATCCAAGTAAAATCACATGAATCAAGTCTTGGCAGGCATTACTGTAAGTGCAGCTCTTTTTATCTTTCACTCCCCTCTTCCATTTACTGCGACCCTTTCTGCTCTAGAATTTGTTTACGTGGAGCAGGGATAGTACAATCATCCAAGTAAAATCACATGAATCAAGTCTTGGCAGGCATTACTGTAAGTGCAGCTCTTTTTATCTTTCACTCCCCTCTTCCATTTACTGCGACCCTTTCTGCTCTAGAATTTGTTTACGTGGAGCAGGGATAGGACAATCATCCAAGTAAAATCACATGAATCAAGTCTTGGCAGGCATTACTGTAAGTGCAGCTCTTTTTATCTTTCACTCCCCTCTTCCATTTACTGCGACCCTTTCTGCTCTAGAATTTGTTTACGTGGAGCAGGGATAGTACAATCATCCAAGTAAAATCACATGAATCAAGTCTTGGCAGGCATTACTGTAAGTGCAGCTCTTTTTATCTTTCACTCCCCTCTTCCATTTACTGCGACCCTTTCTGCTCTAGAATTTGTTTACGTGGAGCAGGGATAGGACAATCATCCAAGTAAAATCACATGAATCAAGTCTTGGCAGGCATTACTGTAAGTGCAGCTCTTTTTATCTTTCACTCCCCTCTTCCATTTACTACGACCCTTTCTGCTCTAAAATTTGTTTACGTGGAGCAGGGATAGGACAATCATCCAAGTAAAATCACATGAATCAAGTCTTGGCAGGCATTACTGTAAGTGCAGCTCTTTTTATCTTTCACTCCCCTCTTCCATTTACTACGACCCTTTCTGCTCTAAAATTTGTTTACGTGGAGCAGGGATAGGACAATCATCCAAGTAAAATCACATGAATCAAGTCTTGGCAGGCATTACTATAAGTGCAGCTCTTTTTATCTTTCACTCCCCTCTTCCATTTACTGCGACCCTTTCTGCTCTAGAATTTGTTTACGTGGAGCAGGGATAGTACAATCATCCAAGTAAAATCACATGAATCAAGTCTTGGCAGGCATTACTGTAAGTGCAGCTCTTTTTATCTTTCACTCCCCTCTTCCATTTACTGCGACCCTTTCTGCTCTAGAATTTGTTTACGTGGAGCAGGGATAGGACAATCATCCAAGTAAAATCACATGAATCAAGTCTTGGCAGGCATTACTGTAAGTGCAGCTCTTTTTATCTTTCACTCCCCTCTTCCATTTACTGCGACCCTTTCTGCTCTAGAATTTGTTTACGTGGAGCAGGGATAGTACAATCATCCAAGTAAAATCACATGAATCAAGTCTTGGCAGGCATTACTGTAAGTGCAGCTCTTTTTATCTTTCACTCCCCTCTTCCATTTACTGCGACCCTTTCTGCTCTAGAATTTGTTTACGTGGAGCAGGGATAGGACAATCATCCAAGTAAAATCACATGAATCAAGTCTTGGCAGGCATTACTGTAAGTGCAGCTCTTTTTATCTTTCACTCCCCTCTTCCATTTACTACGACCCTTTCTGCTCTAAAATTTGTTTACGTGGAGCAGGGATAGGACAATCATCCAAGTAAAATCACATGAATCAAGTCTTGGCAGGCATTACTGTAAGTGCAGCTCTTTTTATCTTTCACTCCCCTCTTCCATTTACTGCGACCCTTTCTGCTCTAGAATTTGTTTACGTGGAGCAGGGATAGGACAATCATCCAAGTAAAATCACATGAATCAAGTCTTGGCAGGCATTACTGTAAGTGCAGCTCTTTTTATCTTTCACTCCCCTCTTCCATTTACTGCGACCCTTTCTGCTCTAGAATTTGTTTACGTGGAGCAGGGATAGGACAATCATCCAAGTAAAATCACATGAATCAAGTCTTGGCAGGCATTACTGTAAGTGCAGCTCTTTTTATCTTTCACTCCCCTCTTCCATTTACTGCGACCCTTTCTGCTCTAGAATTTGTTTACGTGGAGCAGGGATAGTACAATCATCCAAGTAAAATCACATGAATCAAGTCTTGGCAGGCATTACTGTAAGTGCAGCTCTTTTTATCTTTCACTCCCCTCTTCCATTTACTGCGACCCTTTCTGCTCTAGAATTTGTTTACGTGGAGCAGGGATAGGACAATCATCCAAGTAAAATCACATGAATCAAGTCTTGGCAGGCATTACTGTAAGTGCAGCTCTTTTTATCTTTCACTCCCCTCTTCCATTTACTGCGACCCTTTCTGCTCTAGAATTTGTTTACGTGGAGCAGGGATAGGACAATCATCCAAGTAAAATCACATGAATCAAGTCTTGGCAGGCATTACTGTAAGTGCAGCTCTTTTTATCTTTCACTCCCCTCTTCCATTTACTACGACCCTTTCTGCTCTAAAATTTGTTTACGTGGAGCAGGGATAGGACAATCATCCAAGTAAAATCACATGAATCAAGTCTTGGCAGGCATTACTGTAAGTGCAGCTCTTTTTATCTTTCACTTTCCTCTTCCATTTACTGCGACCCTTTCTGCTCTAGAATTTGTTTACGTGGAGCAGGGATAGGACAATCATCCAAGTAAAATCACATGAATCAAGTCTTGGCAGGCATTACTGTAAGTGCAGCTCTTTTTATCTTTCACTCCCCTCTTCCATTTACTACGACCCTTTCTGCTCTAAAATTTGTTTACGTGGAGCAGGGATAGGACAATCATCCAAGTAAAATCACATGAATCAAGTCTTGGCAGGCATTACTGTAAGTGCAGCTCTTTTTATCTTTCACTCCCCTCTTCCATTTACTGCGACCCTTTCTGCTCTAGAATTTGTTTACGTGGAGCAGGGATAGTACAATCATCCAAGTAAAATCACATGAATCAAGTCTTGGCAGGCATTACTGTAAGTGCAGCTCTTTTTATCTTTCACTCCCCTCTTCCATTTACTGCGACCCTTTCTGCTCTAGAATTTGTTTACGTGGAGCAGGGATAGTACAATCATCCAAGTAAAATCACATGAATCAAGTCTTGGCAGGCATTACTGTAAGTGCAGCTCTTTTTATCTTTCACTCCCCTCTTCCATTTACTGCGACCCTTTCTGCTCTAGAATTTGTTTACGTGGAGCAGGGATAGTACAATCATCCAAGTAAAATCACATGAATCAAGTCTTGGCAGGCATTACTGTAAGTGCAGCTCTTTTTATCTTTCACTCCCCTCTTCCATTTACTGCGACCCTTTCTGCTCTAGAATTTGTTTACGTGGAGCAGGGATAGGACAATCATCCAAGTAAAATCACATGAATCAAGTCTTGGCAGGCATTACTGTAAGTGCAGCTCTTTTTATCTTTCACTCCCCTCTTCCATTTACTACGACCCTTTCTGCTCTAAAATTTGTTTACGTGGAGCAGGGATAGGACAATCATCCAAGTAAAATCACATGAATCAAGTCTTGGCAGGCATTACTGTAAGTGCAGCTCTTTTTATCTTTCACTCCCCTCTTCCATTTACTGCGACCCTTTCTGCTCTAGAATTTGTTTACGTGGAGCAGGGATAGGACAATCATCCAAGTAAAATCACATGAATCAAGTCTTGGCAGGCATTACTGTAAGTGCAGCTCTTTTTATCTTTCACTCCCCTCTTCCATTTACTACGACCCTTTCTGCTCTAAAATTTGTTTACGTGGAGCAGGGATAGGACAATCATCCAAGTAAAATCACATGAATCAAGTCTTGGCAGGCATTACTGTAAGTGCAGCTCTTTTTATCTTTCACTCCCCTCTTCCATTTACTGCGACCCTTTCTGCTCTAGAATTTGTTTACGTGGAGCAGGGATAGTACAATCATCCAAGTAAAATCACATGAATCAAGTCTTGGCAGGCATTACTGTAAGTGCAGCTCTTTTTATCTTTCACTCCCCTCTTCCATTTACTACGACCCTTTCTGCTCTAAAATTTGTTTACGTGGAGCAGGGATAGGACAATCATCCAAGTAAAATCACATGAATCAAGTCTTGGCAGGCATTACTGTAAGTGCAGCTCTTTTTATCTTTCACTCCCCTCTTCCATTTACTGCGACCCTTTCTGCTCTAGAATTTGTTTACGTGGAGCAGGGATAGTACAATCATCCAAGTAAAATCACATGAATCAAGTCTTGGCAGGCATTACTGTAAGTGCAGCTCTTTTTATCTTTCACTCCCCTCTTCCATTTACTACGACCCTTTCTGCTCTAAAATTTGTTTACGTGGAGCAGGGATAGTACAATCATCCAAGTAAAATCACATGAATCAAGTCTTGGCAGGCATTACTGTAAGTGCAGCTCTTTTTATCTTTCACTCCCCTCTTCCATTTACTACGACCCTTTCTGCTCTAAAATTTGTTTACGTGGAGCAGGGATAGGACAATCATCCAAGTAAAATCACATGAATCAAGTCTTGGCAGGCATTACTGTAAGTGCAGCTCTTTTTATCTTTCACTCCCCTCTTCCATTTACTACGACCCTTTCTGCTCTAAAATTTGTTTACGTGGAGCAGGGATAGGACAATCATCCAAGTAAAATCACATGAATCAAGTCTTGGCAGGCATTACTGTAAGTGCAGCTCTTTTTATCTTTCACTCCCCTCTTCCATTTACTACGACCCTTTCTGCTCTAAAATTTGTTTACGTGGAGCAGGGATAGTACAATCATCCAAGTAAAATCACATGAATCAAGTCTTGGCAGGCATTACTGTAAGTGCAGCTCTTTTTATCTTTCACTCCCCTCTTCCATTTACTACGACCCTTTCTGCTCTAAAATTTGTTTACGTGGAGCAGGGATAGGACAATCATCCAAGTAAAATCACATGAATCAAGTCTTGGCAGGCATTACTGTAAGTGCAGCTCTTTTTATCTTTCACTCCCCTCTTCCATTTACTGCGACCCTTTCTGCTCTAGAATTTGTTTACGTGGAGCAGGGATAGTACAATCATCCAAGTAAAATCACATGAATCAAGTCTTGGCAGGCATTACTGTAAGTGCAGCTCTTTTTATCTTTCACTCCCCTCTTCCATTTACTGCGACCCTTTCTGCTCTAGAATTTGTTTACGTGGAGCAGGGATAGTACAATCATCCAAGTAAAATCACATGAATCAAGTCTTGGCAGGCATTACTGTAAGTGCAGCTCTTTTTATCTTTCACTCCCCTCTTCCATTTACTACGACCCTTTCTGCTCTAAAATTTGTTTACGTGGAGCAGGGATAGTACAATCATCCAAGTAAAATCACATGAATCAAGTCTTGGCAGGCATTACTGTAAGTGCAGCTCTTTTTATCTTTCACTCCCCTCTTCCATTTACTACGACCCTTTCTGCTCTAAAATTTGTTTACGTGGAGCAGGGATAGGACAATCATCCAAGTAAAATCACATGAATCAAGTCTTGGCAGGCATTACTGTAAGTGCAGCTCTTTTTATCTTTCACTCCCCTCTTCCATTTACTGCGACCCTTTCTGCTCTAGAATTTGTTTACGTGGAGCAGGGATAGTACAATCATCCAAGTAAAATCACATGAATCAAGTCTTGGCAGGCATTACTGTAAGTGCAGCTCTTTTTATCTTTCACTCCCCTCTTCCATTTACTGCGACCCTTTCTGCTCTAGAATTTGTTTACGTGGAGCAGGGATAGTACAATCATCCAAGTAAAATCACATGAATCAAGTCTTGGCAGGCATTACTGTAAGTGCAGCTCTTTTTATCTTTCACTCCCCTCTTCCATTTACTGCGACCCTTTCTGCTCTAGAATTTGTTTACGTGGAGCAGGGATAGTACAATCATCCAAGTAAAATCACATGAATCAAGTCTTGGCAGGCATTACTGTAAGTGCAGCTCTTTTTATCTTTCACTCCCCTCTTCCATTTACTGCGACCCTTTCTGCTCTAGAATTTGTTTACGTGGAGCAGGGATAGGACAATCATCCAAGTAAAATCACATGAATCAAGTCTTGGCAGGCATTACTGTAAGTGCAGCTCTTTTTATCTTTCACTCCCCTCTTCCATTTACTACGACCCTTTCTGCTCTAAAATTTGTTTACGTGGAGCAGGGATAGGACAATCATCCAAGTAAAATCACATGAATCAAGTCTTGGCAGGCATTACTGTAAGTGCAGCTCTTTTTATCTTTCACTCCCCTCTTCCATTTACTGCGACCCTTTCTGCTCTAGAATTTGTTTACGTGGAGCAGGGATAGGACAATCATCCAAGTAAAATCACATGAATCAAGTCTTGGCAGGCATTACTGTAAGTGCAGCTCTTTTTATCTTTCACTCCCCTCTTCCATTTACTACGACCCTTTCTGCTCTAAAATTTGTTTACGTGGAGCAGGGATAGGACAATCATCCAAGTAAAATCACATGAATCAAGTCTTGGCAGGCATTACTGTAAGTGCAGCTCTTTTTATCTTTCACTCCCCTCTTCCATTTACTACGACCCTTTCTGCTCTAAAATTTGTTTACGTGGAGCAGGGATAGGACAATCATCCAAGTAAAATCACATGAATCAAGTCTTGGCAGGCATTACTGTAAGTGCAGCTCTTTTTATCTTTCACTCCCCTCTTCCATTTACTACGACCCTTTCTGCTCTAAAATTTGTTTACGTGGAGCAGGGATAGGACAATCATCCAAGTAAAATCACATGAATCAAGTCTTGGCAGGCATTACTGTAAGTGCAGCTCTTTTTATCTTTCACTCCCCTCTTCCATTTACTACGACCCTTTCTGCTCTAAAATTTGTTTACGTGGAGCAGGGATAGGACAATCATCCAAGTAAAATCACATGAATCAAGTCTTGGCAGGCATTACTGTAAGTGCAGCTCTTTTTATCTTTCACTCCCCTCTTCCATTTACTACGACCCTTTCTGCTCTAAAATTTGTTTACGTGGAGCAGGGATAGGACAATCATCCAAGTAAAATCACATGAATCAAGTCTTGGCAGGCATTACTGTAAGTGCAGCTCTTTTTATCTTTCACTCCCCTCTTCCATTTACTGCGACCCTTTCTGCTCTAGAATTTGTTTACGTGGAGCAGGGATAGGACAATCATCCAAGTAAAATCACATGAATCAAGTCTTGGCAGGCATTACTGTAAGTGCAGCTCTTTTTATCTTTCACTCCCCTCTTCCATTTACTGCGACCCTTTCTGCTCTAGAATTTGTTTACGTGGAGCAGGGATAGTACAATCATCCAAGTAAAATCACATGAATCAAGTCTTGGCAGGCATTACTGTAAGTGCAGCTCTTTTTATCTTTCACTCCCCTCTTCCATTTACTACGACCCTTTCTGCTCTAAAATTTGTTTACGTGGAGCAGGGATAGGACAATCATCCAAGTAAAATCACATGAATCAAGTCTTGGCAGGCATTACTGTAAGTGCAGCTCTTTTTATCTTTCACTCCCCTCTTCCATTTACTGCGACCCTTTCTGCTCTAGAATTTGTTTACGTGGAGCAGGGATAGTACAATCATCCAAGTAAAATCACATGAATCAAGTCTTGGCAGGCATTACTGTAAGTGCAGCTCTTTTTATCTTTCACTCCCCTCTTCCATTTACTACGACCCTTTCTGCTCTAAAATTTGTTTACGTGGAGCAGGGATAGTACAATCATCCAAGTAAAATCACATGAATCAAGTCTTGGCAGGCATTACTGTAAGTGCAGCTCTTTTTATCTTTCACTCCCCTCTTCCATTTACTACGACCCTTTCTGCTCTAAAATTTGTTTACGTGGAGCAGGGATAGGACAATCATCCAAGTAAAATCACATGAATCAAGTCTTGGCAGGCATTACTGTAAGTGCAGCTCTTTTTATCTTTCACTCCCCTCTTCCATTTACTACGACCCTTTCTGCTCTAAAATTTGTTTACGTGGAGCAGGGATAGGACAATCATCCAAGTAAAATCACATGAATCAAGTCTTGGCAGGCATTACTGTAAGTGCAGCTCTTTTTATCTTTCACTCCCCTCTTCCATTTACTACGACCCTTTCTGCTCTAAAATTTGTTTACGTGGAGCAGGGATAGGACAATCATCCAAGTAAAATCACATGAATCAAGTCTTGGCAGGCATTACTGTAAGTGCAGCTCTTTTTATCTTTCACTCCCCTCTTCCATTTACTACGACCCTTTCTGCTCTAAAATTTGTTTACGTGGAGCAGGGATAGTACAATCATCCAAGTAAAATCACATGAATCAAGTCTTGGCAGGCATTACTGTAAGTGCAGCTCTTTTTATCTTTCACTCCCCTCTTCCATTTACTACGACCCTTTCTGCTCTAAAATTTGTTTACGTGGAGCAGGGATAGGACAATCATCCAAGTAAAATCACATGAATCAAGTCTTGGCAGGCATTACTGTAAGTGCAGCTCTTTTTATCTTTCACTCCCCTCTTCCATTTACTGCGACCCTTTCTGCTCTAGAATTTGTTTACGTGGAGCAGGGATAGTACAATCATCCAAGTAAAATCACATGAATCAAGTCTTGGCAGGCATTACTGTAAGTGCAGCTCTTTTTATCTTTCACTCCCCTCTTCCATTTACTGCGACCCTTTCTGCTCTAGAATTTGTTTACGTGGAGCAGGGATAGTACAATCATCCAAGTAAAATCACATGAATCAAGTCTTGGCAGGCATTACTGTAAGTGCAGCTCTTTTTATCTTTCACTCCCCTCTTCCATTTACTACGACCCTTTCTGCTCTAAAATTTGTTTACGTGGAGCAGGGATAGTACAATCATCCAAGTAAAATCACATGAATCAAGTCTTGGCAGGCAATTACTGTAAGTGCAGCTCTTTTTATCTTTCACTCCCCTCTTCCATTTACTACGACCCTTTCTGCTCTAAAATTTGTTTACGTGGAGCAGGGATAGGACAATCATCCAAGTAAAATCACATGAATCAAGTCTTGGCAGGCATTACTGTAAGTGCAGCTCTTTTTA